>CAWUDS030000639.1:0-1200000 GCA_963859935.3 Lathyrus sativus
TGGGTATCCAGACTCCGGTTATTACGTTGAGCGTTCAGGCTCCGTTCAGTTTCGTTGGGTATCCAGGCTCTGGTTATTACGTTGAGCGTTCAGGCTCCGGTCAGTTTTGTTGTGTATCCAGACTCCCGTTATTACGTTGAGCGTTCAGGCTCCGATCAGTTTCGTTGGGTATCCAGACTCCGGTTTTTACATTGAGCGTTCAGGCTCCGGTCAATTTTTTTGGGTATCCAGACTCCGGTTATTACTTTGAGCGTTCAGGCTCCGGTCAGTTTCGTTGGGTATCCAGACTCAGGTTATTTCATTGAGCATTCAGGCTCCAGTCAGTTTCGTTTGGTATCCAGACTTCGGTTATTACGTTGAGCGTTCAGGCTCCGATCAGTTTTGTTTGGTATCCAGACTCCGGTTTTTAAGTTGAGCGTTCAGGCTCTGGTCAGTTTTGTTGGGTATCCAGACTCCGGTTATTACGTTTAGCGAGCAGGCTCCGGTCAGTTTCGTTGGGTATCCAGACTCCGGTTATTACGTTGAGCGTTTAGGCTCCGGTCAGTTTCGTTGGGTATCTAGACTCCGGTTATTACGTTAAGCGTTCAGGCTCCGGTCAGTTTCGTTTTGTATCCAGACTCCGGTTATTACGTTGAGCGATCAGGCTCCGGTCAATTTCGTTGTGTATCCAGACTCCGGTTATTACGTTGATCGTTCAGGCTCTAGTCAGTTTCGTTGAGTATCCAGATTCTGGTTATTACGTTGAGCCTTCAGGCTCCGGTCAATTTCGTTGGGTATCCAGACTCCGGTCAATTTTGTTGGGTATCCAGACTCCGGTTATTACGTTTAACGTTCAGGCTCCGGTCAGTTTCGTTGGGTATCCAGACTCCGGTTATTACGTTGCGCCTTCAGGCTCTGGTCAGTTTCGTTGGGTATCCAGACTCCGGTTTTTACGTTGAGCTTTCAGGCTCCGGTCAGTTTTGTTGGGTATCCAGACTCCGGTTATTACGTTGAGAGTTCTGGCTCCGGTCAGTTTCGTTAGGTATCCAGACTCCGGTTATTATATTGAGCGTTCAGGCTCCGGTCAGTTTTGTTGGGTATCCAGACTCCGGTTATTACGTTTAGCGTTCAGGCTCCGGTCAGTTTTGTTGTGTATCCAGACTCCGGTTATTACGTTGATCGTTCAGGCTCCAGTCAGTTTCGTTGAGTATTCAGACTCCGGATATTACGTTGAGCGTTCAGGCTCCGGTTAGTTTCGTTGAGTATCCAGATTTCGGTAATTACGTTGAGCGTTCAGGCTCCGATCAATTTCGTTGGGTATCCAGACTCCAGATATTACGTTGAGCGTTCAGGCTCCGGTCAGTTTTGTTGGGTATCCAGACTCCGGTTATTACGTTGAGGGTTCAGGCTCCGGTCAGTTTCGTTGGGTATCCAGACTTCGGTTATTACATTGAGCGTTCAGGCTCCGGTCAGTTTCGTTGGGTATCCAGACTCCGGTTATTACGTTGAGCGTTCAGGCTCCGGTCAGTTTCGTTGTGTATCCAGACTCCGGTTATTACATCGATCGTTCAGGCTCGAGTCAGTTTCGTTGAGTATCCAGACTCCAGTTATTACGTTGAGCGTTCAGGCTCCGGTCAGTTTCGTTGAGTATCTAGATTCCGGTTATTACGGTGAGCGTTCAGGCTCTGGTCAATTTCGTTGGGTTTCCAGACTCCGGTTATTACGTTGAGCGTTCAGGCTCCAGTCAGTTTCATTTGGTATCCAGACTTCGGTAATTACGTTGAGCGTTCAGGCTCCGGTCAGTTTTGTTGGGTATCCAGACTCCGGTTATTACGTTGAGCGTTCAGGCTCCGGTCAGTTTCGTTGCATATCCAGACTCTGGTTATTACATTAGGCGTTCAGGCTCCGGTCAGTTTCGTTCGGTATCTGGACTCAGCTTATTACGTTAAGCGTTCATGCTCCGGTCAATTTCGTTTGGTATCCTGACTCCGGTTATTACGTTGAACGTTCAGGCTCCGGTTAGTTTCGTTGAGTATCGAGATTCCGGTTATTACGTTGAGCGTTCAGGCTCCGGTCAATTTTGTTGGGTATCCAGACTCCGGTTATTATGTTGAGCGTTCAGGCTCCGGTCAGTTTCGTTTGGTATCCAGACTTCGGTTATTACGTTGAGCGTTCAGGCCCCGGTCAGTTTTATTGGGTATCCAGAGTCCGGTTATTACGTTGAGCGTTCAGGCTCCGGTCAGTTTCGTTGCATATCCAGACTCTGGTTATTACGTTAGGCGTTCGGGCTCCGGTCAGTTTCGTTCGGTATCTAGACTCAGCTTATTACGTTAAGCGTTCATGCTCCGGTCAATTTCGTTTGGTATCCTGACTCCGGTTATTACGTTGAGCATTCAGGCTCCGGT
Source organism: Lathyrus sativus (assembly GCA_963859935.3). Taxonomy (NCBI): domain Eukaryota; kingdom Viridiplantae; phylum Streptophyta; class Magnoliopsida; order Fabales; family Fabaceae; genus Lathyrus; species Lathyrus sativus. The sequence goes on from CAWUDS030000639.1 coordinate 2,385, forward strand.
CAGTTTCATTGGGTATCCAGACTTCGGTTATTACGTTGAGCGTTCAGGCTCCGTTCAGTTTCGTTGGGTATCCAGACTCCGGTTATTACGTTGAGCGTTCAGTCTCCGTTCAGTTTCGTTGGGTATCCAGGCTCTGGTTATTACGTTGAGCGTTCAGGCTCCGGTCAGTTTCGTTGTGTATCCAGACTCCCGTTATTACGTTGAGCGTTCAGGCTCCGATCAGTTTCGTTGGGTATCCAGACTCCGGTTTTTACATTGAGCGTTCAGGCTCCGGTCAATTTTTTTGGGTATCCAGACTCCGGTTATTACTTTGAGCGTTCAGGCTCCGGTCAGTTTCGTTGGGTATCAAGACTCAGGTTATTTCATTGAGCATTCAGGCTCCAGTCAGTTTCGTTTGGTATCCAGACTTCGGTTATTACGTTGAGCGTTCAGGCTCCGATCAGTTTTGTTTGGTATCCAGACTCCGGTTTTTAAGTTGAGCGTTCAGGCTCTGGTCAGTTTTGTTGGGTATCCAGACTCCGGTTATTAAGTTTAGCGAACAGGCTCCGGTCAGTTTCGTTGGGTATCCAGACTCCGGTTATTACGTTGAGCGTTTAGGCTCCGGTCAGTTTCGTTGGGTATCTAGACTCCGGTTATTACGTTAAGCGTTCAGGCTCCGGTCAGTTTCGTTTTGTATCCAGACTCCGGTTATTACGTTGAGCGATCAGGCTCCGGTCAATTTCGTTGTGTATCCAGACTCCGGTTATTACGTTGATCGTTCAGGCTCTAGTCAGTTTCGTTGAATATCCAGATTCCGGTTATTACGTTGAGCCTTCAGGCTCCGGTCAATTTCGTTGGGAATCCAGACTCCGGTCAATTTCGTTGGGTATCCAGACTCCGGTTTTTACGTTTAACGTTCAGGCTCCGGTCAGTTTCGTTGGGTATCCAGACTCCGGTTATTACGTTGAGCCTTCAGGCTCTGGTCAGTTTCGTTGGGTATCCAGACTCCGGTTTTTACGTTGAGCTTTCAGGCTCCGGTCAGTTTTGTTGGGTATCCAGACTCCGGTTATTACGTTGAGAGTTCTGGCTCCGGTCAGTTTCGTTAGGTATCCAGACTCCGGTTATTACATTGAGCGTTCAGGCTCCGGTCAGTTTCGTTGGGTATCCAGACTCCGGTTATTACGTTTAGCGTTCAGGCTCCGGTCAGTTTTGTTGTGTATCCAGACTCCGGTTATTACGTTGATCGTTCAGGCTCCAATCAGTTTCGTTGAGTATTCAGACTCCGGATATTACGTTGAGCGTTCAGGCTCCGGTTAGTTTCGTTGAGTATCCAGATTTCGGTAATTACGTTGAGCGTTCAGGCTCCGATCAATTTCGTTGGGTATCCAGACTCCGGATATTACGTTGAGCGTTCAGGCTCCGGTCAGTTTTGTTGGGTATCCAGACTCCGGTTATTACGTTGAGGGTTCAGGCTCCGGTCAGTTTCGTTGGGTATCCAGACTTCGGTTATTACATTGAGCGTTCAGGCTCCGGTCAGTTTCGTTGGGTATCCAGACTCCGGTTATTACGTTGAGCGTTCAGGCTCCGGTCAGTTTCGTTGTGTATCCAGACTCCGGTTATTACATCGATCGTTCAGGCTCGAGTCAGTTTCGTTGAGTATCCAGACTCCAGTTATTACGTTGAGCGTTCAGGCTCCGGTCAGTTTCGTTGAGTATCCAGATTCCGGTTATTACGGTGAGCGTTCAGGCTCTGGTCAATTTCGTTGGGTTTCCAGACTCCGGTTATTACGTTGAGCGTTCAGGCTCCGGTCAGTTTCATTTGGTATCCAGACTTCGGTAATTACGTTGAGCGTTCAGGCTCCGGTCAGTTTTGTTGGGTATCCAGACTCCGGTTATTACGTTGAGCGTTCAGGCTCCGGTCAGTTTCGTTGCATATCCAGACTCTGGTTATTACATTAGGCGTTCAGGCTCCGGTCAGTTTCGTTCGGTATCTGGACTCAGCTTATTACGTTAAACGTTCATGCTCCGGTCAATTTCGTTTGGTATCCTGACTCCGGTTATTACGTTGAACGTTCAGGCTCCGGTTAGTTTCGTTGAGTATCGAGATTCCGGTTATTACGTTGAGCGTTCAGGCTCCGGTCAATTTCGTTGGGTATCCAGACTCCGGTTATTATGTTGAGCGTTCAGGCTCCGGTCAGTTTCGTTTGGTATCCAGACTTCGGTTATTACGTTGAGCGTTCAGGCCCCGGTCAGTTTTATTGGGTATCCAGACTCCGGTTATTACGTTGAGCGTTCAGGCTCTGGTCAGTTTCGTTGCATATCCAGACTCTGGTTATTACGTTAGGCGTTCGGGCTCCGGTCAGTTTCGTTCGGTATCTAGACTCAGCTTATTACGTTAAGCGTTCATGCTCCGGTCAATTTCGTTTGGTATCCTGACTCCGGTTATTACGTTGAGCATTCAGGCTCCGGTCAGTTTCATTGGGTATCCAGACTTCGGTTATTACGTTGAGCGTTCAGGCTCCGTTCAGTTTCGTTGGGTATCCAGACTCCGGTTATTACGTTGAGCGTTCAGTCTCCGTTCAGTTTCGTTGGGTATCCAGGCTCTGGTTATTACGTTGAGCGTTCAGGCTCCGGTCAGTTTCGTTGTGTATCCAGACTCCCGTTATTACGTTGAGCGTTCAGGCTCCGATCAGTTTCGTTGGGTATCCAGACTCCGGTTTTTACATTGAGCGTTCAGGCTCCGGTCAATTTTTTTGGGTATCCAGACTCCGGTTATTACTTTGAGCGTTCAGGCTCCGGTCAATTTCGTTGGGTATCCAGACTCAGGTTATTTCATTGAGCATTCAGGCTCCAGTCAGTTTCGTTTGGTATCCAGACTTCGGTTATTACGTTGAGCGTTCAGGCTCCGATCAGTTTTGTTTGGTATCCAGACTCCGGTTTTTAAGTTGAGCGTTCAGGCTCTGGTCAGTTTTGTTGGGTATCCAGACTCCGGTTATTACGTTTAGCGAACAGGCTCCGGTCAGTTTCGTTGGGTATCCAGACTCCGGTTATTACGTTGAGCGTTTAGGCTCCGGTCAGTTTCGTTGGGTATCTAGACTCCGGTTATTACGTTAAGCGTTCAGGCTCCGGTCAGTTTCGTTTTGTATCCAGACTCCGGTTATTACGTTGAGCGATCAGGCTCTGGTCAATTTCGTTGTGTATCCAGACTCCGGTTATTACGTTGATTGTTCAGGCTCTAGTCAGTTTCGTTGAGTATCCAGATTCCGGTTATTACGTTGAGCCTTCAGGCTCCGGTCAATTTCGTTGGGTATCCAGACTCCGGTCAATTTCGTTGGGTATCCAGACTCCGGTTATTACGTTTAACGTTCAGGCTCCGGTCAGTTTCGTTGGGTATCCAGACTCCGGTTATTACGTTGAGCCTTCAGGCTCTGGTCAGTTTCGTTGGGTATCCAGACTCCGGTTTTTACGTTGAGCTTTCAGGCTCCGGTCAGTTTTGTTGGGTATCCAGACTCCGGTTATTACGTTGAGAGTTCTGGCTCCGGTCAGTTTCGTTAGGTATCCAGACTCCGGTTATTACATTGAGCGTTCAGGCTCCGGTCAGTTTCGTTGGGTATCCAGACTCCGGTTATTACGTTTAGCGTTCAGGCTCCGGTCAGTTTTGTTGTGTATCCAGACTCCGGTTATTACGTTGATCGTTCAGGCTCCAGTCAGTTTCGTTGAGTATTCAGACTCCGGATATTACGTTGAGCGTTCAGGCTCCGGTTAGTTTCGTTGAGTATCCAGATTTCGGTAATTACGTTGAGCGTTCAGGCTCCGATCAATTTCGTTGGGTATCCAGACTTCGGATATTACGTTGAGCGTTCAGGCTCCGGTCAGTTTTGTTGGGTATCCAGACTCCGGTTATTACGTTGAGGGTTCAGGCTCCGGTCAGTTTCGTTGGGTATCCAGACTTCGGTTATTACATTGAGCGTTCAGGCTCCGGTCAGTTTCGTTGGGTATCCAAACTCCGGTTATTACGTTGAGCATTCAGGCTCCGGTCAGTTTCGTTGTGTATCCAGACTCCGGTTATTACATTGATCGTTCAGGCTCGAGTCAGTTTCGTTGAGTATCCAGACTCCGGTTATTACGTTGAGCGTTCAGGCTCCGGTTAGTTTCATTGAGTATCCAGATTCCGGTTATTACGTTGAGCGTTCAGGCTCCGGTCAATTTCGTTGGGTTTCCAGACTCCGGTTATTACGTTGAGCGTTCAGGCTCCGGTCAGTTTCGTTTGGTATCCAGACTTCGGTTATTACGTTGAGCGTTCAGGCTCCGGTCAGTTTTGTTGGGTATCCAGACTCCGGTTATTACGTTGAGCGTTCAGGCTCCGGTCAGTTTCGTTGCATATCCAGACTCTGGTTATTACGTTAGGCATTCAGGCTCCGGTCAGTTTCGTTCGGTATCTAGACTCAGCTTATTACGTTAAGCGTTCAGGCTCCGGTCAATTTCGTTTGGTATCCTGACTCCGGTTATTACGTTGAGCATTCAGGCTCCGGTCAGTTTCATTGGGTATCCAGACTTCGGTTATTATCTTGAGCGTCCAGGCCCCGGTCAGTTTCGTTGGGCATCCAGACTCCGGTTATTACGTTGAGCGTTTAGGCTCCGGTCATTTTCTTTGAGCATCCAGACTCTAGTTATTACTTTGTGCGTTCAGGGTCCGGTCAGTTTCGTTGAGTATCCAGACTCCGGTTATTACGTTCAGCGTTCAGGCTCCGTTCAGTTTCGTTGGGTATCCAGACTCTGGTTATTACGTTGAGCGTTCAGGCTCCGGTCAGTTTCGTTGTGTATCCAGACTCCCGTTATTACGTTGAGCGTTCAGGCTCCGGTCAGTTTCGTTTGGTATCCAGACTTCGGTTATTACATTGAGCGTTCAGGCTCTGATCAGTTTTTTTGGTATCCAGACTCCGGTTTTTAAGTTGAGCGTTCAGGCTCTGGTCAGTTTTGTTGGGTATCCAGACTCCGGTTATTACGTTTAGCGAGCAGGCTCCGGTCAGTTTCGTTGGGTATCCAGACTCCGGTTACTACGTTGAGCGTTTAGGCTCCGGTCAGTTTCGTTGGGTATCTAGACTCCGGTTATTACGTTAAGCGTTCAGGCTCCGGTCAGTTTCGTTTTGTATCCAGACTCCGGTTATTACGTTGAGCGATCAGGCTCCGGTCAATTTCGTTGTGTATCCAGACTCCGGTTATTACGTTGATCGTTCAGGCTCTAGTCAGTTTCGTTGAGTATCCAGATTCCGGTTATTACGTTGAGCCTTCAGGCTCCGGTCAATTTCGTTGGGTATCCAGACTCCGGTCAATTTCGTTGGGTATCCAGACTCCGGTTATTACGTTTAACGTTCAGGCTCCGGTCAGTTTCGTTGGGTATCCAGACTCCGGTTATTACGTTGAGCCTTCAGGCTCTGGTCAGTTTCGTTGGGTATCCAGACTCCGGTTTTTACGTTGAGCTTTCAGGCTCCGGTCAGTTTTGTTGGGTATCCAGACTCCGGTTATTACGTTGAGAGTTCTGGCTCCAGTCAATTTCGTCAGGTATCCAGACTCCGGTTATTACATTGAGCGTTAAGGCTCCAGTCAGTTTCGTTGGGTATCCAGACTCCGGTTATCACGTTTAGCGTTCAGGCTCCAGTCAGTTTCGTTGTGTATCCAGACTCCGGTTATTACGTTGATCGTTCAGGCTCCAGTCAGTTTCGTTGAGTATTCAGACTCCGGATATTACGTTGAGCGTTCAGGCTCCGGTTAGTTTCGTTGAGTATCCAGATTTCGGTTATTACGTTGAGCGTTCAGGCTCCGATCAATTTCGTTGGGTATCCAGACTCCGGATATTACGTTGAGCGTTCAGGCTCCGGTCAGTTTTTTTGGGTATCCAGACTCCGGTTATTACGTTGAGGGTTCAGGCTCCGGTCAGTTTCGTTGGGTATCCAGACTTCGGTTATTACATTGAGCGTTCAGGCTCCGGTCAGTTTCGTTGGGTATCCAAACTCCGGTTATTACGTTTTTGCGTTCAGGCTCCGGTCAGTTTCGTTGTGTATCCAGACTCCGGTTATTACATTGATCGTTCAGGCTCGAGTCAGTTTCGTTGAGTATCCAGACTCCGGTTATTACGTTGAGCGTTCAGGCTCCGGTTAGTTTCGTTGAGTATCCAGATTCCGGTTATTACTTTGAGCGTTCAGGCTCCGGTCAATTTCGTTGGGTTTCCAGAAACCGGTTATTACGTTGAGCGTTCAGGCTCCGGTCAGTTTCGTTTGGTATCCAGACTTCGGTTATTACGTTGAACGTTCAGGCTCCGGTCAGTTTTGTTGGGTATCCAGACTCCGGTTATTACGTTGAGCGTTCAGGCTCCGGTCAGTTTCGTTGCATATCCAGACTCTGGTTATTACGTTAGGCGTTCAGGCTCCGGTCAGTTTCGTTCGGTATCTAGACTCAGCTTATTACGTTAAGCGTTCAGGCTCCGGTCAATTTCGTTTGGTATCCTGACTCCGGTTATTACGTTGAGCATTCAGGCTCCGGTCAGTTTCATTGGGTATCCAGACTTCGGTTATTATCTTGAGCGTCCAGGCCCCGGTCAGTTTCGTTGGGCATCCAGACTCCGGTTATTACGTTGAGCGTTTAGGCTCCGGTCATTTTCTTTGAGCATCCAGACTCTAGTTATTACTTTGTGCGTTCAGGGTCCGGTCAGTTACGTTGAGTATCCAGACTCCGGTTATTACGTTCAGCGTTCAGGCTCCGTTCAGTTTCGTTGGGTATCCAGACTCTGGTTATTACGTTGAGCGTTCAGGCTCCGGTCAGTTTCGTTGTGTATCCAGACTCCCGTTATTACGTTGAGCGTTCAGGCTCCGGTCAGTTTCGTTTGGTATCCAGACTTCGGTTATTACGTTGAGCGTTCAGGCTCCGATCAGTTTTGTTTGGTATCCAGACTCCGGTTTTTAAGTTGAGCGTTCAGGCTCTGGTCAGTTTTGTTGGGTATCCAGACTCCGGTTATTACGTTTAGCGAGCAGGCTCCGGTCAGTTTCGTTGGGTATCCAGACTCCGGTTACTACGTTGAGCGTTTAGGCTCCGGTCAGTTTCGTTGGGTATCTAGACTCTGGTTATTACGTTAAGCGTTCAGGCTCCGGTCAGTTTAGTTTTGTATCCAGACTCCGGTTATTACGTTGAGCGATCAGGCTCCGGTCAATTTCGTTGTGTATCCAGACTCCGGTTATTACGTTGATCGTTCAGGCTCTAGTCAGTTTCGTTGAGTACCCAGATTCCGGTTATTACGTTGAGCCTTCAGGCTCCGGTCAATTTCGTTGGGTATCCAGACTCCGGTCAATTTCGTTGGGTATCCAGACTCCGGTTATTACGTTTAACGTTCAGGCTCCGGTCAGTTTCGTTGGGTATCCAGACTCCGGTTATTACGTTGAGCCTTCAGGCTCTGGTCAGTTTCGTTGGGTATCCAGACTCCGGTTTTTACGTTGAGCTTTCAGGCTCCGGTCAGTTTTGTTGGGTATCCAGACTCCGGTTATTACGTTGATAGTTCTGGCTCCGGTCAGTTTCGTTAGGTATCCAGACTCCGGTTATTACATTGAGCGTTAAGGCTCCGGTCAGTTTCGTTGGGTATCCAGACTCCGGTTATTACGTTTAGCGTTCAGGCTCCGGTCAGTTTCGTTGTGTATCCAGACTCCGGTTATTACGTTGATCACTCAGGCTCCAGTCAGTTTCGTTGAGTATTCAGACTCCGGATATTACGTTGAGCGTTCAGGCTCCGGTTAGTTTCGTTGAGTATCCAGATTTCGGTTATTACGTTGAGCGTTCAGGCTCCGATCAATTTCGTTGGGTATCCAGACTCCGGATATTACGTTGAGCGTTCAGGCTCCGGTCAGTTTTGTTGGGTATCCAGACTCCGGTTATTACGTTGAGGGTTCAGGCTTCGGTCAGTTTCGTTGGGTATCCAGACTTCGGTTATTACATTGAGCGTTCAGGCTCCGGTCAGTTTCGTTGGGTATCCAAACTCCGGTTATTACGTTGAGTGTTCAGGCTCCGGTCAGTTTCGTTGTGTATCCAGACTCCGGTTATTACATTGATCGTTCAGGCTCGAGTCAGTTTCGTTGAGTATCCAGACTCCGGTTATTACGTTGAGCGTTCAGGCTCCGGTTAGTTTCGTTGAGTATCCAGATTCCGGTTATTACGTTGAGCGTTCAGGCTCTGGTCAATTTCGTTGGGTATCCAGACTCCGGTTATTACGTTGAGCCTTCAGGCTCTGGTCAGTTTCGTTGGGTATCCAGACTCCGGTTTTTACGTTGAGCTTTCAGGCTCCGGTCAGTTTTGTTGGGTATCCAGACTCCGGTTATTACGTTGAGAGTTCTGGCTCCAGTCAATTTCGTCAGGTATCCAGACTCCGGTTATTACATTGAGCGTTAAGGCTCCAGTCAGTTTCGTTGGGTATCCAGACTCCGGTTATCACGTTTAGCGTTCAGGCTCCAGTCAGTTTCGTTGTGTATCCAGACTCCGGTTATTACGTTGATCGTTCAGGCTCCAGTCAGTTTCGTTGAGTATTCAGACTCCGGATATTACGTTGAGCGTTCAGGCTCCGGTTAGTTTCGTTGAGTATCCAGATTTCGGTTATTACGTTGAGCGTTCAGGCTCCGATCAATTTCGTTGGGTATCCAGACTCCGGATATTACGTTGAGCGTTCAGGCTCCGGTCAGTTTTTTTGGGTATCCAGACTCCGGTTATTACGTTGAGGGTTCAGGCTCCGGTCAGTTTCGTTGGGTATCCAGACTTCGGTTATTACATTGAGCGTTCAGGCTCCGGTCAGTTTCGTTGGGTATCCAAACTCCGGTTATTACGTTTTTGCGTTCAGTCTCCGGTCAGTTTCGTTGTGTATCCAGACTCCGGTTATTACATTGATCGTTCAGGCTCGAGTCAGTTTCGTTGAGTATCCAGACTCCGGTTATTACGTTGAGCGTTCAGGCTCCGGTTAGTTTCGTTGAGTATCCAGATTCCGGTTATTACTTTGAGCGTTCAGGCTCCGGTCAATTTCGTTGGGTTTCCAGACTCCGGTTATTACGTTGAGCGTTCAGGCTCCGGTCAGTTTCGTTTGGTATCCAGACTTCGGTTATTACGTTGAACGTTCAGGCTCCGGTCAGTTTTGTTGGGTATCCAGACTCCGGTTATTACGTTGAGCGTTCAGGCTCCGGTCAGTTTCGTTGCATATCCAGACTCTGGTTATTACGTCAGGCGTTCAGGCTCCGGTCAGTTTCGTTCGGTATCTAGACTCAGCTTATTACGTTAAGCGTTCAGGCTCCGGTCAATTTCGTTTGGTATCCTGACTCCGGTTATTACGTTGAGCATTCAGGCTCCGGTCAGTTTCATTGGGTATCCAGACTTCGGTTATTATCTTGAGCGTCCAGGCCCCGGTCAGTTTCGTTGGGCATCCAGACTCCGGTTATTACGTAGAGCGTTTAGGCTCCGGTCATTTTCTTTGAGCATCCAGACTCTAGTTATTACTTTGTGCGTTCAGGGTCCGGTCAGTTACGTTGAGTATCCAGACTCCGGTTATTACGTTCAGCGTTCAGGCTCCGTTCAGTTTCGTTGGGTATCCAGACTCTGGTTATTACGTTGAGCGTTCAGGCTCCGGTCAGTTTCGTTGTGTATCCAGACTCCCGTTATTACGTTGAGCGTTCAGGCTCCGGTCAGTTTCGTTTGGTATCCAGACTTCGGTTATTACGTTGAGCGTTCAGGCTCCGATCAGTTTTGTTTGGTCTCCAGACTCCGGTTTTTAAGTTGAGCGTTCAGGCTCTGGTCAGTTTTGTTGGGTATCCAGACTCCGGTTATTACGTTTAGCGAGCAGGCTCCGGTCAGTTTCGTTGGGTATCCAGAGTCCGGTTACTACGTTGAGCGTTTAGGCTCCGGTCAGTTTCGTTGGGTATTTAGACTCTGGTTATTACGTTAAGCGTTCAGGCTCCGGTCAGTTTCGTTTTGTATCCAGAATCCGGTTATTACGTTGAGCGATCAGGCTCCGGTCAATTTCGTTGTGTATCCAGACTCCGGTTATTACGTTGATCGTTCAGGCTCTAGTCAGTTTCGTTGAGTATCCAGATTCCGGTTATTACGTTGAGCCTTCAGGCTCCGGTCAATTTCGTTGGGTATCCAGACTCCGGTCAATTTCGTTGGGTATCCAGACTCCGGTTATTACGTTTAACGTTCAGGCTCCGGTCAGTTTCGTTGGGTATCCAGACTCCGGTTATTACGTTGAGCCTTCAGGCTCTGGTCAGTTTCGTTGGGTATCCAGACTCCGGTTTTTACGTTGAGCTTTCAGGCTCCGGTCAGTTTTGTTGGGTATCCAGACTCCGGTTATTACGTTGATAGTTCTGGCTCCGGTCAGTTTCGTTAGGTATCCAGACTCCGGTTATTACATTGAGCGTTAAGGCTCCGGTCAGTTTCGTTGGGTATCCAGACTCCGGTTATTACGTTTAGCGTTCAGGCTCCGGTCAGTTTCGTTGTGCATCCAGACTCCGGTTATTACGTTGATCACTCAGGCTCCAGTCAGTTTCGTTGAGTATTCAGACTCCGGATATTACGTTGAGCGTTCAGGCTCCGGTTAGTTTCGTTGAGTATTCAGATTTCGGTTATTACGTTGAGCGTTCAGGCTCCGATCAATTTCGTTGGGTATCCAGACTCCGGATATTACGTTGAGCGTTCAGGCTCCGGTCAGTTTTGTTGGGTATCCAGACTCCGGTTATTACGTTGAGGGTTCAGGCTCCGGTCAGTTTCGTTGGGTATCCAGACTTCGGTTATTACATTGAGCGTTCAGGCTCCGGTCAGTTTCGTTGGGTATCCAAACTCCGGTTATTACGTTGAGCGTTCAGGCTCCGGTCAGTTTCGTTGTGTATCCAGACTCCGGTTATTACATTGATCGTTCAGGCTCGAGTCAGTTTCGTTGAGTATCCAGACTCCGGTTATTACGTTGAGCGTTCAGGCTCCGGTTAGTTTCGTTGAGTATCCAGATTCCGGTTATTACGTTGAGCGTTCAGGCTCTGGTCAATTTCGTTGGGTTTCCAGACTCCGGTTATTACGTTGAGCGTTCAGGCTCCGGTCAGTTTCGTTTTGTATCCAGACTTCGGTTATTACCTTGAGCGTTCAGGCTCCGGTCAGTTTTGTTGGGTATCCAGAGTCCGGTTATTACGTTGAGCGTTCAGGCTCCGGTCAGTTTCGTTGCATATCCAGACTCTGGTTATTACGTTAGGCGTTTAGGCTCCGGTCAGTTTCGTTCGGTATCTAGACTCAGCTTATTACGTTAAGCGTTCAGGCTCAGGTCAATTTCGTTTGGTATCCTGACTCCGGTTATTACGTTGAGCATTCAGGCTCCGGTCAGTTTCATTGGGTATCCAGACTTCGGTTATTATCTTGAGCGTCCAGGCCCCGGTCAGTTTCGTTGGGCATCCAGACTCCGGTTATTACGTTGAGCGTTTAGGCTCCGGTCATTTTCTTTGAGCATCCAGACTCTAGTTATTACTTTGTGCGTTCAGGGTCCGGTCAGTTTCGTTGAGTATCCAGACTCCGGTTATTACGTTCAGCGTTCAGGCTCCGTTCAGTTTCGTTGGGTATCCAGACTCTGGTTATTACGTTGAGCGTTCAGGCTCTGGTCAGTTTCGTTGTGTATCCAGACTCCCGTTATTACGTTGAGCGTTCAGGCTCCGGTCAGTTTCGTTGGGTATCCAGACTCCGGTTTTTACATTGAGCGTTCAGGCTCCGATCAGTTTTGTTGGGTATGCAGACTCCAGTTATTACGTTGAGCGTTCAGGCTCCAGTCAGTTTTGTTGGGTATCCAGACTCAGGTTATTTCATTGAGCATTCAGGCTCCAGTCAGTTTCGTTTGGTATCCAGACTTCGGTTATTACGTTGAGTGTTCAGGCTCCGATCAGTTTTGTTGCGTATCCAGACTCCAGTTTTTAAGTTGAGCGTTCAGGCTCTGGTCAGTTTTGTTTGGTATCCAGACTCCGGTTATTACGTTTAGCGAGCAGGCTCCGGTCAGTTTCGTTGGGTATCCAGACTCCGGTTATTACGTTGAGCGTTTAGGTTCCGGTCAGTTTCGTTGGGTATCTAGACTCCGGTTATTACGTTGAGCGTTCAGGCTCCGGTCAGTTTCTTGTGTATCCAGACTCCGGTTATTACGTTGAGCGATCAGGCTCCGGTCAATTTCGTTGTGTATCCAGACTCCGGTTATTACGTTGATCGTTCAGGCTCCAGTCAGTTTTGTTGAGTATCCAGATTCCGGTTATTACGTTGAGCCTTCAGGCTCCGGTCAATTTCGTTGGGTATCCAGACTCCGGTCAATATCGTCTGGTATCCAGACTCCGGTTATTACGTTGAATGTTCAGGCTCCGGTCAGTTTCGTTAGGTATCCAGACTCCGGTTATTATGTTGAGCCTTCAGGCTCTGGTCGGTTTCGTTGGGTATCCAGACTCCGGTTTATACGTTGAGTGTTCAGGCTCCGGTCAGTTTTGTTGGGTATCCAGACTCCGGTTATTACGTTGAGAGTTCAGGCTCCGGTCAGTTTCGTTGGGTATCCAGACTCCGGTTATTACATTGAACGTTCAGGCTCCGGTCAGTTTCGTTGGGTATCCAGACTTCGGTTATTACGTTTAGCGTTCAGGCTCCGGTCAGTTTCATTGTGTATCCAGACTCCGGTTATTACGTTGATCGTTCAGGCTCCAGTCAGTTTCGTTGAGTATTCAGATTCCGGATATTACGTTGAGCGTTCAGGCTCCGGTTAGTTTCGTTGAGTATCCAGATTTCGGTTATTACGTTGAGTGTTCAGGCTCCGGTCAGTTTCGTTGGGTATCCAGACTCAGGTTATTACGTTGAGCGTTCAGGCTCCGGTCACTTTCGTTTGGTATCCAGACTTCGGTTATTACGTTGAGCGTGCAGGCTCCGGTCAGTTTTGTTGGGTTACCAGACTCCGGTTTTTACGTTGAGCGTTCAGGCTCTGGTCAGTTTTGTTGGGTATCCAGACTCCGGTTATTACGTTGAGCGAGCAGGCTCTGGTCAGTTTCGTTGGGTATCCAGACTCCGGTTATTACGTTGAGCGTTTAGGATCCGGTCAGTTTCGTTGGGTATCCAGACTCCGGTTATTACGTTGAGCGTTCAGGTTCCGGTCAGTTTCGTTGAGTATCCAGATTCCGGTTATTACGTTGAGCATTCAGGCTCCGGTCAATTTCGTTGGGTATCCAGACTTCGGTTATTACGTTGAACGTTCAGGCTCCGGTCAGTTTCGTTGGGTATCCAGAATCCGGTTATTACGTTTAGCGTTCAGGCTCTGGTCAGTTTCGTTGGGTATCCAGACTCCGGTTATTACGTTGAGGGTTCAGGCTCCGGTCAGTTTCGTTGGGTATCCAGACTCCGGTTATTACATTGATCGTTCAGGCTCCGGTCAGTTTCATTGGGTATCCAGACTCCGGTTATTACGTTTAGCGTTCAGGCTCCGGTCAGTTTCGTTGTGTATCCAGACTCCCGTTATTACGTTGAGCATTTAGGCTCCGGTCAGTTTCGTTGGGTATCCAGACTCCGGTTTTTACATTGAGCGTTCAGGCTCCGGTCAGTTTTGTTGGGTATCCAGACTCCGGTTATTACGTTGAGCGTTCAGGCTCCGGTCAGTTTCGTTGGGTATCCAGACTCAGGTTATTTCATTGAGCATTCAGGCTCCAGTCAGTTTCGTTTGGTGTCCAGACTTCGGTTATTACATTGAGCGTTCAGGCTCCGATCAGTTTTGTTGGGTATCCAGACTCCGGTTTTTAAGTTGTGCGTTCAGGCTCTGGACAGTTTTGTTGGGTATCCAGACTCCGGTTATTACGTTTAGCGAGCAGGCTCCGGTCTGTTTCGTTGGGTATCCAGACTCCGGTTATTATGTTGAGCGTTTAGGCTCCAGTCAGTTTCGTTGGGTATCTAGACTTCGGTTATTACGTTGAGCGTTCAGGCTCTGGTCAGTTTCGTTTTGTATCCAGACTCCGGTTATTACGTTGAGCGATCAGGCTCCGGTCAATTTCATTGTGTATCCAGACTCCGGTTATTACGTTGATCGTTCAGGCTCCAGTCAGTTTCGTTGAGTATCCAGATTCCGGTTATTACGTTGAGCCTTCAGGCTCCGGTCAATTTCGTTGGGTATCCAGACTCCGGTTATTACGTTGAACGTTCAGGCTCCAGTCAGTTTCGTTGGGTATCCAGACTCCGGTTATTACGTTGAGCCTTCAAGCTCTGGTCAGATTCGTTGGGTATCCAGACTCCGGTTTTTACATTGAGCGTTCAGGTTCCGATCAGTTTTGTTGGGTATCCAGACTCTGGTTATTACATTGAGAGTTCAGGCTACGGTCAGTTTCGTTAGGTATCCAGACTCCGGTTATTACATTGAGCGTTCAGGCTCCGGTCAGTTTCGTTGGGTATCCAGACTCCGGTTATTACGTTTAGCGTTCAGGCTCCGGTCAGTTTCGTTGTGTATCCAGACTCCGGTTATTACGTTGATCATTCAGGCTCCAGTCAGTTTCGTTGAGTATTCAGACTCCGGATATTACGTTGAGCGTTCAGGCTCTGGTCAGTTTCGTTGGGTATCCAGACTCAGGTTATTTCATTGAGCATTCAGGCTCCAGTCAGTTTCGTTTGGTATCCAGACTTCGGTTATTACGTTAAGCATTCAGACTCCGATCAGTTTTGTTGGGTATCCAGACTCCGGTTTTTAAGTTGAGCGTTCAGGCTCTGGACAGTTTTGTTGGGTATCCAGACTCCGGTTATTACGTTTAGCGAGCAGGCTCCGGTCAGTTTCGTTGGGTATCCAGACTCCGGTTATTATGTTGAGCGTTTAGGCTCCGGTCAGTTTTGTTGGGTATCTAGACTCCGGTTATTACGTTGAGCGTTCAGGCTCCGGTCAGTTTCGTTTTGTATCCAGACTCCGGTTATTACATTGAGCGATCATGCTCCGGTCAATTTCATTGTGTATCCAGACTCCGGTTATTACGTTGATCGTTCAGGCTCCAGTCAGTTTCGTTGAGTATTCAGATTCCGGTTATTACGTTGAGCCTTCAGGCTCCGGTCAATTTCGTTGGGTATCCAGACTCCGGTCAATTTCGTTGGGTATCCAGACTCCGGTTATTACGTTGAACGTTCAGGCTCCGGTCAATTTCGTTGGGTATCCAGACTCCGGTTATTACGTTAAGCCTTCAGGCTCTGGTCAGTTTCGTTGGGTATCCAGACTCCGGTTTTTACGTTGAGCGTTCAGGTTCCGGTCAGTTTTGTTGGGTATCCAGACTCCGGTTATTACGTTGAGAGTTCAGGCTCCGGTCAGTTTCGCTAGGTATCCAGACTCCGGTTATTACATTGAGCGTTCAGGCTCCGGTCAGTTTCGTTGGGTATCCAGACTCCGGTTATTACGTTTAGCGTTCAGGCTTCGGTCAGTTTCGTTGTGTATCCAGACTCCGGTTATTACGTTGATCATTCAGGCTCTAGTCAGTTTCGTTGAGTATTCAGACTCAGGATATTACGTTGAGCGTTCAGGCTCCGGTTAGTTTCGTTGAGTATCCAGATTTCGGTTATTACGTTGAGCGTTCAGGCTCCGGTCAATTTCGTTGGGTATCCAGACTCCGGATATTACGTTGAGCGTTCAGGCTCCGGTCAGTTTTGTTGGGTATCCAGACTCCGGTTATTACGTTGAGGGTTCAGGCTCCGGTCAGTTTCGTTGGGTATCCAGACTTCGGTTATTACAGTGAGCGTTCAGGCTCCGGTCAGTTTCGTTGGGTATCCAGACTCCGGTTATTACGTTGAGCGTTCAGGCTCCGGTCAGTTTCGTTGTGTATCCAGACTCCGGTGATTACATTGATCATTCATGCTCGAGTCAGTTTCGTTGAGTATCCAGACTCCGGTTATTACGTTGAGCGTTCAGGCTCCGGTCATTTTCTTTGAGCATCCAGACTCCAGTTATTACTTTGTGTGTTCAGGGTCCGGTCAGTTTCGTTGAGTATCCAGACTCCAGTTACTACGTTGAGCGTTCAGGTTCCGTTCAGTTTCGTTGGGGATCCAGACTCTGGTTATTACGTTGAACGTTCAGGCTCCGGTCAGTTTCGTTGTGTATCCAGACTCCCGTTATTACGTTGAGCATTCAGGCTCCGGTCAGTTTCGTTGGGTATCCAGACTCCGGTTTTTACATTGAGCGTTCAGGCTCTGGTCAGTTTCGTTGGGTATCCAGACTTCGGTTATTTCATTGAGCGTTCAGGCTCCGGTCAGTTTCGTTGGGTATCCAGACTCCGGTTATTACATTGGGCGTTTAGGCTCCGGTCAGTTTCGTTGTGTATCCGGACTCCGGTTATTACATTGATCGTTCAGGCTCGAGTCAGTTTCGTTGAGTATCCAGACTCCGGTTATTACGTTGAGCGTTCAGGCTCCGGTTAGTTTCGTTGAGTATCCCGATTCCGGTTATTACGTTGAGCGTTCAGGCTCCGATCAATTTCGTTGGGTTTCCAGACTCCGATTATTACGTTGAGCATTCAGGCTCCGGTCAGTTTCGTTTGGTATCCAGACTTCGGTTATTACGTTGAGCGTTCAGGCTCTAGTCAGTTTTGTTGGGTATCCAGACTCCGGTTATTACGTTGAGCGTTCAGGCTCCGGTCAGTTTCGTTGCATATCCAGACTCTGGTTATTACGTTAGGCGTTCAGGCTCCGGTGAGTTTTGTTCGATATCTAGACTCAGCTTATTACATTAAGCGTTCAGGCTCCGGTCAATTTCGTTTGGTATCCTGACTCCGGTTATTATGTTGAGCATTCAGGCTCTGGTCAGTTTCATTGGGTATCCAGACTTCGGTTATTATCTTGAGTGTTCGGGCCCCGGTCAGTTTTGTTGGGCATCCAGACTCCGGTTATTACGTTGAGCGTTCAGGCTCCGGTCATTTTCTTTGAGCATCCAGACTCCAGTTATTACTTTGTGTGTTCAGGGTCCGGTCAGTTTCGTTGAGTATCCAGACTTCGGTCATTACGTTGACCGTTCAGGTTCCGTTCAGTTTCGTTGGGTATCCAGACTCTAGTTATTACGTTGAACGTTCAGGCTCCGGTCAGTTTCGTTGTGTATCCAAACTCCCGTTATTACATTGAGCGTTCAGGCTCCGGTCAGTTTCGTTGGGTATCCAGACTCCGGTTTTTACATTGAGCGTTCAGGCTCCGGTCAGTTTCGTTGGGTGTCCAAACTCCGGTTATTACGTTTAGCGTTCAGGCTCCGGTCAGTTTCGTTGTGTATCCAGACTCTGGTTATTACGTTGATCATTCAGGCTCCAGTCAGTTTCGTTGAGTATTCAGACTCCGGATATTACGTTGAGCGTTCAGGCTCCGGTCAGTTTCGTTGGGTATCCAGACTCAGGTTATTTCATTGAGCATTCAGGCTCCAGTCAGTTTCGTTTGGTATCCAGACTTCGGTTATTACGTTGAGCATTCAGGCTCCGGTCAGTTTCGTTTGGTATCCAGACTTCGGTTATTACGTTGAGCGTTCAGGCTCCGGTCAGTTTCGTTGGGTATCCAGACTCCCGTTATTACGTTGAGCGTTCAGGCTCCGGTCAATTTCGTTGGGTATCCAGACTCTAGTTTTTACATTGAGCGTTCAGGCTCCGGTCAGTTTTGTTGGGTATCCAGACTCCGGTTATTATGTTGAGCGTTCAGGCTCCGGTCAGTTTCGTTGGGTATCCAGACTCAGGTTATTTCATTGAGCATTCAGGCTTCAGTCAGTTTCGTTTGGTATCCAGACTTCGGTTATTACGTTGAGCGTTCAGGCTCCGATCAGTTTTGTTGGGTATCCAGACTCCGGTTTTTAAGTTGAGCGTTCAGGCTCTGGTCAGTTTTGTTGGTGTATCTAGACTCCGGTTATTACGTTGAGCGATCAGGCTCCGGTCAATTTCGTTGTGTATCCAGACTCCGGTTATTACGTTGATCGTTCAGGCTCCAGTCAGTTTCGTTGAGTATCCAGATTCCGGTTATTACGTTGAGCCTTCAGGCTCCGGTCAATTTCGTTAGGTATCCAGACTCCTGTCAATTTCGTTGGGTATCCAGACTCCGGTTATTATGTTGAACGTTCAGGCTCCGGTCAGTTTCATTGGGTATCCAGACTCCGGTTATTACGTTGAGCGTTCAGGCTCCGATCATTTTCTTTGAGCATCCAGACTCCAGTTATTACTTTGTGTGTTCAGGGTCCGGTCAGTTTCGTTGAGTATCCAGACTCCGGTTATTACGTTGAGCGTTCAGGCTCCGTTCAGTTTCATTGGGTTTCCAGACTCTGGTTATTACGTTGAGCGTTCAGGCTCCGGTCAGTTTCGTTGGGTATCCAGACTTCGGTTATTATGTTGAGCGTTTAGGCTCCGGTCAGTTTCGTTGGGTATCTAGACTCCGGTTATTACGTTGAGCGTTCAGGCTCCGGTCAGTTTCGTTTTGTATCCAGACTCCGGTTATTACATTGAGCGATCAGGCTCCGGTCAATTTCATTGTGTATCCAGACTCCGGTTATTACGTTGATCGTTCAGGCTCCAGTCAGTTTCGTTGAGTATCCAGATTCCGGTTATTACGTTGAGCCTTCAGGCTCCGGTCAATTTCGTTGGGTATCCAGACTCCGGTCAATTTCGTTGGGTATCCAGACTCCGGTTATTACGTTGAACGTTCAGGCTCCGGTCAGTTTCGTTGGGTATCCAGACTCCGGTTATTACGTTGAGCCTTCAGGCTCTGGTCAGTTTCGTTGGGTATCCAGACTCCGGTTTTTACTTTGAGCGTTCTGGTTCCGGTCAGTTTTGTTGGGTATCCAGACTCCGGTTATTACGTTGAGAGTTCAGGCTCCGGTCAGTTTCGTTAGGTATCCAGACTCCGGTTATTACATTGAGCGTTCAGGCTCCGGTCAGTTTCGTTGGGTATCCAGACTCCGGTTATTACGTTTAGCGTTCAGGCTCCGGTCAGTTTCGTTGTGTATCCAGACTCCGGTTATTACGTTGATCGTTCAGGCTCCAGTCAGTTTCGTTGAGTATCCAGACTCCTGATATTACGTTGAGCGTTCAGGCTCCGGTTAGTTTCGTTGAGTATCCAAATTTCGGTTATTACGTTGAGCGTTCAGGCTCCAGTCAATTTCGTTGGGTATCCAGACTCTGGATATTATGTTGAGCGTTCAGGCTCCGGTCAGTTTTGTTGGGTATTCAGACTCCGGTTATTACGTTGAAGGTTCAGGCTCCGGTCAGTTTCGTTGGGTATCCAGACTTCGGCTATTACATTGAGCGTCCAGGCTCCGGTCAGTTTCGTTGGGTATCCAGACTCCGGTTATTACGTTGAGCGTTCAGGCTCCGGTCAGTTTCGTTGTGTATCCAGACTCCGGTTATTACATTGATCGTTCAGGCTCGAGTCAGTTTCGTTGAGTATCCAGACTCTGGTTATTACGTTGAGCGTTCAGGCTCCGGTCATTTTCTTTGAGCATCCAGACTCCATTTATTACTTTGTGTGTTCAGGGTCCGGTCAGTTTCGTTGAGTATCCAGACTCCGGTTATTACGTTGAGCGTTCAGGTTCCGTTCAGTTTCGTTGGGTATCCAGACTCTGGTTATTACGTTGAACGTTCAGGCTCCGGTCAGTTTCGTTGTGTATCCAGACTCCCGTTATTACGTTGAGCGTTCTGGCTCCGGTCAGTTTCGTTGGGTATCCAGACTCCGGTTTTTACATTGAGCGTTCAGGCTCCGGTCAGTTTCGTTGGGTATCCAAAATTCAGTTATTTCATTGAGCGTTCAGGCTCCGGTCAGTTTCGTTGGGTATCTAGACTCCGGTTATTACGTTGGGCGTTCAGGCTCCGGTCAGTTTCGTTGTGTATCCGGACTCCGGTTATTACATTGATCGTTCAGGCTCGAGTCAGTTTCATTGAGTATCCAGACTCCGGTTATTACGTTGAGCGTTCAGGCTCCGGTTAGTTTCGTTGAGTATCCAGATTCCGGTTATTACGTTGAGCGTTCAGGCTCCGATCAATTTCGTTGGGTTTCCAGACTCCGGTTATTACGTTGAGCGTTCAGGCTCCGGTCAGTTTCGTTTGGTATCCAGACTTCGGTTATTACGTTGAGCGTTCAGGCTCTGGTCAGTTTTGTTGGGTATCTAGACTCCGGTTATTACTTTGAGCGTTCAGGCTCCGGTCAGTTTCGTTGCATATCCATACTCTGGTTATTACGTTAGGCGTTCAGGCTCCGGTCAGTTTTGTTCGATATCTAGACTCAGCTTATTACATTAAGCGTTCAGGCTCCGGTCAATTTCGTTTGGTATCCTGACTCCGGTTATTACGTTGAGCATTCAGGCTCTGGTCAGTTTCATTGGGTATCCAGACTTCGGTTATTATCTTGAGCGTTCGGGCCCCGGTCAGTTTCGTTGGGCATCCAGACTCCGGTTATTACGTTGAGCGTTCAGGCTCCGGTAATTTTCTTTGAGCATCCAGACTCCAGTTATTACTTTGTGTGTTCAGGGTCCGGTCAGTTTCGTTAAGTATCCAGACTCCGGTTATTACGTTGAGCATTCAGGTTCCATTCAGTTTCGTTGGGTATCCAGACTCTGGTTATTACGTTGAACGTTCAGGCTCCGGTCAGTTTCGTTATGTATCCAAACTCCCGTTATTACATTGAGCGTTCAGGCTCCGGTCAGTTTCGTTGGGTATCCAGACTCCGGTTTTTACATTGAGCGTTCAGGCTCCGGTCAGTTTCGTTGGGTATCCAGACTCCGGTTATTACGTTTAGCGTTCAGGCTCCGGTCAGTTTCGTTGTGTATCCAGACTCCGGTTATTACGTTGATCATTCAGGCTCCAGTCAGTTTCGTTGAGTATTCAGACTCTGGATATTACGTTGAGCGTTCAGGCTCCGGTCAGTTTCGTTGGGTATCCAGACTCAGGTTATTTCATTGAACATTCAGGCTCCAGTCAGTTTCGTTTGGTATCCAGACTTCGGTTATTACTTTTAGCATTCAGGCTCCGATCAGTTTTGTTGGGTTTCCAGACTTCGGTTATTACGTTGAGCGTTCAGGCTCCGGTCAGTTTCGTTTGGTATCCAGACTTCGGTTATTACATTGAGCGTTCAGGCTCCGGTCAGTTTTGTTGGGTATCCAGACTCCGGTTATTATGTTGAGCGTTCAGGCTCCAGTCAGTTTCGTTGGGTATCTAGACTCCGGTTATTACGTTGAGCGTTCATGCTCCGGTTATTTTCGTTGTGTATCCAGACTCCGGTTATTACGTTGATCGTTCAGGCTCCGGTCAATTTCATTGTGTATCCAGACTCCGGTTATTACGTTGATCGTTAAGGCTCCAGTCAGTTTCGTTGAGTATCCAGATTCCGGTTATTATCTTAAGCGTTCAGGCCCCGGTCAGTTTCGTTGGGCATCCAGACTCCGGTTATTACGTTGAGCGTTAAAGCTCCGGTCAGTTTCGTTTGGTATCCAGACTTCGGTTATTACATTGAGCGTTCAGGCTCCGGTCAGTTTGGTTGGGTATCCAGACTCCGGTTATTACGTTGAGCGTTCAGGCTCCGGTCAGTTTCGTTGCATATCCAGACTCTGGTTATTACGTTAGGCATTCAGGCTCCGGTCAGTTTTGTTCGATATCTAGACTCAGGTTATTACGTTAAGCGTTCAGGCTCTGGTCAGTTTTATTGGGTATCCAGACTTCGGTTATTACGTTGAGCGAGCAGGCTCCGGTCAGTTTCGTTGAGTATCCAGATTCCGGTTATTACGTTGAGCGTTCAGGCTCCGGTCAGTTTCGTTGGATATCCAGACTCCGGTTATTACATTGAGTGTTCAGGCTCTGGTCATTTTCGTTGAGCATCCAGACTCAAGTTATTACGTTGTGCGTTCAGGTTCCGGTCAGTTTCGTTGAGTATCCAGACTCCGGTTATTACGTTGAGCGTTCAGGTTCGGTTCAGTTTCGTTGGGTATCCAGACTCCGGTTATTACGTTGAGCGTTCAGGCTCCGGTCAGTTTCGTGGTGTATCCATACTCCGGTCAGTTTCGTTGGGTATCCAGACTCCGGTTATTACGTTGAGCATTCAGGCTCCGGTCAGTTTCGTTGAGTATCCAGACTCCGGTTATTACGTTGAACGTTCAGGCTTCGGTCAGTTTCGTTGGGTATCCAGACTCCGGTTATTACGTTGAGCGTTCAGGACCCGGTCATTTTCTTTGAGCATCCAGACTCCAGTTATTACTTTGTGTGTTTAAGGTCCGGTCAGTTTCGTTGAGTATCCAGACTCCGGTTATTATGTTGAGCGTTCAGGCTCCGTTCAGTTTTATTGGGTATCCAGACTCTGGTTATTACGTTGAGCGTTCAGGCTCCGGTCAGTTTCGTTGTGTATCTAGACTCCCGTTATTACGTTGAGCGTTCAGGCTCCGGTCAGTTTCGTTGGATATCCAGACTCCGGTTTTTACATTGAGCGTTCAGGCTCCGGTCAGTTTTGTTGGGTATCCAGACTCCGGTATTACGTTGAGCGTTCAGGCTCCGGTCAGTTTCGTTGGGTATCCAGACTCAGGTTATTTCATTGAGCATTCAGGCTCCAGTCAGTTTCGTTTGGTATCCAGACTTCGGTTATTACGTTGAGCGTTCAGGCTCCGATCAGTTTTGTTGGGTATCCAGACTCCGGTTTTTAAGTTGAGCGTTCAGGCTCTGGTCAGTTTTGTTGGGTATCCAGACTCCGGTTAATACGTTTAGCGAGCAGGCTCCAGTCAGTTTCGTTGGGTATCCAGACTCCGGTTATTACGTTGTGCGTTTAGGCTCTGGTCAGTTTTGTTGGGTATCTAGACTACGGTTATTACGTTGAGCGTTCAGGCTCCGGTCAGTTTCGTTGTGTATCCAGACTCCGGTTATTACGTTGAGCGATCAGGCTCCGGTCAATTTCGTTGTGTATCCAGACTTCGGTTATTACGTTGATCGTTCAGGCTCCAGTCAGTTTCGTTGAGTATCCAGATTCCGGTTATTACATTGAGCCTTCAGGCTCCGGTCAATTTCGTTGGGTATCCAGACTCCGCTAAATTTCGTTGGGTATCCAGACTCCGGTTATTACGTTGACCGTTCAGGCTCCGGTCAGTTTCGTTGGGTATCCAGACTCCGGTTATTACGTTGAGCCTTCAGGCTCTGGTCAGTTTCGTTGGGTATCCAGACTCCGGTTTATACGTTGAGCGTTCAGGCTCCGGTCCGTTTTGTTGGGTATCCAGACTCCGGTTATTACATTGAGCGTTCAGGCTCCGGTCAGTTTCGTTGGGTATCCAGACTCCGGTTATTACGTTTAGCGTTCAGGCTCCGGTCAGTTTCGTTGTGTATCCAGACTCCGGTTATTACGTTGATCGTTTAGGCTCCAGTCAGTTTCGTGGAGTATTCAGACTCCGAATATTACGTTGAGCGTTCAGGCTCCGGTCAATTTCGTTGGGTATCCAGACTCCGGTTATTACGTTGAGCGTTCAGGCTCCGGTCAGTTTTGTTGGGTATCCAGACTCCGGTTATTACGTTGAGCGTTCAGGCTCCGGTCAGTTTCGTTGGGTATCCAGACTCAGGTTATTACGTTGAGCTTTCAGGCTCCGGTCAGTTTCGTTTGGTATCCAGACTTCGGTTATTACGTTGAGCGTGCAGGCTCTGGTCAGTTTTGTTGGGTATCCAGACTCCAGTTTTTACGTTGAGCGTTCAGGCTCTGGTCAGTTTTGTTGGGTATCCAGACTTCGGTTATTAGGTTGAGCGAGCAGGCTCCGGTCAGTTTCGTTGGGTATCCAGACTCCGGTTACTACGTTGAGAGTTTAGGATCCGGTCAGTTTCGTTGGGTATCCAGACTCCGGTTATTACGTTGAGCGTTCAGGCTCCGGTCAGTTTCATTGAGTATCCAGATTCCGGTTATTACGTTGAGCCTTCAGGCTCCGGTCAATTTCGTTGGGTATCCAGACTTCGGTTATTACGTTGAACGTTCAGGCTCCGGTCAGTTTCGTTGGGTATCCAGACTTCGGTTATTACGTTGTGCGTTCAGGCTCTGGTCAGTTTCGTTGGGTATCCAGACTCCGGTTTTTACGTTGAGCGTTCAGGCTCCGGTCAGTTTTGTTGGGTATCCAGACTCCGGTTATTACGTTGAGGGTTCAGGCTTCGGTTAGTTTCGTTGAGTATCCAGACTCCGGTTATTACATTGAGCGTTCAGGCTCCGGTCAGTTTCGTTGGGTATCCAAACTCCGGTTATTACGTTGAGCGTTAAAGCTCCGGTCAGTTTCGTTTGGTATCCAGGCTTCGGTTATTACATTGAGCATTCAGGCTCCGGTCAGTTTGGTTGGGTATCCAGACTCCGGTTATTACGTTGAGCGTTCAGGCTCCGGTCAGTTTCGTTGCATATCCAGACTCTGGTTATTACGTTAGGCATTCAGGCTCCGGTCAGTTTTGTTTGATATCTAGACTCAGGTTATCACGTTAAGCGTTCAGGCTCTGGTTAGTTTTATTGGGTATCCAGACTTCGGTTATTACGTTGAGCGAGCAGGCTCCGGTCAGTTTCGTTGAGTATCCAGATTCCGGTTATTACGTTGAGCGTTCAGGCTCCGGTCAGTTTCGTTGGATATCCAGACTCCGGTTATTACGTTGAGTGTTCAGGCTCTGGTCATTTTCGTTGAGCATCCAGACTCAAGTTATTACGTTGTGCGTTCAGGTTTCGGTCAGTTTCGTTGAGTATCCAGACTCCGGTTATTACGTTGAGCGTTCTGGTTCGGTTCAGTTTCGTTGGGTATCCAGACTCCGGTTATTACGTTGAGCGTTCAGGCTCCGGTCAGTTTCGTGGTGTATCCATACTCCGGTCAGTTTCGTTGGGTATCCAGACTCCGGTTATTACGTTGAGCATTCAGGCTCCGGTCAGTTTCGTTGAGTATCCAGATTTCGGTTGTTACGTTGAGCCTTCAGGCTCCGGTCAGTTTCGTTGTGTATCCAGACTCCGGTCAATTTCGTTGGGTATCCAGACTCCGGTTATTACGTTGAACGTTCAGGCTTCGGTCAGTTTCGTTGGGTATCCAGACTCCGGTTATTACGTTGAGCGTTCAGGACCCGGTCATTTTCTTTGAGCATCCAGACTCCAGTTATTACTTTGTGTGTTCAAGGTCCGGTCAGTTTCGTTGAGTATCCAGACTCCGGTTATTATGTTGAGCGTTCAGGCTCCGTTCAGTTTTATTGGGTATCCAGACTCTGGTTATTACGTTGAGCGTTCAGGCTCCGGTCAGTTTCATTGTGTATCTAGACTCCCGTTATTACGTTGAGCGTTCAGGTTCCGGTCAGTTTCGTTGGATATCCAGACTCCGGTTTTTACATTGAGCGTTCAGGCTCTGGTCAGTTTTGTTGGGTATCCAGACTCCGGTATTACGTTGAGCGTTCAGGCTCCGGTCAGTTTCGTTGGGTATCCAGACTCAGGTTATTTCATTGAGCATTCAGGCTCCAGTCAGTTTCGTTTGGTATCCAGACTTCGGTTATTACGTTGAGCGTTCAGGCTCCGATCAGTTTTGTTGGGTATCCAGACTCTGGTTTTTAAGTTGAGCGTTCAGGCTCTGGTCAGTTTTGTTGGGTATCCAGACTCCGGTTAATACGTTTAGCGAGCAGGCTCCGGTCAGTTTCGTTGGGTATCCAGACTCCGGTTATTACGTTGAGCTTTTAGGCTCCGGTCAGTTTTGTTGGGTATCTAGACTACGGTTATTACGTTGAGCGTTCAGGCTCCGGTCAGTTTCGTTGTGTATCCAGACTCCGGTTATTACGTTGAGCGATCAGGCTCCGGTCAATTTCGTTGTGTTTCCAGACTTCGGTTATTACGTTGATCGTTCAGGCTCCAGTCAGTTTCGTTGAGTATCCAGATTCCGGTTATTACATTGAGCCTTCAGGCTCCGGTCAATTTCGTTGGGTATCCAGACTCCGGTAAATTTCGTTGGGTATCCAGACTCCGGTTATTACGTTGAACGTTCAGGCTCCGGTCAGTTTCGTTGGGTATCCAGACTCCGGTTATTACGTTGAGCCTTCAGGCTCTGGTCAGTTTCGTTGGGTATCCAGACTCCGGTTTATACGTTGAGCGTTCAGGCTCCGGTCCGTTTTGTTGGGTATCCAGACTCTTGTTATTACATTGAGCGTTCAGGCTCCGGTCAGTTTCGTTGGGTATCCAGACTCCGGTTATTACGTTTAGCGTTCAGGCTCCGGTCAGTTTCGTTGTGTATCCAGACTCCGGTTATTACGTTGATCGTTTAGGCTCCAGTCAGTTTCGTGGAGTATTCAGACTCCGAATATTACGTTGAGCGTTCAGGCTCCGGTCAATTTCGTTGGGTATCCAGACTCCGGTTATTACGTTGAGCGTTCAGGCTCCGGTCAGTTTTGTTGGGTATCCAGACTCCGGTTATTACGTTGAGCGTTCAGGCTCCGGTCAGTTTCGTTGGGTATCCAGACTCAGGTTATTACGTTGAGCTTTCAGGCTCCGGTCAGTTTCGTTTGGTATCCAGACTTCGGTTATTACGTTGAGCGTGCAGGCTCTGGTCAGTTTTGTTGGGTATCCAGACTCCAGTTTTTACGTTGAGCGTTCAGGCTCTGGTCAGTTTTGTTGGGTATCCAGACTTCGGTTATTAGGTTGAGCGAGCAGGCTCCGGTCAGTTTCGTTGGGTATCCAGACTCCGGTTACTACGTTGAGAGTTTAGGATCCGGTCAGTTTCGTTGGGTATCCAGACTCCGGTTATTACGTTGAGCGTTCAGGCTCCGGTCAGTTTCATTGAGTATCCAGATTCCGGTTATTACGTTGAGCCTTCAGGCTCCGGTCAATTTCGTTGGGTATCCAGACTTCGGTTATTACGTTGAACGTTCAGGCTCCGGTCAGTTTCGTTGGGTATCCAGACTTCGGTTATTACGTTGTGCGTTCAGGCTCTGGTCAGTTTCGTTGGGTATCCAGACTCCGGTTTTTACGTTGAGCGTTCAGGCTCCGGTCAGTTTTGTTGGGTATCCAGACTCCGGTTATTACGTTGAGGGTTCAGGCTTCGGTTAGTTTCGTTGAGTATCCAGACTCCGGTTATTACATTGAGCGTTCAGGCTCCGGTCAGTTTCGTTGGGTATCCAAACTCCGGTTATTACGTTGAGCGTTAAAGCTCCGGTCAGTTTCGTTTGGTATCCAGGCTTCGGTTATTACATTGAGCGTTCAGGCTCCGGTCAATTTGGTTGGGTATCCAGACTCCGGTTATTACGTTGAGCGTTCAGGCTCCGGTCAGTTTCGTTGCATATCCAGACTCTGGTTATTACGTTAGGCATTCAGGCTCCGGTCAGTTTTGTTTGATATCTAGACTCAGGTTATCACGTTAAGCGTTCAGGCTCTGGTTAGTTTTATTGGGTATCCAGACTTCGGTTATTACGTTGAGCGAGCAGGCTCCGGTCAGTTTCGTTGAGTATCCAGATTCCGGTTATTACGTTGAGCGTTCAGGCTCCGGTCAGTTTCGTTGGATATCCAGACTCCGGTTATTACGTTGAGTGTTCAGGCTCTGGTCATTTTCGTTGAGCATCCAGACTCAAGTTATTACGTTGTGCGTTCAGGTTTCGGTCAGTTTCGTTGAGTATCCAGACTCCGGTTATTACGTTGAGCGTTCTGGTTCGGTTCAGTTTCGTTGGGTATCCAGACTCCGGTTATTACGTTGAGCGTTCAGGCTCCGGTCAGTTTCGTGGTGTATCCATACTCCGGTCAGTTTCGTTGGGTATCCAGACTCCGGTTATTACGTTGAGCATTCAGGCTCCGGTCAGTTTCGTTGAGTATCCAGATTTCGGTTATTACGTTGAGCCTTCAGGCTCCGGTCAGTTTCGTTGTGTATCCAGACTCCGGTCAATTTCGTTGGGTATCCAGACTCCGGTTATTACGTTGAACGTTCAGGCTTCGGTCAGTTTCGTTGGGTATCCAGACTCCGGTTATTACGTTGAGCGTTCAGGACCCGGTCATTTTCTTTGAGCATCCAGACTCCAGTTATTACTTTGTGTGTTCAAGGTCCGGTCAGTTTCGTTGAGTATCCAGACTCCGGTTATTATGTTGAGCGTTCAGGCTCCGTTCAGTTTTATTGGGTATCCAGACTCTGGTTATTACGTTGAGCGTTCAGGCTCCGGTCAGTTTCATTGTGTATCTAGACTCCCGTTATTACGTTGAGCGTTCAGGTTCCGGTCAGTTTCGTTGGATATCCAGACTCCGGTTTTTACATTGAGCGTTCAGGCTCTGGTCAGTTTTGTTGGGTATCCAGACTCCGGTATTACGTTGAGCGTTCAGGCTCCGGTCAGTTTCGTTGGGTATCCAGACTCAGGTTATTTCATTGAGCATTCAGGCTCTAGTCAGTTTCGTTTGGTATCCAGACTTCGGTTATTACGTTGAGCGTTCAGGCTCCGATCAGTTTTGTTGGGTATCCAGACTCTGGTTTTTAAGTTGAGCGTTCAGGCTCTGGTCAGTTTTGTTGGGTATCCAGACTCCGGTTAATACGTTTAGCGAGCAGGCTCCGGTCAGTTTCGTTGGGTATCCAGACTCCGGTTATTACGTTGAGCTTTTAGGCTCCGGTCAGTTTTGTTGGGTATCTAGACTACGGTTATTACGTTGAGCGTTCAGGCTCTGGTCAGTTTCGTTGTGTATCCAGACTCCGGTTATTACGTTGAGCGATCAGGCTCCGGTCAATTTCGTTGTGTTTCCAGACTTCGGTTATTACGTTGATCGTTCAGGCTCCAGTCAGTTTCGTTGAGTATCCAGATTCCGGTTATTACATTGAGCCTTCAGGCTCCAGTCAATTTCGTTGGGTATCCAGACTCCGGTAAATTTCGTTGGGTATCCAGACTCCGGTTATTACGTTGAACGTTCAGGCTCCGGTCAGTTTCGTTGGGTATCCAGACTCCGGTTATTACGTTGAGCCTTCAGGCTCTGGTCAGTTTCGTTGGGTATCCAGACTCCGGTTTATACGTTGAGCGTTCAGGCTCCGGTCCGTTTTGTTGGGTATCCAGACTCTTGTAATTACATTGAGCGTTCAGGCTCCGGTCAGTTTCGTTGGGTATCCAGACTCCGGTTATTACGTTTAGCGTTCAGGCTCCGGTCAGTTTCGTTGTGTATCCAGACTCCGGTTATTACGTTGATCGTTTAGGCTCCAGTCAGTTTCGTGGAGTATTCAGACTCCGAATATTACGTTGAGCGTTCAGGCTCCGGTCAATTTCGTTGGGTATCCAGACTCCGGTTATTACGTTGAGCGTTCAGGCTCCGGTCAGTTTTGTTGGGTATCCAGACTCCGGTTATTACGTTGAGCGTTCAGGCTCCGGTCAGTTTCGTTGGGTATCCAGACTCAGGTTATTACGTTGAGCTTTCAGGCTCCGGTCAGTTTCGTTTGGTATCCAGACTTCGGTTATTACGTTGAGCGTGCAGGCTCTGGTCAGTTTTGTTGGGTATCCAGACTCCAGTTTTTACGTTGAGCGTTCAGGCTCTGGTCAGTTTTGTTGGGTATCCAGACTTCGGTTATTAGGTTGAGCGAGCAGGCTCCGGTCAGTTTCGTTGGGTATCCAGACTCCGGTTACTACGTTGAGAGTTTAGGATCCGGTCAGTTTCGTTGGGTATCCAGACTCCGGTTATTACGTTGAGCGTTCAGGCTCCGGTCAGTTTCATTGAGTATCCAGATTCCGGTTATTACGTTGAGCCTTCAGGCTCCGGTCAATTTCGTTGGGTATCCAGACTTCGGTTAATACGTTGAACGTTCAGGCTCCGGTCAGTTTCGTTGGGTATCCAGACTTCGGTTATTACGTTGTGCGTTCAGGCTCTGGTCAGTTTCGTTGGGTATCCAGACTCCGGTTTTTACGTTGAGCGTTCAGGCTCCGGTCAGTTTTGTTGGGTATCCAGACTCCGGTTATTACGTTGAGGGTTCAGGCTTCGGTTAGTTTCGTTGAGTATCCAGACTCCGGTTATTACATTGAGCGTTGAGGCTCCAGTCAGTTTCGTTGGGTATCCAAACTCCGGTTATTACGTTGAGCGTTAAAGCTCCGGTCAGTTTCGTTTGGTATCCAGGCTTCGGTTATTACATTGAGCGTTCAGGCTCCGGTCAGTTTGGTTGGGTATCCAGACTCCGGTTATTACGTTGAGCGTTCAGGCTCCGGTCAGTTTCGTTGCATATCCAGACTCTGGTTATTACGTTAGGCATTCAGGCTCCGGTCAGTTTTGTTTGATATCTAGACTCAGGTTATCACGTTAAGCGTTCAGGCTCTGGTCAGTTTTATTGGGTATCCAGACTTCGGTTATTACGTTGAGCGAGCAGGCTCCGGTCAGTTTCGTTGAGTATCCAGATTCCGGTTATTACGTTGAGCGTTCAGGCTCCGGTCAGTTTCGTTGGATATCCAGACTCCGGTTATTACGTTGAGTGTTCAGGCTCTGGTCATTTTCGTTGAGCATCCAGACTCAAGTTATTACGTTGTGCGTTCAGGTTCCGGTCAGTTTCGTTGAGTATCCAGACTCCGGTTATTACGTTGAGCGTTCTGGTTCGGTTCAGTTTCGTTGGGTATCCAGACTCCGGTTATTACGTTGAGCGTTCAGGCTCCGGTCAGTTTCGTGGTGTATCCATACTCCGGTCAGTTTCGTTGGGTATCCAGACTCCGGTTATTACGTTGAGCATTCAGGCTCCGGTCAGTTTCGTTGAGTATCCAGATTTCGGTTATTACGTTGAGCCTTCAGGCTCCGGTCAGTTTCGTTGTGTATCCAGACTCCGGTCAATTTCGTTGGGTATCCAGACTCCGGTTATTACGTTGAACGTTCAGGCTTCGGTCAGTTTCGTTGGGTATCCAGACTCCGGTTATTACGTTGAGCGTTCAGGACCCGGTCATTTTCTTTGAGCATCCAGACTCCAGTTATTACTTTGTGTGTTCAAGGTCCGGTCAGTTTCGTTGAGTATCCAGACTCCGGTTATTATGTTGAGCGTTCAGGCTCCGTTCAGTTTTATTGGGTATCCAGACTCTGGTTATTACGTTGAGCGTTCAGGCTCCGGTCAGTTTCATTGTGTATCTAGACTCCCGTTATTACGTTGAGCGTTCAGGTTCCGGTCAGTTTCGTTGGATATCCAGACTCCGGTTTTTACATTGAGCGTTCAGGCTCTGGTCAGTTTTGTTGGGTATCCAGACTCCGGTATTACGTTGAGCGTTCAGGCTCCAGTCAGTTTCGTTGGGTATCCAGACTCAGGTTATTTCATTGAGCATTCAGGCTCCAGTCAGTTTCGTTTGGTATCCAGACTTCGGTTATTACGTTGAGCGTTCAGGCTCCGATCAGTTTTGTTGGGTATCCAGACTCTGGTTTTTAAGTTGAGCGTTCAGGCTCTGGTCAGTTTTGTTGGGTATCCAGACTCCGGTTAATACGTTTAGCGAGCAGGCTCCGGTCAGTTTCGTTGGGTATCCAGACTCCGGTTATTACGTTGAGCTTTTAGGCTCCGGTCAGTTTTGTTGGGTATCTAGACTACGGTTATTACGTTGAGCGTTCAGGCTCCGGTCAGTTTCGTTGTGTATCCAGACTCCGGTTATTACGTTGAGCGATCAGGCTCCGGTCAATTTCGTTGTGTTTCCAGACTTCGGTTATTACGTTGATCGTTCAGGCTCCAGTCAGTTTCGTTGAGTATCCAGATTCCGGTAAATTTCGTTGGGTATCCAGACTCCGGTTATTACGTTGAACGTTCAGGCTCCGGTCAGTTTCGTTGGGTATCCAGACTCCGGTTATTACGTTGAGCCTTCAGGCTCTGGTCAGTTTCGTTGGGTATCCAGACTCCGGTTTATACGTTGAGCGTTCAGGCTCCGGTCCGTTTTGTTGGGTATCCAGACTCCGGTTATTACATTGAGCGTTCAGGCTCCGGTCAGTTTCGTTGGGTATCCAGACTCCGGTTATTACGTTTAGCGTTCAGGCTCCGGTCAGTTTCGTTGTGTATCCAGACTCCGGTTATTACGTTGATCGTTTAGGCTCCAGTCAGTTTCGTTGAGTATTCAGACTCCGAATATTACGTTGAGCGTTCAGGCTCCGGTCAATTTCGTTGGGTATCCAGACTCCGGTTATTACGTTGAGCGTTTAGGCTCCGGTCAGTTTTGTTGGGTATCCAGACTCCGGTTATTACGTTGAGCGTTCAGGCTCCGGTCAGTTTCGTTGGGTATCCAGACTCAGGTTATTACGTTGAGCTTTCAGGCTCCGGTCAGTTTCGTTTGGTATCCAGACTTCGGTTATTACGTTGAGCGTGCAGGCTCTGGTCAGTTTTGTTGGGTATCCAGACTCCAGTTTTTACGTTGAGCGTTCAGGCTCTGGTCAGTTTTGTTGGGTATCCAGACTTCGGTTATTAGGTTGAGCGAGCAGGCTCCGGTCAGTTTCGTTGGGTATCCAGACTCCGGTTACTACGTTGAGAGTTTAGGATCCGGTCAGTTTCGTTGGGTATCCAGACTCCGGTTATTACGTTGAGCGTTCAGGCTCCGATCAGTTTCATTGAGTATCCAGATTCCGGTTATTACGTTGAGCCTTCAGGCTCCTGTCAATTTCGTTGGGTATCCAGACTTCGGTTATTACGTTGAACGTTCAGGCTCCGGTCAGTTTCGTTGGGTATCCAGACTCCGGTTATTACGTTGTGCGTTCAGGCTCTGGTCAGTTTCGTTGGGTATCCAGACTACGGTTTTTACGTTGAGCGTTCAGGCTCCGGTCAGTTTTGTTGGGTATCCAGACTCCGGTTATTACGTTGAGGGTTCAGGCTTCGGTCAGTTTCGTTGGGTATCCAGACTCCGGTTATTACATTGAGCGTTCAGGCTCCGGTCAGTTTCGTTGGGTATCCAGACTCCGGTTATTACATTGAGCGTTCAGGCTCCGGTCATTTTCATTTAGTATCCAGACTCCGGTTATTACGTTGATCGTTCAGGCTCCAGTCAGTTTCGTTGTGTATCCAGACTTCGGTTATTACGTTGAGCGTTCAGGCTCCGGTTAGTTTCGTTGAGTATCCAAATTCCAGTTATTACATTGAGCGTTCAGGCTCCGGTCAATTTCGTTGGGTATCCAGACTCCGGTTATTACGTTGAGCGTTATACCTCCGGTCAGTTTCGTTTGGTATCCAGACTTCGGTTATTACATTGAGCGTTCAGGCTCCGGTCAGTTTGGTTGGGTATCCAGACTCCGGTTATTACGTTGAGCGTTCAGGCTCCGGTTAGTTTCGTTGCAAATCCAGACTCTGGTTATTACGTTAGGCATTCAGGCTCCGGTCAGTTTTGTTCGGTATCTAGACTCAGGTTATTACGTTAAGCGTTCAGGCTCCTGTCAATTTCGTTTCGTATCCTGACTCCGGTTATTACGTTGAGCGTTCAGGCTCCGGTCAGTTTCATTGGGTATCCAGACTTCGGTTATTACGTTGAGCGTTCAGGCTCCGGTCAGTTTCGTTGGATATCCAGACTCCGGTTATTACGTTGAATGTTCAGGCTCCGGTCATTTTCGTTGAGCATCCAGACTCAAGTTATTACGTTGTGCATTTATGGTCCGGTCAGTTTCGTTGAGTATCCAGACTCCGGTTATTACGTTGAGCGTTTAGGTTCGGTTCAGTTTCGTTGGGTATCCAGACTCCGGTTATTATGTTGAGCGTTTAGGCTCCGGTCAGTTTTGTGGTGTATCCATACTCCGGTCAGTTTCGTTGGGTATCCAGACTCCGGTTATTACGTTGAGCATTCAGGCTCCGGTCAGTTTCGTTGAGTATCCTGACTTCGGTTATTACGTTGAGCGTTCAGGCTCCGGTCAGTTTCATTGTGTATCCAGACTCCGGTTATTACATTGAGCGATCAGGCTCCGATTAGTTTCATTGTGTATCTAGACTCCGGTTATTACGTTGAGCGTTCAGGCTCCGGTCAGTTTCGTGGTGTATCCAGACTCCGGTTATTACGTTGAGCGTTCAGGCTCCGGTCGGTTTTGTTGGGTATCCAGACTCCGGTTTTTACGTTGAGCGTTCAGGCTCCGGTAAGTTTTGTTGGGTATCCAGACTCTGGTTATTACGTTGAGCGTTCAGGCTCCGGCCCTTTTCGTTGGGTATCTAGACTCCGGTTATTACGTTGAGCGTTCAGGCTCCGGTCAGTTTCGTTTGGTATCTCGACTTCGATTATTACGTTGAGCGTTCGGGCTCCGGTCAGTTTTGTTGGGTATCCAGACTCCGGTTTTTACGTTGCGCGTTCAGGCTCTGGTCAGTTTTGTTAGGTATCCAAACTCCAGTTATTACGTTGAGCGAGCAGGCTCCGGTCAATTTCGTTGGGTATCCAGACTCCAGTTATTATATTGAGCGTTCAGGCTCCGGTCAGTTTCGTTGGGTATTTAGACTCCGGTTATTACGTTGAGCGTTCAGGCTCCGGTCAGTTTCGTTGTGTATCCAGACTCCGGTTATTACGTTGAGCGATCAGGCTCCGATCAATTTCGTTGTGTATCCAGACTCCGGTTATTACATTGATCGTTCAGGCTCCGGTCAGTTTCGTTGAGTATCCAGACTCCAGTTATTACGTTGAGCGAGCAGGCTAAGGTCAGTTTCGTTGGGTATCCAGACTTCGGTTATTACGTTGAGTGTTCAGGCTCCGGTCAGTTTCGTTGGGTATCCAGACTCCAGTTTTTACGTTGAGTGTTCAGGCTCCAGTCAGTTTTGTTGGTTATCCATACTCCGGTTGTTATGTTAAGCGTTCAGGCTCCGTTCAGTTTCGTAGGGTATCCAGACTCCGGTTATTACGTTGAGGGTTCAGGCTCCGGTCAGTTTCGTTGGGTATCCAGACTCCGGTTATTACATTGAGCGTTCAGGCTCCGGTCTGTTTCGTTGGGTATCCAGACTCCGGTTATTACGTTGAGCGTTCAGGCTCCAGTCGGTTTCTTTGGGTATCCAGACTCCGGTTATTACGTTTATTGTTCAGGCTCCGGTCAATTTCGTTGGGTATCTAGACTCCGGTTATTACGTTGAGCGAGCAGGCTCCGGTCAGTTTCGTTGGGTATCCAGACTTCGGTTATTACGTTGAGCGTTCAAGCTCCGGTCAGTTTTGTTGGGTATCCAGACTCCGGTTATTACGTTAAGGGTTCAGGCTCCGGTCAGTTTCGTTGGGTATCCAGACTCCGGTTATTACATTGAGCGTTCAGGCTCCGGTCCGTTTCGTTGGGTATCCAGACTCCGGTTATTACGTTGAGCGTACATGCTCTGATCATTTTAGTTGAGCATCCAGACTCCAGTTATTACGTTGTGCGTTCAGGCTCCGGTCAGTTTCGTTGAGTATCCAGACTCCGGTTATTACGTTGAGCGTTCAGGCTCCATTCAGTTTCGTTGGGTATCCAGACTCTGGTTATTACGTTGAGCGTTCAGGCTCCGGTCAATTTCGTTGGGTATCCAGACTCCGGTTTTTACGTTGAGTGTTTAGGCTCCGGTCAGTTTCGTTGGGTATCTAGACTCCGGTTATTACGTTGAGCGTTCAGGCTCCGGTCAGTTTCGTTGTGTATCCAGACTCCGGTTATTACGTTGAGCGATCAGGCTCCGATCAATTTCGTTGTGTATCCAGACTCCGGTTATTACGTTGATCGCTCAGGCTCCGGTCAGTTTCGTTGAGTATCCAGACTCCGGTTATTACGTTGAGCGAGCAGGCTAAGGTCAGTTTCGTTGGGTATCCAGACTTCGGTTATTACGTTGAGTGTTCAGGCTCCGGTCAGTTTCGTTGGGTATCCAGACTCCGGTTTTACGTTGAGCGTTCAGGCTCCAGTCAGTTTTGTTGAGCATCCAGATTCCGGTTATTACGTTGAGCGTTCAGGCTCCAGTTAGTTTTGTTGGGTATCCATATTCTGGTTATTATGTTGAGCGTTCAGGCTCCGTTCAGTTTCGTTGGGTATCTTGACTTCGGTTTTTACGTTGAGCGTTCAGGCTCTGGTCAGTTTCGTTGGGTATCCAGACTCCGGTTATTACGTTGAG
Source organism: Lathyrus sativus (assembly GCA_963859935.3). Lineage (NCBI taxonomy): Eukaryota > Viridiplantae > Streptophyta > Magnoliopsida > Fabales > Fabaceae > Lathyrus > Lathyrus sativus. The sequence goes on from CAWUDS030000639.1 coordinate 38,319, forward strand.
CGTTCAGGCTCTGGTCAGTTTCGTTGGGTATCCAGACTCCGGTTATTACGTTGAGCGTTCAGGCTCCGGTCAGTTTCGTTGGGTATCCAAACTCCGGTTATTACATTGAGCATTCAGGCTCCGGTCAGTTTCGTTGGGTGTCTAGACTCCGGTTATTACGTTGAGCGTACAGGCTCTGATCATTTTTGTTGAGCATCCAGACTCCAGTTATTACGTTGTGCGTTCAGGCTCCGGTCAGTTTCGTTGAGTATCCAGACTCCGGTTATTACGTTGAGCGTTCAGGCTCCGTTCAGTTTCGTTGGGTATCCAGACTCCGGTTATTACGTTGAGCGTTCAGGCTTCGGTCAGTTTCGTTGTGTATCTAGACTCCGGTTATTACGTTGAGCGTTCAGCCTCCGGTCAATTTCGTTGGGTATCCAGACTCCGGTTTTTACGTTGAGTGTTCAGGCTCCGGTCAGTTTCGTTGGGTATCCAGACTCCGGTTATTACGTTGAGCCATCAGGCTCCGATCAATTTCGTTGTGTATCCAGACTCCGGTTATTACGTTGATCGTTCAGGCTCCGGTCAGTTTCGTTGAGTATCCAAACTCCGGTTATTACGTTGAGCGAGCAGGCTAAGGTCAGTTTCGTTGGGTATCCAGACTCTGGTTATTACGTTGAGTGTTCAGGCTCCGGTCAGTTTCGTTGGGTATCCAGACTCTGGTTTTTACGTTGAGCGTTCAGGCTCCAGTCAGTTTTGTTGGTTATCCATACTCTAGTTGTTATGTTGAGCGTTCAGGTTCCGTTCAGTTTCGTAGGGTATCCAGACTCCGGTTATTACGTTGTGGGTTCAGGCTCCGGTCAGTTTCGTTGGGTATCCAGACTCCAGTTATTACATTGAGCATTCATGCTCCGGTCCGTTAAGTTGGGTATCCAGACTCCGGTTATTACGTTGAGCATTCAGGCTCCAGTCGGTTTCTTTGGGTATCCAGACTCCGGTTATTACGTTTAGTGTTCAGGCTCCGGTCAATTTCGTTGGGTATCCAGACTCCGGTTATTACGTTGAGCGAGCAGGCTCCGGTCAGTTTCGTTGGGTATCCAGACTTCGGTTATTACGTTGAGTGTTCAGGCTCCGGTCAGTTTCGTTGGGTATCCAGACTCCGGTTTTTACGTTGAGCGTTCAGGCTCCAGTCAGTTTTGTTGGGTATCCATACTCTGGTTATTATGTTGAGCGTTCAGGCTCCGTTCAGTTTCATAGGGTATCCAGACTCCGGTTATTACGTTGAGCGTTCAGGCTCCTGTCAGTTTCGTTGGGTATCCAGACTCCGGTTATTACGTTGATCGTTCAGGCTCCGGTCAGTTTCATTGAGTATCCAGACTCCGGTTATTACGTTGAGCGAGCAGGCTAAGGTCAGTTTCGTTGGGTATCCAGACTTCGGTTATTACGTTGAGTGTTCAGGCTCCGGTCAGTTTCGTTGGGTATCCAGACTCCGGTTATTACGTTGAGCGTTCAGGCTTCGGTCAGTTTCGTTGGGTATCCAGACTCCGGTTATTACGTTGAGCATTTAGGCTCCGGTCAGTTTCGTTGGGTATCCAGACTCCGGTTATTACGTTGAACGTTCAGGCTCCGATCAGTTTCGTTGAGCATCCAGATTCCGGTTATTACGTTAAGCCTTCAGGCTCCGGTCAATTTCGTTGGGTATCCAGACTCCGGTTATTACGTTGAGCGTTCAAGCTCCAGTCAGTTTCGTTGGGTATCTAGACTTCGGTTTTTACGTTGAGCGTTCAGGCTCTGGTCAGTTTCGTTGGGTATCCAGACTCCGATTTTTACATTGAGCGTTCAGGCTCCGGTCAGTTTTTTTGGGTATCCAGACTCCGGTTATTACGTTGAGGGTTCAGGCTCCGGTCAGTTTCGTTGGGTATCCAGACTCCGGTTATTACATTGAGCGTTCAGGCTCCGGTCCGTTTCGTTGGGTATCCAGACTCCGGTTATTACGTTGAGCGTTAAGGCTCCAGTCGGTTTCTTTGGGTATCCAGACTCCGGTTATTACGTTTAGTGTTCAGGCTCCGGTCAATTTCGTTGGGTATCCAGACTCCGGTTATTACGTTGAGCGTTCAGGCTCCAGTCAGTTTTGTTGGGTATCCATACTCTGGTTATTATTTTGAGCGTTCAGGCTCCGTTCAGTTTCATAGGGTATCCAGACTCCGGTTATTACGTTGAGCGTTCAGGCTCCTGTCAGTTTCGTTGGGTATCCAGACTCCGGTTATTACGTTGAGCGTTCAGGCTCTGGTCAGTTTCGTTGGGTATCCAGACTCCGGTTATTACGTTGAGCGTTCAGGCTCCGGTCAGTTTCGTTGGGTATCCAGACTACGGTTATTACGTTGAACGTTCAGGCTCCGGTCAGTTTCGTTGGGTGTCCAGACTCCGGTTATTACGTTGAGCGTTCAGGCTCTGATCATTTTCGTTGAGCAACCAGACTGCAGTTATTATGTTGTGCGTTCAGGCTCCGGTCAGTTTCATTGAGTATCCAGACTCCGGTTATTACGTTGAGCGTTCAGGCTCCGTTCAGTTTCGTTGGGTATCTAGACTCCGGTTATTACGTTGAGCGTTTAGGCTCCTGTCAGTTTCGTTGGGTATCCAGACTCTGGTTTTTACGTTGAGCGTTCAGGCTCCGGTCAGTTTCGTTGGGTATCCAGACTCCGGTTATTACGTTGAGCGTTCAGGCTCCGGTCAGTTTTGTTGGGTATCCAGACTCTGGTTTTTACGTTGAGCGTTCAGGCTCCGGTCAGTTTCGTTGGGTATCCAGACTCCGGTTATTACGTTGAGCGTTCAGGCTCCGGTCAGTTTCGTTGGGTATCCCGACTCCGGTTATTACGTTGAGCGTTCAGGGTCCGATCAATTTCATTGTGTATCCAGACTCCGGTTATCACGTTGATCTTTCTGGCTCCAGTCAGTTTCGGATAGTATCCAGACTCCGGTTATTACGTTGAGCGTTCAGGCTCCGGTATGTTTCGTTGAGTATCCAGATTCCGGTTTTTACGTTGAGCCTTCAGGCTCCGGTCAATTTCGTTGGGTATCCAGACTCCGATTATTACGTTGAGCGTTCAGGCTTCGGTCAGTTTCGTTGGGTATCCAGACTCCGGTTTTTACGTTGAGCGTTTAGGCTCTGGTCAGTTTTGTTGGGTATCCAGACTCCGGTTTTTACGTTGAACGTTCAGGCTCCAGCCAGTTTTGTTGGGTATCTAGACTCCGGTTATTACATTGAGGGTTCAGGCTCCGGTCAGTTTCGTTGGGTATCCAGACTCCGGTTATTACATTGAGCGTTCAGGCTCCAGTCAGTTTTGTTGGGTATCCATACTCCGGTTATTATGTTGAGCGTTCAGGCTCCGTTCAGTTTCTTTGGGTATCCAGACTCCGGTTATTACGTTGAGCGTTCAGGCTCCAGTCAGTTTCTTTGGGTATCCAGACTCCGGTTATTACGTTGAGTGTTCAGGCTCCGGTCAGTTTCGTTGGGTATCCAAACTCCGGTTATTACGTTGAGCGAGCAGGCTCCGGTCAGTTTCGTCGGGTATCCAGATTTCGGTTATTACGTTGAATGTTCAGGCTCCGGTCAGTTTCGTTGGGTATCCAGACTCCGGTTTTTACGTTGAGCGTTCAGGCTCCAGTCAGTTTTGTTGGGTATCCATACTCCGGTTATTATATTGAACGTTCAGGCTCCGTTCAGTTTCGTAGGGTATCCAGACTCCGGTTATTACGTTGAGCGTTCAAGCTCCGGTCAGTTTCGTTGGGTATCCAGACTCCGGTTATTACGTTGAGCGTTCAGGCTCCGGTCAGTTTCGTTGGGTATCCAGACTTCGGTTATTACGTGGAAAGTTCAGGCTCCGGTCAGTTTCATTGGGTGTCCAGACTCCGGTTATTACGGTGAGCGTTCAGGCTCCAATAATTTTCGTTGAGCATCCAGACTCCAGTTATTACGTTGTGCGTTCAGGCTCCGGTCAGTTTCGTTGAGTATCCAGACTCCGGTTATTACGTTGAGCGTTCAGGCTCCGGTCAGTTTCGTTGGGTATCCAGACTCTGCTTATTATGTTGAGCGTTCAGGCTCCGGTCAGTTTCGTTGGGTATCCAGACTCCGGTCAGTTTCGTTGGGTGTCCAGATTCCGGTTATTACGGTGAGCGTTCAGGCTCCAATAATTTTCGTTGAGCATCCAGACTCCAGTTATTACGTTGTGCGTTCAGGCTCCGGTCAGTTTCGTTGGGTATCCAGACTCCGGTTTTTACGTTGAGCGTTCAGGCTCCGGTCAGTTTCGTTGGGTATCTAGACTCCGGTTATTATGTTGAGCATTCAGGCTCTGGTCAGTTTCGTTGTGTATCTAGACTCTAGTTATTACATTGAGTGTTCAGGCTCCGGTCAGTTTCGTTTGGTATCCAGACTTCAGTTATTACGTCGAGCGTTCAGGCTCTGGTCAGTTTCGTTGGGTATCCAGACTCTGGTTATTACATTGAGCGTTCAGGCTCTAGTCAGTTTCTTTGGGTATCTAGACTCCGGTTATTACGTTTAGTGTTCAGGCTCCGGTCAGTTTCGTTGGGTATCCAGACTCCGGTTATTACGTTGTGCGAGCAGGCTCCGGTCAGTTTCTTTGGGTATCCAGACTTCGGTTATTACGTTGAGTGTTCAGGCTCCGGTCAATTTCGTTGGGTATCCAGACTCCGGTTTTTACGTTGAGCGTCTAGGCTCCGGTCAGTTTTGTTGGTTATCCATACTCCGGTTGTTATGTTGAGCGTTCAGGCTCCATTCAGTTTCGTAGGGTATCCAGACTCCGGTTATCACGTTGAGCGTTCAGGCTCCGGTCAGTTTCATTGGGTATCCAGACTCCGGTTATTACGTTGAGCGTTCAGGCTCCGGTCAGTTTCGTTGGGTATCCAGACTCCGGTTATTACATTGAGCGTTTAGGCTCCGGTCAGTTTCGTTGGGTATCCAGACTCCGGTTATTACGTTGAACGTTCAGGCTCCGGTCAGTTTCGTTGAGTATCCAGATTTCGGTTATTACGATGAGCCTTCAGGCTCCGGTCAATTTCGTTGGGTATCCAGACTCCGGTTATTACGTTGAGCGTTCAGGCTCCTGTCAGTTTCGTTGGGTATCCAGACTCCGGTTATTACGTTGAGCGTTCAGGCTCCTGTCAGTTTCGTTGGGTATCCAGACTCCGGTTATTACGTTGATCGTTCAGGCTCCGGTCAGTTTCGTTGAGTATCCAGACTCCGGTTATTACGTTGAGCGAGCAGGCTAAGGTCAGTTTCGTTGGGTATCCAGACTCCGATTTTTACGTTGAGCGTTCAGGCTCCGTTCAGTTTTGTTGGGTATCCAGACTGTGGTATTTACGTTGAGCGTTCAGGCTCCGGTCAGTTTTGTTGGGTATCCAGACTCCGGTTATTACGTTAAGCGTTCAGGCTCTGGTCAGTTTCGTTGGGTATCCAGACTCTGGTTTTTACGTTGAGCGTTCAGGCTCCGGTCAGTTTCGTTGGGTATCCAGACTCCGGTTATTACGTTGAGCGTTCAGGCTCCGGTCAGTTTTGTTGGGTATCCAGACTCTGGTTTTTACGTTGAGCGTTCAGGCTCCGGTCAGTTTCGTTGGGTATCCAGACTCCGGTTATTACGTTGAGCGTTCAGGCTCCGGTCAGTTTCGTTGGGTATCCCGACTCCGGTTATTACGTTGAGCGTTCAAGGTCCGATCAATTTCATTGTGTATCCAGACTCCGGTTATCACGTTGATCTTTCTGGCTCCAGTCAGTTTCGGATAGTATCCAGACTCCGGTTATTACGTTGAGCGTTCAGGCTCCGGTAAGTTTCGTTGAGTATCCAGATTCCGGTTTTTACGTTGAGCCTTCAGGCTCCGGTCAATTTCGTTGGGTATCCAGACTCCGATTATTACGTTGAGCGTTCAGGCTTCGGTCAGTTTCGTTGGGTATCTAGACTCCGGTTTTTACGTTGATCGTTCAGGCTCTGGTCAGTTTTGTTGGGTATCCAGACTCCGGTTTTTACGTTGAACATTAAGGCTCCAGTCAGTTTTGTTGGGTATCCAGACTCCGGTTATTACGTTGAGGGTTCAGGCTCCGGTCAGTTTCGTTGGGTATCCAGACTCCGGTTATTACATTGAGCGTTCAGGCTCCAGTCAGTTTTGTTGGGTATCCATACTCCGGTTATTATGTTGAGCGTTCAGGCTCCGTTCAGTTTCTTTGGGTATCCAGACTCCGGTTATTACGTTGAGCGTTCAGGCTCCAGTCAGTTTCTTTGGGTATCCAGACTCCGGTTATTACGTTGAGTGTTCAGGCTCCGGTCAGTTTCGTTGGGTATCCAAACTCCGGTTATTACGTTGAGCGAGCAGGCTCCGGTCAGTTTCGTCGGGTATCCAGACTTCGGTTATTACGTTGAATGTTCAGGCTCCGGTCAGTTTCGTTGGGTATCCAGACTCCGGTTTTTACGCTGAGCGTTCAGGCTCCAGTCAGTTTTGTTGGGTATCCATACTCCGGTTATTATGTTGAGCGTTCAGGCTCCGTTCAGTTTCGTAGGGTATCCAGACTCCGGTTATTACGTTGAGCGTTCAGTCTCCGGTCAGTTTCGTTGGGTATCCAGACTCCGGTTATTACGTTGAGCGTTCAGGCTCCGGTCAGTTTCGTTGGGTATCCAGACTTCGGTTATTACGTGGAAAGTTCAGGCTCCGGTCAGTTTCATTGGGTGTCCAGACTCCGGTTATTACGGTGAGCGTTTAGGCTCCAATAATTTTCGTTGAGCATCCAGACTCCAGTTATTACGTTGTGCGTTCAGGCTCCGGTCAGTTTCGTTGAGTATCCAGACTCCGGTTATTACGTTGAGCGTTCAGGCTCCGGTCAGTTTCGTTGGGTATCCAGACTCCGGTTATTACGCTGAGCGTTCAGGCTCCAGTCAGTTTCGTTGGGTATCCAGACTCCGGTCAGTTTCGTTGGGTGTCCAGATTCTGGTTATTACGGTGAGCGTTCAGGCTCCAATAATTTTCGTTGAGCATCCAGACTCCAGTTATTACGTTGTGCGTTCAGGCTCCGGTCAGTTTCGTTGGGTATCCAGACTCCAGTTTTTACGTTGAGCGTTCAGGCTCTGGTCAGTTTCGTTGGGTATCTAGACTCCGGTTATTACGTTGAGCGTTCAGGCTCCGGTCAGTTTCGTTGTGTATCCAGACTCTAGTTATTACATTGAGTGTTCAGGCTCCGGTCAGTTTCGTTTGGTATCCAGACTTCAGTTATTACGTCGAGCGTTCAGGCTCTGGTCAGTTTCGTTGGGTATCCAGACTCTGGTTATTACATTGAGCGTTCAGGCTCCAGTCAGTTTCTTTGGGTATCTAGACTCCGGTTATTACGTTTAGTGTTCAGGCTCCGGTCAGTTTCGTTGGGTATCCAGGCTCCGGTTATTACGTTGAGCGAGCAGGCTCCGGTCAGTTTCGTTGGGTATCCAGACTTCGGTTATTACGTTGAGTGTTCAGGCTCCGGTCAGTTTCGTTGGGTATCCAGACTCCGGTTTTTACGTTTAGCGTCTAGGCTCCGGTAAGTTTTGTTGGTTATCCATACTCCGGTTGTTATGTTGAGCGTTCAGGCTCCATTCAGTTTCGTAGGGTATCCAGACTCCGGTTATTACGTTGAGCGTTCAGGCTCCGGTTAGTTTCGTTGGGTATCCAGACTCCGGTTATTACGTTGAGCGTTCAGGCTCCGGTCAGTTTCGTTGGGTATCCAAACTCCGGTTATTACATTGAGCGTTTAGGCTCCGGTCAGTTTCGTTGGGTATCCAGACTCCGGTTATTACGTTGAACGTTCAGGCTCCGGTCAGTTTCGTTGAGTATCCAGATTCCGGTTATTACGATGAGCCTTCAGGCTCCGGTCAATTTCGTTGGGTATCCAGACTCCGGTTATTACGTTGAGCGTTCAGGCTCCGGTCAGTTTCGTTGCGTATCCAAACTTTGTTTTTTACGTTGAGCGTTCAGGCTCTGGTCAGTTTCGTTGGGTATCCAGACTCCGGTTTTTACGTTGAACGTTCAGGCTCCGGTCAGTTTTGTTGGGTATCCAGACTCCGGTTATTACGTTGAGGGTTCAGGCTCTGGTCCGTTTCGTTGGGTATCCAGACTTCGGTTATTACATTGAGCGTTCAGGCTCCAATCAGTTTCTTTGGGTATCCAGACTCCGGTTATTACGTTTAGTGTTCAGGCTCCGGTCAGTTTTGTTGGGTATCCAGACTCCGGTTATTACGTTGAGCGAGCACGCTCCGGTCAGTTTCGTTGGGTATCCAGACTTCGGTTATTACGTTGAGTGTTTAGGCTCTGGTCAGTTTCGTTGGGTATCCAGACTCCGGTTTTTACGTTGAGCGTTCAGGCTCCAGTCAGTTTTGTTGGGTGTCCAGACTCCGGTTAGTTTCGTTGTGTTTCCAGAGTCCGGTTATTACGTTGAGGGTTCAGGCTCTGATCATTTTCGTTGAGCATCCAGACTCCAGTTATTACGTTGAGCGTTTAGGCTCCGGTCAGTTTCGTTGGGTATCCAGCCTCCGGTTTTTACGTTGAGCGTTTAGGCTCCGGTCAGTTTCGTTGGGTATCCAGACTCCGGTTATTACGTTGAACGTTCAGGCTCCGGTCAGTTTCGTTGAGTATCCAGATTCCGGTTATTACGATGAGCCTTCAGGCTCCGGTCAATTTCGTTGGGTATCCAGACTCCGGTTATTACGTTGAGCGTTCAGGCTCCTGTCAGTTTCGTTGGGTATCCAGACTCCGGTTATTACGTTGATCGTTCAGGCTCCGGTCAGTTTCGTTGAGTATCCAGACTCCGGTTATTACGTTGAGCGAGCAGGCTAAGGTCAGTTTCGTTGGGTATCCAGACTCCGATTTTTACGTTGAGCGTTCAGGCTCCGTTCAGTTTTGTTGGGTATCCAGACTGTGGTATTTACGTTGAGCGTTCAGGCTCCGGTCAGTTTTGTTGGGTATCCAGACTCCGGTTATTACGTTAAGCGTTCAGGCTCTGGTCAGTTTCGTTGGGTATCCAGACTCTGGTTTTTACGTTGACCGTTCAGGCTCCGGTCAGTTTCGTTGGGTATCCAGACTCCGGTTATTACGTTGAGCGTTCAGGCTCCGGTCAGTTTTGTTGGGTATCCAGACTCTGGTTTTTACGTTGAGCGTTCAGGCTCCGGTCAGTTTCGTTGGGTATCCAGACTCCGGTTATTACGTTGAGCGTTCAGGCTCCGGTCAGTTTCGTTGGGTATCCCGACTCCGGTTATTACGTTGAGCGTTCAAGGTCCGATCAATTTCATTGTGTATCCAGACTCCGGTTATCACGTTGATCTTTCTGGCTCCAGTCAGTTTCGGATAGTATCCAGACTCCGGTTATTACGTTGAGCGTTCAGGCTCCGGTAAGTTTCGTTGAGTATCCAGATTCCGGTTTTTACGTTGAGCCTTCAGGCTCCGGTCAATTTCGTTGGGTATCCAGACTCCGATTATTACGTTGAGCGTTCAGGCTTCGGTCAGTTTCGTTGGGTATCTAGACTCCGGTTTTTACGTTGATCGTTCAGGCTCTGGTCAGTTTTGTTGGGTATCCAGACTCCGGTTTTTACGTTGAACATTAAGGCTCCAGTCAGTTTTATTGGGTATCCAGACTCCGGTTATTACGTTGAGGGTTCAGGCTCCGGTCAGTTTCGTTGGGTATCCAGACTCCGGTTATTACATTGAGCGTTCAGGCTCCAGTCAGTTTTGTTGGGTATCCATACTCCGGTTATTATGTTGAGCGTTCAGGCTCCGTTCAGTTTCTTTGGGTATCCAGACTCCGGTTATTACGTTGAGCGTTCAGGCTCCAGTCAGTTTCTTTGGGTATCCAGACTCCGGTTATTACGTTGAGTGTTCAGGCTCCGGTCAGTTTCGTTGGGTATCCAAACTCCGGTTATTACGTTGAGCGAGCAGGCTCCGGTCAGTTTCGTCGGGTATCCAGACTTCGGTTATTACGTTGAATGTTCAGGCTCCGGTCAGTTTCGTTGGGTATCCAGACTCCGGTTTTTACGCTGAGCGTTCAGGCTCCAGTCAGTTTTGTTGGGTATCCATACTCCGGTTATTATGTTGAGCGTTCAGGCTCCGTTCAGTTTCGTAGGGTATCCAGACTCCGGTTATTACGTTGAGCGTTCAGTCTCCGGTCAGTTTCGTTGGGTATCCAGACTCCGGTTATTACGTTGAGCGTTCAGGCTCCGGTCAGTTTCGTTGGGTATCCAGACTTCGGTTATTACGTGGAAAGTTCAGGCTCCGGTCAGTTTCATTGGGTGTCCAGACTCCGGTTATTACGGTGAGCGTTTAGGCTCCAATAATTTTCGTTGAGCATCCAGACTCCAGTTATTACGTTGTGCGTTCAGGCTCCGGTCAGTTTCGTTGAGTATCCAGACTCCGGTTATTACGTTGAGCGTTCAGGCTCCGGTCAGTTTCGTTGGGTATCCAGACTCCGGTTATTACGTTGAGCGTTCAGGCTCCAGTCAGTTTCGTTGGGTATCCAGACTCCGGTCAGTTTCGTTGGGTGTCCAGATTCTGGTTATTACGGTGAGCGTTCAGGCTCCAATAATTTTCGTTGAGCATCCAGACTCCAGTTATTAAGTTGTGCGTTCAGGCTCCGGTCAGTTTCGTTGGGTATCCAGACTCCAGTTTTTACGTTGAGCGTTCAGGCTCTGGTCAGTTTCGTTGGGTATCTAGACTCCGGTTATTACGTTGAGCGTTCAGGCTCCGGTCAGTTTCGTTGTGTATCCAGACTCTAGTTATTACATTGAGTGTTCAGGCTCCGGTCAGTTTCGTTTGGTATCCAGACTTCAGTTATTACGTCGAGCGTTCAGGCTCTGGTCAGTTTCGTTGGGTATCCAGACTCTGGTTATTACATTGAGCGTTCAGGCTCCAGTCAGTTTCTTTGGGTATCTAGACTCCGGTTATTACGTTTAGTGTTCAGGCTCCGGTCAGTTTCGTTGGGTATCCAGGCTCCGGTTATTACGTTGAGCGAGCAGGCTCCGGTCAGTTTCGTTGGGTATCCAGACTTCGGTTATTACGTTGAGTGTTCAGGCTCCGGTCAGTTTCGTTGGGTATCCAGACTCCGGTTTTTACGTTGAGCGTCTAGGCTCCGGTAAGTTTTGTTGGTTATCCATACTCCGGTTGTTATGTTGAGCGTTCAGGCTCCATTCAGTTTCGTAGGGTATCCAGACTCCGGTTATTACGTTGAGCGTTCAGGCTCCGGTTAGTTTCGTTGGGTATCCAGACTCCGGTTATTACGTTGAGCGTTCAGGCTCCGGTCAGTTTCGTTGGGTATCCAAACTCCGGTTATTACATTGAGCGTTTAGGCTCCGGTCAGTTTCGTTGGGTATCCAGACTCCGGTTATTACGTTGAACGTTCAGGCTCCGGTCAGTTTCGTTGAGTATCCAGATTCCGGTTATTACGATGAGCCTTCAGGCTCCGGTCAATTTCGTTGGGTATCCAGACTCCGGTTATTACGTTGAGCGTTCAGGCTCCGGTCAGTTTCGTTGCGTATCCAAACTTCGTTTTTTACGTTGAGCGTTCAGGCTCTGGTCAGTTTCGTTGGGTATCCAGACTCCGGTTTTTACGTTGAACGTTCAGGCTCCGGTCAGTTTTGTTGGGTATCCAGACTCCGGTTATTACGTTGAGGGTTCAGGCTCTGGTCCGTTTCGTTGGGTATCCAGACTTCGGTTATTACATTGAGCGTTCAGGCTCCAATCAGTTTCTTTGGGTATCCAGACTCCGGTTATTACGTTTAGTGTTCAGGCTCCGGTCAGTTTTGTTGGGTATCCAGACTCCGGTTATTACGTTGAGCGAGCACGCTCCGGTCAGTTTCGTTGGGTATCCAGACTTCGGTTATTACGTTGAGTGTTTAGGCTCTGGTCAGTTTCGTTGGGTATCCAGACTCCGGTTTTTACGTTGAGCGTTCAGGCTCCAGTCAGTTTTGTTGGGTGTCCAGACTCCGGTTAGTTTCGTTGTGTTTCCAGAGTCCGGTTATTACGTTGAGGGTTCAGGCTCTGATCATTTTCGTTGAGCATCCAGACTCCAGTTATTACGTTGAGCGTTTAGGCTCCGGTCAGTTTCGTTGGGTATCCAGCCTCCGGTTTTTACGTTGAGCGTTTAGGCTCCGGTCAGTTTCGTTGGGTATCCAGACTCCGGTTATTACGTTGAACGTTCAGGCTCCGGTCAGTTTCGTTGAGTATCCAGATTCCGGTTATTACGATGAGCCTTCAGGCTCCGGTCAATTTCGTTGGGTATCCAGACTCCGGTTATTACGTTGAGCGTTCAGGCTCCGGTCAGTTTCGTTGCGTATCCAAACTTCGTTTTTTACGTTGAGCGTTCAGGCTCTGGTCAGTTTCGTTGGGTATCCAGACTCCGGTTTTTACGTTGAGCGTTCAGGCTCCGGTCAGTTTTGTTGGGTATCCAGACTCCGGTTATTACGTTGAGGGTTCAGGCTCCGGTCAGTTTCGTTGGGTATTCAGACTCCGGTTATTACATTGAGCGTTTAGGCTCTGGTCCGTTTCGTTGGGTATCCAGACTTCGGTTATTACATTGAGCGTTCAGGCTCCAATCAGTTTCTTTGGGTATCCAGACTCCGGTTATTACGTTTAGTGTTCAGGCTCCGGTCAGTTTTGTTGGGTATCCAGACTCCGGTTATTACGTTGAGTGAGCACGCTCCGGTCAGTTTCGTTGGGTATCCAGACTTCGGTTATTACGTTGAGTGTTTAGGCTCTGGTCAGTTTCGTTGGGTATCCAGACTCCGGTTTTTACGTTAAGCGTTCAGGCTCCAGTCAGTTTTGTTGGGTGTCCAGACTCCGGTTAGTTTCGTTGGGTTTCCAGAGTCCGGTTATTACGTTGAGGGTTAAGGCTCTGATCATTTTCGTTGAGCATCCAGACTCCAGTTATTACGTTGAGCGTTTAGGCTCCGGTCAGTTTCGTTGGGTATCCAGACTCCGGTTTTTACGTTGAGCATTCAGGCTCCAGTCAGTTTTGTTGGGTATCCATACTCCGGTTATTATGTTGAGCGTTCAGGCTCCGTTCAGTTTCGTTTGGTATCTAGACTCCGGTTATTACGTTGAGCGTTCAGGCTCCGGTCAGTTTCGTTGGGTATCCAGACTCCGGTTACTACGTTAAGCGTTCTGGCTCCGGTCAGTTTCGTTGGGTATCCAGACTCTGGTTATTACGTTGAGCGTTCAGGCTCCGGTCAGTTTCGTTTTGTATCCAGACTTCAGTTATTACGTTGAGTGTTCAGGCTCCGGTCAGTTTCGTTGGGTATCCAGACTCCGGTTTTTACGTTGAGCGTTCAGGCTCCAGTCAGTTTTGTTGGGTGTCCAGACTCCGGTTAGTTTCGTTGGGTGTCCAGACTCCGGTTATTACGTTGAGGGTTCAGGCTCTAATCATTTTCGTTGAGCATCCAGACTCCAGTTATTACGTTGAGCGTTCAGGCTCCGTTCAGTTTCGTTGGGTATCCAGACTCCGGTTATTACGTTGAGCGTTCAGGCTCCGGTCAGTTTCGTTGGGTATCCAGAGTCTGGTTACTACGTTAAGCGTTCAGGCTCCGGTCAGTTTCGTTGGTTATCCAGACTCCGGTTATTACGTTGAGCATTCAGGCTCCGGTCAGTTTCGTTTTGTATCCAGACTTCAGTTATTACGTTGAGCGTCCAGCCTCTGGTCAGTTTCGTTGGGTATCCAGACTCCGATTTTTACGTTGAGCGTTCAGGCTCCGGTCAGTTTCGTTGGGTATCCTGACTCTGGTTATTACGTTGAATGTTCAGGCTCTGGTCAATTTCGTTGGGTATCTAGACTCCAGTTATTACGTTGTGCGTTCAGGCTCCGGTCAGTTTCGTTGGGTATCCAGACTCTGGTTTTTACGTTGAGCGTTCAGGCTCCGGTCAGTTTCGTTGGGTATCCAGACTCCGGTTATTACGTTGAGCGTTCAGGCTCCGGTCAGTTTCGTTGTGTATCCATACTCCAGTTATCACGTTGAGCGATCAAGCTCCGATCAATTTCATTGTGTATCCAGACTCCGGTTATCACGTTGATCTTTCAGGCTCTAGAAAGTTTCGGATAGTATCCAGATTCCGGTTATTACGTTGAGCGTTCAGGCTCCGGTCAGTTTCGTTGTGTATCCAGACTCTGGTTATTACGTTGAGCGTTCAGGCTCCAGTCAGTTTTGTTGGGTATCCAGACTCCGGTTATTACGTTGAGGGTTCAGGCTTCGGTCAGTTTCGTTAGGTATCCAGACTCCGGTTATTACATTGAGCGTTCAGGCTCCGGTCCGTTTCGTTGGGTATCCAGACTCCGGTTATTACGTTGAGCGTTCAGGCTCCAGTCAGTTTCTTTGGGTATCCAGACTCCGGTTATTACGTTGAGTATTCAGGCTCCTGTCAGTTTCGTTGGGTATCCAGACTCCGGTTATTACGTTGAGCGAGCAGGCTCCGGTCAGTTTCGTCGGGTATCCAGACTTCGGTTATTACGTTGAATGTTCAGGCTCCGGTCAGTTTCGTAGGGTATCCAGACTCCGGTTTTTACGTTGAGCGTTCAGGCTCCAGTCAGTTTTGTTGGGTATCCATACTCCGGTTATTATGTTGAGCGTTCTGGCTCCGTTCAGTTTCGTAGGGTATCTAGACTCCGGTTATTACGTTGAGCGTTCAGGCTCCGGTCAGTTTCGTTGGGTATCCAGACTCCGGTTACTACGTTAAGCGTTCAGGCTCCGGTCAGTTTCGTTGGGTATCCAGACTCCGGTTATTACGTTGAGCGTTCAGGCTCCGGTCAGTTTCGTTTGGTATCCAGACTTCAGTTATTACGTTGAGCGTCCAGGCTCTGGTCAGTTTCGTTGGGTATCCAGACTCCGATTATTACGTTGAGCGTTCAGGCTCCGGTCAGTTTCGTTGGGTATCCAGACTCCAGTTATTACGTTGAATGTTCAGGCTCCGGTCAGTTTCGTTGGGTGTCCAGACTCCGGTTATTACGTTGAGCGTTCAGGCTCCGGTCATTTTCGTTGCGCATCCAGACTCCGGTTATTACGTTGTGCGTTCAGGCTCCGGTCAGTTTCGTTGAGTATCCAGACTCTGGTTATTACGTTGAGCGTTCAGGCTCCGGTCAGTTTCGTTGGGTATCCAGACTCCGGTTATTACGTTGAGCGAGCAGGCTCCAGTCAGTTTCGTTGGGTATCTAGACTTCGGTTATTACGTTGAGCGTTCAGGCTCCGATCAGTTTCGTTGTGTATCTAGACTTCGGTTTTTACGTTGAGCGATTTGGCTCCGGTCAGTTTCGTTGCGTATCCAGACTTCGGTTATTACATTGATCGTTCAGGCTCCGGTTAGTTTCGTTGTGTATCCAGATTTCGGTTATTACTTTGAACGTTCAGGCTCCCGTCAATTTTGTTGGGTATCCAGACTCTGGTTATTATGTTGAGCGTTCAGGCTCCGGTCAGTTTCATTGGGTATCCGAACTTTGGTTATTACGTTGAGCGTTCAAGCTCCGGTAAGTTTCTTTGTGTATCCAGATTCCGGTTATTACGTTGAGCGTTCAGGCTCCGGTCAGTTTCGTTGGGTATCCAGACTCCGGTTATTACGTTGAGCGTTCAGGCTCCGGTCAGTTTCGTTGTGTATCCAGACTCCGGTTTTTACGTTGAACGTTCAGGCTCCAGTCAGTTTTGTTGGGTATCCAGACTCCGGTTATTACGTTGAGGGTTCAGGCTTCGGTCAGTTTCGTTGGGTATCCAGACTCCGGTTATTACATTGAGCGTTCAGGCTCCGGTCCGTTTCGTTGGGTATCCAGACTCCGGTTATTACGTTGAGCGTTCAGGCTCCAGTCAGTTTCTTTGGGTATCCAGACTCCGGTTATTACGTTGAGTATTCAGGCTCCTGTCAGTTTCGTTGGGTATCCAGACTCCGGTTATTACGTTGAGCGAGCAGGCTCCGGTCAGTTTCGTCGGGTATCCAGACTTCGGTTATTACGTTGAATGTTCAGGCTCCGGTCAGTTTCGTAGGGTATCCAGACTCCGGTTTTTACGTTGAGCGTTCAGGCTCCAGTCAGTTTTGTTGGGTATCCATACTCCGGTTATTATGTTGAGCGTTTAGGCTCCGTTCAGTTTCGTAGGGTATCTAGACTCCGGTTATTACGTTGAGCGTTCAGGCTCCGGTCAGTTTCGTTGGGTATCCAGACTCCGGTTACTACGTTAAGCGTTCAGGCTCCGGTCAGTTTCGTTGGGTATCCAGACTCCGGTTATTACGTTGAGCGTTCAGGCTCCGGTCAGTTTCGTTTGGTATCCAGACTTCAGTTATTACGTTGAGCGTCCAGGCTCTGGTCAGTTTCGTTGGGTATCCAGACTCCGATTATTACGTTGAGCGTTCAGGCTCCGGTCAGTTTCGTTGGGTATCCAGACTCCAGTTATTACGTTGAATGTTCAGGCTCCGGTCAGTTTCGTTGGGTGTCGAGACTCCGGTTATTACGTTGAGCGTTCAGGCTCCGGTCATTTTCGTTGCGCATCCAGACTCCGGTTATTACGTTGTGCGTTCAGGCTCCGGTCAGTTTCGTTGAGTATCCAGACTCTGGTTATTACGTTGAGCGTTCAGGCTCCGGTCAGTTTCGTTGGGTATCCAGACTCCGGTTATTACGTTGAGCGAGCAGGCTCCAGTCAGTTTCGTTGGGTATCTAGACTCCGGTTATTACGTTGAGCGTTCAGGCTCCGATCAGTTTCGTTGTGTATCTTGACTTCGGTTTTTACGTTGAGCGATTTGGCTCCGGTCAGTTTCGTTGCGTATCCAGACTTCGGTTATTACATTGATCGTTCAGGCTCCGGTTAGTTTCGTTGTGTATCCAGATTTCGGTTATTACTTTGAACGTTCAGGCTCCCGTCAATTTTGTTGGGTATCCAGACTCTGGTTATTATGTTGAGCGTTCAGGCTCCGGTCAGTTTCATTGGGTATCCGAACTTTGGTTATTACGTTGAGCGTTCAAGCTCCGGTCAGTTTCTTTGTGTATCCAGATTCCGGTTATTACGTTGAGCGTTCAGGCTCCGGTCAGTTTCGTTGGGTATCCAGACTCCGGTTTTTACGTTGAGCGTTCAGGCTCTGGTCAGTTTTTTTGGGTATCCAGACTCCGGTTTTTACGTTGAACGTTCAGGCTCCAGTCAGTTTTGTTGGGTATCCAGACTCCGGTTATTACGTTGAGGGTTCAGGCTTCGGTCAGTTTCGTTGGGTATCCAGACTCCGGTTATTACATTGAGCGTTCAGGCTCCGGTCCATTTCGTTGGGTATCCAGACTCCGGTTATTACGTTGAGCGTTCAGGCTCCAGTCAGTTTCTTTGGGTATCCAGACTCCGGTTATTACGTTGAGTATTCAGGCTCCGGTCAGTTTCGTTGGGTATCCAGACTCCGGTTATTACGTTGAGCGAGCAGGCTCCGGTCAGTTTCGTCGGGTATCCAGACTTCGGTTATTACGTTGAATGTTCAGGCTCCGGTCAGTTTCGTAGGGTATCCAGACTCCGGTTTTTACGTTGAGCGTTCAGGCTCCAGTCAGTTTTGTTGGGTATCTATACTCCGGTTATTATGTTGAGCGTTCAGGCTCCGTTCAGTTTCGTAGGGTATCTAGACTCCGGTTATTACGTTGAGCGTTCAGGCTCCGGTCAGTTTCGTTGGGTATCCAGACTCCGGTTACTACGTTAAGCGTTCAGGCTCCGGTCAGTTTCGTTAGGTATCCAGACTCCGGTTATTACGTTGAGCGTTCAGGCTCCGGTCAGTTTCGTTTGGTATCCAGACTTCAGTTATTACGTTGAGCGTCCAGGCTCTGGTCAGTTTCGTTGGGTATCCAGACTCCGATTATTACGTTGAGCGTTCAGGCTCCGGTCAGCTTCGTTGGGTATCCAGACTCCAGTTATTACGTTGAATGTTCAGGCTCCGGTCAGTTTCGTTGGGTGTCCAGACTCCGGTTATTACGTTGAGCGTTCAGGCTCTGGTCATTTTCGTTGCGCATCCAGACTCCGGTTATTACGTTGTGCGTTCAGGCTCCGGTCAGTTTCGTTGAGTATCCAGACTCCGGTTATTACGTTGAGCATTCAGGCTCCGGTCAGTTTCGTTGGGTATCTAGGCTCCGGTTATTACGTTGAGCGAGCAGGCTCCAGTCAGATTCGTTGGGTATCTAGACTCCGGTTATTACGTTGAGCGTTCAGGCTCCGGTCAGTTTCGTTGTGTATCTAGACTTCGGTTATTACGTTGAGCGATTTGGCTCCGGTCAGTTTCGTTGCGTATCCAAACTTCGGTTATTACATTGATCGTTCAGGCTCCGGTTAGTTTCGTTGTGTATCCAGATTTCGGTTATTACTTTGAATGTTTTGGCTCCCGTCAATTTCGTTGGGTATCCAGACTCTGGTTATTATGTTGAGCGTTCAGGCTCCCGTCAGTTTCATTGGGTATCCGAACTTTGGTTATTACGTTGAGCGTTCAAGCTCCAGTCAGTTTCTTTGTGTATCCAGATTCCGGTTATTACGTTGAGCGTTCAGGCTCCGGTCAGTTTCGTTGTGTATCCAGACTCCGGTTATTACGTTGAGCGTTCAGGCTCCGGTCGGTTTTGTTGGGTATCTAGACTCCGGTTTTTACGTTGAGCATTCAGGCTCCGGTCAGTTTCGTTGGGTATCCAGACTCCGGTTTTTACGGTGAGCGTTCAGGCTCTGGTCAGTTTTTTTGGGTATCCAGACTCCGGTTTTTACGTTAAACGTTCAGGCTCCAGTCAGTTTTGTTGGGTATCCAGACTCTGGTTATTACGTTGAGGGTTCAGGCTCTGGTCAGTTTCGTTGGGTATCTAGACTCCGGTTATTACATTGAGCGTTCAGGCTCCCGTCCGTTTCGTTGGGTATCCAGACTCCGGTTATTACGTTGAGCGTTCAGGCTCCAGTCAGTTTCTTTGGGTATCCAGACTCCGGTTATTACGTTGAGTGTTCAGGCTCCGGTCAGTTTCGTTGGGTATCCAGACTCTGGTTATTACGTTGAGCGAGCAGGCTCCGGTCAGTTTCGTCGGGTATCCAGACTTCGGTTATTACGTTGAATGTTCAGGCTCCGGTCAGTTTCGTTGGGTATCTAGACTTCGGTTTTTACGTTGAGCTTTCAGGCTCCAGTCAGTTTTGTTGGGTATCCATACTCCGGTTATTATGTTGAGCGTTCAGGCTCCGTTCAGTTTCGTAGGGTATCTAGACTCCGGTTATTACGTTGAGCGTTCAGGCTCCGGTCAGTTTCGTTGGGTATCTAGACTCCGGTTACTACGTTAAGCGTTCAGGCTCCGGTCAATTTCGTTGGGTATCCAGACTCCGGTTATTATGTTGAGCGTTCAGGCTCCGGTCAGTTTCGTTTGGTTTCCAGACTTCAGTTATTACGTTGAGCGTCCAGGCTCTGGTCAGTTTCGTTGGGTATCTAGACTCCGATTATTACGTTGAGCGTTTAGGCTCCGGTCAGTTTCGTTGGGTATCCAGACTCCGGTTATTACGTTGAATGTTCAGGCTCCGGTCTGTTTCGTTGGCTGTCCAGACTCCGGTTATTACGTTGAGCGTTCAGGCTCCGGTCATTTTCGTTGAGTATCCAGACTCCGGTTATTACGTTGAGCGTTCAGGCTCCGGTCAGTTTCGTTGGGTATCCAGACTCCGGTTATTACGTTGAGCGAGCAGGCTCCAGTCAGTTTCGTTGGGTATTTAGACTCCGGTTATTACGTTGAGCGTTCAGGCTCCGGTCAGTTTCGTTGTGTATCTAGACTTCGGTTATTACATTGAGGGTTCAGGCTCCGGTCAGTTTCGTTGGGTATCCAGACTCCGGTTATTACATTGAGGGTTCAGGCTCCGGTCAGTTTCGTTGGGTATCCAGACTCCGGTTATTACATTGAGCGTTCAGGCTCTGGTCCGTTTCATTGGGTATCCAGACTCCGGTTATTACATTGAGCGTTCAGGCTCCAGTCAGTTTCTTTGGGTATCCAGACTCCGGTTATTACGTTTAGTGTTCAGGCTCCGGTCAGTTTCGTTGGGTATCCAGACTCCGGTTATTACGTTGAGCGAGCAGGCTCCGGTCAGTTTCGTTGGGTATCCAGACTCCGGTTAGTTTCGTTGGGTGTCCAGACTCCGGTTATTACGTTGAGCATTCCGGCTCTGATCATTTTCGTTGAGCATCCAGACTCCAGTTATTACGTTGAGCGTTCAGGCTCCGGTCAGTTTTGTTGGGTATCCAGACTCTGGTTTTTACGTTGAGCGTTCAGGCTCCGGTCAGTTTTGTTGGGTATCCAGACTCCGGTTATTACGTTAAGCGTTCAGGCTCTGGTCAGTTTCGTTGGGTATCCAGACTCCGGTTATTACGTTGAGCGTTCAGGCTCTGGTCAGTTTCATTGGGTATCCAAACTCTGGTTTTTACGTTGAGCGTTCAGGCTCCGGTCAGTTTCGTTGGGTATCCAGACTCCGATTTTTACGTTGAGTGTTCAGGCTCCGGTCAGTTTTGTTGGGTATCCAGACTCCGGTTTTTACGTTGAACGTTCAGGCTCCTGTCAGTTTTGTTGGGTATCCAGACTCCGGTTATTACGTTAAGCGTTCAGGCTCTGGTCAGTTTCGTTTGGTATCCAGACTCCGGTTATTACGTTGAGCGTTTAGGCTCCAGTCAGTTTCGTTAGGTATCCAGACTCTGGTTTTTACGTTGAGCGTTCAGGCTCCGGTCAGTTTCGTTGGGTATCCAGACTCCGGTTATTACATTGAGCGTCCAGGCTCCGGTCAGTTTCGTTGTGTATCCAGACTCCGGTTATCACGTTGAGCGATCAAGCTCCGATCAATTTCATTATGTATCCAGACTCCGGTTATCACGTTGATCTTTCAGGCTCCAGTCAGTTTCGGATAGTATCCAGACTCCGGTTATTACGTTGAGCGTTCAGGCTCCGGTCAGTTTTGTTGAGTATCCAGATTCCGGTTATTACATTGAGCCTTCAGGCTCCGGTCAATTTCGTTGGGTATCCAGATTCCGATTATTACGTTGAGCGTTCAGGCTCCGGTCAGTTTCGTTGGGTATCCAGACTCCGGTTTTTACATTGAGCGTTCAGGCTCTGGTCAGTTTTTTTGGGTATCCATACTCCGGTTTTTACGTTGAACGTTCAGGCTCCAGTCAGTTTTGTTGGGTATCCAGACTCCGGTTATTACGTTGAGGGTTCAGGCTCTAGTCAGTTTCGTTGGGTATCCAGACTCCGGTTATTACATTGAGCGTTCATGCTCCGGTCCGTTTCGTTGGGTATCCAGACTCCGGTTATTACGTTGAGCGTTCAGGCTCCGGTCAGTTTCTTTGGGTATCCAGACTCCGGTTATTACGTTGAGTGTTCAGGCTCCGGTCAGTTTCGTTGGGTATCCAGACTCCGGTTATTACGTTGAGCGAGCAGGCTCCGGTCAGTTTCGTCGGGTATCCAGACTTCGGTTATTACATTGAATGTTCAGGCTCCGGTCAGTTTTGTTGGGTATCCAGACTCCGGTTTTTACGTTGAGCGTTCAGGATCCAGTCAGTTTTGTTGGGTATCCATACTCCGGTTATTATGTTGAGCGTTCAGGCTCCGTTCAGTTTCGTAGGGTATCTAGACTCCGGTTATTACGTTGAGCGTTCAGGCTCCGGTCAGTTTCGTTGGGTATCCAGACTCCGGTACTACGTTAAGCGTTTAGGCTCCGGTCTGTTTCGTTGGGTATCCAGACTCCGGTTATTACGTTGAGCGTTCAGGCTCCGGTCAGTTTCGTTTGGTATCCGGACTTCAGTTATTACGTTGAGCGTCCAGGCTCTGGTCAGTTTCGTTGGGTATCCAGACTCCGATTATTACGTTGAGCGTTCAGGCTCCGGTCAGTTTCGTTGGGTATCCAGACTCCGGTTATTACGTTGAATGTTCAGGCTCCGGTAGTTTCGTTGGGTGTCCAGACTCCGGTTTTTACGTTGAGCGTTCAGGCTCCGGTCATTTTCGTTGCGCATCCAGACTCCGGTTATTACGTTGTGCGTTCAGGCTCCGGTCAGTTTTGTTGAGTATCCAGACTCCGATTATTACGTTGAGCGTTCAGGCTCCGGTCAGTTTCGTTGGGTATCCAGACTCCGGTTATTACGTTGAGCAAGCAGGCTCCAGTCAGTTTCTTTGGGTATCTAGACTCCGGTTATTACGTTGAGCGTTCAGGCTCAGGTCAGTTTCGTTGTGTATCTAGACTTCGGTTATTACATTGAGGGTTCAGGCTCCGGTCAGTTTCGTTGGGTATCCAGACTCCGGTTATTACATTGAGCGTTTAGGCTCTGGTCCGTTTCGTTGGGTATCCAGACTCCGGTTATTACATTGAGCGTTCAGGCTCCAGTCAGTTTCTTTGGGTATCCAGACTCCGGTTATTACGTTTAGTGTTCAGGCTCCGGTCAGTTTCGTTGGGTATCCAGACTCCGGTTATTACGTTGAGCGAGCAGGCTCCAGTAAGTTTCATTGGGTATCTAGACTTCGGTTATTACGTTGAGTGTTCAGGCTCCGGTCAGTTTCGTTGGGTATCCAGACTCAGGTTTTTACGTTGAGCGTTCAGGCTCCAGTCAGTTTTGTTGGGTGTCTAGACTCCGGTTAGTTTCGTTGGGTGTCCAGACTCCGGTTATTACGTTGAGCGTTTAGGCTCTGACCATTTTCGTTGAGCATCCAGACTTCAGTTATTACGTTGAGCGTTCAGGCTCCGTTCAGTTTCGTTGGGTATCCAGACTCCGGTTATTACGTTGAGCGTTCAGGCTCCGGTCAGTTTCGTTATGTATCTAGACTCCGGTTATTACGTTGAGCGTTCAGGCTCCGTTCAGTTTCGTTGGGTATCCAGACTCCGGTTATTACGTTGAGCGTTCAGCTTCCGGTCAGTTTCGTTATGTATCTAGACTCCGGTTATTACGTTGAGCGTTCAGGCTCCGGTCAATTTCGTTGGGTATCCAGACTCCGGTTTTTACGTTGAGTGTTCAGGCTCAGGTCAATTTCGTTTGGTATCCAGACTTCAGTTATTACGTTAAGCGTTCAGGCTCTGGTTAGTTTCGTTGGGTATCCAGACTCCGGTTATTACGTTGAGCGTTCAGGCTCCGGTCAGTTTCGTTGGGTATCCAGACTCCGGTTTTTACGTTGAGCATTCAGGCTCCGGTCAGTTTTGTTGGGTATCCAGACTCCGGTTTTTACCTTGAGCGTTCAGGCTCCTGTCAGTTTTGTTGGGTATCCAGACTCCGGTTATTACGTTAAGCGTTCAGGCTCTGGTCAGTTTCGTTGGGTATCCAGACTCCGGTTATTACGTTGAGCGTTCAGGCTCCGGTCAGTTTCGTTGGGTATCCAGACTCTGGTTTTTACGTTGAGCCTTCAAGCTCCGGTCAGTTTCGTTCGGTATCCAGACTCCGGTTATTACGTTGAGCGTCCAGGCTCCGGTCAGTTTCGTTGTGTATCCAAACTCCGGTTATCACGTTGAGCGATCAAGCTCCGATCAATTTCATTATGTATCCAGACTCCGGTTATCACGTTGATCTTTCAGGCTCCAGTCAGTTTCGGATAGTATCCAGACTCCGGTTATTACGTTGAGCGTTCAGGCTCCGGTCAGTTTTGTTGAGTATCCAGATTCCGGTTATTACATTGAGCCTTCAGGCTCCGGTCAATTTCATTGGGTCTCCAGACTCCGGTTATTACGTTGAGCGTTCAGGCTCCGGTCAGTTTTGTTGGGTATCCAGACTCCGGTTATTACGTTAAGCGTTCAGGCTCTGGTTAGTTTCGTTGGGTATCCAGACTCCGGTTATTACGTTGAGCGTTCAGGCTCCGGTCAGTTTCGTTGGGTATCCAGACTCCGGTTTTTACGTTGAGCGTTCAGGCTCCGGTCAGTTTTGTTGGGTATCCAGACTCCGGTTTTTACCTTGAGCGTTCAGGCTCCTGTCAGTTTTGTTGGGTATCCAGACTCCGGTTATTACGTTAAGCGTTCAGGCTCTGGTCAGTTTCGTTGGGTATCCAGACTCCGGTTATTACGTTGAGCATTCACGCTCCGGTCAGTTTCGTTGGGTATCCAGACTCTGGTTTTTACGTTGAGCCTTCAAGCTCCGGTCAGTTTCGTTCGGTATCCAGACTCCGGTTATTACGTTGAGCGTCCAGGCTCCGGTCAGTTTCGTTGTGTATCCAAACTCCGGTTATCACGTTGAGCGATCAAGCTCCGATCAATTTCATTATGTATCCAGACTCCGGTTATCACGTTGATCTTTCAGGCTCCAGTCAGTTTCGGATAGTATCCAGACTCCGGTTATTACGTTGAGCGTTCAGGCTCCGGTCAGTTTTGTTGAGTATCCAGATTCCGGTTATTACATTGAGCCTTCAGGCTCCGGTCAATTTCGTTGGGTATCCAGACTCCCATTATTACGTTGAGCGTTCAGGCTACAGTCAATTTCGTTGGGTATCCAGACTCCGGTTATTACGTTGAGCGTTCAGGCTCCGGTCAATTTCGTTGGGTATCCAGACTCCGGTTTTTACGTTGAGTGTTCAGGCTCCGGTCAGTTTCGTTTGGTATCCAGACTTCAGTTATTACGTTGAGCGTTCAGGCTCTGGTCAGTTTCGTTGGGTATCCAGACTCCGATTTTTACGTTGAGCGTTCAGGCTCCGGTCAGTTTTGTTGGGTATCCAGACTCTGGTTTTTACGTTGAGCGTTCAGGCTCCGGTCTGTTTTGTTGGGTATCTAGACTCCGGTTATTACGTTAAGCGTTCAGGCTCTGGTCAGTTTCGTTGGGTATCCAGACTCCGATTATTACGTTGAGCGTTCAGGCTCCGGTCAGTTTCGTTGGGTATCCAGACTCTGGTTTTTACGTTGAGCGTTCAGGTTCCGGTCAGTTTCGTTGGGTATCCAGACTCCGATTTTTACGTTGAGCGTTCAGGCTCCGGTCAGTTTTGTTGGGTATCCAGACTCCGGTTTTTATGTTGAGCGTCCAGGCTCCTATCAGTTTTGTTGGGTATCCAGACTCCGGTTATTACGTTAAGCGTTCAGGCTCTGGTCAGTTTCGTTGGGTATCCAGACTCCGGTTATTACGTTGAGCGTTCAGGCTCCGGTCAGTTTCGTTGGGTATCCAGACTCTGGTTTTTACGTTGAGCGTTAAGGCTCCGGTCAGTTTCGTTGGGAATCCAGACTCCGGTTATTACGTTGAGCGTCCAGGCTACGGTCAGTTTCGCTGTGTATCCAGACTCCGGTTATCACGTTGAGCGATCAAGCTCCGATCAATTTCATTATGTATCCAGACTCCGGTTATCACGTTGATCTTTCAGGCTCCAGTCAGTTTCGGATAGTATCCAGACTCCGGTTATTACGTTGAGCGTTCAGGCTCCGGTCAGTTTTGTTGAGTATCCAGATTCCGGTTATTACGTTGAGCCTTCAGGCTCCGGTCAATTTCGTTGGGCATCCAGACTCCGATTATTACGTTGAGCGTCCAGGCTCCGGTCAATTTCGTTGGGTATCCAGACTCCGGTTTTTACGTTGAGCGTTCAGGCTCCGGTCAGTTTCGTTGGGTATCCAGACTCCGATTTTTACGTTGAGCGTTCAGGCTCCGGTCAGTTTTGTTGGGTATCCAGACTCCGGTTTTTATGTTGAGCGTCCAGGCTCCTGTCAGTTTTGTTGGGTATCCAGACTCCGGTTATTACGTTAAGCGTTCAGGCTCTGGTCAGTTTCGTTGGGTATCCAGACTCCGGTTATTACGTTGAGCGTTCAGGCTCCGGTCAGTTTCGTTGGGTATCCAGACTCTGGTTTTTACGTTGAGCGTTAAGGCTCCGGTCAGTTTCGTTGGGTATCCAGACTCCGGTTATTACGTTGAGCGTCCAGGCTACGGTCAGTTTCGCTGTGTATCCAGACTCCGGTTATCACGTTGAGCGATCAAGCTCCGATCAATTTCATTATGTATCCAGACTCCGGTTATCACGTTGATCTTTCAGGCTCCAGTCAGTTTCGGATAGTATCCAGACTCCGGTTATTACGTTGAGCGTTCAGGCTCCGGTCAGTTTTGTTGAGTATCCAGATTCCGGTTATTACGTTGAGCCTTCAGGCTCCGGTCAATTTCGTTGGGTATCCAGACTCCGATTATTACGTTGAGCGTTCAGGCTCCGGTCAATTTCGTTGGGTATCCAGACTCCGGTTTTTACGTTGAGCGTTCAGGCTCTGGTCAGTTTTTTTGGGTATCCAGACTCCGGTTTTTACGTTGAACGTTCAGGCTCCAGTCAGTTTTGTTGGGTATCCAGACTCCGGTTATTACGTTGAGGGTTCAGGCTCCGGTCAGTTTCGTTGGGTATCCAGACTCCGGTTATTACATTGAGCGTTCAGGCTCCGGTCCGTTTCGTTGGGTATCCTGACTCCGGTTATTACATTGAGCGTTCAGGCTCCAGTCAGTTTCTTTGGGTATCCAGACTCCGGTTATTACGTTTAGTGTTCAGGCTCCGGTCAGTTTCGTTGGGTATCCAGACTCCGGTTATTACGTTGAGCGAGCAGGCTCCAGTCAGTTTCATTGGGTATCTAGACTTCGGTTATTACGTTGAGTGTTCAGGCTCCGGTCAGTTTCGTTGGGTATCCAGACTCAGGTTTTTACGTTGAGCGTTCAGGCTCCAGTCAGTTTTGTTGGGTGTCTAGACTCCGGTTAGTTTCGTTGGGTGTCCAGACTCCGGTTATTACGTTGAGCGTTTAGGCTCTGACCATTTTCGTTGAGCATCCAGACTTCAGTTATTACGTTGAGCGTTCAGGCTCCGTTCAGTTTCGTTGGGTATCCAGACTCCGGTTATTACGTTGAGCGTTCAGGCTCCGGTCAGTTTCGTTATGTATCTAGACTCCGGTTATTACGTTGAGCGTTCAGGCTCCGGTCAATTTCGTTGGGTATCCAGACTCCGGTTTTTACGTTGAGTGTTCAGGCTCAGGTCAATTTCGTTTGGTATCCAGACTTCAGTTATTACATTGAGCGTTCAGGCTCCGGTCAGTTTCGTTGGGTATCCAGACTCTGGTTTTTACGTTGAGCGTTCAGGCTCCGGTCAGTTTTGTTGGGTATCCAGACTCCGGTTATTACATTAAGCGTTCAGGCTCTGGTTAGTTTCGTTGGGTATCCAGACTCCGGTTATTACGTTGAGCGTTCAGGCTCCAGTCAGTTTCGTTGGGTATCCAGACTCCGGTTTTTACGTTGAGCGTTCAGGCTCCGGTCAGTTTTGTTGGGTATCCAGACTCCGGTTTTTACCTTGAGCGTTCAGGCTCCTGTCAGTTTTGTTGGGTATCCAGACTCCGGTTATTACGTTAAGCGTTCAGGCTCTGGTCAGTTTCGTTGGGTATCCAGACTCCGGTTATTACGTTGAGCGTTCAGGCTCCGGTCAGTTTTGTTGGGTATCCAGACTCTGGTTTTTACGTTGAGCCTTCAAGCTCCGGTCAGTTTCGTTCGGTATCCAGACTCCGGTTATTACGTTGAGCGTCCAGGCTCCGGTCAGTTTCGTTGTGTATCCAAACTCCGGTTATCACGTTGAGCGATCAAGCTCCGATCAATTTCATTATGTATCCAGACTCCGGTTATCACGTTGATCTTTCAGGCTCCAGTCAGTTTCGGATAGTATCCAGACTCCGGTTATTACGTTGAGCGTTCAGGCTCCGGTCAGTTTTGTTGAGTATCCAGATTCCGGTTATTACATTGAGCCTTCAGGCTCCGGTCAATTTCATTGGGTCTCCAGACTCCGGTTATTACGTTGAGCGTTCAGGCTCCGGTCAGTTTTGTTGGGTATCCAGACTCCGGTTATTACGTTAAGCTTTCAGGCTCTGGTTAGTTTCGTTGGGTATCCAGACTCCGGTTATTACGTTGAGCGTTCAGGCTCCGGTCAGTTTCGTTGGGTATCCAGACTCCGGTTTTTACGTTGAGCGTTCAGGCTCCGGTCAGTTTTGTTGGGTATCCAGACTCCGGTTTTTACCTTGAGCGTTCAGGCTCCTGTCAGTTTTGTTGGGTATCCAGACTCCGGTTATTACGTTAAGCGTTCAGGCTCTGGTCAGTTTCGTTGGGTATCCAGACTCCGGTTATTACGTTGAGCGTTCACGCTCCGGTCAGTTTCGTTGGGTATCCAGACTCTGGTTTTTACGTTGAGCCTTCAAGCTCCGGTCAGTTTCGTTCGGTATCCAGACTCCGGTTATTACGTTGAGCGTCCAGGCTCCGGTCAGTTTCGTTGTGTATCCAAACTCCGGTTATCACGTTGAGCGATCAAGCTCCGATCAATTTCATTATGTATCCAGACTCCGGTTATCACGTTGATCTTTCAGGCTCCAGTCAGTTTCGGATAGTATCCAGACTCCGGTTATTACGTTGAGCGTTCAGGCTCCGGTCAGTTTTGTTGAGTATCCAGATTCCGGTTATTACATTGAGCCTTCAGGCTCCGGTCAATTTCGTTGGGTATCCAGACTCCCATTATTACGTTGAGCGTTCAGGCTCCAGTCAATTTCGTTGGGTATCCAGACTCCGGTTATTACGTTGAGCGTTCAGCCTCCGGTCAATTTCGTTGGGTATCCAGACTCCGGTTTTTACGTTGAGTGTTCAGGCTCCGGTCAGTTTCGTTTGGTATCCAGACTTCAGTTATTACGTTGAGCGTTCAGGCTCTGGTCAGTTTCGTTGGGTATCCAGACTCCGGTTATTACGTTGAGCGTTCAGGCTCCGGTCAGTTTTGTTGGGTATCCAGACTCTGGTTTTTACGTTGAGCGTTCAGGCTCCGGTCTGTTTTGTTGGGTATCCAGACTCCGGTTATTACGTTGAGCGTCCAGGCTCCGGTCAGTTTCGTTGTGTATCCAAACTCCGGTTATCACGTTGAGCGATCAAGCTCCGATCAATTTCATTATGTATCCAGACTCCGGTTATCACGTTGATCTTTCAGGCTCCAGTCAGTTTCGGATAGTATCCAGACTCCGGTTATTACGTTGAGCGTTCAGGCTCCGGTCAGTTTTGTTGAGTATCCAGATTCCGGTTATTACATTGAGCCTTCAGGCTCCGGTCAATTTCATTGGGTCTCCAGACTCCGGTTATTACGTTGAGCGTTCAGGCTCCGGTCAGTTTTGTTGGGTATCCAGACACCGGTTATTACGTTAAGCGTTCAGGCTCTGGTTAGTTTCGTTGGGTATCCAGACTCCGGTTATTACGTTGAGCGTTCAGGCTCCGGTCAGTTTCGTTGGGTATCCAGACTCCGGTTTTTACGTTGAGCGTTCAGGCTCCGGTCAGTTTTGTTGGGTATCCAGACTCCGGTTTTTACCTTGAGCGTTCAGGCTCCTGTCAGTTTTGTTGGGTATCCAGACTCCGGTTATTACGTTAAGCGTTCAGGCTCTGGTCAGTTTCGTTGGGTATCCAGACTCCGGTTATTACGTTGAGCGTTCACGCTCCAGTCAGTTTCGTTGGGTATCCAGACTCTGGTTTTTACGTTGAGCCTTCAAGCTCCGGTCAGTTTCGTTCGGTATCCAGACTCCGGTTATTACGTTGAGCGTCCAGGCTCCGGTCAGTTTCGTTGTGTATCCAAACTCCGGTTATCACGTTGAGCGATCAAGCTCCGATCAATTTCATTATGTATCCAGACTCCGGTTATCACGTTGATCTTTCAGGCTCCAGTCAGTTTCGGATAGTATCCAGACTCCGGTTATTACGTTGAGCGTTCAGGCTCCGGTCAGTTTTGTTGAGTATCCAGATTCCGGTTATTACATTGAGCCTTCAGGCTCCGGTCAATTTCGTTGGGTATCCAGACTCCCATTATTACGTTGAGCGTTCAGGCTCCAGTCAATTTCGTTGGGTATCCAGACTCCGGTTATTACGTTGAGCGTTCAGCCTCCGGTCAATTTCGTTGGGTATCCAGACTCCGGTTTTTACGTTGAGTGTTCAGGCTCCGGTCAGTTTCGTTTGGTATCCAGACTTCAGTTATTACGTTGAGCGTTCAGGCTCTGGTCAGTTTCGTTGGGTATCCAGACTCCGATTTTTACGTTGAGCGTTCAGGCTCCGGTCAGTTTTGTTGGGTATCCAGACTCTGGTTTTTACGTTGAGCGTTCAGGCTCCGGTCTGTTTTGTTGGGTATCCAGACTCCGGTTATTACGTTAAGCGTTCAGGCTCTGGTCAGTTTCGTTGGGTATCCAGACTCCGATTATTACGTTGAGCGTTCAGGCTCCGGTCAGTTTCGTTGGGTATCCAGACTCTGGTTTTTACGTTGAGCGTTCAGGCTCCGGTCAGTTTCGTTGGGTATCCAGACTCCGATTTTTACGTTGAGCGTTCAGGCTCCGGTTAGTTTTGTTGGGTATCCAGACTCCGGTTTTTATGTTGAGCGTCCAGGCTCCTGTCAGTTTTGTTGGGTATCCAGACTCCGGTTATCACGTTAAGCGTTCAGGCTCTGGTCAGTTTCGTTGGGTATCCAGACTCCGGTTATTACGTTGAGTGTTCAGGCTCCAGTCAGTTTCGTTGGGTATCCAGACTCTGGTTTTTACGTTGAGCGTTAAGGCTCCGGTCAGTTTCGTTGGGTATCCAGACTCCGGTTATTACGTTGAGCGTCCAGGCTACGGTCAGTTTCGCTGTGTATCCAGACTCCGGTTATCACGTTGAGCGATCAAGCTCCGATCAATTTCATTATGTATCCAGACTCCGGTTATCACGTTGATCTTTCAGGCTCCAGTCAGTTTCGGATAGTATCCAGACTCCGGTTATTACGTTGAGCGTTCAGGCTCCGGTCAGTTTTGTTGAGTATCCAGATTCCGGTTATTACGTTGAGCCTTCAGGCTCCGGTCAATTTCGTTGGGTATCCAGACTCCGATTATTACGTTGAGCGTTCAGGCTCCGGTCAATTTCGTTGGGTATCCAGACTCCGGTTTTTACGTTGAGCGTTCAGGCTCTGGTCAGTTTTTTTGGGTATCAAGACTCCGGTTTTTACGTTGAACGTTCAGGCTCCAGTCAGTTTTGTTGGGCATCCAGACTCCGGTTATTACGTTGAGGGTTCAGGCTCCGGTCAGTTTCGTTGGGTATCCAGACTCCGGTTATTACATTGAGCGTTCAGGCTCCGGTCCGTTTCGTTGGGTATCCTGACTCCGGTTATTACGTTGAGCGTTCAGGCTCCAGTCACTTTCTTTGGGTATCCAGACTCCGGTTATTACCTTGAGTGTTCAGGCTCCGGTCAGTTTCGTTGGGTATCCAGACTCCGGTTATTACGTTGAGCGAGCAGGCTCCGGTCAGTTTCGTCGGGTATCCAGACTTCGGTTATTACGTTGAATTTTCAGGCTCCGGTCAGTTTCGTTGGGTATCCAGACTCCGGTTTTTACGTTGAGCGTTCAGGCTCCAGTCAGTTTTGTTGGGTATCCATACTCCGGTTATTATGTTGAGCGTTCAGGCTCCGTTCAGTTTCGTAGGGTATCTAGACTCCGGTTATCACGTTGAGCGTTCAGGCTCCGGTCAGTTTCGTTGGGTATCCAGACTCCGGTTACTACGTTAAGTGTTCAGGCTCCGGTCAGTTTCGTTGGGTATCCAGACTCCGGTTATTACGTTGAGCGTTCAGGCTCCGGTCAGTTTCGTTTGGTATCCAGACTTCAGCTATTACGTTGAGCGTCCAGGCTCTGGTCAGTTTCGTTGGGTATCCAGACTCCGATTATTACGTTGAGCGTTCAGGCTCCGGTCAGTTTCGTTGGGTATCCAGACTCCGGTTATTACGTTGAATGTTCAGGCTCCGGTCAGTTTCGTTGGGTGTCCAGACTCTGGTTATTACGTTGAGCGTTCAGGCTCCGGTCATTTTCGTTGCGCATCTAGACTCCGGTTATTACGTTGTGCGTTCAGGCTCCGGTCAGTTTCGTTGAGTATCCAGACTCCGGTTATTACGTTAAGCGTTCAGGCTCCGGTCAGTTTCGGTGGGTATCCAGACTCCGGTTATTACGTTGAGCGAGCAGGCTCCAGTAAGTTTCGTTGGGTATCTAGGCTCCGGTTATTACGTTGAGCGTTCAGGCTCCGGACAGTTTCGTTGTGTATCTAGACTTCGGTTATTACATTGAGGGTTCAAGCTCCGGTCAGTTTTGTTGGGTATCCAGACTCCGGTTATTACATTGAGCGTTTAGGCTCTGGTCCGTTTCGTTGGGTATCCAGACTCCGGTTATTACATTGAGCGTTCAGGCTCCAGTCAGTTTCTTTGGGTATCCAGACTCCGGTTATTACGTTTAGTGTTCAGGCTCCGGTCAGTTTCGTTGGGTATCCAGACTCCGGTTATTACGTTGAGCGAGTAGGCTCCGGTCAGTTTCGTTGGGTATCCAGACTTCGGTTATTACGTTGAGTGTTCAGGCTTCGGTCAGTTCCGTTGGGTATCCAGACTCCGGTTATTACGTTGAGCGTTCAGGCTCCGGTCAATTTCGTTGGGTATCCAGACTCCGGTTTTTACGTTGAGTGTTCAGGCTCCGGTCAGTTTCGTTTGGTATCCAGACTTCAGTTATTACGTTGAGAGTTCAGGCTCTGGTCAGTTTCGTTGGGTATCCAGACTCCGATTTTTACGTTGAGCGTTCAGGCTCCGGTCAGTTTTGTTGGGTATCCAGACTCTGGTTTTTACGTTGAGCGTTCAGGCTCCGGTCAGTTTTGTTGGGTATCCAGACTCCGGTTATTACGTTAAGCGTTCAGGCTCTGGTCAGTTTCGTTGGGTATCCAGACTCCGATTATTACGTTGAGCGTTCAGGCTCCGGTCAGTTTCGTTGGGTATCCAGACTCTGGTTTTTACGTTGAGCGTTCAGGCTCCGGTCAGTTTCGTTGGGTATCCAGACTCAGATTTTTACGTTGAGCGTTCAGGCTCCGGTCAGTTTTGTTGGGTATCCAGACTCCGGTTTTTACGTTGAGCATTCAGGCTCCTGTCAGTTTTGTTGGGTATCCAAACTCCGGTTATTACGTTAAGCGTTCAGGCTCTGGTCAGTTTCGTTGGGTATCCAGACTCCGGTTATTACGTTGAGCGTTCAGGCTCCGGTCAGTTTTGTTGGGTATCCAGACTCTGGTTTTTACGTTGAGCGTTCAGGCTCCGGTCAGTTTCGTTGGGTATCCAGACTCCGGTTATTACGTTGAGTGTTCAGGCTCCGGTCAGTTTCGTTGGGTATCCAGACTCCGGTTATCACATTGAGCGATCAAGCTCCGATCAATTTCATTATGTATCCAGACTCCGGTTATCACGTTGATCTTTCAGGCTCCAGTCAGTTTCAGATAGTATCCAGACTCCGGTTATTACGTTGAGCGTTCAGGCTCCGGTCAGTTTTGTTGAGTATCCAGATTCCGGTTATAAAGTTGAGCCTTCAGGCTCCGGTCAATTTCGTTGGGTATCCAGACTCCGATTATTACGTTGAGCGTTCAGGCTCCGGTCAGTTTCGTTGGGTATCCAGACTCCGGTTTTTACGTTGAGCGTTCAGGCTCTGGTCAGTTTTTTTGGGTATCCAGACTCCGGTTTTTACGTTGAACGTTCAGGCTCCAGTCAGTTTTGTTGGGTATCCAGACTCCGGTTATTACGTTGAGGGTTCAGGCTCCGGTCAGTTTCGTTGGGTATCCAGACTCCGGTTATTACATTGAGCGTTCAGGCTCCGGTCCGTTTCGTTGGGTATCCAGACTCTGGTTATTACGTTGAGCGTTCAGGCTCCAGTCAGTTTCTTTGGGTATCCAGACTCCGGTTATTACCTTGAGTGTTCAGGCTCCGGTCAGTTTCGTTGGGTATCCAGACTCCGGTTATTACGTTGAGCGAGCAGGCTCCGGTCAGTTTCGTCGGGTATCCAGACTTCGGTTATTACGTTGAATGTTCAGGCTCCGGTCAGTTTCGTTGGGTATCCAGACTCCAGTTTTTACGTTGAGCGTTCAGGCTCCAGTCAGTTTTGTTGGGTATCCATACTCCGGTTATTATGTTGAGCGTTCAGGCTCCGGTCAGTTTTGTTGAGTATCCAGATTCCGGTTATTACGTTGAGCCTTCAGGCTCCGGTCAATTTCGTTAGGTATCCAGACTCCGGTTAGTACGTTAAGCGTTCAGGCTCCGGTCAGTTTCGTTGGGTATCCAGACTCCGGTTATTACGTTGAGCGTTCAGGCTCCGGTCAGTTTCGTTTGGTATCCAGACTTCAGTTATTACGTTGAGCGTCTAGGCTCTGGTCAGTTTCGTTGGGTATCCAGACTCCGATTATTACGTTGAGCGTTCAGGCTCCGGTCAGTTTCGTTGGGTATCCAGACTCCGGTTATTACGTTGAATGTTCAGGCTCCGGTCAGTTTCGTTGGGTGTCCAGACTCCGGTTATTACGTTGAGCGTTCAGGCTCCGGTCATTTTCGTTGCGCATCTAGACTCCGGTTATTACGTTGTGCGTTCAGGCTCCGGTCAGTTTCGTTGAGTATCTAGACTCCGGTTATTATGTTGAGCGTTCAGGCTCCGGTCAGTTTCGTTGGGTATCCAGACTCCGGTTATTACGTTGAGCGAGCAGGCTCCAGTCAGTTTCGTTGGGTATCTAGACTCCGGTTATTACGTTGAGTGTTCAGGCTCTGGTCAGTTTCGTTGTGTATCTAGACTTCGGTTATTACATTGAGGGTTCAGGCTCCGGTCAGTTTCGTTGGGTATCCAGACTCCGGTTATTACATTGAGCGTTTAGGCTCTGGTCCGTTTCGTTGGGTATCCAGACTCCGGTTATTACATTGAGCGTTCAGGCTCCAGTCAGTTTCTTTGGGTATCCAGACTTCGGTTATTACGTTTAGTGTTCAGGCTCCGGTCAGTTCCGTTGGGTATCCAGACTCCGGTTATTAGGTTGAGCGAGCAGGCTCCGGTCAGTTTCGTTGGGTATCCAGACTTCGGTTATTACGTTGAGTGTTCAGGCTCCGGTCAGTTTCGTTGGGTATCCAGACTCTGGTTTTTACGTTGAGCGTTCAGGCTCCAGTCAGTTTTGTTGGGTGTCTAGACTCGGGTTAGTTTCGTTGGGTGTCCAGACTCCGGTTATTACGTTGAGCGTTCAGGCTCTGATCATTTTCGTTGAGCATCCAGACTCCAGTTATTACGTTGAGCGTTCAGGCTCCGTTCAGTTTCGTTGGGTATCCAGACTCCGGTTATTACATTGAGCGTTCAGGCTCCGGTCAGTTTCGTTGTGTGTCCAGACTCCGGTTATTACGTTGAGCGTTCAGGCTCTGGTCAATTTCGTTGGGTATCCAGACTCCGGTTTTTTCGTTGAGTGTTCAGGCTCCGGTCAGTTTCGTTTGGTATCCAGACTTCAGTTATTACATTGAGCGTTCAGGCTCCGGTCAGTTTCGTTGGGTATCCAGACTCCGATTTTTACGTTGAGCGTTCAGGCTCCGGTCAGTTTTGTTGGGTATCCAGACTCTAATTTTTACGTTGAGCGTTCAGGCTCCGGTCAGTTTTGTTGGGTATCCAGACTCCGGTTTTTACGTTGAGCGTTCAGGCTCCTGTCAGTTTTGTTGGGTATCCAGACTCCGGTTATTACGTTAAGCGTTCAGGCTCTGGTCAGTTTCGTTGGGTATCCAGACTCCGGTTATTACGTTGAGCGTTCAGGCTCCGGTCAGTTTCGTTGGGTATCCAGACTCTGGTTTTACGTTGAGCGTTCAGGCTCCGGTCAGTTTCGTTGGGTATCCAGACTCCGGTTATTACGTTGAGCATTTAGGCTCCGGTCAGTTTCGTTGTGTATCCAGACTCCGGTTATCACGTTGAGCGATCAAGCTCCGATCAATTTCATTATGTATCCAGACTCTGGTTATCACGTTGATCTTTCAGGCTCCAGTCAGTTTCGGATAGTATCCAGACTCCGGTTATTACGTTGAGCGTTCAGGCTCCGGTCAGTTTTGTTGAGTATCCAGATTCCGGTTATTACGTTGAGCCTTCAGGCTCCGGTCAATTTCGTTGGGTATCCAGACTCCGATTATTACGTTGAGCGTTCAGGCTCCGGTCAATTTCGTTGGGTATCCAGACTCCGGTTTTTACGTTGAGCGTTCAGGCTCCGGTCAGTTTTTTTGGGTATCCAGACTCCGGTTTTTACGTTGAACGTTCAGGCTCCAGTCAGTTTTGTTGGGTATCCAGACTCCGGTTATTACGTTGAGGGTTCAGGCTCCGGTCCGTTTCGTTGGGTATCCAGACTCCGATTATTACGTCCAGCGTTCAGGCTCCAGTCAGTTTCTTTGGGTATCCAGACTCCGGTTATTACGTTGAGTGTTTAGGCTCCGGTCAGTTTCGTTGGGTATCTAGACTCCGGTTATTACGTTGAGCGAGCAGGCTCCGGTCAGTTTCGTCGGGTATCCAGACTTCGGTTATTACGTTGAATGTTCAGGCTTCGGTCAGTTTCGTTGGGTATCCAGACTCCGGTTTTTACGTTGAGCGTTCAGGCTCCAGTCAGTTTTGTTGGGTATCCATACTCCGGTTATTATGTTGAGCGTTCAGGCTCCGTTCAGTTTCGTAGGGTATCTAGACTCCGGTTATTACGTTGAGCGTTCTGGCTCCGGTCAGTTTCGTTAGGTATCCAGACTCCGGTTAGTACGTTAAGCGTTCAGGCTCCGTTCAGTTTTGTTGGGTATCCAGACTCCGGTTATTACGTTGAGCGTTCAGGCTCCGGTCAGTTTCGTTTGGTATCCAGACTTCAGTTATTACGTTGAGCGTCTAGGCTCTGGTCAGTTTCGTTGGGTATCCAGTCTCCTATTATTACGGTGAGCGTTCAGGCTCCGGTCAGTTTCGTTGGGTATCCAGACTCTGGTTATTACGTTGAATGTTCAGGCTCCGGTCAGTTTCGTTTGGTGTCCAGACTCCGGTTATTACGTTGAGCGTTCAGGCTCCGGTCAGTTTTGTAGGGTATCTAGACTCCGGTTATTACGTTGAGCGTTCAGGCTCCGGTCAGTTTCGTTGGGTATCCAGACTCCGGTTATTACGTTGAGCGTTCAGGCCCCGGTCAGTTTCGTTGGGTATCCAGACTCCGGTTATTACGTTGAACGTTCAGGCTCCGGTCAGTTTCGTTGGGTGTCCTGACTCCGGTTATTACGGTGAGCGTTCAGGCTCCAGTAATTTTCATTGAGCATCCAGACTCCAGTTATTATGTTGTGCGTTCAGGCTCTGGTCAGTTTCGTTGAGTATCCAGACTCCGGTTATTACGTTGAGCGTTCAGGCTCCGTTCAGTTTCGTTGGGTATCCAGACTCCGGTTATTACGTTGAGCGTTCAGGCTTCGGTCAGTTTCGTTGTGTATCCAGACTCTAGCTATTACGTTGAGAGTTCAGGCCCCGGTCAGTTTCGTTAGGTATCCAGACTCCGGTTTTTACGTTGAGCGTTCAGGCTCCGGTCAGTTTTGTTGGGTATCCAGACTCCGGTTATTATGTTGAGCGGTCAGGCTCCGGTCAGTTTCGTTGGGTATCCAGACTCCGGTTATTATGTTGAGCGTTCAGGCTCCGGTCAGTTTCGTTGGGTATCCAGACTCCGGTTTTTACATTGAGTGTTCAGGCTCCGGTCAGTTTCGTTTGGTATCCAGACTTCAGTTATTATGTTGAGCGTTCAGGCTCTGGTCAGTTTCGTTGGGTATCCAAACTCCGAATTTTACGTTGGGCGTTCAGACTCCGGTCAGTTTTGTTGGGTATCTAGACTCTGGTTTTTACGTTGAGCGTTCAGGCTCCGGTCAGTTTTGTTGGGTATCCAGACTCTGGTTTTTACGTTGAGCGTTCAGGCTCCGGTCAGTTTTGTTGGGTATCCAGACTCCGGTTATTACGTTAAGCGTTCAGGCTCTGGTCAGTTTCGTTGGGTATCCAGACTCCGATTATTACGTTGAGCGTTCAGGCTCCGGTCAGTTTCGTTGGGTATCCAGACTCTGGTTTTTACGTTGAGCGTTCAGGCTCCGGTCAGTTTCGTTGGGTATCCAGACTCAGATTTTTACGTTGAGCGTTCAGGCTCCGGTCAGTTTTGTTGGGTATCCAGACTCCGGTTTTTACGTTGAGCATTCAGGCTCCTGTCAGTTTTGTTGGGTATCCAAACTCCGGTTATTACGTTAAGCGTTCAGGCTCTGGTCAGTTTCGTTGGGTATCCAGACTCCGGTTATTACGTTGAGCGTTCAGGCTCCGGTCAGTTTTGTTGGGTATCCAGACTCTGGTTTTTACGTTGAGCGTTCAGGCTCCGGTCAGTTTCGTTGGGTATCCAGACTCCGGTTATTACGTTGAGTGTTCAGGCTCCGGTCAGTTTCGTTGGGTATCCAGACTCCGGTTATCACATTGAGCGATCAAGCTCCGATCAATTTCATTATGTATCCAGACTCCGGTTATCACGTTGATCTTTCAGGCTCCAGTCAGTTTCAGATAGTATCCAGACTCCGGTTATTACGTTGAGCGTTCAGGCTCCGGTCAGTTTTGTTGAGTATCCAGATTCCGGTTATAAAGTTGAGCCTTCAGGCTCCGGTCAATTTCGTTGGGTATCCAGACTCCGATTATTACGTTGAGCGTTCAGGCTCCGGTCAGTTTCGTTGGGTATCCAGACTCCGGTTTTTACGTTGAGCGTTCAGGCTCTGGTCAGTTTTTTTGGGTATCCAGACTCCGGTTTTTACGTTGAACGTTCAGGCTCCAGTCAGTTTTGTTGGGTATCCAGACTCCGGTTATTACGTTGAGGGTTCAGGCTCCGGTCAGTTTCGTTGGGTATCCAGACTCCGGTTATTACATTGAGCGTTCAGGCTCCGGTCCGTTTCGTTGGGTATCCAGACTCTGGTTATTACGTTGAGCGTTCAGGCTCCAGTCAGTTTCTTTGGGTATCCAGACTCCGGTTATTACCTTGAGTGTTCAGGCTCCGGTCAGTTTCGTTGGGTATCCAGACTCCGGTTATTACGTTGAGCGAGCAGGCTCCGGTCAGTTTCGTCGGGTATCCAGACTTCGGTTATTACGTTGAATGTTCAGGCTCCGGTCAGTTTCGTTGGGTATCCAGACTCCAGTTTTTACGTTGAGCGTTCAGGCTCCAGTCAGTTTTGTTGGGTATCCATACTCCGGTTATTATGTTGAGCGTTCAGGCTCCGGTCAGTTTTGTTGAGTATCCAGATTCCGGTTATTACGTTGAGCCTTCAGGCTCCGGTCAATTTCGTTAGGTATCCAGACTCCGGTTAGTACGTTAAGCGTTCAGGCTCCGGTCAGTTTCGTTGGGTATCCAGACTCCGGTTATTACGTTGAGCGTTCAGGCTCCGGTCAGTTTCGTTTGGTATCCAGACTTCAGTTATTACGTTGAGCGTCTAGGCTCTGGTCAGTTTCGTTGGGTATCCAGACTCCGATTATTACGTTGAGCGTTCAGGCTCCGGTCAGTTTCGTTGGGTATCCAGACTCCGGTTATTACGTTGAATGTTCAGGCTCCGGTCAGTTTCGTTGGGTGTCCAGACTCCGGTTATTACGTTGAGCGTTCAGGCTCCGGTCATTTTCGTTGCGCATCTAGACTCCGGTTATTACGTTGTGCGTTCAGGCTCCGGTCAGTTTCGTTGAGTATCTAGACTCCGGTTATTATGTTGAGCGTTCAGGCTCCGGTCAGTTTCGTTGGGTATCCAGACTCCGGTTATTACGTTGAGCGAGCAGGCTCCAGTCAGTTTCGTTGGGTATCTAGACTCCGGTTATTACGTTGAGTGTTCAGGCTCTGGTCAGTTTCGTTGTGTATCTAGACTTCGGTTATTACATTGAGGGTTCAGGCTCCGGTCAGTTTCGTTGGGTATCCAGACTCCGGTTATTACATTGAGCGTTTAGGCTCTGGTCCGTTTCGTTGGGTATCCAGACTCCGGTTATTACATTGAGCGTTCAGGCTCCAGTCAGTTTCTTTGGGTATCCAGACTTCGGTTATTACGTTTAGTGTTCAGGCTCCGGTCAGTTCCGTTGGGTATCCAGACTCCGGTTATTAGGTTGAGCGAGCAGGCTCCGGTCAGTTTCGTTGGGTATCCAGACTTCGGTTATTACGTTGAGTGTTCAGGCTCCGGTCAGTTTCGTTGGGTATCCAGACTCTGGTTTTTACGTTGAGCGTTCAGGCTCCAGTCAGTTTTGTTGGGTGTCTAGACTCGGGTTAGTTTCGTTGGGTGTCCAGACTCCGGTTATTACGTTGAGCGTTCAGGCTCTGATCATTTTCGTTGAGCATCCAGACTCCAGTTATTACGTTGAGCGTTCAGGCTCCGTTCAGTTTCGTTGGGTATCCAGACTCCGGTTATTACATTGAGCGTTCAGGCTCCGGTCAGTTTCGTTGTGTGTCCAGACTCCGGTTATTACGTTGAGCGTTCAGGCTCTGGTCAATTTCGTTGGGTATCCAGACTCCGGTTTTTTCGTTGAGTGTTCAGGCTCCGGTCAGTTTCGTTTGGTATCCAGACTTCAGTTATTACATTGAGCGTTCAGGCTCCGGTCAGTTTCGTTGGGTATCCAGACTCCGATTTTTACGTTGAGCGTTCAGGCTCCGGTCAGTTTTGTTGGGTATCCAGACTCTAATTTTTACGTTGAGCGTTCAGGCTCCGGTCAGTTTTGTTGGGTATCCAGACTCCGGTTTTTACGTTGAGCGTTCAGGCTCCTGTCAGTTTTGTTGGGTATCCAGACTCCGGTTATTACGTTAAGCGTTCAGGCTCTGGTCAGTTTCGTTGGGTATCCAGACTCCGGTTATTACGTTGAGCGTTCAGGCTCCGGTCAGTTTCGTTGGGTATCCAGACTCTGGTTTTACGTTGAGCGTTCAGGCTCCGGTCAGTTTCGTTGGGTATCCAGACTCCGGTTATTACGTTGAGCATTTAGGCTCCGGTCAGTTTCGTTGTGTATCCAGACTCCGGTTATCACGTTGAGCGATCAAGCTCCGATCAATTTCATTATGTATCCAGACTCTGGTTATCACGTTGATCTTTCAGGCTCCAGTCAGTTTCGGATAGTATCCAGACTCCGGTTATTACGTTGAGCGTTCAGGCTCCGGTCAGTTTTGTTGAGTATCCAGATTCCGGTTATTACGTTGAGCCTTCAGGCTCCGGTCAATTTCGTTGGGTATCCAGACTCCGATTATTACGTTGAGCGTTCAGGCTCCGGTCAATTTCGTTGGGTATCCAGACTCCGGTTTTTACGTTGAGCGTTCAGGCTCCGGTCAGTTTTTTTGGGTATCCAGACTCCGGTTTTTACGTTGAACGTTCAGGCTCCAGTCAGTTTTGTTGGGTATCCAGACTCCGGTTATTACGTTGAGGGTTCAGGCTCCGGTCCGTTTCGTTGGGTATCCAGACTCCGATTATTACGTCCAGCGTTCAGGCTCCAGTCAGTTTCTTTGGGTATCCAGACTCCGGTTATTACGTTGAGTGTTTA
Source organism: Lathyrus sativus (assembly GCA_963859935.3). Classification (NCBI taxonomy): domain Eukaryota; kingdom Viridiplantae; phylum Streptophyta; class Magnoliopsida; order Fabales; family Fabaceae; genus Lathyrus; species Lathyrus sativus. The sequence goes on from CAWUDS030000639.1 coordinate 79,577, forward strand.
GGCTCCGGTCAGTTTCGTTGGGTATCTAGACTCCGGTTATTACGTTGAGCGAGCAGGCTCCGGTCAGTTTCGTCGGGTATCCAGACTTCGGTTATTACGTTGAATGTTCAGGCTTCGGTCAGTTTCGTTGGGTATCCAGACTCCGGTTTTTACGTTGAGCGTTCAGGCTCCAGTCAGTTTTGTTGGGTATCCATACTCCGGTTATTATGTTGAGCGTTCAGGCTCCGTTCAGTTTCGTAGGGTATCTAGACTCCGGTTATTACGTTGAGCGTTCTGGCTCCGGTCAGTTTCGTTAGGTATCCAGACTCCGGTTAGTACGTTAAGCGTTCAGGCTCCGTTCAGTTTTGTTGGGTATCCAGACTCCGGTTATTACGTTGAGCGTTCAGGCTCCGGTCAGTTTCGTTTGGTATCCAGACTTCAGTTATTACGTTGAGCGTCTAGGCTCTGGTCAGTTTCGTTGGGTATCCAGTCTCCTATTATTACGGTGAGCGTTCAGGCTCCGGTCAGTTTCGTTGGGTATCCAGACTCTGGTTATTACGTTGAATGTTCAGGCTCCGGTCAGTTTCGTTTGGTGTCCAGACTCCGGTTATTACGTTGAGCGTTCAGGCTCCGGTCAGTTTTGTAGGGTATCTAGACTCCGGTTATTACGTTGAGCGTTCAGGCTCCGGTCAGTTTCGTTGGGTATCCAGACTCCGGTTATTACGTTGAGCGTTCAGGCCCCGGTCAGTTTCGTTGGGTATCCAGACTCCGGTTATTACGTTGAACGTTCAGGCTCCGGTCAGTTTCGTTGGGTGTCCTGACTCCGGTTATTACGGTGAGCGTTCAGGCTCCAGTAATTTTCATTGAGCATCCAGACTCCAGTTATTATGTTGTGCGTTCAGGCTCTGGTCAGTTTCGTTGAGTATCCAGACTCCGGTTATTACGTTGAGCGTTCAGGCTCCGTTCAGTTTCGTTGGGTATCCAGACTCCGGTTATTACGTTGAGCGTTCAGGCTTCGGTCAGTTTCGTTGTGTATCCAGACTCTAGCTATTACGTTGAGAGTTCAGGCCCCGGTCAGTTTCGTTAGGTATCCAGACTCCGGTTTTTACGTTGAGCGTTCAGGCTCCGGTCAGTTTTGTTGGGTATCCAGACTCCGGTTATTATGTTGAGCGGTCAGGCTCCGGTCAGTTTCGTTGGGTATCCAGACTCCGGTTATTATGTTGAGCGTTCAGGCTCCGGTCAGTTTCGTTGGGTATCCAGACTCCGGTTTTTACATTGAGTGTTCAGGCTCCGGTCAGTTTCGTTTGGTATCCAGACTTCAGTTATTATGTTGAGCGTTCAGGCTCTGGTCAGTTTCGTTGGGTATCCAAACTCCGAATTTTACGTTGGGCGTTCAGACTCCGGTCAGTTTTGTTGGGTATCTAGACTCTGGTTTTTACGTTGAGCGTTCAGGCTCCGGTCAGTTTTGTTGGGTATCCAGACTCCGGTTATTACGTTAAGTGTTCAGGCTCCGGTCAGTTTCGTTGGGTATCCAGACTCCGGTTATTACGTTGAGCGTTAAGGCTCCGGTCAGTTTCGTTGGGTATCCGGACTCTGGTTTTTACGTTGAGCGTTCAGGCTCCGGTCAGTTTCGTTGGGTATCCAGACTCCGGTTATTACGTTGAGCGTTCAGGCTCCGGTCAGTTTCGTTGGGTATCCAGACCCCGGTTACTACGTTAAGCGTTCAGGCTCCGGTCAGTTTCGTTCGGTATCCAGACTCTGGTTATTACGTTGAGCGTTCAAGCTCTGGTCAGTTTCGTTTGGTATCCAGACTTCAGTTATTACGTTGAGCGTCCAAGCTCCGGTCAGTTTCGTTGGGTATCCAGACTCTGGTTATTACGTTGAGCGTTCAGGCTCCGGTCAGTTTCGTTGGGTATCCAGACTCCGGTTATTACGTTGAATGTTCAGGCTCCGGTCAGTTTCGTTGGGTGTCCAGACTCCGGTTATTACGTTGAGCGTTCAGGCTCCGGTCATTTTCGTTGCGCATCTAGACTTCGGTTATTACGTTGTGCGTTCAGGCTCTGGTCAGTTTCGTTGAGTATCCAGACTCCGGTTATTACGTTGAGCGTTCAGGCTCCGGTCAGTTTCGTTGGGTATCCAGACTCCGGTTATTACGTTGAGCGAGTAGGCTCCAGTCAGTTTCGTTGGGTATCTAGACTCCGGTTATTACGTTGAGCGTTCAGGCTCCGGTCAGTTTCGTTGTGTATCTAGACTTCGGTTATTACGTTGAGCGATTTGGCTCCAGTCAGTTTCGTTGCGTATCCAGACTTTGATTATTACATTGATCGTTCAGGCTCCGGTCAGTTTCGTTGTGTATCCAGATTTTGGTTATTATGTTGAACGTTCAGGCTCCGGTCAATTTCGTTGGGTATCCAGACTCTAGTTATTATGTTGAGCGTTCAGGCTCCGGTCAGTTTGATTGGGTATCCGAACTTTGGTTATTACGTTGAGCGTTCAAGCTCCGGTCAGTTTCGTTGTGTATCCAGATTCCGATTATCACGTTGAGCGTTCAGGCTCCGGTCAGTTTTGTTGGGTATCCAGACTCCGGTTATTACGTTGAACGTTCAGGCTCCGGTCAGTTTCATTGGGTGTCCAGACTCCGGTTATTACGTTGAGCGTTCAGGCTCCTGTCATTTTCATTGAGCATCCAGACTCCAGTTATTACATTGTGCATCAGGCTCCGGTCAGTTTCGTTGAGTATCCAGACTCCGGTTATTACATTGAGCGTTCAGGCTCCGTACAGTTTCATTGCGTATCTAGACTCCGGTTTTTATGTTGAGCGTTCAGGCTCCGGTCAGTTTTGTTGGGTATCCAGACTCCGGTTTTTACGTTGAGCGTTCAGGCTCCGGTCAGTTTTGCTGGGTATCCAGACTCCGGTTATTACGTTAAGTGTTCAGGCTCCGGTCAGTTTCGTTGGGTATCCAGACTCCGGTTATTACGTTGAGCGTTAAGGCTCCGGTCAGTTTCGTTGGGTATCCGGACTCTGGTTTTTACGTTGAGCGTTCAGGCTCCGGTCAGTTTCGTTGGGTATCCAGACTCCGGTTATTACGTTGAGCGTTCAGGCTCCGGTCAGTTTCGTTGGGTATCCAGACCCCGGTTACTACGTTAAGCGTTCAGGCTCCGGTCAGTTTCGTTCGGTATCCAGACTCCGGTTATTACGTTGAGCGTTCAAGCTCTGGTCAGTTTCGTTTGGTATCCAGACTTCAGTTATTACGTTGAGCGTCCAAGCTCCGGTCAGTTTCGTTGGGTATCCAGACTCTGGTTATTACGTTGAGCGTTCAGGCTCCGGTCAGTTTCGTTGGGTATCCAGACTCCGGTTATTACGTTGAATGTTCAGGCTCCGGTCAGTTTCGTTGGGTGTCCAGACTCCGGTTATTACGTTGAGCGTTCAGGCTCCGGTCATTTTCGTTGCGCATCTAGACTTCGGTTATTACGTTGTGCGTTCAGGCTCTGGTCAGTTTCGTTGAGTATCCAGACTCCGGTTATTACGTTGAGCGTTCAGGCTCCGGTCAGTTTCGTTGGGTATCCAGACTCCGGTTATTACGTTGAGCGAGTAGGCTCCAGTCAGTTTCGTTGGGTATCTAGACTCCGGTTATTACGTTGAGCGTTCAGGCTCCGGTCAGTTTCGTTGTGTATCTAGACTTCGGTTATTACGTTGAGCGATTTGGCTCCAGTCAGTTTCGTTGCGTATCCAGACTTTGATTATTACATTGATCGTTCAGGCTCCGGTCAGTTTCGTTGTGTATCCAGATTTTGGTTATTACGTTGAACGTTCAGGCTCCGGTCAATTTCGTTGGGTATCCAGACTCTAGTTATTATGTTGAGCGTTCAGGCTCCGGTCAGTTTGATTGGGTATCCGAACTTTGGTTATTACGTTGAGCGTTCAAGCTCCGGTCAGTTTCGTTGTGTATCCAGATTTCGGTTATCACGTTTAGCGTTCAGGCTCCGGTCAGTTTTGTTGGGTATCCAGACTCCGGTTATTACGTTGAACGTTCAGGCTCCGGTCAGTTTCATTGGGTGTCCAGACTCCGGTTATTACGTTGAGCGTTCAGGCTCCTGTCATTTTCATTGAGCATCCAGACTCCAGTTATTACATTGTGCATCAGGCTCCGGTCAGTTTCGTTGAGTACCCAGACTCCGGTTATTACATTGAGCGTTCAGGCTCCGTTCAGTTTCATTGCGTATCTAGACTCCGGTTTTTATGTTGAGCGTTCAGGCTCCGGTCAGTTTTGTTGGGTATCCAGACTCCGGTTTTTACGTTGAGCGTTCAGGCTCCGGTCAGTTTTGCTGGGTATCCAGACTCCGGTTATTACGTTGAGCGAGCAGGCTCCGGTCACTTTCTTTGGGTATCTAGACTCCGGTTATTACGTTGAGCGTTCAGGCTCCGGTCAGTTTCGTTGGGTATCTAGACTCCGGTTATTACGTTGAGCGTTCAGGCTCCGTTCAGTTTCGTTGTGTATCAAGACTTCGGTTATTACTTTGAGCGATTTGGCTCCGGTCAGTTTCGTTGCGTATCCAGACTTCGGTTATTACATTGATGGTTCAGGCTCCAGTCAGTTTCGTTGTGTATCCAGATTCCGGTTATTACGTTTAACGTTTAGGCTCCGGTCAGTTTTGTTGGGTATCCAGACTCCGGTTATTATGTTGAGCGTTCAGGCTCCGGTCAGTTTCGTTGGGTATCCGAACTTCGGTTATTACGTTGAGCGTTCAAGCTCCGATCAGTTTCGTTGTGTATCCAGATTTCGGTTATTACGTTGAGCGTTCAGGCTCCGGTTAGTTTCGTTGGGTATCCAGACTCTGGTTATTACATTGAGCGTTCAGGCTCCGGTCCATTTCGTTGGGTATCCAGACTCCGGTTATTACATTGAGCGTTCAGGCTCCAATCAGTTTCTTTGGGTATCCAGACTCCGTTATTACGTTTAGTGTTCCGGCTCCGGTCATTTTCGTTGGGTATCCAGACTCCGGTTATTACGTTGAGCGAGCAGGCTCCGGTCAGTTTCCTTGGGTATCCAGACTTCGGTTATTACGGTGAGTGTTCAGGCTCCGGTCAGTTTCGTTGGGTATCCAGACTCCGGTTTTTACGTTAAGCGTTCAGGCTCTAGTCAGATTTGTTGGGTATCCATACTCTAGTTATTATGTTGAGCGTTCAGGCTCCTTTCAGTTTCATAGGGTATCCAGACTTCAGTTATTACGTTGAGCGTTCAGGCTCCTGTCAGTTTCGTTGGATTCCAGACTCTAGTTATTACGTTGAGCGTTCAGGCTCTGGACAGTTTCGTTGGGTATCCAGACTCCGGTTATTACGTTGAGCGTTCAGGCTCCGGTCACTTTCGTTGGGTATCCAGACTCCGGTTATTACGTTGAACGTTCAGGCTCCGGTCAGTTTCGTTGGGTGTCCAGACTCCGGTTATTACGTTGAGAGTTCAGGCTCTGATAATTTTCGTTGAGCATCCAGACTCCAGTTATTATGTTGTGCGTTCAGGCTCCGGTCAGTTTTGTTGAGTATCCAGACTCCGGTTATTACGTTGAGCGTTCAGGCTGCGTTCAGTTTCGTTGGGTATCCAGACTCCGGTTATTACGTTGAGCGTTCAGGCTCCGGTCAGTTTCGTTGTGTATCCAGACTCCGGTTATTACGTTGAGCGTTCAGGCTCCGGTCAATTTCGTTGGGTATCCAGACTCCGGTTTTTACGTTGAGTGTTCAGGCTCCGGTCAGTTTCGTTTAGTATCCAGACTTCAGTTATTACGTTGAGCGTTCAGGCTTCGGTCAGTTTCGTTGGGTATCCAGACTCCGATTTTTACGTTGAGCGTTCAGGCTCCGGTCAGTTTTGTTGGGTATCCAGACTCTGGTTTTTACGTTGAGCGTTCAGGCTCCGGTCAGTTTTGTTGGGTATCCAGACTCCGGTTATTACGTTAAGTGTTCTGGCTCTGGTCAGTTTCGTTGGGTATCCAGACTCCGGTTATGACGTTGAGTGTTCAGGCTCCGGTCAGTTTCGTTGGGTATCCAGACTCTGGTTTTTACGTTGAGCATTCAGGCTCCGGTCAGTTTCGTTGGGTATCCAGACTCCGGTTATTACGTTGAGCATTCAGGCTCCGGTCAGTTTCGTTGTGTATCCAGACTCCGGTTATTACGTTGAGCGTTCAAGCTCTGATCAATTTCATTGTGTATCCAGACTCCGGTTATCACGTTGATCTTTCAGGCTCCAGTCAATTTCGGATAGTATCCAGACTCCGGTTATTACGTTGAACGTTCAGGCTCCGGTCAGTTTCTTTGGGTGTCCAGACTCCGGTTATTACGTTGAGCGTTCAGGCTCCTGTCATTTTCGTTGAGCATCCAGACTCCAGTTATTACATTGTGCATTCAGGCTCTGGTCAATTTCGTTGAGTATCCAGACTCCGGTTATTACATTGAGCGTTCAGGCTCCGTTCAGTTTCATTGCGTATCTAGACTCCGGTTTTTATGTTGAGCGTTCAGGCTCCGGTCAGTTTTGTTGGGTATCCAGACTCCGGTTTTTACGTTGAGCGTTCAGGCTCTGGTCAGTTTTGCTGGGTATCCAGACTCCAGTTATTACGTTGAGCGAGCAGGCTCCGGTTAGTTTCGTTGGGTATCTAGACTCCGGTTATTACGTTGAGCGTTCAGGCTCCGGTCAGTTTCGTTGGGTATCTAGACTCCGTTTATTACGTTGAGCATTCAGGCTCTGTTCAGTTTCGTTGAGTATCAAGACTTCGGTTATTACTTTGAGCGATCTGGCTCCGGTCAGTTTCTTTGCGTATCCAGACTTCGGTTAGTACATTGATGGTTCAGGCTCCAGTCAGTTTCGTTTTGTATCCAGATTCTGGTTATTACGTTGAACGTTCAGGCTCCGGTCAGTTTTGTTGGGTATCCAGACTCCGGTTATTATGTTGAGCGTTCAGGCTCCGGTCAGTTTCTTTGGGTATCCAGACTCCGTTATTACGTTTAGTGTTCAGGCTCCGGTCATTTTCGTTGGGTATCCAGACTCCGGTTATTACGTTGAGCGAGCAGGCTCCGGTCAGTTTCGTTGGGTATCCAGACTTCGGTTATTACGTTGAGTGTTCAGGCTCCGGTCAGTGTCGTTGGGTATCCAGACTCCGGTTTTTACGTTGAGCATTCAGGCTCTAGTCAGTTTTGTTGGGTATCCATACTCTGGTTATTATGTTGAGCGTTCAGGCTCCTTTCAGTTTCATAGGGTATCCAGACTTCGGTTATTACGTTGAGCGTTCAGGCTCCTGTCAGTTTCGTTGGGTATCCAGACTCCAGTTATTACGTTGAGCGTTCAGGCTTTGGACAGTTTCGTTCGGTATCCAGACTCCGGTTATTACGTTGAGCGTTCAGGCTCCGGTCAGTTTCGTTGGGTATCCAGACTCCGGTTATTACGTTGAACGTTCAGGCTCCGGTCAGTTTCGTTGGGTGTCCAGACTCCGGTTATTACGTTGAGCGTTTAGGCTCTGATCATTTTCGTTGAGCATCCAGACTCCAGTTATTACGTTGTGCGTTCAGGCTCCGGTCAGTTTCGTTGAGTATCCAGACTCTGGTTATTACGTTGAGCGTTCAGGCTCCGTTCAGTTTCGTTGGGTATCCAGACTCCGGTTATTACGTTGAGCGTTCAGGCTCCGGTCAGTTTCGCTGTGTATCCAGACTCCGGTTATTACGTTGAGCGTTCAGGCTCCGGTCAATTTCGTTGGGTATCCAGACTCCGGTTTTTACGTTGAGTGTTCAGGCTCCGGTCAGTTTCGTTTGGTATCCAGACTTCAGTTATTACGTTGAGCGTTCAGGCTCCGGTCAGTTTCGTTGGGTATCCAGACTCTGATTTTTACGTTGAGCGTTCAGGCTCCAGTCAGTTTTGTTGGGTATCCAGACTCTGGTTTTTACGTTGAGCGTTCAGGCTCCGGTCATTTTTGTTGGGTATCCAGACTCCGGTTATTACGTTAAGCGTTATGGCTCTGGTCAGTTTCGTTGGGTATCCAGACTCCGGTTATTACGTTGAGCATTCAGGCTCCGGTCAGTTTCGTTGGGTATCCAGACTCTGGTTTTTACGTTGAGCATTCAGGCTCTGGTCAGTTTCGTTGGGTATCCAGACTCCGGTTATTACGTTGAGCATTCAGGCTCCGGTCAGTTTCGTTGTGTATCCAAACTCCGGTTATTACGTTGAGCGATCAAGCTCTGATCAATTTCATTGTGTATCCAGACTCCGGTTATCACGTTGATCTTTCAGGCTCCAGTCAGTTTCGGATAGTATCCAGACTCCGGTTATTACGTTGAACGTTCAGGCTCCGGTCAGTTTCGTTGGGTATCTGAACTTCGGTTATTACGTTGAGCGTTCAAGCTCCGATGAGTTTCGTTGTGTATCCAGATTCCGGTTATTACGTTGAGCGTTCAGGCTCCGGTCAGTTTCGTTGTGTATCCAGACTCCGGTTATTACATTGAGCGTTCAGGCTCTGGTCCGTTTCGTTGGGTATCCAGACTCCGATTATTACATTGAGCGTTCAGGCTCCAGTCAGTTTCTTTGGGTATCCAGACTCTGTTATTACGTTTAGTGTTCAGGCTCCGGTCATTTTCGTTGGGTATCCAGACTCCGGTTATTACGTTGAGCGAGCAGGCTCCGGTCAGTTTCGTTGGGTATCCAGACTTCGGTTATTACGTTGAGTGTTCAGGCTCCGGTCAGTTTCGTTGGGTATACTGACTCCGGTTTTTACGTTGAGCATTCAGGCTCTAGTCAGTTTTGTTGGGTATCCATACTCTGGTTATTATGTTGAGCGTTCAGGCTCCTTTCAGTTTCATAGGGTATCCAGACTTCGGTTATTACGTTGAGCGTTCAGGCTCCTGTCAGTTTCGTTGGGTATCCAGACTCCAATTATTACGTTGAGCGTTCAGGCTCTGGACAGTTTCGTTGGGTATCCAGACTCCGGTTATTACGTTGAGCGTTCAGGCTCCGGTCAGTTTCGTTGGGTATCCAGACTCCGGTTATTACGTTGAACGTTCAGGCTCCGGTCAGTTTCGTTGGGTGTCCAGACTCCGGTTATTACGTTGAGCGTTCAGGCTCTGATCATTTTCGTTGAGCATCCAGACTCCAGTTATTACGTTGTGCGTTCAGGCTCGGGTCAGTTTCGTTGAGTATCCAGACTCCGGTTATTACGTTGAGCGTTCAGGCTCCGTTCAGTTTCGTTGGGTATCCAGACTCCGGTTATTACGTTGAGCGTTCAGGCTCCGGTCAGTTTCGTTGTGTATCCAGACTCCGGTTATTACGTTGAGCGTTCAGGCTCCGGTCAATTTCGTTGGGTATCCAGACTCCGGTTTTTACGTTGAGTGTTCAGGCTCCGGTCAGTTTCGTTTGGTATCCAGACTTCAGTTATTACGTTGAGCGTTCAGGCTCCGGTCAGTTTCGTTGGGTATCCAGACTCCGATTTTTACGTTGAGCATTCAGGCTCCGGTCAGTTTTGTTGGGTATCCAGACTCTGGTTTTTACATTGAGCGTTCAGGCTCCGATCATTTTTTTTGGGTATCCAGACTCCGGTTATTACGTTAAGCGTTCTGGCTCTGGTCAGTTTCGTTGGGTATCCAGACTCCGGTTATTACGTTGAGCGTTCAGGCTCCGGTCAGTTTTGTTGGGTATCCAGACTCTGGTTTTTACGTTGAGCATTCATGCTCCGGTCAATTTCGTTGGGTATCCAGACTCCGGTTATTACGTTGAGCGTTCAGGCTCCGGTCAGTTTCGTTGTGTATCCAGACTCCGGTTATTACGTTGAGCGATCAAGCTCTGATCAATTTCATTGTGTATCCAGACTCCGGTTATCACGTTGATCTTTCAGGCTCCAGTCAGTTTCGGATAGTATCCAGACTCCGGTTATTACGTTGAACGTTCAGGCTCCGGTCAGTTTCGTTAGGTATCCGAACTTCGGTTATTACGTTGAGCGTTCAAGCTCCAATCAGTTTCGTTATGTATCCAGATTCCGGTTATTACGTTGAACGTTCAGGCTCCGGTCAGTTTCGTTGGGTATCCAGACTCCGGTTATTACATTGAGCATTCAGGCTCCGGTCCGTTTCGTTGGGTATCCAGACTCCGATTATTACATTGAGCGTTCAGGCTCCAGTCAGTTTCTTTGGGTATCGAGACTCCGTTATTACGTTTAGTGTTCAGGCTCCGGTCATTTTTGTTGGGTATCCAGACTCTGGTTATTACGTTGAGCGAGCAGGCTCCGGTTAGTTTCGTTGGGTATCCAGACTTCGGTTATTACGTTGAGTGTTCAGGCTCCGGTCAGTTTCGTTGGGTATCCAGACTCCGGTTTTTACGTTGAGCATTCAGGCTCTAGTCAGTTTTGTTGGGTATCCATACTCTGGTTATTATGTTGAGCGTTCAGGCTCCTTTCAGTTTCATAGGGTATCCAGACTTCGGTTATTACGTTGAGCGTTCAGGCTACTGTCAGTTTCGTTGGGTATCCAGACTCCAATTATTACGTTGAGCGTTCAGGCTCTAGACAGTTTCGTTGGGTATCCAGACTCCGGTTATTACGTTGAGCGTTCAGGCTCCGGTCAGTTTCGTTGGGTATCCAGACTTCGGTTATTACGTTGAACGTTCAGGCTCCGGTCAGTTTCGTTGGGTGTCCAGACTCCGGTTATTACGTTGAGCGTTCAGGCTCTGATCATTTTCGTTGAGCATCCAGACTCCAGTTATCACGTTGTGCGTTCAGGCTCGGGTCAGTTTCGTTGAGTATCCAGACTCCGGTTATTACGTTGAGTGTTCAGGCTCCGTTCAGTTTCGTTGGGTATCCAGACTCCTGTTATTACGTTGAGCATTCAGGCTCCGGTCAGTTTCGTTGTGTATCCAGACTCTGGTTATTACGTTGAGCGTTCAGGCTCCGGTCAATTTCGTTGGGTATCCAGACTCCGGTTTTTACGTTGAGTGCTCAGGCTCCGGTCAGTTTCGTTTGGTATCCAGACTTCAGTTATTACGTTGAGCGTTCAGGCTCCGGTCAGTTTCGTTGGGTATCCAGACTCCGATTTTTACGTTGAGCGTTCAGGCTCCGGTCAGTTTTGTTGGGTATCCAGACTCTGGTTTTTACGTTGAGCGTTCAGGCTCCGGTCAGTTTTGTTGGGTATCCAGACTCCGGTTATTACGTTAAGCGTTCTGGCTCTGGTCAGTTTCGTTGGGTATCCAGACTCCGGTTATTACGTTGAGCGTTCAGGCTCCGATCAGTTTCGTTGGGTATCAGACTCCGGTTATTACGTTGAGCGTTCAGGCTCCGGTCAGTTTCGTTGTGTATCCAGACTCCGGTTATTACGTTGAGCGATCAAGCTCTGATCAATTTCATTGTGTATCCAGACTCCAGTTATTACATTGTGCATTCAGGCTCTGGTCAGTTTCGTTGAGTATCCAGACTCCGGTTATTACATTGAGCGTTCAGGCTCCATTCAGTTTCATTGCGTATCTAGACTCCGGTTTTTATGTTGAGCGTTCAGGCTCCGGTCAGTTTTGTTGGGTATCCAGACTCCGGTTTTTACGTTGAGCGTTCAGGCTCTGGTCAGTTTTGCTGGGTATCCAGACTCCGGTTATTACATTGAGCGAGCAGGCTCCGGTCAGTTTCGTTGGGTATCTAGACTCCGGTTATTACGTTGAGCGTTCAGGCTCCGGTCAGTTTCGTTGGGTATCTAGACTCCGGTTATTACGTTAAGCGTTCAGGCTCCGGTCAGTTTCGTTGGGTATCCAGACTCCGGTTATTACATTGAGCGTTCAGGCTCCGGTCCATTTCGTTGGGTATCCAGACTCCGGTTATTACATTGAGCGTTCAGGCTCCATTCAGTTTCTTTGGGTATCCAAACTCCGTTATTACGTTTATTGTTCAGGCTCCGGTCATTTTCGTTGGGTATCCAGACTCCGGTTATTACATTGAGCGAGCAGGCTCCGGTCAGTTTCGTTGGGTATCCAGACTTCGGTTATTACGTTGAGTGTTCAGGCTCCGGTCAGTTTCGTTGGGTATCCAGGCTCCGGTTTTTACGTTGAGCGTTCAGGCTCTAGTCATTTTTGTTGGGTATCCATACTCTGGTTATTATGTTGAGCGTTCAGGCTCCTTTCAGTTTCATAGGGTATCCAGACTTCGGTTATTACGTTGAGCATTCAGGCTCCTGTCAGTTTCGTTGGGTATCCAGACTCCAGTTATTACATTGAGCGTTCAGGCTCTGGACAGTTCGTTGGGTATCCAGACTCCAGTTATTACGTTGAGCGTTCAGGCTCCGGTCAGTTTCGTTGGGTATCCAGACTCCGGTTATTACGTTGAACGTTCAGGCTCCGGTCAGTTTCGTTGGGTGTCCAGACTCCGGTTATTACGTTGAGCGTTCAGGCTCTATTCATTTTCGTTGAGCATCCAGACTCCAGTTATTACGTTGTGCGTTCAGGCTCCGGTCAGTTTCGTTGAGTATCCAGGCTCCGGTTATTACGTTGAGCGTTCAGGCTCCATTCAGTTTCGTTGGGTATCCAGACTCCGGTTATTACGTTGAGCGTTCAGGCTCCGGTCAGTTTCGTTGTGTATCCAGACTCCGGTTATTACGTTGAGCGTTAAGGCTCCGGTCAATTTCGTTGGGTATCCAGACTCTGGTTTTTACGTTGAGTGTTCAGGCTCCGGTCATTTTCGTTTGGTATCCAGACTTCAGTTATTACGTTGAGCGTTCAGGCTCCGGTCAGTTTCGTTGGGTATCCAGACTCCGATTTTTACGTTGAGCGTTCAGGCTCCGGTCAGTTTTGTTGGGTATCCAGACTCTGGTTTTTACGTTGAGCGTTCAGGCTCCGGTCAGTTTTGTTGGGTATCCAGACTCCGGTTATTACGTTAAGCGTTCTGGCTCTGGTCAGTTTCGTTGGGTATCCAGACTCCGGTTATTACATTGAGCGTTCAGGCTCCGGTCAGTTTCGTTGGGTATCCAGACTCTGGTTTTTACGTTGAGCATTCAGGCTCCGGTCAGTTTCGTTGGGTATCCAGACTCCGGTTATTACGTTGAGCGTTCAGGCTCCGAACAGTTTCGTTGTGTATCCAGACTCCGGTTATTACGTTGAGCGATCAAGCTCTGATCAATTTCATTGTGTATCCAGACTCCGGTTATCACGTTGATCTTTCAGGCTCCAGTCAGTTTTGGATAGTATCCAGACTCCGGTTATTACGTTGAACGTTCAGGCTCCGGTCAGTTTCGTTGGGTGTCCAGACTCCGGTTATTACGGTGAGCCTTCAGGCTCCGGTCAATTTTGTTGGGTATCCAGACTCCGATTATTACGTTGAGCGTTCAGGCTCCGGTCAGTTTCGTTGGGTATCCAGACTCCGGTTTTTACGTTGAGCGTTCAGGCTCTGGTCAGTTTTTTCTGGTATCCAGACTCAGGTTTTTACGTTGAACGTTCAGGCTCCAGTCACTTTTGTTGGGTATCCAGACTCCGGTTATTATGTTGAGGGTTCAGGCTCCGGTCAGTTTCGTTGGTTATTCAGACTATGGTTATTACATTGAGCGTTCAGGCTCCGGTCCGTTTCGTTGGGTATTCAGACTCCGGTTATTACGTTGAGCGTTCAGGCTCAAGTCAGTTTCTTTGGGTATCCAGACTCCGGTTATTACGTTGAGTGTTCAGGCTCCGGTCAGTTTCGTTGGGTATCCAGACTCCGGTTATTACGTTGAGCGAGCAGGCTCCGGTCAGTTTCGTTGGGTATCCAGACTTTGGTTATTACTTGAGCGTTCAGGCTCAGGTCAGTTTCGTTGGTTATCCAGACTCCGGTTATTACGTTGAGCGTTCAGACTCTGATCATTTTCGTTGAGCATCCAGACTCCAGTTATTACGTTATGCGTTCAGGCTCGGGTCAGTTTCGTTGAGTATCCAGACTCCGGTTATTACGTTGAGTGTTCAGGCTCCATTCAGTTTCGTTGGGTATCCAGACTCCTGTTATTACGTTGAGCGTTCAGGCTCCGGTCAGTTTCGTTGTGTATCCAGACTCTGGTTATTACGTTGAGCGTTCAGGCTCCGGTCAATTTTGTTGGGTATCCAGACTTCAGTTATTACGTTGAGCGTTCAGGCTCCGGTCAGTTTCGTTGGGTATCCAGACTCCGATTTTTACGTTGAGCGTTCAGGCTCCGGTCAGTTTTGTTGGGTATCCAGACTCTGGTTTTTACGTTGAGCGTTCAGGCTCCGGTCAGTTTTGTTGGGTATCCAGACTCCGGTTATTACGTTAAGCGTTCTGGCTCTGGTCAGTTTCGTTGGGTATCCAGACTCCGGTTATTACGTTGAGCGTTCAGGCTCCGGTCAGTTTCGTTGGGTATCAGACTCCGGTTATTACGTTGAGCGTTCAGGCTCCGGTCAGTTTCGTTGGGTATCCAGACTCCGGTTATTACGTTGAGCGTTCAGGCTCTGGTCAGTTTTGTTAAGTATCCAGATTCCGGTTATTACGTTGAGCCTTCAGGCCCTGGTCAATTTCGTTGGGTATCCAGACTCCGATTATTACGTTGAGCGTTCAGGCTCCGGTCAGTTTCGTTGGGTATCCAGACTCCGGTTATTACATTGAGCGTTCAGGCTCCGTTCAGTTTCATTGCGTATCTAGACTCCGGTTTTTATGTTGAGCGTTCAGGCTCCGGTCAGTTTTGTTGGGTATCCAGACTCCGGTTTTTACGTTGAGCGTTCAGGCTCTGGTCAGTTTTGCTGGGTATCCAGACTCCGGTTATTACGTTGAGCGAGCAGGCTCCGGTCAGTTTCGTTGGGTATCTAGACTCCGGTTATTACGTTGAGCGTTCAGGCTCCGGTCAGTTTCGTTGGGTATCTAGACTCCGGTTATTACGTTGAGCGTTCAGGCTCCGGTCAGTTTCGTTGGGTATCCAGACTCCGGTTATTACATTGAGCGTTCAGGCTCCGGTCCATTTCGTTGGGTATCCAGACTCCGGTTATTACATTGAGCGTTCAGGCTCCATTCAGTTTCTTTGGGTATCCAAACTCCGTTATTACGTTTATTGTTCAGGCTCCGGTCATTTTCGTTGGCTATCCAGACTCCGGTTATTACATTGAGCGAGCAGGCTCCGGTCAGTTTCGTTGGGTATCCAGACTTCGGTTATTACGTTGAGTGTTCAGGCTCCGGTCAGTTTCGTTGGGTATCCAGGCTCCGGTTTTTACGTTGAGCGTTCAGGCTCTAGTCATTTTTGTTGGGTATCCATACTCTGGTTATTATGTTGAGCGTTCAGGCTCCTTTCAGTTTCATAGGGTATCCAGACTTCGGTTATTACGTTGAGCATTCAGGCTCCTGTCAGTTTCGTTGGGTATCCAGACTCCAGTTATTACATTGAGCGTTCAGGCTCTGGACAGTTTCGTTGGGTATCCAGACTCCAGTTATTACGTTGAGCGTTCAGGCTCCGGTCAGTTTCGTTGGGTATCCAGACTCCGGTTATTACGTTGAACGTTCAGGCTCCGGTCAGTTTCGTTGGGTGTCCAGACTCCGGTTATTACGTTGAGCGTTCAGGCTCTGATCATTTTCGTTGAGCATCCAGACTCCAGTTATTACGTTGTGCGTTCAGGCTCCGGTCAGTTTCGTTGAGTATCCAGACTCCGGTTATTACGTTGAGCGTTCAGGCTCCATTCAGTTTCGTTGGGTATCCAGACTCCGGTTATTACGTTGAGCGTTCAGGCTCCGGTCAGTTTCGTTGTGTATCCAGACTCCGGTTATTACATTGAGCGTTAAGGCTCCGGTCAATTTCGTTGGGTATCCAGACTCTGGTTTTTACGTTGAGTGTTCAGGCTCCGGTCAGTTTCGTTTGGTATCCAGACTTCAGTTATTACGTTGAGCGTTCAGGCTCCGGTCAGTTTCGTTGGGTATCCAGACTCCGATTTTTACGTTGAGCGTTCAGGCTCCGGTCAGTTTTGTTGGGTATCCAGACTCTGGTTTTTACGTTGAGCGTTCAGGCTCCGGTCAGTTTTGTTGGGTATCCAGACTCCGGTTATTACGTTAAGCGTTCTGACTCTGGTCAGTTTCGTAGGGTATCCAGACTCCGGTTATTACGTTGAGCGTTCAGGCTCCGGTCAGTTTCGTTGGATATCCAGACTCTGGTTTTTACGTTGAGCATTCAGGCTCCGGTCAGTTTCGTTGGGTGTCCAGACTCCGGTTATTACATTGAGCGTTCAGGCTCCGAACAGTTTCGTTGTGTATCCAGACTCCGGTTATTACGTTGAGCGATCAAGCTCTGATCAATTTCATTGTGTATCCAGACTCCGGTTATCACGTTGATCTTTCAGGCTCCAGTCAGTTTCGGATAGTATCCAGACTCCGGTTATTACGTTGAACGTTCAGGCTCCGGTCAGTTTCGTTGGGTGTCCAGACTCCGGTTATTACGGTGAGCCTTCAGGCTCCGGTCAATTTCGTTGGGTATCCAGACTCCGATTATTACGTTGAGCGTTCAGGCTCCGGTCAGTTTCGTTGGGTATCCAGACTCCGGTTTTTACGTTGAGCGTTCAGGCTCTGGTCAGTTTTTTCTGGTATCCAGACTCAGGTTTTTACGTTGAATGTTCAGGCTCCAGTCACTTTTGTTGGGTATCCAGACTCCGGTTATTATGTTGAGGGTTCAGGCTCCGGTCAGTTTCGTTGGTTATTCAGACTATGGTTATTATATTGAGCGTTCAGGCTCCGGTCCGTTTCGTTGGGTATTCAGACTCCGGTTATTACGTTGAGCGTTCAGGCTCAAGTCAGTTTCTTTGGGTATCCAGACTCCGGTTATTATGTTGAGTGTTCAGGCTCCGGTCAGTTTCGTTGGGTATCCAGACTCCGGTTATTACGTTGAGCGAGCAGGCTCCGTTTAGTTTCGTAGGGTATCCAGACTCCGGTTATTACGTTGAGCGTTCAGGCTCCGGTCAGTTTCGTTGGGTATCCAGACTTCGGTTATTACGTTGAGCGTTCAGGCTCCGGTCAGTTTCGTTGGGTATCCAGACTCCGGTTATTACGTTGAGCGTTCAGGCTCTGATCATTTTCGTTGAGCATCCAGACTCCAGTTATTACGTTGTGCGTTCAGGCTCGGGTCAGTTTCGTTGAGTATCCAGACTCCGGTTATTACGTTGAGTGTTCAGGCTCCGTTCAGTTTCGTTGGGTATCCAGACTCCTGTTATTACGTTGAGCGTTCAGGCTCCGGTCAGTTTCGTTGTGTATCCAGACTCTGGTTATTACGTTGAGCGTTTAGGCTCCGGTCAATTTCGTTGGGTATCCAGACTCCGGTTTTTACGTTGAGTGTTCAGGCTCCGGTCAGTTTCGTTTGGTATCCAGACTTCAGTTATTACGTTGAGCGTTCAGGCTCCGGTCAGTTTCGTTGGGTATCCAGACTCCGATTTTTACGTTGAGCGTTCAGGCTCCGGTCAGTTTTGTTGGGTATCCAGACTCTGGTTTTTACGTTGAGCGTTCAGGCTCCGGTCAGTTTTGTTGGGTATCCAGACTCCGGTTATTACGTTAAGCGTTCTGGCTCTGGTCAGTTTTGTTGGGTATCCAGACTCCGGTAATTACGTTGAGCGTTCAGGCTCCGGTCAGTTTCGTTGCGTATCAGACTCCGGTTATTACGTTGAGCGTTCAGGCTCCGGTCAGTTTCGTTGTGTATCCAGACTCCGGTTATTACGTTGAGCGATCAAGCTCTGATCAATTTCATTGTGTATCCAGACTCCAGTTATTACATTGTGCATTCAGGCTCTGGTCAGTTTCGTTGAGTATCCAGACTCCGGTTATTACATTGAGCGTTCAGGCTCCGTTCAGTTTCATTGCGTATCTAGACTCCGGTTTTTATGTTGAGCGTTCAGGCTCCGGTCAGTTTTGTTGGGTATCCAGACTCCGGTTTTTACGTTGAGCGTTCAGGCTCTGGTCAGTTTTGCTGGGTATCCAAACTCCGGTTATTACGTTGAGCGAGCAGGCTCCGGTCAGTTTCGTTGGGTATCTAGACTCCGGTTATTACGTTGAGCGTTCAGGCTCCGGTCAGTTTCGTTGGGTATCTAGACTCTGGTTATTACGTTGAGCGTTCAGGCTCCGGTCAGTTTCGTTGGGTATCCAGACTCCGGTTATTACATTGAGCGTTCAGGCTCCGGTCCATTTTGTTGGGTATCCAGACTCCGGTTATTACATTGAGCGTTCAGGCTCCATTCAGTTTCTTTGGGTATCCAAACTCCGTTATTACGTTTATTGTTCAGGCTCCGGTCATTTTCGTTGGGTATCCAGACTCCGGTTATTACATTGAGCGAGCAGGCTCCGGTCAGTTTCGTTGGGTATCCAGACTTCGGTTATTACGTTGAGTGTTCAGGCTCTGGTCAGTTTCGTTGGGTATCCAGGCTCCGGTTTTTACGTTGAGCGTTCAGGCTCTAGTCATTTTTGTTGGGTATCCATACTCTGGTTATTATGTTGAGCGTTCAGGCTCCTTTCAGTTTCATAGGGTATCCAGACTTCGGTTATTACGTTGAGCATTCAGGCTCCTGTCAGTTTCGTTGGGTATCCAGACTCCAGTTATTACATTGAGCGTTCAGGCTCTGGACAGTTTCGTTGGGTATCCAGACTCCAGTTATTACGTTGAGCGTTCAGGCTCCGGTCAGTTTCGTTGGGTATCCAGACTCCGGTTATTACGTTGAACGTTCAGGCTCCGGTCAGTTTCGTTGGGTGTCCAGACTCCGGTTATTACGTTGAGCGTTCAGGCTCTGATCATTTTCGTTGAGCATCCAGACTCCAGTTATTACGTTGTGCGTTCAGGCTCCGGTCAGTTTCGTTGAGTATCCAGACTCCGGTTATTACGTTGAGCGTTCAGGCTCCATTCAGTTTCGTTGGGTATCCAGACTCTGGTTTTTACGTTGAGTGTTCAGGCTCCGGTCAGTTTCGTTTGGTATCCAGACTTCAGTTATTACGTTGAGCGTTCAGGCTCCGGTCAGTTTCGTTGGGTATCCAGACTCCGATTTTTACGTTGAGCGTTCAGGCTCCGGTCAGTTTTGTTGGGTATCCAGACTCTGGTTTTTACGTTGAGCGTTCAGGCTCCGGTCAGTTTTGTTGGGTATCCAGACTCCGGTTATTACGTTAAGCGTTCTGGCTCTGGTCAGTTTTGTTGGGTATCC
This sequence comes from Lathyrus sativus, assembly GCA_963859935.3. Taxonomy (NCBI): domain Eukaryota; kingdom Viridiplantae; phylum Streptophyta; class Magnoliopsida; order Fabales; family Fabaceae; genus Lathyrus; species Lathyrus sativus. The sequence goes on from CAWUDS030000639.1 coordinate 98,674, forward strand.
AGACTCCGGTAATTACGTTGAGCGTTCAGGCTCCGGTCAGTTTCGTTGCGTATCAGACTCCGGTTATTACGTTGAGCGTTCAGGCTCCGGTCAGTTTCGTTGTGTATCCAGACTCCGGTTATTACGTTGAGCGATCAAGCTCTGATCAATTTCATTGTGTATCCAGACTCCAGTTATTACATTGTGCATTCAGGCTCTGGTCAGTTTCGTTGAGTATCCAGACTCCGGTTATCACGTTGATCTTTCGGGCTCCAGTCAGTTTCGGATAGTATCCAGACTCCGGTTATTACGTTGAACGTTCAGGCTCCGGTCAGTTTCGTTGTGTGTCCAGACTCCGGTTATTACGGTGAGCCTTCAGGCTCCGGTCAATTTCGTTGGGTATCCAGACTCCGATTATTACGTTGAGCGTTCAGGCTCCGGTCAGTTTCGTTGGGTATCCAGACTCCGGTTTTTACGTTGAGCGTTCAGGCTCTGGTCAGTTTTTTCTGGTATCTAGACTCAGGTTTTTACGTTGAACGTTCAGGCTCCAGTCACTTTTGTTGGGTATCCAGACTCCGGTTATTATGTTGAGGGTTCAGGCTCCGGTCAGTTTCGTTGGTTATTCAGACTATGGTTATTACATTGAGCGTTCAGGCTCCGGTCCGTTTCGTTGGGTATTCAGACTCCGGTTATTACGTTGAGCGTTCAGGCTCAAGTCAGTTTCTTTGGGTATCCAGACTCCGGTTATTACGTTGAGTGTTCAGGCTCCGGTCAGTTTCGTTGGGTATCCAGACTCCGGTTATTACGTTGAGCGAGCAGGCTCCGTTCAGTTTCGTAGGGTATCCAGACTCCGGTTATTACGTTGAGCGTTCAGGCTCCGGTCAGTTTCGTTGGGTATCCAGACTTCGGTTATTACGTTGAGCGTTCAAGCTCCGGTCAGTTTCGTTGGGTATCCAGACTCCGGTTATTACGTTGAGCGTTCAGGCTCTGATCATTTTCGTTGAGCATCCAGACTCCAGTTATTACGTTGAGCGTTCAGGCTCCGGTCAGTTTCGTTGGGTATCCAGACTCCGATTTTTACGTTGAGCGTTCAGGCTCCGGTCAGTTTTGTTGGGTATCCAGACTCTGGTTTTTACGTTGAGCGTTCAGGCTCCGGTCAGTTTTGTTGGGTATCCAGACTCCGGTTATTACGTTAAGCGTTCTGGCTCTGGTCAGTTTCGTTGGGTATCCAGACTCCGGTAATTACGTTGAGCGTTCAGGCTCCGGTCAGTTTCGTTGCGTATCAGACTCCGGTTATTACGTTGAGCGTTCAGGCTCCGGTCAGTTTCGTTGTGTATCCAGACTCCGGTTATTACGTTGAGCGATCAAGCTCTGATCAATTTCATTGTGTATCCAGACTCCAGTTATTACATTGTGCATTCAGGCTCTGGTCAGTTTCGTTGAGTATCCAGACTCCGGTTATTACATTGAGCGTTCAGGCTCCGTTCAGTTTCATTGCGTATCTAGACTCCGGTTTTTATGTTGAGCGTTCAGGCTCCGGTCAGTTTTGTTGGGTATCCAGACTCCGGTTTTTACGTTGAGCATTCAGGCTCTGGTCAGTTTTGCTGGGTATCCAGACTCCGGTTATTACGTTGAGCGAGCAGGCTCCGGTCAGTTTCGTTGGGTATCTAGACTCCGGTTATTACGTTGAGCGTTCAGGCTCCGGTCAGTTTCGTTGGGTATCTAGACTCCGGTTATTACGTTAAGCGTTCAGGCTCCGGTCAGTTTCGTTGGGTATCCAGACTCCGGTTATTACATTGAGCGTTCAGGCTCCGGTCCATTTTGTTGGGTATCCAGACTCCGGTTATTACATTGAGCGTTCAGGCTCCATTCAGTTTCTTTGGGTATCCAAACTCCGTTATTACGTTTATTGTTCAGGCTCCGATCATTTTCGTTGGGTATCCAGACTCCGGTTATTACATTGAGCGAGCAGGCTCCGGTCAGTTTCGTTGGGTATCCAGACTTCGGTTATTACGTTGAGTGTTCAGGCTCCGGTCAGTTTCGTTGGGTATCCAGGCTCCGGTTTTTACGTTGAGCGTTCAGGCTCTAGTCATTTTTGTTGGGTATCCATACTCTGGTTATTATGTTGAGCGTTCAGGCTCCTTTCAGTTTCATAGGGTATCCAGACTTCGGCTATTACGTTGAGCATTCAGGCTCCTGTCAGTTTCGTTGGGTATCCAGACTCCAGTTATTACATTGAGCGTTCAGGCTCTGGACAGTTTCGTTGGGTATCCAGACTTCAGTTATTACGTTGAGCGTTCAGGCTCCGGTCAGTTTCGTTGGGTATCCAGACTCCGGTTATTACGTTGAACGTTCAGGCTCCGGTCAGTTTCGTTGGGTGTCCAGACTCCGGTTATTACGTTGAGCGTTCAGGCTCTGATCATTTTCGTTGAGCATCCAGACTCCAGTTATTACGTTGTGCGTTCAGGCTCCGGTCAGTTTCGTTGAGTATCCAGACTCCGGTTATTACGTTGAGCGTTCAGGCTCCATTCAGTTTCGTTGGGTATCCAGACTCCGGTTATTACGTTGAGCGTTCAGGCTCCGGTCAGTTTCGTTGTGTATCAGAACTCCGGTTATTACGTTGAGCGTTAAGGCTCCGGTCAATTTCGTTGGGTATCCAGACTCTGGTTTTTACGTTGAGTGTTCAGGCTCCGGTCAGTTTCGTTTGGTATCCAGACTTCAGTTATTACGTTGAGCGTTCAGGCTCCGGTCAGTTTCGTTGGGTATCCAGACTCCGATTTTTACGTTGAGCGTTCAGGCTCCAGTCAGTTTTGTTGGGTATCCAGACTCTGGTTTTTACGTTGAGCGTTCAGGCTCCGGTCAGTTTTGTTGGGTATCCAGACTCCGGTTATTACGTTAAGCGTTCTGGCTCTGGTCAGTTTCGTTGGGTATCCAGACTCCGGTTATTACGTTGAGCGTTCAGGCTCCGGTCAGTTTCGTTGGGTATCCAGACTCTGGTTTTTACGTTGAGCATTCAGGCTCCGGTCAGTTTCGTTGGGTGTCCAGACTCCGGTTATTACGTTGAGCGTTCAGGCTCCGAACAGTTTCGTTGTGTATCCAGACTCCGGTTATTACGTTGAGCGATCAAGCTCTGATCAATTTCATTGTGTATCCAGACTCCGGTTATCACGTTGATCTTTCAGGCTCCAGTCAGTTTCGGATAGTATCCAGACTCCGGTTATTACGTTGAACGTTCAGGCTCCGGTCAGTTTCGTTGGGTGTCCAGACTCCGGTTATTACGGTGAGCCTTCAGGCTCCGGTCAATTTCGTTGGGTATCCAGACTCCGATTATTACGTTGAGCGTTCAGGCTCCGGTCAGTTTCGTTGGGTATCCAGACTCCGGTTTTTACGTTGAGCGTTCAGGCTCTGGTCAGTTTTTTCTGGTATCCAGACTCAGGTTTTTACGTTGAACGTTCAGGCTCCAGTCACTTTTGTTGGGTATCCAGACTCCGGTTATTATGTTGAGGGTTCAGGCTCCGGTCAGTTTCGTTGGTTATTAAGACTATGGTTATTACATTGAGCGTTCAGGCTCCGGTCCGTTTCGTTGGGTATTCAGACTCCGGTTATTACGTTGAGCGTTCAGGCTCAAGTCAGTTTCTTTGGGTATCCAGACTCCGGTTATTACGTTGAGCATTCAGGCTCCGTTCAGTTTCGTTGGGTATCCAGACTCCGGTTATTACGTTGAGCGTTCAGGCTCCGGTCAGTTTCGTTGGGTATCCAGACTTCGGTTATTACGTTGAGCGTTCAGGCTCCGGTCAGTTTCGTTGGGTATCCAGACTCCGGTTATTACGTTGAGCGTTCAGGCTCTGGTCAGTTTTGTTGAGTATCCAGATTCCGGTTATTACGTTGAGCCTTCAGGCCCTGGTCAATTTCGTTGGGTATCCAGACTCCGATTATTACGTTGAGCGTTCAGGCTCCGGTCAGTTTCGTTGGGTATCCAGACTCCGGTTATTACATTGAGCGTTCAGGCTCCGTTCAGTTTCATTGCGTATCTAGACTCCGGTTTTTATGTTGAGCGTTCAGGCTCCGGTCAGTTTTGTTGGGTATCCAGACTCCGGTTTTTACGTTGAGCGTTCAGGCTCTGGTCAGTTTTGCTGGGTATCCAGACTCCGGTTATTACGTTGAGCGAGCAGGCTCCGGTCAGTTTCGTTGGGTATCTAGACTCCGGTTATTACGTTGAGCGTTCAGGCTCCGGTCAGTTTCGTTGGGTATCTAGACTCCGGTTATTACGTTGAGCGTTCAGGCTCCGTTCAGTTTCATTGTGTATCAAGACTTCGGTTATTACTTTGAGCGATCTGGCTCCGGTCAGTTTCGTTGCGTATCCAGACTTCGGTTATTACATTGATGGATCAGGCTCTAGTCAGTTTCGTTGTGTATCCAGATTCCGGTTATTACGTTGAACGTTCAGGCTCCGGTCAGTTTTGTTGGGTATCCAGACTCCGGTTATTACATTGAGCGAGCAGGCTCCGGTCAGTTTCGTTGGGTATCCAGACTTCGGTTATTACGTTGAGTGTTCAGGCTCCGGTCAGTTTCGTTGGGTATCCAGGCTCCGGTTTTTACGTTGAGCGTTCAGGCTCTAGTCATTTTTGTTGGGTATCCATACTCTGGTTATTATGTTGAGCGTTCAGGCTCCTTTCAGTTTCATAGGGTATCCAGACTTCGGCTATTACGTTGAGCATTCAGGCTCCTGTCAGTTTCGTTGGGTATCCAGACTCCAGTTATTACATTGAGCGTTCAGGCTCTGGACAGTTTCGTTGGGTATCCAGACTTCAGTTATTACGTTGAGCGTTCAGGCTCCGGTCAGTTTCGTTGGGTATCCAGACTCCGGTTATTACGTTGAACGTTCAGGCTCCGGTCAGTTTCGTTGGGTGTCCAGACTCCGGTTATTACGTTGAGCGTTCAGGCTCTGATCATTTTCGTTGAGCATCCAGACTCCAGTTATTACGTTGTGCGTTCAGGCTCCGGTCAGTTTCGTTGAGTATCCAGACTCCGGTTATTACGTTGAGCGTTCAGGCTCCATTCAGTTTCGTTGGGTATCCAGACTCCGGTTATTACGTTGAGCGTTCAGGCTCCGGTCAGTTTCGTTGTGTATCAGAACTCCGGTTATTACGTTGAGCGTTAAGGCTCCGGTCAATTTCGTTGGGTATCCAGACTCTGGTTTTTACGTTGAGTGTTCAGGCTCCGGTCAGTTTCGTTTGGTATCCAGACTTCAGTTATTACGTTGAGCGTTCAGGCTCCGGTCAGTTTCGTTGGGTATCCAGACTCCGATTTTTACGTTGAGCGTTCAGGCTCCAGTCAGTTTTGTTGGGTATCCAGACTCTGGTTTTTACGTTGAGCGTTCAGGCTCCGGTCAGTTTTGTTGGGTATCCAGACTCCGGTTATTACGTTAAGCGTTCTGGCTCTGGTCAGTTTCGTTGGGTATCCAGACTCCGGTTATTACGTTGAGCGTTCAGGCTCCGGTCAGTTTCGTTGGGTATCCAGACTCTGGTTTTTACGTTGAGCATTCAGGCTCCGGTCAGTTTCGTTGGGTGTCCAGACTCCGGTTATTACGTTGAGCGTTCAGGCTCCGAACAGTTTCGTTGTGTATCCAGACTCCGGTTATTACGTTGAGCGATCAAGCTCTGATCAATTTCATTGTGTATCCAGACTCCGGTTATCACGTTGATCTTTCAGGCTCCAGTCAGTTTCGGATAGTATCCAGACTCCGGTTATTACGTTGAACGTTCAGGCTCCGGTCAGTTTCGTTGGGTGTCCAGACTCCGGTTATTACGGTGAGCCTTCAGGCTCCGGTCAATTTCGTTGGGTATCCAGACTCCGATTATTACGTTGAGCGTTCAGGCTCCGGTCAGTTTCGTTGGGTATCCAGACTCCGGTTTTTACGTTGAGCGTTCAGGCTCTGGTCAGTTTTTTCTGGTATCCAGACTCAGGTTTTTACGTTGAACGTTCAGGCTCCAGTCACTTTTGTTGGGTATCCAGACTCCGGTTATTATGTTGAGGGTTCAGGCTCCGGTCAGTTTCGTTGGTTATTAAGACTATGGTTATTACATTGAGCGTTCAGGCTCCGGTCCGTTTCGTTGGGTATTCAGACTCCGGTTATTACGTTGAGCGTTCAGGCTCAAGTCAGTTTCTTTGGGTATCCAGACTCCGGTTATTACGTTGAGCATTCAGGCTCCGTTCAGTTTCGTTGGGTATCCAGACTCCGGTTATTACGTTGAGCGTTCAGGCTCCGGTCAGTTTCGTTGGGTATCCAGACTTCGGTTATTACGTTGAGCGTTCAGGCTCCGGTCAGTTTCGTTGGGTATCCAGACTCCGGTTATTACGTTGAGCGTTCAGGCTCTGGTCAGTTTTGTTGAGTATCCAGATTCCGGTTATTACGTTGAGCCTTCAGGCCCTGGTCAATTTCGTTGGGTATCCAGACTCCGATTATTACGTTGAGCGTTCAGGCTCCGGTCAGTTTCGTTGGGTATCCAGACTCCGGTTATTACATTGAGCGTTCAGGCTCCGTTCAGTTTCATTGCGTATCTAGACTCCGGTTTTTATGTTGAGCGTTCAGGCTCCGGTCAGTTTTGTTGGGTATCCAGACTCCGGTTTTTACGTTGAGCGTTCAGGCTCTGGTCAGTTTTGCTGGGTATCCAGACTCCGGTTATTACGTTGAGCGAGCAGGCTCCGGTCAGTTTCGTTGGGTATCTAGACTCCGGTTATTACGTTGAGCGTTCAGGCTCCGGTCAGTTTCGTTGGGTATCTAGACTCCGGTTATTACGTTGAGCGTTCAGGCTCCGTTCAGTTTCATTGTGTATCAAGACTTCGGTTATTACTTTGAGCGATCTGGCTCCGGTCAGTTTCGTTGCGTATCCAGACTTCGGTTATTACATTGATGGATCAGGCTCTAGTCAGTTTCGTTGTGTATCCAGATTCCGGTTATTACGTTGAACGTTCAGGCTCCGGTCAGTTTTGTTGGGTATCCAGACTCCGGTTATTACGTTGAGCGTTCAGGCTCCGTTCAGTTTCGTTGTGTATCAAGACTTCGGTTATTACTTTGAGCGATCTGGCTCCGGTCAGTTTCGTTTCGTATCCAGACTTCGGTTATTACATTGATGGTTCAGGGTCTAGTCAGTTTCGTTGTGTATACAGATTCTGGTTATTACGTTGAACGTTCAGGCTCCGGTCAGTTTTGTTGGGTATCCAGACTCCGGTTATTATGTTGAGCGTTCAGGCTCCGGTCAGTTTCGTTGGGTATCCGAACTCCGGTTATTACGTTGAGCGTTCAGGCTCCGGTCAGTTTCGTTGGGTATCCAGACTCTGGTTATTACGTTGAGCGAGCAGGCTCCGTTCAGTTTCGTAGGGTATCCAGACTCCGATTATTACGTTGAGCGTTCAGGCTCCGGTAAGTTTCGTTGGGTATCCAGACTCTGGTTTTTACGTTGAGCATTCAGGCTCCGGTCAGTTTCGTTGGGTATCCAGACTCCGGTTATTACATTGAGCGTTCAGGCTCCGGTCAGTTTCGTTGTGTATCCAGACTCCGGTTATTACGTTGAGCGATCAAGCTCTGATCAATTTCATTGTGTATCCAGACTCCAGTTATTACATTTTGCATTCAGGCTCTGGTCAGTTTCGTTGAGTATCCAGACTCCGGTTATTACATTGAGCGTTCAGGCTCCGTTCAATTTCATTGCGTATCTAGACTCCGGTTTTTATGTTGAGCGTTCAGGCTCCGGTCAATTTTGTTGGGTATCCAGACTCCGGTTTTTACGTTGAGCGTTCAGGCTCTGGTCAGTTTTGCTGGGTATCCAGACTCCGGTTATTACGTTGAGCGAGCAGGCTCCGGTCAGTTTCGTTGGGTATCTAGACTCCGGTTATTACGTTGAGCGTTCAGGCTCCGGTCAGTTTCGTTGGGTATCTAGACTCCGGTTATTACGTTGAGCGTTCAGGCTCCGTTCAGTTTCGTTGTGTATCAAGACTTCGGTTATTACTTTGAGCGATCTGGCTCCGGTCAGTTTCGTTGCGTATCCAGACTTCGGTTATTACATTGATGGTTCAGGCTCTAGTCAGTTTCGTTGTGTATCCAGATTCCGGTTATTACGTTGAACGTTCAGGCTCCGGTCAGTTTTGTTGGGTATCCAGACTCCGGTTATTATGTTGAGCGTTCAGGCTCCGGTCAGTTTCGTTGGGTATCCGAACTTCGGTTATTATGTTGAGCGTTCAAGCTCCGATCAGTTTCGTTGTGTATCTAGACTCCGATTATTACGTTGAGCGTTCAGGCTCCGGTCAATTTCGTTGGGTATCCAGACTCTGGTTTTTACGTTGAGTGTTCAGGCTCCGGTCAGTTTCGTTTGGTATCCAGACTTCAGTTATTACGTTGAGCGTTCAGGCTCCGGTCAGTTTCGTTGGGTATCCAGACTCCGATTTTTACGTTGAGCGTTCAGGCTCCGGTCAGTTTTAATGGGTATCCAGACTCTGGTTTTTACGTTGAGCGTTCAGGCTCCGGTCAGTTTTGTTGGGTATCCAGACTCCGGTTATTACGTTAAGCGTTCTGGCTCTGGTCAGTTTCGTTGGGTATCCAGACTCCGGTTATTACGTTGAGCGTTCAGGCTCCGGTTAGTTTCGTTGGGTATCCAGACTCTGGTTTTTACGTTGAGCATTCAGGCTCCGGTCAGTTTCGTTGGGTATCCAGACTCCGGTTATTACGTTGAGCGTTCAGGCTCCGGTCAGTTTCGTTGTGTATCCAGACTCCGGTTATTACGTTGAGCGATCAAGCTCTGATCAATTTCATTGTGTATCCAGACTCCGGTTATTACGTTGAGCATTCAGGCTCCAGTCAGTTTCGGATAGTATCCAGACTCCGGTTATTACGTTGAACGTTCAGGCTCCGGTCAGTTTCGTTGGGTGTCCAGACTCCGGTTATTACGGTGAGCCTTCAGGCTCCGGTCAGTTTCGTTGGGTATCCAGACTCTGGTTTTTACGTTGAGCGTTCAGGCTCCGGTCAGTTTCGTTGGGTATCCAGACTCCGGTTTTTACGTTGAGCGTTCAGGCTCTGGTCAGTTTTTTCTGGTATCTAGACTCAGGTTTTTACGTTGAACGTTCAGGCTCCAGTCACTTTTGTTGGGTATCCAGACTCCGATTATTACGTTGAGCGTTCAGGCTCCGGTCAGTTTCGTTGGGTATCCAGACTCCGGTTTTTACGTTGAGCGTTCAGGCTCTGGTCAGTTTTTTCTGGTATCCAGACTCAGGTTTTTACGTTGAACGTTCAGGCTCCAGTCACTTTTGTTGGGTATCCAGACTCCGGTTATTATGTTGAGGGTTCAGGCTCCGGTCAGTTTCGTTGGTTATTCAGACTATGGTTATTACATTGAGCGTTCAGGCTCCGGTCCGTTTCGTTGGGTATTCAGACTCCGGTTATTACGTTGAGCGTTCAGGCTCAAGTCAGTTTCTTTGGGTATCCAGACTCCGGTTATTACGTTGAGCGTTCAGGCTCCGTTCAGTTTCGTTGGGTATCCAGACTCCGGTTATTACGTTGAGCGTTCAGGCTCCGGTCAGTTTCGTTGGGTATCCAGACTTCGGTTATTACGTTGAGCGTTCAGGCTCCGGTCAGTTTCGTTGGGTATCCAGACTCCGGTTATTACGTTGAGCGTTCAGGCTCTGGTCAGTTTTGTTGAGTATCCAGATTCCGGTTATTACGTTGAGCCTTCAGGCCCTGGTCAATTTCGTTGGGTATCCAGACTCCGATTATTACGTTGAGCGTTCAGGCTCCGGTCAGTTTTGTTGGGTATCCAGACTCCGGTTATTACATTGAGCGTTCAGGCTCCGTTCAGTTTCATTGCGTATCTAGACTCCGGTTATTACGGTGAGCGTTCAGGCTCCAATAAGTTTCGTTGAGCATCCAGACTCCAGTTATTGCGTTGTGCGTTCAGGCTCTGGTCAGTTTCGTTGAGTATCCAGACTCCGGTTATTACGTTGAGCGTTCAGGCTCCGTTCAGTTTCGTAGGGTATCCAGACTTCGGTTATTACGTTGAACGTTCAGGCTCCGGTCAGTTTCGTTGTGTATCCAGACTCTAGTTATTACGTTGAGAGTTCAGGCCCTGGTCAGTTTCGTTGGGTATCCAGACTCCGGTTTTTACGTTGAGCGTTCAGGCTCCGGTCAGTTTTGTTGGGTATCCAGACTCCGGTTATTACGTTGAGCGTTCAGGCTCCGGTCAGTTTCGTTGGGTATCCAGACTCTGGTTATTACGTTGAGCGTTCAGGCTCCGCTCAGTTTCGTTAGGTATCCAGACTCAGGTTTTTACGTTGAACGTTCAGGCTCCGGTCAGTTTTGTTGGGTATCCAGACTCCGGTTATTACGTTAAGCGTTCAGGCTCCGGTCAGTTTCGTTGGGTATCCAGACTCCGGTTATTACGTTGAGCGTTCAGGCTCCGGTCAGTTTCGTTGGGTATCCAGACTCTGGTTTTTACTTTAAGCGTTCAGGCTCCGGTCAGTTTCGTTGGGTATCCAGACTCAGGTTTTTACGTTGAACGTTCAGGCTCCAGTCACTTTTGTTGGGTATCCAGACTCCGGTTATTATGTTGAGGGTTCAGGCTCCGGTCAGTTTCGTTGGTTATTCAGACTATGGTTATTACATTGAGCGTTCAGGCTCCGGTCCGTTTCGTTGGGTATCCAGACTCCGGTTATTACGTTGAGCGTTCAGGCTCAAGTCAGTTTCTTTGGGTATCCAGACTCCGGTTATTACGTTGAGCGTTCAGGCTCCGGTCAGTTTCGTTGGGTATCTAGACTCCGGTTATTACGTTGAGCGTTCAGGCTCCGTTCAGTTTCGTTGTGTATCCAGACTTCGGTTATTACTTTGAGCGATCTAGCTCTGGTCAGTTTTGTTGCGTATCCAGACTTCGGTTATTACATTGATGGTTCAGGCTCCAGTCAGTTTCGTTGTGTATCTAGATTCCGGTTATTACGCTGAACGTTCAGGCTCCGGTCAATTTTCGTTGGGTATCCGAACTTCAGTTATTACGTTGAGCGTTCACGCTCCGGTCAGTTTCGTTGTGTATCCAGATTCCGGTTATTACGTTGAGCGTTCAGGCTCCGGTCAGTTTCGTTGGGTATCCAGACTCCGGTTATTACGTTGAACGTTCAGGCTCCGGTCAGTTTCATTGGGTGTCCAGACTCCGGTTATTACGTTGTGCGTTCACGCTCCGGTCATTTTCGTTGTGCATCCAGACTCCAGTTATTACGTTGTGCGTTCAGGCTCCGGTCAGTTTCGTTGAGTATCCTGACTCCGGTTATTACGTTGAGCATTCAGGCTCCGGTCAATTTCGTTGTGTATCCAGACTCCGGTTATTACGTTGAGCGTTCAGGCTCCGGTCAGTTTCGTTGGGTATCCAGATTCCGGTTTTTACGTTGAGCGTTCAGGCTCCAGTCAGTTTTGTTGGGTATCCATACTCCGGTTATTACGTTGAGCGTTCAGGCTCCGGTCAGTTTCGTTGGGTATCCAGACTCCGGTTATTACATTGAGTGTTTAGGCTCCGGTCAGTTTCGTTTTGTATCCAGACTTCAGTTATTACGTTGAGCATTCAGGCCCCGGTCAGTTTCGTTGGGTATCCAGACTCCGATTTTTACGTTGAGCGTTCAGGCTCCGGTCAGTTTTGTTGGGTATCCAGACTCTGGTTTTTACGTTGAGCGTTCAGGCTCCGGTCAGTTTTGTTGGGTATCCAGACTCCGGTTATTACGTTAAGCGTTCAGGCTCCGGTCAGTTTCGTTGGGTATCCAGACTCCGGTTATTATGTTGAGCGTTCAGGCTCCGGTCAGTTTTGTTGGGTATCCAGACTCTGGTTTTTACTTTGAGCGTTCAGGCTCCGGTCAGTTTCGTTGGGTATCCAGACTCCGATTATTACATTGAGCGTTCAGGCTCCGGTCAGTTTCGTTGGGTATCCAGACTCTGGTTATTACGTTGAGCGTTCAGGCTCCGGTCAGTTTCGTTGGGTATCCAGACTCTGGTTTTTACTTTGAGCGTTCAGGCTCCGGTCAGTTTCGTTGGGTATCCAGACTCCGATTATTACGTTGAGCATTCAGGCTCCGGTCAGTTTCGTTGGGTATCCAGGCTCCGGTTTTTACGTTGAGCGTTCAGGCTCTGGTCAGTTTTTTTGGGTATCCAGACTCCGGTTTTTACGTTGAACGTTCAGGCTCCATTCAGTTTTGTTGGGTATCCAGACTCCGGTTATTACGTTGAGGGTTCAGGCTCTGGTCATTTTCGCTGGGTATCCAGACTCCGGTTATTACATTGAGCGAGCAGGTTCCAGTCAGTTTCGTTGGGTATCCAGACTCTGGTTATAACGTTGAGCGTTCAGGCTCTGGTCAGTTTCGTTGGGTATCCAGACTCCGGTTATTACGTTGAGCGTTCAGGCTCCGTTCAGTTTCGTTGCGTATCCACACTTCGGTTATTACATTGATGGTTCAGGCACCAGTCAGTTTCGTTGTGTATCCAGATTCTGGTTATTACGTTGAACGGTCAGGCTCCGGTCAGTTTTGTTGGGTATCCAGACTCCGGTTATTACGTTCAACGTTCAGGCTCCGGTCAGTTTCGTTGGGTATCCAGACTCCGATTTTTACGTTGAGCGTTCAGGCTCCTGTCAGTTTTGTTGGGTATCCAGACTCTGGTTTTTACGTTGAGCGTTCAGGCTCCGGTCAGTTTTGTTGGGTATCCATACTCCGGTTATTACATTGAGCGTTCAGGCTCCGGTCAGTTTCGTTTGGTATCCAGACTTCAGTTATGACGTTGAGCATTCAGGCCCCGGTCAGTTTCGTTTGGTATCCAGACTCCGATTTTTACGTTGAGCATTCAGGCCCCGGTCAGTTTCGTTGGGTATCCAGTCTCCGATTTTTACGTTGAGCGTTCAGGCTCCTGTCAGTTTTGTTGGGTATCCAGACTCCGGTTATTACGTTAAGCGTTCAGGCTCCGGTCAGTTTCGTTGGGTATCCAGACTCCGGTTATTACGTTGAGCGTTCAGGCTCCGGTCAGTTTCGTTGGGTATCCAGACTCTGGTTTTTACTTTGAGCGTTCAGGCTCCGGTCAGTTTCTTTGGCTATCCAGACTCCGGTTATTACGTTGAGCGTTCCGGCTCCGGTCAGTTTCCTTGGGTATCCAGACTCCAGTTATTACGTTGAGCGTTCAGGCTCCGGTCAGTTTCGTTGGGTATCCAGACTCCGGTTTTTATGTTGAGCGTTCAGGCTCCGGTCAGTTTTGTTGGGTATCCAGACTCTGGTTTTTACGTTGAGCGTTCGGGCTCCTGTCAGTTTTGCTGGGTATCCAGACTCCGGTTATTACGTTGAGCGAGCAGGCTCCGGTCAGTGTCGTTGGGTATCTAGACTCCGGTTATTACGTTGAGTGTTCAGTCTTCGTTCAGTTTCGTTGTGTATCCAGACTTCGGTTATTACTTTGAGCGGTCTGGCTCCGGTCAGTTTCGGTGCGTATCCAGACTTCGGTTATTACATTGATGGTTCAGGCTCAAGTCAGTTTCATTGTGTATCCAGATTCCGGTTATTACGTTGAACGTTCAGGCTCCGGTCAGTTTTGTTGGGTATCCAGACTCCGATTATTATGTTGAGCGTTCAGGCTCCGGTCAGTTTCATTGGGTATCCGAACTTCGGTTATTACGTTGAGCGTTCAAGCTTCGATCAGTTTCGTTGTGTATCCAGATTCCGGTTATTACGTTGAGCGTTCAGGCTCCGGTCAGTTTTGTTGGGTATCCAGACTCCGGTTATTACGTTGAACGTTCAGGCTCCGGTTAGTTTCGTTGGGTGTCCAGACTCCGGTTGTTACGTTGAGCGTTCAGGCTCCGGTCAATTTCGTTGTGTATCCAGACTCCGGTTATTACGTTGAGCCTTCAGGCTCCGGTCAGTTTCGTTGGGTATCCAGACTCCAGTTTTTACGTTGAGCGTTCAGGCTCCGGTCAGTTTTGTTGGGTATCCAGACTCCGGTTATTACGTTGAATGTTCAGGCTCCGGTCAGTTTTGTTGTGTATCCAGACTCCAGTTATTACGTTGAGCGTTCAGGCTCCGGTCAGTTTCGTTGGGTATCCAGACTCCGGTTTTTACGTTGAGCGTTCAGGCTCCGGTCAGTTTTGTTGGGTATCCAGACTCCGGTTATTACATTGAGTGTTCAGGCTCCGGTCAGTTTCGTTGGGTATCCAGACTCCGGTTATTATGTTGAGCATTCAGGCTCCGGTCAGTTTCGTTGGGTATCCAGGCTCCGGTTATTACATCGAGTGTTTAGGCTCCGGTCAGTTTCGTTTGGTATCCAGACTTCAGTTATTACGTTGACCATTCAGGCCCCGGTCAGTTTCGTTGGGTATCCAGACTCCGATTTTTACGTTGAGCGTTCAGGCTCCGGTCAGTTTTGTTGGGTATCCAGACTCTGGTTTTTACGTTGAGCGTTCAGGCTCCGGTCAGTTTTGTTGGGTATCCAGACTCCGGTTATTACGTTAAGCGTTCAGGCTCTGGTCAGTTTCGTTGGGTATCCAGACTCCGGTTATTACGTTGAGCGTTCAGGCTCCGGTCAGTTTCGTTGGGTATCCAGACTCTGGTTTTTACTTTAAGCGTTCAGGCTCCGGTCAGTTTCGTTGGGTATCCAGACTCCGGTTATTACGTTGAGCGTTCAGGCTCCGGTCAGTTTCGTTCGATATCCAGACTCTGGTTATTACGTTGAGCGTTCAGGCTCCGGTCAGTTTCGTTGGGTATCCAGACTCCGGTTTTTACGTTGAGAATTCAGGCTCCAGTCAGTTTTATTGGGTATCCAGACTCCGGTTATTACGTTGAGCGTTCAGGCTCCGGTCAGTTTCGTTGTGTATCCAGACTCCAGTTATTAAGTTGAGTGTTCAGGCTCCGATCAGTTTCGTTGGGTATCCAGACTCCGGTTTTTACGTGAGCGTTCAGGCTCCGGTCAGTTTTGTTGGGTATCCAGACTCCGGTTATTACGTTGAGCGTTCAAGCTCCGGTCAGTTTCGTTGGGTATCCAGACTCCGGTTATTATGTTGAGCGTTCAGGCTCCGGTCAGTTTCGTTGGGTATCCAGACTCCGGTTATTACATTGAGTGTTTAGGCTCCGGTCAGTTTCGTTTGGTATCCAGACTTCAGTTATTACGTTGAGCATTCAGGCCCCGGTCAGTTTCGTTGGGTATCCAGACTCCGATTTTTACGTTGAGCGTTCAGGCTCCGGTCAGTTTTGTTGGGTATCCAGACTCTGGTTTTTACGTTGAGCGTTCAGGCTCCGGTCAGTTTTGTTGGGTATCCAGACTCCGGTTATTACGTTAAGCGTTCAGGCTCCGGTCAGTTTCGTTGGGTATCCAGATTCCGGTTATTACGTTGAGCGTTCAAGCTCCGATCAGTTTCGTTGTGTATCCAGATTCCGGTTAATACGTTGAGCGTTCAGGCTCCGGTCAGTTTTGTTGGGTATCCAGACTCCGGTTATTACGTTGAACGTTCAGGCTCCGGTTAGTTTCGTTGGGTGTCCAGACTCCGGTTGTTACGTTGAGCGTTCAGGCTCCGGTCAATTTCGTTGTGTATCTAGACTCCGGTTATTACGTTGAGCGTTCAGGCTCCGGTCAGTTTCGTTGGGTATCCAGACTCCGGTTTTTACGTTGAGCGTTCAGGCTCCGGTCAGTTTTATTGGGTATCCAGACTCCGGTTATTACGTTGAACGTTCAGGCTCCGGTCAGTTTCGTTGTGTATCCAGACTCCAGTTATTACGTTGAGCGTTCAGGCTCCGGTCAGTTTCGTTGGGTATCCAGACTCCGGTTTTTAAGTTGAGCGTTCAGGCTCTGGTCAGTTTTGTTGGGTATCCAGACTCCGGTTATTACGTTAAGCGTTCAGGCTCCGGTCAGTTTCGTTGGGTATCCAGACTCCGGTTATTACGTTGAGCGTTCAGGCTCCGGTCAGTTTCGTTGGGTATCCAGACTCTGGTTTTTACTTTAAGCGTTCAGGCTCCGGTCAGTTTCGTTGGGTATCCAGACTCCGGTTATTACGTTGAGCGTTCAGGCTCCGGTCAGTTTCGTTCGATATCCAGACTCCGGTTATTACGTTGAGCGTTCAGGCTCCGGTCAGTTTCGTTGGGTATCCAGACTCCGGTTTTTACGTTGAGAATTCAGGCTCCAGTCAGTTTTATTGGGTATCCAGACTCCGGTTATTACGTTGAGCGTTCAGGCTCCGGTCAGTTTCGTTGTGTATCCAGACTCCAGTTATTAGGTTGAGTGTTCAGGCTCCGATCAGTTTCGTTGGGTATCCAGACTCCGGTTTTTACGTGAGCGTTCAGGCTCCGGTCAGTTTTGTTGGGTATCCAGACTCCGGTTATTACGTTGAGCGTTCAAGCTCCGGTCAGTTTCGTTGGGTATCCAGACTCCGGTTATTA
The DNA here is from genome assembly GCA_963859935.3 of Lathyrus sativus. Lineage (NCBI taxonomy): Eukaryota > Viridiplantae > Streptophyta > Magnoliopsida > Fabales > Fabaceae > Lathyrus > Lathyrus sativus. The sequence goes on from CAWUDS030000639.1 coordinate 115,075, forward strand.
TGTTGAGCGTTCAGGCTCCGGTCAGTTTCGTTGGGTATCCAGACTCCGGTTATTACATTGAGTGTTTAGGCTCCGGTCAGTTTCGTTTGGTATCCAGACTTCAGTTATTACGTTGAGCATTCAGGCCCCGGTCAGTTTCGTTGGGTATCCAGACTCCGATTTTTACGTTGAGCGTTCAGGCTCCGGTCAGTTTTGTTGGGTATCCAGACTCTGGTTTTTACGTTGAGCGTTCAGGCTCCGGTCAGTTTTGTTGGGTATCCAGACTCCGGTTATTACGTTAAGCGTTCAGGCTCCGGTCAGTTTCGTTGGGTATCCAGATTCCGGTTATTACGTTGAGCGTTCAAGCTCCGATCAGTTTCGTTGTGTATCCAGATTCCGGTTATTACGTTGAGCGTTCAGGCTCCGGTCAGTTTTGTTGGGTATCCAGATTCCGGTTATTACGTTGAGCGTTCAGGCTCCGGTCAGTTTTGTTGGGTATCCAGACTCCGGTTATTACGTTGAACGTTCAGGCTCCGGTTAGTTTCGTTGGGTGTCTAGACTCCGGTTGTTACGTTGAGCGTTCAGGCTCCGGTCAATTTCGTTGTGTATCCAGACTCCGGTTATTACGTTGAGCCTTCAGGCTCCGGTCAGTTTCGTTGGGTATCCAGACTCCAGTTTTTACGTTGAGCGTTCAGGCTCCGGTCAGTTTTATTGGGTATCCAGACTCCGGTTATTACGTTGAATGTTCAGGCTCCGGTCAGTTTCGTTGTGTATCCAGACTCCAGTTATTACGTTGAGCGTTCAGGCTCCGGTCAGTTTTGTTGGGTATCCAGACTCTGGTTTTTACGTTGAGCGTTCAGGCTCCGGTCAGTTTTGTTGGGTATCCAGACTCCGGTTATTACGTTAAGCGTTCAGGCTCCGGTCAGTTTCGTTGGGTATCCAGATTCCGGTTATTACGTTGAGCGTTCAAGCTCCGATCAGTTTCGTTGTGTATCCAGATTCCGGTTATTACGTTGAGCGTTCAGGCTCCGGTCAGTTTTGTTGGGTATCCAGATTCCGGTTATTACGTTGAGCGTTCAGGCTCCGGTCAGTTTTGTTGGGTATCCAGACTCCGGTTATTACGTTGAACGTTCAGGCTCCGGTTAGTTTCGTTGGGTGTCTAGACTCCGGTTGTTACGTTGAGCGTTCAGGCTCCGGTCAATTTCGTTGTGTATCCAGACTCCGGTTATTACGTTGAGCCTTCAGGCTCCGGTCAGTTTCGTTGGGTATCCAGACTCCAGTTTTTACGTTGAGCGTTCAGGCTCCGGTCAGTTTTATTGGGTATCCAGACTCCGGTTATTACGTTGAATGTTCAGGCTCCGGTCAGTTTCGTTGTGTATCCAGACTCCAGTTATTACGTTGAGCGTTCAGGCTCCGGTCAGTTTCGTTGGGTATCCAGACTCCGGTTTTTACGTTGAGCGTTCAGGCTCCGGTCAGTTTTGTTGGGTATCCAGACTCCGGTTATTACATTGAGTGTTCAGGCTCCGGTCAGTTTCGTTGGGTATCCAGACTCCGGTTATTATGTTGAGCATTCAGGCTCCGGTCAGTTTCGTTGGGTATCCAGGCTCCGGTTATTACATTGAGTGTTTAGGCTCCGGTCAGTTTCGTTTGGTATCCAGACTTCAGTTATTACGTTGACCATTCAGGCCCCGGTCAGTTTCGTTGGGTATCCAGACTCCGATTTTTACGTTGAGCGTTCAGGCTCCGGTCAGTTTTGTTGGGTATCCAGACTCTGGTTTTTACGTTGAGCGTTCAGGCTCCGGTCAGTTTTGTTGGGTATCCAGACTCCGGTTATTACGTTAAGCGTTCAGGCTCTGGTCAGTTTCGTTGGGTATCCAGACTCCGGTTATTACGTTGAGCGTTCAGGCTCCGGTCAGTTTCGTTGGGTATCCAGACTCTGGTTTTTACTTTAAGCGTTCAGGCTCCGGTCAGTTTTATTGGGTATCCAGACTCCGGTTATTACGTTGAATGTTCAGGCTCCGGTCAGTTTCGTTGTGTATCCAGACTCCAGTTATTACGTTGAGCGTTCAGGCTCCGGTCAGTTTCGTTGGGTATCCAGACTCCGGTTTTTACGTTGAGCGTTCAGGCTCCGGTCAGTTTTGTTGGGTATCCAGACTCCGGTTATTACATTGAGTGTTCAGGCTCCGGTCAGTTTCGTTGGGTATCCAGACTCCGGTTATTATGTTGAGCATTCAGGCTCCGGTCAGTTTCGTTGGGTATCCAGGCTCCGGTTATTACATTGAGTGTTTAGGCTCCGGTCAGTTTCGTTTGGTATCCAGACTTCAGTTATTACGTTGACCATTCAGGCCCCGGTCAGTTTCGTTGGGTATCCAGACTCCGATTTTTACGTTGAGCGTTCAGGCTCCGGTCAGTTTTGTTGGGTATCCAGACTCTGGTTTTTACGTTGAGCGTTCAGGCTCCGGTCAGTTTTGTTGGGTATCCAGACTCCGGTTATTACGTTAAGCGTTCAGGCTCTGGTCAGTTTCGTTGGGTATCCAGACTCCGGTTATTACGTTGAGCGTTCAGGCTCCGGTCAGTTTCGTTGGGTATCCAGACTCTGGTTTTTACTTTAAGCGTTCAGGCTCCGGTCAGTTTTATTGGGTATCCAGACTCCGGTTATTACGTTGAATGTTCAGGCTCCGGTCAGTTTCGTTGTGTATCCAGACTCCAGTTATTACGTTGAGCGTTCAGGCTCCGGTCAGTTTCGTTGGGTATCCAGACTCCGGTTTTTACGTTGAGCGTTCAGGCTCCGGTCAGTTTTGTTGGGTATCCAGACTCCGGTTATTACATTGAGTGTTCAGGCTCCGGTCAGTTTCGTTGGGTATCCAGACTCCGGTTATTATGTTGAGCATTCAGGCTCCGGTCAGTTTCGTTGGGTATCCAGGCTCCGGTTATTACATTGAGTGTTTAGGCTCCGGTCAGTTTCGTTTGGTATCCAGACTTCAGTTATTACGTTGACCATTCAGGCCCCGGTCAGTTTCGTTGGGTATCCAGACTCCGATTTTTACGTTGAGCGTTCAGGCTCCGGTCAGTTTTGTTGGGTATCCAGACTCTGGTTTTTACGTTGAGCGTTCAGGCTCCGGTCAGTTTTGTTGGGTATCCAGACTCCGGTTATTACGTTAAGCGTTCAGGCTCTGGTCAGTTTCGTTGGGTATCCAGACTCCGGTTATTACGTTGAGCGTTCAGGCTCCGGTCAGTTTCGTTGGGTATCCAGACTCTGGTTTTTACTTTAAGCGTTCAGGCTCCGGTCAGTTTCGTTGGGTATCCAGACTCCGGTTATTACGTTGAGCGTTCAGGCTCCGGTCAGTTTCGTTCGATATCCAGACTCCGGTTATTACGTTGAGCGTTCAGGCTCCGGTCAGTTTCGTTGGGTATCCAGACTCCGGTTTTTACGTTGAGAATTCAGGCTCCAGTCAGTTTTATTGGGTATCCAGACTCCGGTTATTACGTTGAGCGTTCAGGCTCCGGTCAGTTTCGTTGTGTATCCAGACTCCAGTTATTAGGTTGAGTGTTCAGGCTCCGATCAGTTTCGTTGGGTATCCAGACTCCGGTTTTTACGTGAGCGTTCAGGCTCCGGTCAGTTTTGTTGGGTATCCAGACTCCGGTTATTACGTTGAGCGTTCAAGCTCCGGTCAGTTTCGTTGGGTATCCAGACTCCGGTTATTATGTTGAGCGTTCAGGCTCCGGTCAGTTTCGTTGGGTATCCAGACTCCGGTTATTACATTGAGTGTTTAGGCTCCGGTCAGTTTTGTTTGGTATCCAGACTTCAGTTATTACGTTGAGCATTCAGGCCCCGGTCAGTTTCGTTGGGTATCCAGACTCCGATTTTTACGTTGAGCGTTCAGGCTCCGGTCAGTTTTGTTGGGTATCCAGACTCTGGTTTTTACGTTGAGCGTTCAGGCTCCGGTCAGTTTTGTTGGGTATCCAGACTCCGGTTATTACGTTAAGCGTTCAGGCTCCGGTCAGTTTCGTTGGGTATCCAGATTCCGGTTATTACGTTGAGCGTTCAAGCTCCGATCAGTTTCGTTGTGTATCCAGATTCCGGTTATTACGTTGAGCGTTCAGGCTCCGGTCAGTTTTGTTGGGTATCCAGACTCCGGTTATTACGTTGAACGTTCAGGCTCCGGTTAGTTTCGTTGGGTGTCCAGACTCCGGTTGTTACGTTGAGCGTTCAGGCTCCGGTCAATTTCGTTGTGTATCTAGACTCCGGTTATTACGTTGAGCGTTCAGGCTCCGGTCAGTTTCGTTGGGTATCCAGACTCCGGTTTTTACGTTGAGCGTTCAGGCTCCGGTCAGTTTTATTGGGTATCCAGACTCCGGTTATTACGTTGAACGTTCAGGCTCCGGTCAGTTTCGTTGTGTATCCAGACTCCAGTTATTACGTTGAGCGTTCAGGCTCCGGTCAGTTTCGTTGGGTATCCAGACTCCGGTTTTTAAGTTGAGCGTTCAGGCTCTGGTCAGTTTTGTTGGGTATCCAGACTCCGGTTATTACGTTAAGCGTTCAGGCTCCGGTCAGTTTCGTTGGGTATCCAGACTCCGGTTATTACGTTGAGCGTTCAGGCTCCGGTCAGTTTCGTTGGGTATCCAGACTCTGGTTTTTACTTTAAGCGTTCAGGCTCCGGTCAGTTTCGTTGGGTATCCTGACTCCGGTTATTACGTTGAGCGTTCAGGCTCCGGTCAGTTTCGTTCGATATCCAGACTCCGGTTATTACGTTGAGCGTTCAGGCTCTGGTCAGTTTCGTTGGGTATCCAGACTCCGGTTTTTACGTTGAGCGTTCAGGCTCCAGTCAGTTTTATTGGGTATCCAGTCTCCGGTTATTACGTTGAGCGTTCTGGCTCCGGTCAGTTTCGTTGTGTATCCAGACTCCAGTTATTACGTTGAGCGTTCAGGCTCCGGTCAGTTTCGTTGGGTATCCAGACTCCGGTTTTTACGTGAGCGTTCAGGCTCTGGTCAGTTTTGTTGGGTATCCAGACTCCGGTTATTACGTTGAGCATTCAGGCTCCGGTCAGTTTCGTTGGGTATCCAGACTCCGGTTATTATGTTGAGCGTTCACGCTCCGGTCAGTTTCGTTGGGTATCCAGACTCCGGTTATTACATTGAGTGTTTAGGCTCCGGTCAGTTTCGTTTGGTATCCAGACTTCAGTTATTACGTTGAGCATTCAGGCCCCGGTCAGTTTCGTTGGGTATCCAGACTCCGATTTTTACGTTGAGCGTTCAGGCTCCGGTCAGTTTTGTTGGGTATCCAGACTCTGGTTTTTACGTTGAGCGTTCAGGCTCCGGTCAGTTTTGTTGGGTATCCAGACTCCGGTTATTACGTTAAGCGTTCAGGCTCCGGTCAGTTTCGTTGGGTATCCAGATTCCGGTTATTAGGTTGAGCGTTCAGGCTCCGGTTAGTTTCGTTGGGTATCCAGACTCTGGTTTTTACTTTGAGCGTTCAGGCTCCGGTCAGTTTCGTTGGGTATCCAGACTCCGGTTATTACGTTGAGCGTTCAGGCTCCGGTCAGTTTCGTTGGGTATCCAGACTCCGGTTATTATGTTGAGCGTTCAGGCTCCGGTCAGTTTCGTTGGGTATCCAGACTCCAGTTATTACGTTGAGCGTTCAGGCTCCGGTCAGTTTCGTTGGGTATCCAGACTCCGGTTTTTACGTTGAGCGTTCAGGCTCCGGTCAGTTTTGTTGAGTATCCAGACTCCGGTTATTACGTTGAGCGTTCAGCCTCCGGTCAGTTTCGTTGTGTATCCAGACTCCAGTTATTACGTTGAGCGTTTAGGCTCCGGCCAGTTTCGTTGGGTATCCAGACTCCGGTTTTTACGTTGAGAGTTCAGGCACCGGTCAGTTTTGTTGGGTATCCAGACTCCGGTTATTACATTGAGCGTTCAGGCTCCGGTCAGTTTCGTTGTGTATCCAGACTCCAGTTATTACGTTGAGCGTTATGGCTCCAGTCAGTTTCGTTGGGTATCCAGACTCCGGTTTTTACGTTGAGCGTTCAGGCTCCGGTCAGTTTCGTTGGGTATCCAGACTCTGGTTTTTACTTTAAGCGTTCAGGCTCCGGTCAGTTTCGTTGGGTATCCAGACTCCGGTTATTACGTTGAGCGTTCAGGCTCCGGTCAGTTTCGTTCGATATCCCGACTCCGGTTATTACGTTGAGCGTTCAGGCTCCGGTTAGTTTCGTTGGGTATCCAGACTCCGGTTTTTACGTTGAGCGTTCAGGCTCCAGTCAGTTTTATTGGGTATCCAGACTCCGGTTATTACGTTGAGCGTTTAGGCTCCGGTCAGTTTCGTTGTGTATCCAGACTCCAGTTATTACGTTGAGCGTTCAGGCTCCGATCAGTTTCGTTGGGTATCCAGACTCCGGTTTTTACGTGAGCGTTCAGGCTCCGGTCAGTTTTGTTGGGTATCCAGACTCCGGTTATTACGTTGAGCGTTCAGGCTCCGGTCAGTTTCGTTAGGTATCCAGACTCCGGTTATTATGTTGAGCGTTCACGCTCCGGTCAGTTTCGTTGGGTATCCAGACTCCGGTTATTACATTGAGTGTTTAGGCTCCGGTCAGTTTCGTTTGGTATCCAGACTTCAGTTATTACGTTGAGCATTCAGGCCCCGGTCAGTTTCGTTGGGTATCCAGACTCCGATTTTTACGTTAAGCGTTCAGGCTCCGGTCAGTTTTGTTGGGTATCCAGACTCTGGTTTTTACGTTGAGCGTTCAGGCTCCGGTCAGTTTTGTTGGGTATCCAGACTCCGGTTATTACGTTAAGCGTTCAGGCTCCGGTCAGTTTCGTTGGGTATCCAGATTCCGGTTATTAGGTTGAGCGTTCAGGCTCCGGTTAGTTTCGTTGGGTATCCAGACTCTGGTTTTTACTTTGAGTGTTCAGGCTCCGGTCAGTTTCGTTGGGTATCCAGACTCCGGTTATTACGTTGAGCGTTCAGGCTCCGGTCAGTTTCGTTGGGTATCCAGACTCCGGTTATTATGTTGAGCGTTCAGGCTCCGGTCAGTTTCGTTGGGTATCCAGACTCCAGTTATTACGTTGAGCGTTCAGGCTCCGGTCAGTTTCGTTGGGTATCCAGACTCCGGTTTTTACGTTGAGCGTTCAGGCTCCGGTCAGTTTTGTTGAGTATCCAGACTCCGGTTATTACGTTGAGCGTTCAGCCTCCGGTCAGTTTCGTTGTGTATCCAGACTCCAGTTATTACGTTGAGCGTTTAGGCTCCGGTCAGTTTCGTTGGGTATCCAGACTCCGGTTTTTACGTTGAGAGTTCAGGCACCGGTCAGTTTTGTTGGGTATCCAGACTCCGGTTATTACATTGAGCGTTCAGGCTCCGGTCAGTTTCGTTGTGTATCCAGACTCCAGTTATTACGTTGAGCGTTATGGCTCCAGTCAGTTTCGTTGGGTATCCAGACTCCGGTTTTTACGTTGAGCGTTCAGGCTCCGGTCAGTTTCGTTGGGTATCCAGACTCTGGTTTTTACTTTAAGCGTTCAGGCTCCGGTCAGTTTCGTTGGGTATCCAGACTCCGGTTATTACGTTGAGCGTTCAGGCTCCGGTCAGTTTCGTTCGATATCCCGACTCCGGTTATTACGTTGAGCGTTCAGGCTCCGGTTAGTTTCGTTGGGTATCCAGACTCCGGTTTTTACGTTGAGCGTTCAGGCTCCAGTCAGTTTTATTGGGTATCCAGACTCCGGTTATTACGTTGAGCGTTTAGGCTCCGGTCAGTTTCGTTGTGTATCCAGACTCCAGTTATTACGTTGAGCGTTCAGGCTCCGATCAGTTTCGTTGGGTATCCAGACTCCGGTTTTTACGTGAGCGTTCAGGCTCCGGTCAGTTTTGTTGGGTATTCAGACTCCGGTTATTACGTTGAGCGTTCAGGCTCCGGTCAGTTTCGTTGGGTATCCAGACTCCGGTTATTATGTTGAGCGTTCACGCTCCGGTCAGTTTCGTTGGGTATCCAGACTCCGGTTATTACATTGAGTGTTTAGGCTCCGGTCAGTTTCGTTTGGTATCCAGACTTCAGTTATTACGTTGAGCATTCAGGCCCCGGTCAGTTTCGTTGGGTATCCAGACTCCGATTTTTATGTTAAGCGTTCAGGCTCCGGTCAGTTTTGTTGGGTATCCAGACTCTGGTTTTTACGTTGAGCGTTCAGGCTCCGGTCAGTTTTGTTGGGTATCCAGACTCCGGTTATTACGTTAAGCGTTCAGGCTCCGGTCAGTTTCGTTGGGTATCCAGATTCCGGTTATTACGTTGAGCGTTCAGGCTCCGGTTAGTTTCGTTGGGTATCCAGACTCTGGTTTTTACTTTGAGCGTTCAGGCTCCGGTCAGTTTCGTTGGGTATCCAGACTCCGGTTATTACGTTGAGCGTTCAGGCTCCGGTCAGTTTCGTTGGGTATCCAGACTCCGGTTATTATGTTGAGCGTTCAGGCTCCGGTCAGTTTCGTTGGGTATCCAGACTCCAGTTATTACGTTGAGCGTTCAGGCTCCGGTCAGTTTCGTTGGGTATCCAGACTCCGGTTTTTACGTTGAGCGTTCAGGCTCCGGTCAGTTTTGTTGAGTATCCAGACTCCGGTTATTACGTTGAGCGTTCAGCCTCCGGTCAGTTTCGTTGTGTATCCAGACTCCAATTATTACGTTGAGCGTTTAGGCTCCGGTCAGTTTCGTTGGGTATCCAGACTCCGGTTTTTACGTTGAGAGTTCAGGCACCGGTCAGTTTTGTTGGGTATCCAGACTCCGGTTATTACATTGAGCGTTCAGGCTCCGGTCAGTTTCATTGTGTATCCAGACTCCAGTTATTACGTTGAGCGTTATGGCTCCAGTCAGTTTCGTTGGGTATCCAGACTCCGGTTTTTACGTTGAGCGTTCAGGCTCCGGTCAGTTTCGTTGGGTATCCAGACTCTGGTTTTTACTTTAAGCGTTCAGGCTCCGGTCAGTTTCGTTGGGTATCCAGACTCCGGTTATTACGTTGAGCGTTCAGGCTCCGGTCAGTTTCGTTCGATATCCCGACTCCGGTTATTACGTTGAGCGTTCAGGCTCCGGTTAGTTTCGTTGGGTATCCAGACTCCGGTTTTTACGTTGAGCGTTCAGGCTCCAGTCAGTTTTATTGGGTATCCAGACTCCGGTTATTACGTTGAGCGTTTAGGCTCCGGTCAGTTTCGTTGTGTATCCAGACTCCAGTTATTACGTTGAGCGTTCAGGCTCCGATCAGTTTCGTTGGGTATCCAGACTCCGGTTTTTACGTGAGCGTTCAGGCTCCGGTCAGTTTTGTTGGGTATCCAGACTCCGGTTATTACGTTGAGCGTTCAGGCTCCGGTCAGTTTCGTTGGGTATCCAGACTCCGGTTATTATGTTGAGCGTTCAGGCTCCGGTCAGTTTCGTTGGATCCATACTCCGGTTATTACATTGAGCGTTCAGGCTCCGGTCAGTTTCGTTTGGTATCCAGACTTCAGTTATTACGTTGAGCATTCAGGCCCCGGTCAGTTTCGTTTGGTATCCAGACTCCGATTTTTACGTTGAGCATTCAGGCCCCGGTCAGTTTCGTTGGGTATCCAGACTCCGATTATTACGTTAAACGTTCAGGCTCCGGTCAGTTTCGTTGAGCATCCAGACTCCAGTTATTACGTTGAGCGTTCCGGCTCCGGTCAGTTTCGGTGAGTATCCAGACTCCGGTTATTACGTTGAGCGTTCAGGCTCCGTTCAGTTTTGTTGGGTATCCAGACTCCGGTTATTACGTTGAGCGTTCAGGCTCCGGTCAGATTCGTTGGGTATCCAGACTCCGGTTTTTCCGTTGAGCGTTCCGGCTCAGGTCAGTTTTGTTGGGTATCCAGACTCCGGTTATTACGTTGAGCGTTAGGCTCCGGTCAGTTTCGTTGGGTATCCAGACTCCGGTTATTACGTTGAGCGTTCAGGCTCCGGTCAGTTTCATTGGGTCTCCAAACTCCGTTTATTACGTTGAGCGTTCAGGCTCCGGTCGGTTTTGTTTGGTATCCAGACTTCGGTTATTACGTTGAGCGTTCAGGCTCTGGTCAGTTTCGTTGGGTATCCAGACTCCGGTTATTACGTTGAGCGTTCAGGCTCCCGTCAGTTTTGTTGGGTATCCAGACTCCGGTTTTTACGTTGAACGTTCAGGCTCCTGTCAGTTTTGTTGGGTATCCAGACTCCGGTTATTAAGTTGAGCAAGCAGGCTCCGGTCAGTTTCGTTGGGTATCCAGACTCCGGTTATTACGTTGAGCGTTCAAGCTCCGGTCAGTTTCATTGGGTATCCAGACTCCGGTTATTACGTTGAGCGTTCAGGCTCTGGTCAGTTTCGTTGAGTATCAAGACTTCGGTTATTACGTTGAGCGTTCAGGCTCCGGTTAGTTTCGTTGGGTATCGAGATTCCGGTTATTACGTAGAGCGTTCAAGCTCCGGTCAATTTCATTGGGTATCCAGACTCCGGTTATTACGTTGAGCGTTCAGGTTCCGGTCAGTTTCGTTTTGTATCCAGACTCCAATTATTACGTTGATTGTTCAGGCTCCGATCAGTTTCGTTTGGTATCCAGACTCTGGTTATTACTGAAGTCTGGATACCAAACGAAACTGACCGGAGCCTAAACACTCAATGTAATAACCGGAGTCTGGATACCCAACGAAACTGACCGGAGCCTGAACGCTCAACATAATAACCGGAGTCTGGATACCCAACGAAACTGACCGGAGCCTGAACGCTCAACGTAATAACCGGAGTCTGGATACCCAACAAAACTGACCGGAGCCTGAACGCTCACGTAAAAACCGGAGTCTGGATACCCAACGAAACTGACCGAAGCCTGAACGCTCAACGTAATAACTGGAGTCTGGATACACAACGAAACTTACCGGAGCCTGAACGCTCAACGTAATAACCGGAGTCTGGATACCCAATAAAACTGACTGGAGCCTGAACGCTCAACGTAAAAACCGGAGTCTGGATACCCAACGAAACTGACCGGAGCCTGAACGATCAACGTAATAACCGGAGTCTGGATATCGAACGAAACTGACCAAAGCCTGAACGCTCCATGTAATAACCGGAGTCTGGATACCCAACGAAACTGACCGGAGCCTGAACGCTTAAAGTAAAAACCAGAGTCTGGTTACCCAACGAAACTGACCGGAGCCTGAACGCTCAACGTAATAACCGGAGTCTGGATACCCAACAAAACTGACCGGAGCCTGAACGCTTAACGTAATAACCGGAGTCTGGATACCCAACAAAACTGACCGGAGCCTGAACGCTCAACGTAAAAACCGGAGTCTGGATACCCAACGAAACTAACCGGAGCCTGAACGCTCAACGTAATAACTGGAGTCTGGATACACAACGAAACTGACCGGAGCCTGAACGCTCAATGTAATAACCGGAGTCTGGATACCCAATAAAACTGACCGGTGCCTGAACGCTCAACGTAAAAACCGGAGTCTGGATACCCAACGAAACTGACCGGAGCCTGAACGCTCAACGTAATAACCGGAGTCTGGATACCCAACGAAACTGATCGGAGCCTGAACGCTCAACGTAATAACCGGAGTCTGGATACCGAACGAAACTGATCGGAGTCTGAACGCTCAACGTAATAACCGGAGTCTGGATACCCAACGAAACTGACCGGAGCCTGAACGCTCAAAGTAAAAACCAGAGTCTGGATACCCAACGAAACTAACCGGAGCCTGAACGCTCAACGTAATAACCGGAATCTGGATACCCAACGAAACTGACCGGAGCCTGAACGCTTAACGTAATAACCGGAGTCTGGATACCCAACAAAACTGACCGGAGCCTGAACGCTCAACGTAAAAACCAGAGTCTGGATACCCAACAAAACTGACCGGAGCCTGAACGCTCAACGTAAAAATCGGAGTCTGGATACCCAACGAAACTGACCGGGGCCTGAATGCTCAACGTAATAACTGAAGTCTGGATACCAAACGAAACTGACCGGAGCCTAAACACTCAATGTAATAACCGGAGTCTGGATACCCAACGAAATTGACCGGAGCCTGAACGCTCAACATAATAACCGGAGTCTGGATACCCAACGAAACTGACCGGAGCCTGAACGCTCAACGTAATAACTGGAGTCTGGATACCCAACAAAACTGACCGGAGCCTGAACGCTCACGTAAAAACCGGAGGCTGGATACCCAACGAAACTGATCGGAGCCTGAACGCTCAACGTAATAACTGGAGTCTGGATACACAACGAAACTGACCGGAGCCTAAACGCTCAACGTAATAACCGGAGTCTGGATACCCAATAAAACTGACTGGAGCCTGAACGCTCAACGTAAAAACCGGAGTCTGGATACCCAACGAAACTGACCGGAGCCTGAACGCTCAACGTAATAACCGGAGTCTGGATATCGAACGAAACTGACCGGAGCCTGAACGCTCAACGTAATAACCGGAGTCTGGATACCCAACGAAACTGACCGGAGCCTGAACGCTTAAAGTAAAAACCAGAGTCTGGATACCCAACGAAACTGAACGGAGCCTGAACGCTCAACGTAAAAACCGGAGTCTGGATACCCAACGAAACTGACTGGAGCCTGAACGCTCAACGTAATAACTGGAGTCTGGATACACAACGAAACTGACCGGAGCCTGAACGCTCAATGTAATAACCGGAGTCTGGATACCCAACAAAACTGACCGGTGCCTGAACGCTCAACGTAAAAACCGGAGTCTGGATACCCAACGAAACTGACCGGAGCCTAAACGCTCAACGTAATAACTGGAGTCTGGATACACAACGAAACTGACCGGAGGCTGAACGCTCAACGTAATAACCGGAGTCTGGATACTCAACAAAACTGACCGGAGCCTGAACGCTCAACGTAAAAACCGGAGTCTGGATACCCAACGAAACTGACCGGAGCCTGAACGCTCAACGTAATAACTGGAGTCTGGATACCCAACGAAACTGACCGAAGCCTGAACGCTCAACATAATAACCGGAGTCTGGATACCCAACGAAACTGACCGGAGCCTGAACGCTCAACGTAATAACCGGAGTCTGGATACCTAACGAAACTGACCGGAGCCTGAACGCTCAAAGTAAAAACCAGAGTCTGGATACCCAACGAAACTAACCGGAGCCTGAACGCTCAACGTAATAACCGGAATCTGGATACCCAACGAAACTGACCGGAGCCTGAACGCTTAACGTAATAACCGGAGTCTGGATACCCAACAAAACTGATCGGAGCCTGAACGCTCAACGTAAAAACCAGAGTCTGGATACCCAACAAAACTGACCGGAGCCTGAACGCTCAACGTAAAAATCGGAGTCTGGATACCCAACGAAACTGACCGGGGCCTGAATGCTCAACGTAATAACTGAAGTCTGGATACCAAACGAAACTGACCGGAGCCTAAACACTCAATGTAATAACCGGAGTCTGGATACCCAACGAAACTGACCGGAGCCTGAACGCTCAACATAATAACCGGAGTCTGGATACCCAACGAAACTGACCGGAGCCTGAATGCTCAACGTAATAACCGGAGTCTGGATACCCAACAAAACTGACCAGAGCCTGAACGCTCACGTAAAAACCGGAGTCTGGATACCCAACGAAACTGACCAGAGCCTGAACGCTCAACGTAATAACTGGAGTCTGGATACACAACGAAACTGACCGGAGCCTGAACGCTCAACGTAATAATCGGAGACTGGATACCCAATAAAACTGACTGGAGCCTGAACGCTCAACGTAAAAACCGGAGTCTGGATACCCAACGAAACTTACCGGAGCCTGAACGCTCAACGTAATAACCGGAGTCTGGATATCGAACGAAACTGACCGGAGCCTGAACGCTCAACGTAATAACCGGAGTCTGGATACCCAACGAAACTGACCGGAGCCTGAACGCTTAACGTAATAACCGGAGTCTGGATACCCAACAAAACTGACCGGAGCCTGAACGCTCAACTTAAAAACCGGAGTCTGGATACCCAACGAAACTGACCGGAGCCTGAACGCTCAACGTAATAACTGGAGTCTGGATACACAATGAAACTGACCGGAGCCAGAACGTTCAACGTAATAACCGGAGTCTAGATACCCAATAAAACTGACCGGAGCCTGAACGCTCAACGTAAAAACCGGAGTCTGGATACCCAACGAAACTGACCGGAGCCTGAACGCTCAACGTCATAACCGGAGTCTAGATACACAAAGAAATTGACCGGAGCCTGAACGCTCAACGTAACAACCGGAGTCTGGACACCCAACGAAACTAACCGGAGCCTGAACGGTCAACGTAATAACCGGAGTCTGGATACCCAACAAAACTGACCGGAGCCTGAACGCTCAATGTAATAACCGGAATCTGGATACACAACGAAACTGATCGGAGCTTGAACGCTCAACGTAATAACCGGAATCTGGATACCCAACGAAACTGACCGGAGCCTGAACGCTTAACGTAATAACCGGAGTCTGGATACCCAACAAAACTGACGGGAGCCTGAACGCTCAACTTAAAAACCGGAGTCTGGATACCCAACGAAACTGACCGGAGCCTGAACGCTCAACGTAATAACTGGAGTCTGGATACACAATGAAACTGACCGGAGCCTGAACGTTCAACGTAATAACCGGAGTCTAGATACCCAATAAAACTGACCGGAGCCTGAACGCTCAACGTAAAAACCGGAGTCTGGATACCCAACGAAACTGACCGGAGCCTGAACGCTCAACGTAATAACTGGAGTCTAGATACACAACGAAATTGACCGGAGCCTGAACGCTCAACGTAACAACCGGAGTCTGGACACCCAACGAAACTAACCGGAGCCTGAACGTTCAACGTAATAACCGGAGTCTGGATACCCAACAAAACTGACCGGAGCCTGAACGCTCAATGTAATAACCGGAATCTGGATACACAACGAAACTGATCGGAGCTTGAACGCTCAACGTAATAACCGGAATCTGGATACCCAACGAAACTGACCGGAGCCTGAACGCTTAACGTAATAACCGGAGTCTGGATACCCAAAAAAAAACTGACCGGAGCCTGAACGCTCAACGTAAAAACCAGAGTCTGGATACCCAACAAAACTGACCGGAGCCTGAACGCTCAACGTAAAAATCGGAGTCTGGATACCCAACGAAACTGACCGGGGCCTGAATGGTCAACGTAATAACTGAAGTCTGGATACCAAACGAAACTGACCGGAGCCTAAACACTCAATGTAATAACCGGAGTCTGGATACCCAACGAAACTGACCGGAGCCTGAACGCTCAACATAATAACTGGAGTCTGGATACCCAACGAAACTGACCGGAGCCTGAACACTCAATGTAATAACCGGAGTCTGGATACCCAACAAAACTGACCGGAGCCTGAACGCTCAACGTAAAAACTGGAGTCTGGATACCCAACGAAACTGACCGGAGCCTGAACGCTCAACGTAATAACTGGAGTCTGGATACACAACGAAACTGACCGGAGCCTGAACGTTCAACGTAATAACCGGAGTCTGGATACCCAATAAAACTGACCGGAGCCTGAACGCTCAACGTAAAAACCGGAGTCTGGATACCCAACGAAACTGACCGGAGCCTGAAGGCTCAACGTAATAACCGGAGTCTGGATACACAACGAAATTGACCGGAGCCTGAACGCTCAACGTAACAACCGGAGTCTGGACACCCAACGAAACTAACCGGAGCCTGAACGTTCAACATAATAACCGGAGTCTGGATACCCAACAAATGTGACCGGAGCCTGAACGCTCAACGTAATAACCGGAATCTGGATACACAACGAAACTGATCGGAGCTTGAACGCTCAACGTAATAACCGAAGTTCGGATACCCAAAGAAACTGACCGGAGCCTGAACGCTCAACATAATAATCGGAGTCTGGATACCCAACAAAACTGACCGGAGCCTGAACGTTCAACGTAATAACCGGAATCTGGATACACAATGAAACTGACTTGAGCCTGAACCATCAATGTAATAACCGAAGTCTGGATACGCACCGAAACTGACCGGAGCCAGACCGCTCAAAGTAATAACCGAAGTCTGGATACACAACGAAACTGAACGAAGACTGAACACTCAACGTAATAACCGGAGTCTAGATACCCAACGACACTGACCGGAGCCTGCTCGCTCAACGTAATAACCGGAGTATGGATACCCAGCAAAACTGACCGGAGCCCGAACGCTCAACGTAAAAACCAGAGTCTGGATACCCAACAAAACTGACCGGAGCCGGAACGCTGAACATAAAAACCGGAGTCTGGATACCCAACGAAACTGACCGGAGCCTGAACGCTCAACGTAATAACCGGAGTCTGGATACCCAACGAAACTGACCGGAGCCTGAACGCTCAACGTAATAACCGGAGTCTGGATACCCAAAGAAACTGACCGGAGCCTGAACGCTCAAAGTAAAAACCAGAGTCTGGATACCCAACGAAACTGACCGGAGCCTGAACGCTCAACGTAATAACCGGAGTCTGGATACCCAACGAAACTGACCGGAGCCTGAACGCTTAACGTAATAACCGGAGTCTGGATACCCAACAAAACTGACAGGAGCCTGAACGCTCAACGTAAAAATCGGAGTCTGGATACCCAACGAAACTGACCAGGGCCTGAATGCTCAACGTAAAAATCGGAGTCTGGATACCAAACGAATCTGACCGGGGCCTGAATGCTCAACGTAATAACTGAAGTCTGGATACCAAACGAAACTGACCGGAGCCTGAACGCTCAATGTAATAACCAGAGTATGGATCCAACGAAACTGACCGGAGCCTGAACGCTCAACATAATACCCGGAGTCTGGATACCCAACGAAACTGACCGGAGCCTGAACGCTCAACGTAATAACCGGAGTCTGGATACCCAACAAAACTGACCGGAGCCAGAACGCTCACGTAAAAACCGGAGTCTGGATACCCAACGAAACTGATCGGAGCCTGAACGCTCAACGTAATAAATTGAGTCTGGATACACAACGAAACTGACCGGAGCCTAAACGCTCAACGTAATAACCGGAGTCTGGATACCCAATAAAACTGACTGGAGCCTGAACGCTCAACGTAAAAACCGGAGTCTGGATACCCAACGAAACTGACCGGAGCCTGAACGCTCAACGTAATAACCGGAGTCGGGATATCGAACGAAACTGACCGGAGCCTGAACGCTCAACGTAATAACCGGAGTCTGGATACCCAACGAAACTGACCGGAGCCTGAACATTCAACATAATAACCGGAGTCTGGATACCCAACAAATGTGACCGGAGCCTGAACGCTCAACGTAATAACCGGAATCTGGATACACAACGAAACTGATCGGAGCTTGAACGCTCAACGTAATAACCGAAGTTCGGATACCCAAAGAAACTGACCGGAGCCTGAACGCTCAACATAATAATCGGAGTCTGGATACCCAACAAAACTGACCGGAGCCTGAACGTTCAACGTAATAACCGGAATCTGGATACACAATGAAACTGACTTGAGCCTGAACCATCAATGTAATAACCGAAGTCTGGATACGCACCGAAACTGACCGGAGCCAGACCGCTCAAAGTAATAACCGAAGTCTGGATACACAACGAAACTGAACGAAGACTGAACACTCAACGTAATAACCGGAGTCTAGATACCCAACGACACTGACCGGAGCCTGCTCGCTCAACGTAATAACCGGAGTCTGGATACCCAGCAAAACTGACCGGAGCCCGAACGCTCAACGTAAAAACCAGAGTCTGGATACCCAACAAAACTGACCGGAGCCGGAACGCTGAACATAAAAACCGGAGTCTGGATACCCAACGAAACTGACCGGAGCCTGAACGCTCAACGTAATAACCGGAGTCTGGATACCCAACGAAACTGACCGGAGCCTGAACGCTCAACGTAATAACCGGAGTCTGGATACCCAAAGAAACTGACCGGAGCCTGAACGCTCAAAGTAAAAACCAGAGTCTGGATACCCAACGAAACTGACCGGAGCCTGAACGCTCAACGTAATAACCGGAGTCTGGATACCCAACGAAACTGACCGGAGCCTGAACGCTTAACGTAATAACCGGAGTCTGGATACCCAACAAAACTGACAGGAGCCTGAACGCTCAACGTAAAAATCGGAGTCTGGATACCCAACGAAACTAACCGGGGCCTGAATGCTCAACGTAAAAATCGGAGTCTGGATACCAAACGAATCTGACCGGGGCCTGAATGCTCAACGTAATAACTGAAGTCTGGATACCAAACGAAACTGACCGGAGCCTGAACGCTCAATGTAACAACCGGAGTATGGATCCAACGAAACTGACCGGAGCCTGAACGCTCAACATAATACCCGGAGTCTGGATACCCAACGAAACTGACCGGAGCCTGAACGCTCAACGTAATAACCGGAGTCTGGATACCCAACAAAACTGACCGGAGCCAGAACGCTCACGTAAAAACCGGAGTCTGGATACCCAACGAAACTGATCGGAGCCTGAACGCTCAACGTAATAAATTGAGTCTGGATACACAACGAAACTGACCGGAGCCTAAACGCTCAACGTAATAACCGGAGTCTGGATACCCAATAAAACTGACTGGAGCCTGAACGCTCAACGTAAAAACCGGAGTCTGGATACCCAACGAAACTGACCGGAGCCTGAACGCTCAACGTAATAACCGGAGTCGGGATATCGAACGAAACTGACCGGAGCCTGAACGCTCAACGTAATAACCGGAGTCTGGATACCCAACGAAACTGACCGGAGCCTGAACATTCAACATAATAACCGGAGTCTGGATACCCAACAAATGTGACCGGAGCCTGAACGCTCAACGTAATAACCGGAATCTAGATACACAACGAAACTGATCGGAGCTTGAACGCTCAACGTAATAACCGAAGTTCGGATACCCAAAGAAACTGACCGGAGCCTGAACGCTCAACATAATAATCGGAGTCTGGATACCCAACAAAACTGACCGGAGCCTGAACGTTCAACGTAATAACCGGAATCTGGATACACAATGAAACTGACTTGAGCCTGAACCATCAAGGTAATAACCGAAGTCTGGATACGCACCGAAACTGACCGGAGCCAGACCGCTCAAAGTAATAACCGAAGTCTGGATACACAACGAAACTGAACGAAGACTGAACACTCAACGTAATAACCGGAGTCTAGATACCCAACGACACTGACCGGAGCCTGCTCGCTCAACGTAATAACCGGAGTCTGGATACCCAGCAAAACTGATCGGAGCCCGAACGCTCAACGTAAAAACCAGAGTCTGGATACCCAACAAAACTGACCGGAGCCGGAACGCTGAACATAAAAACCGGAGTCTGGATACCCAACGAAACTGACCGGAGCCTGAACGCTCAACGTAATAACCGGAGTCTGGATACCCAACGAAACTGACCGGAGCCTGAACGCTCAACGTAATAACCGGAGTCTGGATACCCAAAGAAACTGACCGGAGCCTGAACGCTCAAAGTAAAAACCAGAGTCTGGATACCCAACGAAACTGACCGGAGCCTGAACGCTCAACGTAATAACCGGAGTCTGGATACCCAACGAAACTGACCGGAGCCTGAACGCTCAACGTAATAACCGGAGTCTGGATACCCAACAAAACTGACCGGAGCCTGAACGCTCAACGTAAAAACCGGAGTCTGGATACCCAACGAAACTGACCGGGGCCTGAATGCTCAACGTAAAAACCGGAGTCTGGATACCAAACGAAACTGACCGGGGCCTGAACGCTCAACGTAATAACCGGAGTCTGGATACCAAACGAAACTGACCGGAGCCTGAACGCTCAACGTAATAACCGGAGTATGGATCCAACGAAACTGACCGGAGCCTGAACGCTCAACGTAATAACCGGAGTCTGGATACCCAACGAAACTGACCGGAGCCTGAACGCTCAACGTAATAACCGGAGTCTGGATACCCAACAAAACTGACCGGAGCCTGAACGCTCACGTAAAAACCGGAGTCTGGATACCCAACAAAACTGACCTGAGCCGGAACGCTCAACGGAAAAACCGGAGTCTGGATACCAACCGCATTTGACCGGAGCCTGAACGCTCAACGTAATAACCGGAGTCTGGATACCCAACAAAACTGAACGGAGCCTGAACGCTCAACGTAATAACAGGAGTCTGGATACTCAACGAAACTGACCGGAGCCGGAATGCTCAATGTAATAACTAGAGTCTGGATGTTCAACGAAACTGACCGGAGCCTACACGCTTAACGTAATAACCGGATTCTAGATACCCAACAAAACTAACCGGAGCCTGAACGCCTAATGTAATAACCAGAGTCTGGATACCAATCGAAACTGATCGGAGCCTAAACGCTCAACGTAATAATAGGAGTCTGGATACCCAACAAAATTGACCAGAGCCTGAATGCTCAACGTAATAACCGGAATCTGGATACTCAACGAAACTAACCGGAGCCTGAACGCTCAACATAATAACCGGAGTCTGGATACTCAACGAAACTGACTGGAGCCTGAACAATCAACGTAATAACTGGAGTCTGGATACAAAACGAAACTGACCGGAGCCTGAACGCTCAATGTAATAACCGGAGTCTGGATACCCAACGAAACTGACCGGAGCGTGAACGCTCAACGTAATAACCGAAGTCTGGATACCCAACAAAACTGACCGGAGCCTGAACGTTCAATGTAAAAACCGGAGTCTGGATACCCAACAAAACTGACCGAGCCTGAACGCTCAACGTAATAACCGGAGTCTGGATACCCAACGAAACTGACCGGAGCCTGAACGCTCAACGTAATAACCGAAGTCTGGATACCAAACAAAACTGACCGGAGCCTGAACGCTCAACGTAATAACCGGAGTCTGGAGACCCAACGAATCTGACCGGAGCCTGAACGCTCAATGTAATAACCGAAGTCTGGATACCCAACAAAACTGAACGGAGCCTGAACGCTCAACGTAATAACCGGAGTCTGGATACTCAACGAAACTGACCGGAGCCGGAACGCTCAACATAATAACTGGAGTCTAGATGCTCATCGAAACTGACCGGAGCCTGAACGCTTAACGAAATAACCAGAGTCTAGATACCCAACAAAACTGACCGGAGCCTGAACGCTTAATGTAATAACCAGAGTCTGGATACGCAACGAAACTGACCGGAGCCTGAACGATCAACGTAATAACCGGAGTCTGGATACCCAACAAAACTGAACGGAGCCTGAACGCTCAACGTAATAACAGGAGTCTGGATACTCAACGAAACTGACCGGAGCCGGAATGCTCAATGTAATAACTAGAGTCTGGATGTTCAACGAAACTGACCGGAGCCTGAACGCCTAATGTAATAACCAGAGTCTGGATACCAATCGAAACTGATCGGAGCCTAAACGCTCAACGTAATAACAGGAGTCTGGATACCCAACAAAATTGACCAGAGCCTGAACACTCAACGTAATAACCGGAATCTGGATACTCAACGAAACTAACCGGAGCCTGAACGCTCAACATAATAACCGGAGTCTGGATACTCAACGAAACTGACTGGAGCCTGAACAATCAACGTAATAACTGTAGTCTGGTTACAAAACTAAACTGACCGAAGCCTGAACGCTCAATGTAATAACCGGAGTCTGGATACCCAATGAAACTGTCCGGAGCCTGAACGCTTAACGTAATAACCGAAATCTCGATACCCAACGAAACTAACCGGAGCCTGAACGCTCAACGTAATAACCGGAGTCTTGATACTCAACGAAACTGACCGGAGCCTGAACGCTCAACGTAATAACCGGAGTCTGGATACCCAACGAAACTGACCGGAGCCTGAACGCTCAAAGTAATAACTGGAGTCTGGATACCCAACGAAATTGACCAGAGCCTGCTCGCTCAACGTAATAACCGGAGTCTGGATACCCAACAAAACTGACCGGAGCCTGAACGCTCAACGTAATAACCGGAGTCTGGATACCCAACGAAACTGACCGGAGCCTGAACGCTCAACGTAATAACCGAAGTCTGGATACCCAACAAAACTGATCGGAGCCTGAACGTTCAATGTAAAAACCGGAGTCTGGATACCCAACAAAACTGACCGAGCCTGAACGCTCAACGTAATAACCGGAGTCTGGATACCCAACGAAACTGACCGGAGCCTGAACGCTCAACGTAATAACCGAAGTCTGGATACCAAACAAAACTGACCGGAGCCTGAACGCTCAACGTAATAACCGGAGTCTGGAGACCCAACGAATCTGACCGGAGCCTGAACGCTCAACGTAATAACAGGAGTCTGGATACTCAACGAAACTGACCGGAGCCGGAATGCTCAATGTAATAACTAGAGTCTGGATGTTCAACGAAACTGACCGGAGCCTACACGCTTAACGTAATAACCGGATTCTAGATACCCAACAAAACTAACCGGAGCCTGAACGCCTAATGTAATAACCAGAGTCTGTATACCAATCGAAACTGATCGGAGCCTAAACGCTCAACGTAATAACAGGAGTCTGGATACCATACAAAATTGACCAGAGCCTGAACGCTCAACGTAATAACCGGAATCTGGATACTCAACGAAACTAACCGGAGCCTGAACGCTCAACATAATAACCGGAGTCTGGATACTCAACGAAACTGACTGGAGCCTGAACAATCAACGTAATAACTGGAGTCTAGATACAAAACGAAACTGACCGGAGCCTGAACGCTCAATGTAATAACCGGAGTCTGGATACCCAATGAAACTGTCCGGAGCCTGAACGCTTAACGTAATAACCGGAATCTCGATACCCAACGAAACTAACCGGAGCCTGAACGCTCAACGTAATAACCGGAGTCTTGATACTCAACGAAACTGACCGGAGCCTGAACGCTCAACGTAATAACCGGAGTCTGGATACCCAACGAAACTGACCGGAGCCTGAACGCTCAACGTAATCACTGGAGTATGGATACCCAACGAAATTGACCGGAGCCTGCTCGCTCAACGTAATAACCGGAGTCTGGATACCCAACAAAACTGACCGGAGCCTGAACGCTCAACGTAATAACCGGAGTCTGGATACCCAACGAAACTGATCGGAGCCTGAACGCTCAACGTAATAACAGGAGTCTGGATACCCAACAAAATTGACCAGAGCCTGAACACTCAACGTAATAACCGGAATCTGGATACTCAACGAAACTAACCGGAGCCTGAACGCTCAACATAATAACCGGAGTCTGGATACTCAACGAAACTGACTGGAGCCTGAACAATCAACGTAATAACTGTAGTCTGGTTACAAAACTAAACTGACCGAAGCCTGAACGCTCAATGTAATAACCGGAGTCTGGATACCCAATGAAACTGTCCGGAGCCTGAACGCTTAACGTAATAACCGAAATCTCGATACCCAACGAAACTAACCGGAGCCTGAACGCTCAACGTAATAACCGGAGTCTGGATACCCAACGAAACTGACCGGAGCCTGAACGCTCAAAGTAATAACTGGAGTCTGGATACCCAACGAAATTGACCGGAGCCTGCTCGCTCAACGTAATAACCGGAGTCTGGATACCCAACAAAACTGACCGGAGCCTGAACGCTCAACGTAATAACCGGAGTCTGGATACCCAACGAAACTGACCGGAGCCTGAACGCTCAACGTAATAACCGAAGTCTGGATACCCAACAAAACTGATCGGAGCCTGAACGTTCAATGTAAAAACCGGAGTCTGGATACCCAACAAAACTGACCGAGCCTGAACGCTCAACGTAATAACCGGAGTCTGGATACCCAACGAAACTGACCGGAGCCTGAACGCTCAACGTAATAACCGAAGTCTGGATACCAAACAAAACTGACCGGAGCCTGAACGCTCAACGTAATAACCGGAGTCTGGAGACCCAACGAATCTGACCGGAGCCTGAACGCTCAACGTAATAACAGGAGTCTGGATACTCAACGAAACTGACCGGAGCCGGAATGCTCAATGTAATAACTAGAGTCTGGATGTTCAACGAAACTGACCGGAGCCTACACGCTTAACGTAATAACCGGATTCTAGATACCCAACAAAACTAACCGGAGCCTGAACGCCTAATGTAATAACCAGAGTCTGTATACCAATCGAAACTGATCGGAGCCTAAACGCTCAACGTAATAACAGGAGTCTGGATACCATACAAAATTGACCAGAGCCTGAACGCTCAACGTAATAACCGGAATCTGGATACTCAACGAAACTAACCGGAGCCTGAACGCTCAACATAATAACCGGAGTCTGGATACTCAACGAAACTGACTGGAGCCTGAACAATCAACGTAATAACTGGAGTCTAGATACAAAACGAAACTGACCGGAGCCTGAACGCTCAATGTAATAACCGGAGTCTGGATACCCAATGAAACTGTCCGGAGCCTGAACGCTTAACGTAATAACCGGAATCTCGATACCCAACGAAACTAACCGGAGCCTGAACGCTCAACGTAATAACCGGAGTCTTGATACTCAACGAAACTGACCGGAGCCTGAACGCTCAACGTAATAACCGGAGTCTGGATACCCAACGAAACTGACCGGAGCCTGAACGCTCAACGTAATAACTGGAGTCTGGATACCCAACGAAATTGACCGGAGCCTGCTCGCTCAACGTAATAACCGGAGTCTGGATACCCAACAAAACTGACCGGAGCCTGAACGCTCAACGTAATAACCGGAGTCTGGATACCCAACGAAACTGACCGGAGCCTGAACGCTCAACGTAATAACCGAAGTCTGGATACCCAACAAAACTGATCGGAGCCTGAACGTTCAATGTAAAAACCGGAGTCTGGATACCCAACAAAACTGACCGAGCCTGAACGCTCAACGTAATAACCGGAGTCTGGATACCCAACGAAACTGACCGGAGCCTGAACGCTCAACGTAATAACCGAAGTCTGGATACCAAACAAAACTGACCGGAGCCTGAACGCTCAACGTAATAACCGGAGTCTGGAGACCCAACGAATCTGACCGGAGCCTGAACGCTCAATGTAATAACCGAAGTCTGGATACCCAACAAAACTGAACGGAGCCTGAACGCTCAACGTAATAACCGGAGTCTGGATACTCAACGAAACTGACCGGAGCCGGAACGCTCAACATAATAACTAGAGTCTAGATGCTCAACGAAACTGACCGGAGCCTGAACGCTTAACGTAATAACCAGAGTCTAGATACCCAACAAAACTGACCGGAGCCTGAACGCTTAATGTAATAACCAGAGTCTGGATACGCAACGAAACTGACCGGAGCCTGAACAATCAACGTAATAACCGGAGTCTGGATACCCAACGAATCTGACCGGAGCCTGAACGCTCAATGTAATAACCGGAGTCTGGATACCCAACGCAACTGATCGGAGCCTAAACGCTCAACGTAATAACAGGAGTCTGGATACCCAACAAAATTGATCGGAGCCTGAACGCTCAATGTAATAACCGGAATCTGGATACTCATTGAAACTAACCGGAGCCTGAACGCTCAACATAATAGCCGGAGTCTGGATACTCAACGAAACTGACTGAAGCCTGAACATTCAACGTCATAACTGGAGTCTGGATACAAAATGAAACTGATCGGAGCCTGAACGCTCAACGTAATAACCGGAGTTTGGATACCCAATGAAACTGACCGGAGCCTGAACACTCAACGTAATAACCGGAATCTCGATACCCAACGAAACTAACCGGAGTCTGAACGCTCAACGTAATAACCGGATTCTTGATACTCAACGAAACTGACCGGAGCCTGAACGCTCAACGTAATAACCGGATTTTGGATACCCAACGAAACTGACCAGAGCCTGAACGCTCAAGGTAATAACCGGAGTCTGGATAGCCAACGAAACTGACCGGAGCCTGCTCGCTCAACGTGATAACCGGAGTCTGGATACCCAACAAAACTGACCGGAGCCTGAACGTTCAACGTAAAAACCGGAGTCTGGATACCCAACAAAACTGACCGGAGCCTGAACGCTCAACGTAATAACCGGAGTCTGGATACCCAACGAAACTGACCGGAGCCTGAACGCTCAACGTAATAACCGAAGTCTGGATACCAAAAAAAACTGACCGGAGCCTGAACGCTCAACGTAATAACCGGAGTCTGGAGACCCAATGAAACTGACCGGAGCCTGAACGCTCAACATAATAACCGGAGTATGGATACCCAACGAAACTGACCGGAGCCTGAACGCTCAACGTAATAACCGGAGTCTGGATACCCAACAAAACTGACCTGAGCCGGAACGCTCAACGGAAAAACCGGAGTCTGGATACCCAACGCATCTGACCGGAGCCTGAACGCTCAACGTAATAACCGGAGTCTGGATACCCAACAAAACTGAACGGAGCCTGAACGCTCAACGTAATAACAGGAGTCTGGATACTCAATGAAACTGACCGGAGCCGGAATGCTCAATGTAATAACTAGAGTCTGGATGTTCAACGAAACTGACCGGAGCCTACACGCTTAACGTAATAACCGGATTCTAGATACCCAACAAAACTAACCGGAGCCTGAACGCCTAATGTAATAACCAGAGTCTGGATACCAATCGAAACTGATCGGAGCCTAAACGCTCAACGTAATAACAGGAGTCTGGATACCCAACAAAATTGACCAGAGCCTGAACGCTCAACGTAATAACCGGAATCTGGATACTAAACGAAACTAACCGGAGCCTGAACGCTCAACATAATAACCGGAGTCTGGATACTCAACGAAACTGACTGGAGCCTGAACAATCAACGTAATAACTGGAGTCTGGATACAAAACGAAACTGACCGGAGCCTGAACGCTCAATGTAATAACCGGAGTCTGGATACCCAATGAAACTGTCCGGAGCCTGAACGCTTAACGTAATAACCGGAATCTCGATACCCAACAAAACTAACCGGAGCCTGAACGCTCAACGTAATAACCGGAGTCTTGATACTCAACGAAACTGACCGGAGCCTGAACGCTCAACGTAATAACCGGAGTCTGGATACCCAACGAAACTGACCGGAGCCTGAACGCTCAACGTAATAACTGGAGTCTGGATACCCAACGAAATTGACCGGAGCCTGCTCGCTCAACGTAATAACCGGAGTCTGGATACCCAACAAAACTGACCGGAGCCTGAATGCTTAACGTAATAACCGGAGTCTGGATACCCAACGAAACTGACCGGAGCCTGAACGCTCAACGTAATAACCGAAGTCTGGATACCCAACAAAACTGACCGGAGCCTGAACGTTCAATGTAAAAACCGGAGTCTGGATACCCAACAAAACTGACCGAGCCTGAACGCTCAACGTAATAACCGGAGTCTGGATACCCAACGAAACTGACCGGAGCCTGAACGCTCAACGTAATAACCGAAGTCTGGATACCAAACAAAACTGACCGGAACCTGAACGCTCAACGTAATAACCGGAGTCTGGAGACCCAACGAATCTGACCAGAGCCTGAACGCTCAATGTAATAACCGAAGTCTGGATACCCAACAAAACTGAACAGAGCCTGAACGCTCAACGTAATAACTGGAGTCTGGATACTCAACGAAACTGACCGGAGCCGGAACGCTCAACATAATAACTGGAGTCTAGATGCTCATCGAAACTGACCGGAGCCTGAACGCTTAACGTAATAACCAGAGTCTAGATACCCAACAAAACTGACCGGAGCCTGAACGCTTAATGTAATAACCAGAGTCTGGATACGCAACGAAACTGACCGGAGCCTGAACGATCAACGTAATAACCGGAGTCTGGATACCCAACAAAACTGAACGGAGCCTGAACGCTCAATGTAATAACAGGAGTCTGGATACTCAACGAAACTGACCGGAGCCGGAATGCTCAATGTAATAACTAGAGTCTGGATGTTCAACAAAACTGACCGGAGCCTACACGCTTAACGTAATAACCGGATTCTAGATACCCAACAAAACTAACCGGAGCCTGAACGCCTAATGTAATAACCAGAGTCTGGATACCAATCGAAACTGATCGGAGCCTAAACGCTCAACGTAATAACAGGAGTCTGGATACCCAACAAAATTGACCAGAGCCTGAACGCTCAACGTAATAACCGGAATCTGGATACTCAACGAAACTAACCGGAGCCTGAACGCTCAACATAATAACCGGAGTCTGGATACTCAACGAAACTGACTGGAGCCTGAACAATCAACGTAATAACTGTAGTCTGGATACAAAACGAAACTGACCGGAGCCTGAACGCTCAATGTAATAACCGGAGTCTGGATACCCAATGAAACTGTCCGGAGCCTGAACGCTTAACGTAATAACCGGAATCTCGATACCCAACGAAACTAACCGGAGCCTGAACGCTCAACGTAATAACCGGAGTCTTGATACTCAACGAAACTGACCGGAGCCTGAACGCTCAACGTAATAACCGGAGTCTGGATACCCAACGAAACTGACCAGAGCCTGAACGCTCAAAGTAATAACTGGAGTCTGGATACCCAACGAAATTGACCGGAGCCTGCTCGCTCAACGTAATAACCGGAGTCTGGATACCCAACAAAACTGACCGGAGCCTGAACGCTCAACGTAATAACCAGAGTCTGGATACCCAACGAAACTGACCGGAGCCTGAACGCTCAATGTAATAACCGAAGTCTGGATACCCAACAAAACTAACCGGAGCCTGAACGCTCAACGTAATAACCGGAGTGTTGATACTCAACGAAACTGACCGGAGCCTGAACGCTCAACGTAATAACCGGAGTCTGGATACCCAACGAAACTGACCGGAGCCTGAACGCTCAACGTAATAACTGGAGTCTGGATACCCAACGAAATTGACCGGAGCCTGCTCGCTCAACGTAATAACCGGAGTCTGGATACCCAACAAAACTGACCGGAGCCTGAATGCTTAACGTAATAACCGGAGTCTGGATACCCAACAAAACTGACCGGAGCCTGAACGCTCAACGTAATAACCGAAGTCTGGATACCCAACAAAACTGACCGGAGCCTGAACGTTCAATGTAAAAACCGGAGTCTGGATACCCAACAAAACTGACCGAGCCTAAACGCTCAACGTAATAACCGGAGTCTGGATACCCAACGAAACTGACCGGAGCCTGAACGCTCAACGTAATAACCGAAGTCTGGATACCAAACAAAACTGACCGGAGCCTGAACGCTCAACGTAATAACCGGAGTCTGGAGACCCAACGAATCTGACCAGAGCCTGAACGCTCAATGTAATAACCGAAGTCTGGATACCCAACAAAACTGAACAGAGCCTGAACGCTCAACGTAATAACTGGAGTCTGGATACTCAACGAAACTGACCGGAGCCGGAACGCTCAACATAATAACTGGAGTCTAGATGCTCATCGAAACTGACCGGAGCCTGAACGCTTAACGTAATAACCAGAGTCTAGATACCCAACAAAACTGACCGGAGCCTGAACGCTTAATGTAATAACCAGAGTCTGGATACGCAACGAAACTGACCGGAGCCTGAACGATCAACGTAATAACCGGAGTCTGGATACCCAACAAAACTGAACGGAGCCTGAACGCTCAATGTAATAACAGGAGTCTGGATACTCAACGAAACTGACCGGAGCCGGAATGCTCAATGTAATAACTAGAGTCTGGATGTTCAACAAAACTGACCGGAGCCTACACGCTTAACGTAATAACCGGATTCTAGATACCCAACAAAACTAACCGGAGCCTGAACGCCTAATGTAATAACCAGAGTCTGGATACCAATCGAAACTGATCGGAGCCTAAACGCTCAACGTAATAACAGGAGTCTGGATACCCAACAAAATTGACCAGAGCCTGAACGCTCAACGTAATAACCGGAATCTGGATACTCAACGAAACTAACCGGAGCCTGAACGCTCAACATAATAACCGGAGTCTGGATACTCAACGAAACTGACTGGAGCCTGAACAATCAACGTAATAACTGTAGTCTGGATACAAAACGAAACTGACCGGAGCCTGAACGCTCAATGTAATAACCGGAGTCTGGATACCCAATGAAACTGTCCGGAGCCTGAACGCTTAACGTAATAACCGGAATCTCGATACCCAACGAAACTAACCGGAGCCTGAACGCTCAACGTAATAACCGGAGTCTTGATACTCAACGAAACTGACCGGAGCCTGAACGCTCAACGTAATAACCGGAGTCTGGATACCCAACGAAACTGACCAGAGCCTGAACGCTCAAAGTAATAACTGGAGTCTGGATACCCAACGAAATTGACCGGAGCCTGCTCGCTCAACGTAATAACCGGAGTCTGGATACCCAACAAAACTGACCGGAGCCTGAACGCTCAACGTAATAACCGGAGTCTGGGTACCCAACGAAACTGACCGGAGCCTGAACGCTCAATGTAATAACCGAAGTCTGGATACCCAACAAAACTAACCGGAGCCTGAACGCTCAACGTAATAACCGGAGTCTTGATACTCAACGAAACTGACCGGAGCCTGAACGCTCAACGTAATAACCGGAGTCTGGATACCCAACGAAACTGACCGGAGCCTGAACGCTCAACGTAATAACTGGAGTCTGGATACCCAACGAAATTGACCGGAGCCTGCTCGCTCAACGTAATAACCGGAGTCTGGATACCCAACAAAACTGACCGGAGCCTGAATGCTTAACGTAATAACCGGAGTCTGGATACCCAACAAAACTGAGCGGAGCCTGAACGCTCAACGTAATAACCGAAGTCTGGATACCCAACAAAACTGACCGGAGCCTGAACGTTCAATGTAAAAACCGGAGTCTGGATACCCAACAAAACTGACCGAGCCTGAACGCTCAACGTAATAACCGGAGTCTGGATACCCAACGAAACTGACCGGAGCCTGAACGCTCAACGTAATAACCGAAGTCTGGATACCAAACAAAACTGACCGGAGCCTGAACGCTCAACGTAATAACCGGAGTCTGGAGACCCAACGAATCTGACCAGAGCCTGAACGCTCAATGTAATAACCGAAGTCTGGATACCAAACAAAACTGAACAGAGCCTGAACGCTCAACGTAATAACTGGAGTCTGGATACTCAACGAAACTGACCGGAGCCGGAACGCTCAACATAATAACTGGAGTCTAGATGCTCATCGAAACTGACCGGAGCCTGAACGCTTAACGTAATAACCAGAGTCTAGATACCCAACAAAACTGACCGGAGCCTGAACGCTTAATGTAATAACCAGAGTCTGGATACGCAACGAAACTGACCGGAGCCTGAACGATCAACGTAATAACCGGAGTCTGGATACCCAACAAAACTGAACGGAGCCTGAACGCTCAATGTAATAACAGGAGTCTGGATACTCAACGAAACTGACCGGAGCCGGAATGCTCAATGTAATAACTAGAGTCTGGATGTTCAACAAAACTAACCGGAGCCTACACGCTTAACGTAATAACCGGATTCTAGATACCCAACAAAACTAACCGGAGCTTGAACGCCTAATGTAATAACCAGAGTCTGGATACCAATCGAAACTGATCGGAGCCTAAACGCTCAACGTAATAACAGGAGTCTGGATACCCAACAAAATTGACCAGAGCCTGAACGCTCAACGTAATAACCGGAATCTGGATACTCAACGAAACTAACCGGAGCCTGAACGCTCAACATAATAACCGGAGTCTGGATACTCAACGAAACTGACTGGAGCCTGAACAATCAACGTAATAACTGTAGTCTGGATACAAAACGAAACTGACCGGAGCCTGAACGCTCAATGTAATAACCGGAGTCTGGATACCCAATGAAACTGTCCGGAGCCTGAACGCTTAACGTAATAACCGGAATCTCGATACCCAACGAAACTAACCGGAGCCTGAACGCTCAACGTAATAACCGGAGTCTTGATACTCAACGAAACTGACCGGAGCCTGAACGCTCAACGTAATAACCGGAGTCTGGATACCCAACGAAACTGACCAGAGCCTGAACGCTCAAAGTAATAACTGGAGTCTGGATACCCAACGAAATTGACCGGAGCCGGCTCGCTCAACGTAATAACCGGAGTCTGGATACCCAACAAAACTGACCGGAGCCTGAACGCTCAACATAATAACCGGAGTCTGGATACCCAACGAAACTGACCGGAGCCTGAACGCTCAATGTAATAACCGAAGTCTGGATACCCAACAAAACTAACCGGAGCCTGAACGCTCAACGTAATAACCGGAGTCTTGATACTCAACGAAACTGACCGGAGCCTGAACGCTCAACGTAATAACCGGAGTCTGGATACCCAACGAAACTGACCGGAGCCTGAACGCTCAACGTAATAACTGGAGTCTGGATACCCAACGAAATTGACCGGAGCCTGCTCGCTCAACGTAATAACCGGAGTCTGGATACCCAACAAAACTGACCGGAGCCTGAATGCTTAACGTAATAACCGGATTCTGGATACCCAACAAAACTGACCGGAGCCTGAACGCTCAACGTAATAACCGAAGTCTGGATACCCAACAAAACTGACCGGAGCCTGAACGTTCAATGTAAAAACCGGAGTCTGGATACCCAACAAAACTGACCGAGCCTGAACGCTCAACGTAATAACCGGAGTCTGGATACCCAACGAAACTGACCGGAGCCTGAACGCTCAACGTAATAACCGAAGTCTGGATACCAAACAAAACTGACCGGAGCCTGAACGCTCAACGTAATAACCGGAGTCTGGAGACCCAACGAATCTGACCAGAGCCTGAACGCTCAATGTAATAACCGAAGTCTGGATACCCAACAAAACTGAACAGAGCCTGAACGCTCAACGTAATAACCGGAGTCTGGATACTCAACGAAACTGACCGGAGCCGGAACGCTCAACATAATAACTGGAGTCTAGATGCTCATCGAAACTGACCGGAGCCTGAACGCTTAACGTAATAACCAGAGTCTAGATACCCAACAAAACTGACCGGAGCCTGAACGCTTAATGTAATAACCAGAGTCTGGATACGCAACGAAACTGACCGGAGCCTGAACGATCAACGTAATAACCGGAGTCTGGATACCCAACAAAACTGAACGGAGCCTGAACGCTCAATGTAATAACAGGAGTCTGGATACTCAACGAAACTGACCGGAGCCGGAATGCTCAATGTAATAACTAGAGTCTGGATGTTCAACAAAACTGACCGGAGCCTACACGCTTAACGTAATAACCGGATTCTAGATACCCAACAAAACTAACCGGAGCCTGAACGCCTAATGTAATAACCAGAGTCTGGATACCAATCGAAACTGATCGGAGCCTAAACGCTCAACGTAATAACAGGAGTCTGGATACCCAACAAAATTGACCAGAGCCTGAACGCTCAACGTAATAACCGGAATTTGGATACTCAACGAAACTAACCGGAGCCTGAACGCTCAACATAATAACCGGAGTCTGGATACTCAACGAAACTGACTGGAGCCTGAACAATCAAC
Source organism: Lathyrus sativus (assembly GCA_963859935.3). Lineage (NCBI taxonomy): Eukaryota > Viridiplantae > Streptophyta > Magnoliopsida > Fabales > Fabaceae > Lathyrus > Lathyrus sativus. The sequence goes on from CAWUDS030000639.1 coordinate 148,592, forward strand.
GTAATAACTGTAGTCTGGATACAAAACGAAACTGACTGGAGCCTGAACGCTCAATGTAATAACCGGAGTCTGGATACCCAATGAAACTGTCCGGAGCCTGAACGCTTAACGTAATAACCGGAATCTCGATACCCAACGAAACTAACCGGAGCCTGAACGCTCAACGTAATAACCGGAGTCTTGATACTCAACGAAACTGACCGGAGCCTGAACGCTCAACGTAATAACCGGAGTCTGGATACCCAACGAAACTGACCGGAGCCTGAACGCTCAAAGTAATAACTGGAGTCTGGATACCCAACGAAATTGACCGGAGCCTGCTCGCTCAACGTAATAACCGGAGTCTGGATACCCAACAAAACTGACCGGAGCCTGAACGCTCAACGTAATAACCGGAGTCTGGATACCCAACGAAACTGACCGGAGCCTGAACGCTCAATGTAATAACCGAAGTCTGGATACCCAACAAAACTGATCGGAGCCTGAACGTTCAATGTAAAAACCGGAGTCTGGATACCCAACAAAACTGACCGAGCCTGAACGCTCAACGTAATAACCGGAGTCTAGATACCCAACGAAACTGACCGGAGCCTGAACGCTCAACGTAATAACCGAAGTCTGGATACCAAACAAAACTGACCGGAGCCTGAACGCTCAACGTAATAACCGGAGTCGAGACCCAACGAATCTGACCGGAGCCTGAACGCTCAATGTAATAACCGAAGTCTGGATACCCAACAAAACTGAACGGAGCCTGAACGCTCAACGTAATAACCGGAGTCTGGATACTCAACGAAACTGACCGGAGCCGGAATGCTCAACATAATAACTGGAGTCTAGATGCTCAACGAAACTTGCCGGAGCCTGAACGCTTAACGTAATAACCAGAGTCTAGATACCCAACAAAACTGACCGGAGCCTGAACGCTTAATGTAATAACCAGAGTCTGGATACGCAACGAAACTGACCGGAGCCTGAACGATCAACGTAATAACCGGAGTCTGGATACCCAACAAAACTGAACGGAGCCTGAACGCTCAACGTAATAACAGGAGTCTGGATACTCAACGAAACTGACCGGAGCCGGAATGCTCAATGTAATAACTAGAGTCTGGATGTTCAACGAAACTGAGCGGAGCCTACACGCTTAACGTAATAACCGGATTCTAGATACCCAACAAAACTAACCGGAGCCTGAACGCCTAATGTAATAACCAGAGTCTGGATACCAATCGAAACTGATCGGAGCCTAAACGCTCAACGTAATAACAGGAGTCTGGATACCCAACAAAATTGACCAGAGCCTGAACGCTCAACGTAATAACCGGAATCTGGATACTCAACGAAACTAACCGGAGCCTGAACGCTCAACATAATAACCAGAGTCTGGATACTCAACGAAACTGACTGGAGCCTGAACAATCAACGTAATAACTGGAGTCTGGATACAAAACGAAACTGACCGGAGCCTGAACGTTCAATGTAATAACCGGAGTCTGGATACCCAATGAAACTGTCCGGAGCCTGAACGCTTAACGTAATAACCGGAATCTCGATACCCAACGAAACTAACCGGAGCCTGAACGCTCAACGTAATAACCGGAGTCTTGATACTCAACGAAACTGACCGGAGCCTGAACGCTCAACGTAATAACCGGAGTCTGGATACCCAACGAAACTGACCAGAGCCTGAACGCTCAAAGTAATAACTGGAGTCTGGATACCCAACGAAATTGACCGGAGCCTGCTCGCTCAACGTAATAACCGGAGTCTGGATACCCAACAAAACTGACCGGAGCCTGAACGCTCAACGTAATAACCGGAGTCTGGATACCCAACGAAACTGACCGGAGCCTGAACGCTCAATGTAATAACCGAAGTCTGGATACCCAACAAAACTAACCGGAGCCTGAACGCTCAACGTAATAACCGGAGTCTTGATACTCAACGAAACTGACCGGAGCCTGAACGCTCAACGTAATAACCGGAGTCTGGATACCCAACGAAACTGACCGGAGCCTGAACGCTCAACGTAATAACTGGAGTCTGGATACCCAACGAAATTGACCGGAGCCTGCTCGCTCAACGTAATAACCGGAGTCTGGATACCCAACAAAACTGACCGGAGCCTGAATGCTTAACGTAATAACCGGATTCTGGATACCCAACAAAACTGACCGGAGCCTGAACGCTCAACGTAATAACCGAAGTCTGGATACCCAACAAAACTGACCGGAGCCTGAACGTTCAATGTAAAAACCGGAGTCTGGATACCCAACAAAACTGACCGAGCCTGAACGCTCAACGTAATAACCGGAGTCTGGATACCCAACGAAACTGACCGGAGCCTGAACGCTCAACGTAATAACCGAAGTCTGGATACCAAACAAAACTGACCGGAGCCTGAACGCTCAACGTAATAACCGGAGTCTGGAGACCCAACGAATCTGACCAGAGCCTGAACGCTCAATGTAATAACCGAAGTCTGGATACCCAACAAAACTGAACAGAGCCTGAACGCTCAACGTAATAACCGGAGTCTGGATACTCAACGAAACTGACCGGAGCCGGAACGCTCAACATAATAACTGGAGTCTAGATGCTCATCGAAACTGACCGGAGCCTGAACGCTTAACGTAATAACCAGAGTCTAGATACCCAACAAAACTGACCGGAGCCTGAACGCTTAATGTAATAACCAGAGTCTGGATACGCAACGAAACTGACCGGAGCCTGAACGATCAACGTAATAACCGGAGTCTGGATACCCAACAAAACTGAACGGAGCCTGAACGCTCAATGTAATAACAGGAGTCTGGATACTCAACGAAACTGACCGGAGCCGGAATGCTCAATGTAATAACTAGAGTCTGGATGTTCAACAAAACTGACCGGAGCCTACACGCTTAACGTAATAACCGGATTCTAGATACCCAACAAAACTAACCGGAGCCTGAACGCCTAATGTAATAACCAGAGTCTGGATACCAATCGAAACTGATCGGAGCCTAAACGCTCAACGTAATAACAGGAGTCTGGATACCCAACAAAATTGACCAGAGCCTGAACGCTCAACGTAATAACCGGAATCTGGATACTCAACGAAACTAACCGGAGCCTGAACGCTCAACATAATAACCGGAGTCTGGATACTCAACGAAACTGACTGGAGCCTGAACAATCAACGTAATAACTGTAGTCTGGATACAAAACGAAACTGACTGGAGCCTGAACGCTCAATGTAATAACCGGAGTCTGAATACCCAATGAAACTGTCCGGAGCCTGAACGCTTAACGTAATAACCGGAATCTCGATACCCAACGAAACTAACCGGAGCCTGAACGCTCAACGTAATAACCGGAGTCTTGATACTCAACGAAACTGACCGGAGCCTGAACGCTCAACGTAATAACCGGAGTCTGGATACCCAACGAAACTGACCGGAGCCTGAACGCTCAAAGTAATAACTGGAGTCTGGATACCCAACGAAATTGACCGGAGCCTGCTCGCTCAACGTAATAACCGGAGTCTGGATACCCAACAAAACTGACCGGAGCCTGAACGCTCAACGTAATAACCGGAGTCTGGATACCCAACGAAACTGACCGGAGCCTGAACGCTCAATGTAATAACCGAAGTCTGGATACCCAACAAAACTGATCGGAGCCTGAACGTTCAATGTAAAAACCGGAGTCTGGATACCCAACAAAACTGACCGAGCCTGAACGCTCAACGTAATAACCGGAGTCTAGATACCCAACGAAACTGACCGGAGCCTGAACGCTCAACGTAATAACCGAAGTCTGGATACCAAAAAAAACTGACCGGAGCCTGAACGCTCAACGTAATAACCGGAGTCGAGACCCAACGAATCTGACCGGAGCCTGAACGCTCAATGTAATAACCGAAGTCTGGATACCCAACAAAACTGAACGGAGCCTGAACGCTCAACGTAATAACCGGAGTCTGGATACTCAACGAAACTGACCGGAGCCGGAATGCTCAACATAATAACTGGAGTCTAGATGCTCAACGAAACTTGCCGGAGCCTGAACGCTTAACGTAATAACCAGAGTCTAGATACCCAACAAAACTGACCGGAGCCTGAACGCTTAATGTAATAACCAGAGTCTGGATACGCAACGAAACTGACCGGAGCCTGAACGATCAACGTAATAACCGGAGTCTGGATACCCAACAAAACTGAACGGAGCCTGAACGCTCAACGTAATAACAGGAGTCTGGATACTCAACGAAACTGACCGGAGCCGGAATGCTCAATGTAATAACTAGAGTCTGGATGTTCAACGAAACTGAGCGGAGCCTACACGCTTAACGTAATAACCGGATTCTAGATACCCAACAAAACTAACCGGAGCCTGAACGCCTAATGTAATAACCAGAGTCTGGATACCAATCGAAACTGATCGGAGCCTAAACGCTCAACGTAATAACAGGAGTCTGGATACCCAACAAAATTGACCAGAGCCTGAACGCTCAACGTAATAACCGGAATCTGGATACTCAACGAAACTAACCGGAGCCTGAACGCTCAACATAATAACCAGAGTCTGGATACTCAACGAAACTGACTGGAGCCTGAACAATCAACGTAATAACTGGAGTCTGGATACAAAACGAAACTGACCGGAGCCTGAACGTTCAATGTAATAACCGGAGTCTGGATACCCAATGAAACTGTCCGGAGCCTGAACGCTTAACGTAATAACCTGAATCTCGATACCCAACGAAACTAACCGGAGCCTGAACGCTCAACGTAATAACCGGAGTCTTGATACTCAACGAAACTGACCGGAGCCGAAAAGCTCAACGTAATAACCGGAGTCTGGATACCCAACGAAACTGACCGGAGCCTGAACGCTCAACGTAATAACTGGAGTCTGGATACCCAACGAAATTGACCGGAGGCTGCTCGCTCAACGTAATAACCGGAGTCTGGATACCCAACAAAACTGACCGGAGCCTGAACGCTCAACGTAATAACCGGAGTCTGGATACCCAACGAAACTGACCGGAGCCTGAACGCTCAACGTAATAACCGAAGTCTGGATACCCAACAAAACTGATCGGAGCCTGAACGTTCAATGTAAAAACCGGAGTCTGGATACCCAACAAAACTGACCGAGCCTGAACGCTCAACGTAATAACCGGAGTCTGGATACCCAACGAAACTGACCGGAGCCTGAACGCTCAACGTAATAACCGAAGTCTGGATACCAAACAAAACTGACAGGAGCCTAAACGCTCAACGTAATAACCGGAGTCTGGAGACCCAACGAATCTGACCGGAGCCTGAACGCTCAATGTAATTACCGAAGTCTGGATACCCAACAAAACTGAACGGAGCCTGATTGCTAAACGTAATAACCGGAGTCTAGATGCTCAACGAAACTGACCGGAGCCTGAACGCTTAACGTAATAACCAGAGTCTAGATACCCAACAAAACTGACCGGAGCCTGAACGCTTAATGTAATAACCAGAGTCTGGATACGCAACGAAAATGACTGGAGCCTGAACGATCAACGTAATAACCGGAGTCTGGATACCCAACGAAACTGACCGGAGCCTGAACGCTCAACGTAATAACCGGAGTCTGGATACCCAACGCAACTGATCGGAGCCTAAACGCTCAACGTAATAACAGGGGTCTGGATACCCAACAAAATTGATCGGAGCCTGAACGCTCAATGTAATAACCGGAGTCTAGATACTCAACGAAACTGACTGAAGCCTGAACAATCAACGTAATAACTAGAGTCTGGATACAAAATGAAACTGATCGGAGCCTGAACGCTCAACGTAATAACCGGAGTTTGGATACCCAATGAAACTGACTGGAGCCTGAACACTCAACGTAATAACCGGAATCTCGATACCCAACGAAACTAACCGGAGTCTGAATGCTCAACGTAATAACCGGAGTCTTGATACTCAACGAAACTGACCGGAGCCTGAACGCTCAACGTAATAACCGGATTTTGGATACCCAACGAAACTGACCAGAGCCTGAACGCTCAAGGTAATAACCGGAGTCTGGATAGCCAACGAAACTGACCGGAGCCTGCTTGCTCAACGTGATAACCGGAGTCTGGATACCCAACAAAACTGACCGGAGCCTGAACGTTCAACGTAAAAACCGGAGTCTGGATACCCAACAAAACTGATCGGAGCCTGAACGCTCAACGTAATAACCGGAGTCTTGATACCCAACGAAACTGACCGGAGCCTGAACGCTTAACGTATTAACCAAAGTCTGGATACCAAACAAAACTGACCGGAGCCTGAATGCTCAACGTAATAACCGTAGTCTGGAGACCCAATGAAACTGACCGGAGCCTGAACGCTCAACATAATAACCGGAGTCTGGATACCCAACGAAACTGACCGGAGCCTGAACGCTCAACGTAATAACCAGAATCTGGATACCCAACAAAATTGACCGGAGCCGGAACGCTCAACTTAATAACTGGAGTCTAGATGCTCAACGAAACTGACCGGAGCCTGAACGCTCAACGTAATAATCGGAGTCTGGATACCCAACAAAACTGAACGGAGCCTGAACGCCTAATGTAATAACCAGAGTCTGGATACGCAACGAAACTGACCAGAGCCTGAACGCTCAACGTAATAACCGGAGTCTGGATACCCAACGAAACTGACCGGAGCCTGAACGCTCAACGTAATAACCGGAGTCTGAATACCCAACGAAACTGATCCGAGCCTAAACGCTCAACGTAATAACAGGAGTCAGGATACCCAACAAAATTGACCGGAGCCTGAACACTCAACGTAATAAACCGAATCTGGATACTCAACGAAACTAACCAGAGCCTGAACGCTCAACGTAATAACCGGAGTCTGGATACAAAACAAAACTGACTGGAGCCTGAACGCTCAACGTAATAATCGGAGTCTGGATACCCAATGAAACTGACCGGAGCCTGAACGCTCAATGTAATAACCGGAATCTGGATACCTAACGAAACTAACCGGAGCCTGAACGCTCAACGTAATAACCGGAGTCTTGATACTCAACGAAACTGACCGGAGCCGGAACGCTCAACGTAATAACTGGAGTCTGGATGCTCAACGAAAATTACCGGAGCCTGAACGCTCAACATAATAACCGGAGTCTGGATACCCAACGAAACTGACCGGAGCCTGCTCGCTCAACGTAATAACCGGAGTCTGGATACCCAACAAAACTGACCGGAGCCTGAACGTTCAACGTAAAAACCGGAGTCTGGATACCCAACAAAACTGACCGGAGCCTGAACGCTCAACGTAATAACCGGAGTCTGGATACCCAACGAAACTGACCGGACCTTGAACGCTCAACGTAATAACCGAAGTCTGGATACCCAACAAAACTGACCGGAGCCTGAACGTTCAACGTAAAAACCGGAGTCTGGATACCCAACAAAACTGACCGGAGCCTGAACGCTCAACGTAATAACCGGAGTCTGGATACCCAACGCAACTGACCGGAGCCTGAACGCTCAACGTAATAACCGAAGTCTGGATACCAAACAAAACTGACCGGAGCCTGAACGCTCAACGTAATAACCGGAGTCTGGAGACCCAACGAATCTGACCGGAGCCTGAACGCTCAACGTAATAACCGGAGTCTGGATACCCAATAAAACTGAACGGAGCCTGAACGCTCAACGTAATAACCGGAGTCTGGATACTCAACGAAACTGACCGGAGCCGGAACGCTCAACGTAATAACTGGAGTCGGGATGCTCAACGAAACTGACCGGAGCCTGAACGCTTAACGTAATAACCGAAGTCTAGATACCCAACAAAACTGACCGGAGCCTGAACGCCTAATGTAATGACCAGAGTCTGGATACGCAACGAAACTGGCCGGAGCCTGAACGATCAATGTAATAACCGGAGTCTGGATACCCAACGAAACTGACCGGAGCCTGAACGCTCAACATAATAACCGGAGTCTGGATACCCAACGAAACTGATCGGAGCCTAAACGCTCAACGTAATAACAGGAGTCTGGATACCCAACAAAATTGACCGGAGCCTGAACGCTCAACGTAATAACCGGAATCTGGATACTCAACGAAACTAACCGGAGCCTGAACGCTCAACGTAATAACCGGAGTCTGGATACTCAACGAAACTGACTGGAGCCTGAACAATCAACGTAATAACTAGAGTCTGGATACAAAATGAAACTGACCGGAGCATGAACGCTGAACGTAATAACCAGAGTCTGGATACCTAATGAAACTGACCGGAGCCTGAACGCTCAACGTAATAACCGGAATCTCGATACCCAACGAAACTAACCAGAGCCTGAACGCTCAACGTAATAACCGGAGTCTTGATACTCAACGAAACTGACCGGAGCCTGAACGCTCAACGTAATAATCGGATTCTGGATACCCAACGAAACTGACCAGAGCCTGAACGCTGAACGTAATAACCGGAGTCTGGATAGCCAACGAAACTGACCGGAGCCTGCTCGCTCAACGTGATAACCGGAGTCTGGATACCCAACAAAACTGACCGGAGCCTGAACGTTCAACGTAAAAACCGGAGTCTGGATACCCAACAAAACTGACCGGAGCCTGAACGCTCAACGTAATAACCGGAGTCTGGATACCCAACGAAACTGACCGGAGCCTGAACGCTCAACGTATTAACCAAAGTCTGGATACCAAACAAAACTGACCGGAGCCTGAATGCTCAACGTAATAACCGTAGTCTGGAGACCCAATGAAACTGACCGGAGCCTGAACGCTCAACATAATAACCGGAGTCTGGATAACCAACGAAACTGACCGGAGCCTGAACGCTCAACGTAATAACCAGAGTCTGGATACCCAACAAAACTGACCTGAGCCTGAACGCTCAACGGAAAAACCGGAGTCTGGATACCCAACGAATCTGACCGGAGCCTGAACGCTCAACGTAATAATCGGAGTCTGGATACCCAACAAAACTGAACGGAGCCTGAACACTCAACGTAATAACCGGAGTCTGGATACTCAACAAAATTGACCGGAGCCGGAACGCTCAACGTAATAACTGGAGTCTAGATGCTCAACGAAACTGACCGGAGCCTGAACGCTTAACGTAATAACCGGAGTCTAGATACCCAAAAAAACTGACCGGAGCCTGAACGCCTAATGTAATAACCAGAGTCTGGATACGCAACGAAACTGACCGGAGCCTGAACGCTCAACGTAATAACCGGAGTCTGGATACCCAACGAAACTGACCGGAGCCTGAACGCTCAACGTAATAACCGGAGTCTGAATACCCAACGAAACTGATCCGAGCCTAAACGCTCAACGTAATAACAGGAGTCAGGATACCCAACAAAATTTACCGGAGCCTGAACACTCAACGTAATAAACCGAATCTGGATACTCAACGAAACTAACCAGAGCCTGAACGCTCAACGTAATAACCGGAGTCTGGATACAAAACGAAACTGACTGGAGCCTGAACGCTCAACGTAATAATCGGAGTCTGGATACCCAATGAAACTGACCGGAGCCTGAACGCTCAATGTAATAACCGGAATCTGGATACCTAACGAAACTAACCGGAGCCTGAACGCTCAACGTAATAACCGGAGTCTTGATACTCAACGAAACTGACCGGAGCCGGAACGCTCAACGTAATAACTGGAGTCTGGATGCTCAACGAAAATTACTGGAGCCTGAACGCTCAACATAATAACTGGAGTCTGGATACCCAACGAAACTGACCGGAGCCTGCTCGCTCAACGTAATAACCGGAGTCTGGATACCCAACAAAACTGACCGGAGCCTGAACGTTCAACGTAAAAACCGGAGTCTGGATACCCAACAAAACTGACCGGAGCCTAAACGCTCAACGTAATAACCGGAGTCTGGATACCCAACGAAACTGACCGGACCCTGAATGCTCAACGTAATAACCGAAGTCTGGATACCCAACAAAACTGACCGGAGCCTGAATGTTCAACGTAAAAACCGGAGTCTGGATACCCAACAAAACTGACCGGAGCCTGAACGCTCAACGTAATAACCGGAGTCTGGATACCCAACAAAACTGACCGGAGCCTGAACGCTCAACGTAATAACCGGAGTCTGGATACCCAACGAAACTGACCGGAGCCTGAACGCTCAACGTTATAACCGAAGTCTGGATACCAAACAAAACTGACCGGAGCCTGAACGCTCAACGTAATAACCGGAGTCTGGAGACCCAACGAATCTGACCGGAGCCTGAACGCTCAACGTAATAACCGGAGTCTGGATACCCAATAAAACTGAACGGAGCCTGAACGCTCAACGTAATAACCGGAGTCTGGATACTCAACGAAACTGACCGGAGCCGGAACGCTCAATGTAATAACTGGAGTCTGGATGCTCAACGAAACTGACCGGAGCCTGAACGCTTAACGTAATAACCGAAGTCTAGATACCCAACAAAACTGACCGGAGCCTGAACGCCTAATGTAATGACCAGAGTCTGGATACGCAACGAAACTGGCCGGAGCCTGAACGATCAATGTAATAACCGGAGTCTGGATACCCAACGAAACTGACCGAAGCCTGAACGCTCAACGTAATAACCGGAGTCTGGATACCCAACGAAACTGATCGGAGCCTAAACGCTCAACGTAATAACAGGAGTCTGGATACCCAACAAAATTGACCGGAGCCTGAACGCTCAACGTAATAACCGGAATCTGGATACTCAACGAAACTAACCGGAGCCTGAACGCTCAACATAATAACCGGAGTCTGGATACTCAACGAAACTGACTGGAGCCTGAACAATCAACGTAATAACTGGAGTCTGGATACAAAATGAAACTGACCGGAGTATGAACGCTGAACGTAATAACCAGAGTCTGGATACCCAATGAAACTGACCGGAGCCTGAACGCTCAACGTAATAACCGGAATCTCGATACCCAACGAAACTAACCAGAGCCTGAACGCTCAACGTAATAACCGGAGTCTTGATACTCAACGAAACTGACCGGAGCCTGAACGCTCAACATAATAATCGGATTCTGGATACCCAACGAAACTGACCAGGGCCTGAACGCTGAACGTAATAACCGGAGTCTGGATACCCAATGAAACTGACCGGAGCCTGAACGCTCAACGTAATAACCGGAATCTCGATACCCAACGAAACTAACCAGAGCCTGAATGCTCAACGTAATAACCGGAGTCTTGATACTCAACGAAACTGACCGGAGCCTGAACGCTCAACGTAATAACCGGAGTCTGGATACCCAACGAAACTGACCGGAGCCTGTTCGCTCAACGTAATAACCAGAGTCTGGATACCCAACAAAACTGATCGGAGCCTGAACGTTCAACGTAAAAACCGGAGTCTGGATACCCAACAAAACTGACCGGAGCCTGAACACTCAACGTAATAACCGGAGTCAGGATACCCAACGAAACTGACCGGAGCTTGAACGCTCAACTTAATAACCGAAGTCTGGATACCAAACAAAACTGACCGGAGCCTGAACGCTCAACGTAATAACCGTAGTCTGGAGACCCAATGAAACTGACCGGAGCCTGAACGCTCAATGTAATAACCGGAGTCTGGATACCCAACGAAACTGACCGCATCCTGAACGCTCAACGTAATAACCGGAGTCTGGATACCCAACAAAACTGACCTGAGCCTGAACTCTCAACGGAAAAACCGGAGTCTGGATACCCAACGAGTCTGACCGGAGCCTGAACGCTCAACGTAATAACCAGAGTCTGGATACCCAACAAAACTGAAGGGAGCCTGAACGCTCAACGTAATAACCGGAGTATGGATACTCAACGAAACTGACCGGAGCCGGAACGCTCAACGTAATAACTGGAGTCTGGATGCTCAACGAAACTTACCGGAGCCTGAACGCTTAACGTAATAACCGAAGTCTAGATACCCAATAAAACTGACCGGAGTCTGAACACCTAATGTAATAACCAGATTCTGGATACGCAACGAAACTGACCGGAGCCTGAACGATCAACGTAATAACCGGAGTGTGGATACCCAACGAAACTGACCGGAGCCTGAACGCTCAACGTAATAACCGGAGTCTAGATACCCAACGAAACTGATCGGAGCCTAAACGCTCAACGTAATAACAGGAGTCAGGATACCCAACAAAATTGACCGGAGCCTGAACGCTCAACGTAATAACCCGAATCTGGATACTCAACGAAACTAACCGGAGCCTGAACGATCAACGTAATAATCGGAGTCTGGATACCCAACGAAACTGATCGGAGCCTGAACGCTCAACATAATAACCGGAGTCTGGATACCCAACGAAACTGATCGGAGCCTAAACGCTCAACGTAATAACAGGAGTCAGGATACCCAACAAAACTGACCGGAGCCTGAACGCTCAACGTAATAACCGGAGTCTGGATACCCAACGAAACTGACCGGACCCTGAACGCTCATCGTAATAACCGAAGTCTGGATACCCAACGAAACTGACCGGAGCCTGAACGTTCAACGTAAAAATTGGAGTCTGGATACTCAACAAAACTGACCGGAGCCTGAACGCTCAACGTAATAACCGGAGTCTGGATACCCAACGAAACTGACCGGAGCCTGAACGCTCAACGTAATAACCGAAGTCTGGATACCAAACAACTGACCGGAGCCTGAACGCTCAACGTAATAACCGGAGTCTGGATGTTCAACGAAACTGACCGGAGCCGGAACGCTCAACGTAATAACTGGAGTCTGGATGCTCAACAAAACTGACCGGAGCCTGAACGCTTAACGTAATAACCGGAGTCTAGATACCCAACAAAACTGACCGGAGCCTGAACGCCTAATGTAATAACCAGAGTCTGGATACGCAACAAAACTGGCCGGAGCCATAACGATCAACGTAATAACCGGAGTCTAGATACCCAACGAAACTGACCGGAGCCTGAACGCTCAACGTAATAACCGGAGTCTGGATACCCAACGAAACTGATCGAAGCCTAAACGCTCAACGTAATAACAAGAGTCTGGATACCCAACAAAATTGACCGGAGCCTGAACGCTCAACGTAATAACCGGAATCTGGATACTCAACGAAACTAACCGGAGCCTGAACGCTCAACGTAATAACTGGAGTCTAGATACTCAACGAAACTGACTGGAGCCTGAACAATCAACGTAATAACTGGAGTCTGGATACAAAATGAAACTGACCGGAGCCTGAACGTGAACGTAATAACCGGAGTCTGGATACCCAATGAAATTGACCGGAGCCTGAATGCTCAACGTAATAACCGGAATCTCGATACCCAACGAAACTAACCGGAGCCTGAACGCTCAACGTAATAACCGGAGAATTGATACTCAACGAAACTGACCGGAGCCTGAACGCTCAACGTAATAACCGGAGTCTGGATACCCAACGAAACTGACCAGAGCCTGAATGCTCAACGTAATAATCGGAGTCTGGATACCCAACGAAACTAACCGGAGCCTGTTCGCTCAACGTAATAACCAGAGTCTGGATACCCAACAAAACTGACCGGAGCCTGAATGTTCAACATAAAAACCGGAGTCTGGATACCCAACAAAACTGACCGGAGCCTGAACGCTCAACGTAATAACCGGAGTCTGGATACCCAACGAAACTGACCGGAGCCTGAACGCTCAACGTAATAACCGAAGTCTGGATACCAAACAAAACTGACTGGAGCCTGAACGCTCAACGTAATAACCGTAGTCTGGAGACCCAATGAAACTGACCGGAACCTGAATGCTCAACGTAATAACCGGAGTCTGGATACCCAACGAAACTGACCGGAGCCTGATTGCTCAACGTAATAACCGGAGTCTGGATACTCAACGAAACTGACTGGAGCCTGAACAATCAACGTAATAACTGGAGTCTGGATACAAAATGAAACTGACCGGAGCCTGAACGCTGAACGTAATAACAAGAGTCTTGATACTCAACGAAACTAACCGGAGCCTGAACGCTCAACGTGATAACCGGAGTCTGGATACAAAACGAAACTGACCGGAGCCTGAACGCTCAACGTAATAACCGGAGTCTGGATACCCAATGAAACTGACCGGAGCCTGATCGCTCAACGTAATAACCGGAATCTGGATACCTAACGAAACTAACCGGAGCCTGATCGCTCAACGTAATAACCGGAGTCTTGATACTCAACGAAACTGACCGGAGCCGGAACGCTCAACGTAATATATGGAGTCTGGATGCTCAACGAAAATGACCGGAGCCTGAACGCTCAACATAATAACCAGAGTCTGGATACCCAACGAAACTGACCGGAGCCTGCTCGCTCAACGTAATAACCGGAGTCTGGATACCCAACGAGACTGACCGGAGCCTAAACGTTCAACGTAAAAACCGGAGTCTGGATACCCAACAAAACTGACCGGAGCCTGAACGCTCAACGTAATAACCGGAGTCTGGATACCCAACGAAACTGACCGGAGCCTGAACGCTCAACGTAATAACCGAAGTCTGGATACCAAACAAAACTGACCGGAGCCTGAACGCTCAACGTAATAACCGGAGTCTGGAGACCCAACGAATCTGACCGGAGCCTGAACGCTCAACGTAATAACCGGAGTCTGGATACCCAACAAAACTGAACGGAGCCTGAACGCTTAACGTAATAACCGGAGTCTGGATACTCAACGAAACTGACCGGAGCCTGAACGCTTATCGTAATAACCGGAGTCTAGATACACAACAAAACTGACCGGAGCCTGAACGCCTAATGTAATAACCAGAGTCTGGATACGCAACGAAACTGGCCAGAGCCTGAACGATCAACGTAATAACCGGAGTCTGGATACCCAACGAAACTGACCGGAGCCTGAACACTCAACGTAATAACTGGAGTCTGGATACCCAACGAAACTGATCGGAGCCTAAACGCTCAACGTAATAACAGGAGTCTGGATACCCAACAAAATTGACCGGAGCCTGAACGTTCAACGTAAAAACCGGAGTCTGGATACCCAACAAAACTGACCGGAGCCTGAACGCTCAACGTAATAACCGGAGTCTTGATACCCAACGAAACTGAGCAGAGCCTGAACGCTCAACGTAATAACCGAAGTCTGGATACCAAACAAAACTGACCGGAGCCTGAACGCCTAATGTAATAACCAGAGTCTTGATACGCAACAAAACTGACTGGAGCCTGAACGATCAACGTAATAACCGGAGTCTGGATACCCAACGAAACTGACCGGAGCCTGAACGCTCAACGTAATAACCGGAGTCTGGATACCCAACGAAACTGATCGGAGCCTAAACGCTCAACGTAATAACAGGAGTCAGGATACCCAACAAAATTGACCGGTGCCTAAACGCTCAACGTAATAACCCGAATCTGGATTCTCAACGAAACTAACCAGAGCCTGAACGCTCAACGTAATAACCGGAGTCTGGATACAAAACGAAACTGACCGGAGCCTGAACGCTCAACGTAATAACCGGAGTCTGGATACCCAACGAAACTGACCGGAGCTTGAACGCTCAACGTAATAACCGAAGTCTGGATACCAAACAAAATTGACCGGAGCCTGAACGCTCAACATAATAACCGAAGTCTGGATACCAAACAAAACTGACCGGAGCCTGAACGCTCAACGTAAGAACCGTAGTCTGAAGACCCAATGAAACTGACCGGAGCCTGAATGCTCAACGTA
The DNA here is from genome assembly GCA_963859935.3 of Lathyrus sativus. Lineage (NCBI taxonomy): Eukaryota > Viridiplantae > Streptophyta > Magnoliopsida > Fabales > Fabaceae > Lathyrus > Lathyrus sativus. The sequence continues at coordinate 164,314 of CAWUDS030000639.1, forward strand.
ATAACCGGAGTCTGGATACCCAACGAAATTGACCGGAGCCTGAACGCTCAACGTAATAACCGAAGTCTGGATACTCAACGAAACTGACTGGAGCCTGAACAATCAACGTAATAACTGGAGTCTGGATACAAAATGAAACTGACCGAAGCCTGAACGCTGAACGTAATAACCGGAGTCTGGATACCCAATGAAACTGACCGGAGCCTGAATGCTCCACATAATAACCGAAATCTCGATACCCAACGAAACTAACCGGAGCCTGAACGCTCAACGTAATAACCGGAGTCTGGATACCCAAAGAAACTGACCAGAGCCTGAACGCTCAACTTAATAACCGGAGTCTGGATACCCAACGAAACTGACCGGAGCCTGTTCGCTCAACGTAATAACCAGAGTCTGGATACCCAACAAAACTGACCGGAGCCTGAACGTTCAACGTGAAAACCGGAGTCTGGATACCCAACAAAACTGACCGGAGCCTGAACGCTCAACGTAATAACCGGAGTCTGGATGCCCAACGAAACTGACCGGAGCTGGAACGCTCAACGTAATAACCGAAGTCTGGATACCAAACAAAACTGATCGGAGCCTGAACGCTCAACGTAATAACCGTAGTCTGGAGACCCAATGAAACTGACCGGAGCCTGAACGCTCAACGTAATAACCAGAGTCTGGATACCCAACGAAACTGACCGCAGCCTGAACGCTCAACGTAATAACCGGAGTCTGGATACCCAACGAAACTGACCTGAGCCTGAACGCTCAACGGAAAAACCGGAGTCTGGATACCCAACGAATCTGACCGGAGCCTGAATGCTCAACGTAATAACCGGAGTCTGGATACCCAACAAAACTGAAGGGAGCCTGAACGCTCAACGTAATAACCGGAGTCTGGATACTCAACGAAACTGACCGGAGGCGGAACGCTCAATGTAATAACTGGAGTCTGGATGCTCAACGAAACTGACCGGAGCCTGAACGCTTAACGTAATAACCGGAGTCTAGATACCCAACAAAACTGACCGAAGCCTGAACGCCAAATGTAATAACCAGAGTCTGGATACGCAACGAAACTGACCAGAGCCTGAACGATCAATGTAATAACCGGAGTCTGGATACCCAACGAAACTGACCGGAGCCTGAACGCACAATGTAATAACCGGAGTCTGGATACCCAACGAAACTGATCGGAGCCTAAACGCTCAACGTAATAACAGGAGTCAGGATACCCAACAAAATTGACCGGAGCCTGAACGCTCAACGTAATAACCCGAATATGGATACTCAACGAAACTAACCGGAGCCTGAACGCTCAACGTATTAACCGGAGTCTGGATACAAAACGAAACTGACCGGAGCCTGAACGCTCAACGTAATAACCGGAGTCTGGATACCCAATGAAACTGACCGGAGACTGAACGCTCAACGTAATAGCCGGAATCTGGATACCTAACGAAACTAACCGGAGCCTGAATGCTCAACGTAATAACCGGAGTCTTGATACTCAACGAAACTGACCGGAGCCGGAACGCTCAAAGTAATAACTGGAGTCTGGATGCTCAACGAAAATGATCGGAGCCTGAACGCTCAACATAATAACCGGAGTCTGGATACCCAACGAAACTGACCGGAGCCTGCTCGCTCAACGTAATAACCGGAGTCTGGATACCCAACAAAACTGAACGGAGCCTGAACGTTCAACGTAAAAACAGGAGTCTGGATACCCAACAAAACTGACCGGAGCCTGAACGCTCAACGTAATAACCGGAGTCTGGATACCCAACGAAACTGACCGGAGCCTGAACGCTCAACGTAATAACCGAAGTATGGATACCCAACAAAACTGAACGGAGCCTGAACGTTCAACGTAAAAACCGGAGTCTGGATACCCAACAAAACTGACCGGAGCCTGAACGTTCAACGTAAAAACCGGAGTCTGGATACCCAACAAAACTGACCGGAGCCTGAACGCTCAACGTAATAACCGGAGTCTGGATACCCAACGAAACTGACCGGAGCTTGAACGCTCAACGTAATAACCGAAGTCTGGATACCAAACAAAACTGACCGGTGCCTGAATGCTCAACGTAATAACCGTAGTCTGGAGACCCAATGAAACTGACCGGAGCCTGAACGCTCAACGTAATAACCAGAGTCTGGATACCCAACAAAATTGACCGCAGCCTGAACGCTCAACGTAATAACCGGAGTCTGGATACCCAACAAAACTGACCTGAGCCTGAACGTTCAACGGAAAAACCGGAGTCTGGATACCCAACGAATCTGACCGGAGCCTGAACGCTCAACGTAATAACCGGAGCCTGGATACCCAACAAAACTGAAGGGAGCCTGAATGCTCAACGTAATAACCGGAGTCTGGATACTCAACGAAACTGACCGGAGCCGGAACGCTCAACGTAATAACTGGAGTCTGGATGCTCAACGAAACTGACCGGAGCCTGAACGCTTAACGTAATAACCGGAGTCTAGATACCCAACAAAACTGACCGGAGCCTGAACGCCAAATGTAATAACCAGAGTCTGGATACGCAACGAAACTGACCGGAGCCTGAACGATCAACGTAATAACCGGAGTCTGGATACCCAACGAAACTGACCGGAGCCTGAACGCTCAACGTAATAACCGGAGTCTGGATACCCCACGAAACTGATCGGAGCCTAAACGCTCAACGTAATAACAGGAGTCAGGATACCCAACAAAATTGACCGGAGCCTGAACGCTCAACGTAATAACCCAAATCTGGATACTCAACGAAACTTACCGGAGCTTGAACGCTCAACGTAATAACCGGAGTCTGGATACAAAACGAAACTGACCGGAGCCTGAACGCTCAACGTAATAGCCGGAATCTGGATACCTAACGAAACTAACCGGAGCCTGAATGCTCAACGTAATAACCGGAGTCTGGATACAAAACGAAACTGACCGGAGCCTGAACGCTCAACTTAATAACCGGAGTCTGGATACCCAATGAAACTGACCGGATCCTGAACGCTCAACGTAATAGCCGGAATCTGGATACCTAACGAAACTAACCGGAGCCTGATCGCTCAACGTAATAAACGGAGTCTTGATACTCAACGAAACTGACCGGAGCCGGAACGCTCAACGTAATAACTGGAGTCTGGATGCTCAACGAAAATGACCGGAGCCTGAACGCTCAACATAATAACCGGAGTCTGGAAACCCAACGAAACTGACCGGAGCCTGCTCGCTCAACGTAGTAACCGGAGTCTGGATACCCAACAAAACTGACCGGAGCCTGAACGTTCAACGTAAAAATAGGAGTCTGGATACCCAACAAAACTGACCGGAGTCTGAACGCTCAACGTAATAACCAGAGTCTGGATACCCAACGAAACTGACCGGAGCCTGAACGCTCAACGTAATAACCGAAGTATGGATACCCAACAAAACTCACCGGAGCCTGAACGTTCAACGTAAAAACCGGAGTCTGGATACCCAACAAAACTGACCGGAGCCTGAACGTTCAATGTAAAAACCGGAGTCTGGATACCCAACAAAACTGACCGGAGCCTGAACGCTCAATGTAATAACCGGAGTCTAGATACCAAACGAAACTGACCGGAGCTTGAACGCTCAACGTAATAACCAGAGTCTGGATACCCAACGAAACTGACTGCAGCCTGAACGCTCAACGTAATAACCAGAGTCTGGATACCTAACAAAACTGACCTGAGCCTGAACGCTCAACGGAAAAACCGGAGTCTGGATACCCAACGAATCTGACCGGAGCCTGAACGCTCAACGTAATAACCGGAGTCTGGATACCCAACAAAACTGAAGGGAGCCTGAACGCTCAACGTAATAACCGGAGTCTGGATACTCAACGAAACTGACCGGAGCCGGAACGCTCAACGTAATAACTGGAGTCTGGATGCTCAACGAAACTGACCGGAGCCTGAACGCTTAACGTAATAACCGGAGTCTAGATACCCAACAAAACTGACCGGAGCCTGAACGCCAAATGTAATAACTAGAGTCTGGATACGCAACGAAACTGACCGGAGCCTGAACGCTCAACGTAATAACCAGAGTCTGGATACCCAACGAAACTGACCGCAGCCTGAACGCTCAACGTAATAACCGGAGTCTGGATACCCAACGAAACTGACCTGAGCCTGAACGCTCAACGGAAAAACCGGAGTCTGGATACCCAACGAATCTGACCGGAGCCTGAATGCTCAACGTAATAACCGGAGTCTGGATACCCAACAAAACTGAAGGGAGCCTGAACGCTCAACGTAATAACCGGAGTCTGGATACTCAACGAAACTGACCGGAGGCGGAACGCTCAATGTAATAACTGGAGTCTGGATGCTCAACGAAACTGACCGGAGCCTGAACGCTTAACGTAATAACCGGAGTCTAGATACCCAACAAAACTGACCGGAGCCTGAACGCCAAATGTAATAACCAGAGTCTGGATACGCAACAAAACTGACCAGAGCCTGAACGATCAATGTAATAACCGGAGTCTGGATACCCAACGAAACTGACCGGAGCCTGCTCGCTCAACGTAGTAACCGGAGTCTGGATACCCAACAAAACTGACCGGAGCCTGAACGTTCAACGTAAAAATAGGAGTCTGGATACCCAACAAAACTGACCGGAGTCTGAACGCTCAACGTAATAACCAGAGTCTGGATACCCAACGAAACTGACCGGAGCCTGAACGCTCAACGTAATAACCGAAGTATGGATACCCAACAAAACTCACCGGAGCCTGAACGTTCAACGTAAAAACCGGAGTCTGGATACCCAACAAAACTGACCGGAGCCTGAACGTTCAATGTAAAAACCGGAGTCTGGATACCCAACAAAACTGACCGGAGCCTGAACGCTCAATGTAATAACCGGAGTCTAGATACCAAACAAAACTGACCGGAGCTTGAACGCTCAACGTAATAACCAGAGTCTGGATACCCAACGAAACTGACTGCAGCCTGAACGCTCAACGTAATAACCAGAGTCTGGATACCTAACAAAACTGACCTGAGCCTGAACGCTCAACGGAAAAACCGGAGTCTGGATACCCAACGAATCTGACCGGAGCCTGAACGCTCAACGTAATAACCGGAGTCTGGATACCCAACAAAACTGAAGGGAGCCTGAACGCTCAACGTAATAACCGGAGTCTGGATACTCAACGAAACTGACCGGAGCCGGAACGCTCAACGTAATAACTGGAGTCTGGATGCTCAACGAAACTGACCGGAGCCTGAACGCTTAACGTAATAACCGGAGTCTAGATACCCAACAAAACTGACCGGAGCCTGAACGCCAAATGTAATAACTAGAGTCTGGATACGCAACGAAACTGACCGGAGCCTGAACGCTCAACGTAATAACCAGAGTCTGGATACCCAACGAAACTGACCGCAGCCTGAACGCTCAACGTAATAACCGGAGTCTGGATACCCAACGAAACTGACCTGAGCCTGAACGCTCAACGGAAAAACCGGAGTCTGGATACCCAACGAATCTGACCGGAGCCTGAATGCTCAACGTAATAACCGGAGTCTGGATACCCAACAAAACTGAAGGGAGCCTGAACGCTCAACGTAATAACCGGAGTCTGGATACTCAACGAAACTGACCGGAGGCGGAACGCTCAATGTAATAACTGGAGTCTGGATGCTCAACGAAACTGACCGGAGCCTGAACGCTTAACGTAATAACCGGAGTCTAGATACCCAACAAAACTGACCGGAGCCTGAACGCCAAATGTAATAACCAGAGTCTGGATACGCAACAAAACTGACCAGAGCCTGAACGATCAATGTAATAACCGGAGTCTGGATACCCAACGAAACTGACCGGAGCCTGAACGCTCAATGTAATAACCGGAGTCTGGATACCCAACGAAACTGATCGGAGCCTAAACGCTCAACGTAATAACAGGAGTCAGGATACCCAATAAAATTGACCGGAGCCTGAACGCTCAACGTAATAACCCGAATATGGATACTCAACGAAACTAACCGGAGCCTGAACGCTCAACGTATTAACCGGAGTCTGGATACAAAACGAAACTGACCGGAGCCTGAACGCTCAACGTAATAACCGGAGTCTGGATACCCAATGAAACTGACCGGAGACTGAACGCTCAACGTAATAGCCGGAATCTGGATACCTAACGAAACTAACCGGAGCCTGAATGCTCAACGTAATAACCGGAGTCTTGATACTCAACGAAACTGACCGGAGCCGGAACGCTCAAAGTAATAACTGGAGTCTGGATGCTCAACGAAAATGACCGGAGCCTGAACGCTCAACATAATAACCGGAGTCTGGATACCCAACGAAACTGACCGGAGCCTGCTCGCTCAACGTAATAACCGGAGTCTGGATACCCAACAAAACTGAACGGAGCCTGAACGTTCAACGTAAAAACAGGAGTCTGGATACCCAACAAAACTGACCGGAGCCTGAACGCTCAACGTAATAACCGGAGTCTGGATACCCAACGAAACTGACCGGAGCCTGAACGCTCAACGTAATAACCGAAGTATGGATACCCAACAAAACTGAACGGAGCCTGAACGTTCAACGTAAAAACCGGAGTCTGGATACCCAACAAAACTGACCGGAGCCTGAACGTTCAACGTAAAAACCGGAGTCTGGATACCCAACAAAACTGACCGGAGCCTGAACGCTCAACGTAATAACCGGAGTCTGGATACCCAACGAAACTGACCGGAGCTTGAACGCTCAACGTAATAACCGAAGTCTGGATACCAAAGAAAACTGACCGGTGCCTGAATGCTCAACGTAATAACCGTAGTCTGGAGACCCAATGAAACTGACCGGAGCCTGAACGCTCAACGTAATAACCAGAGTCTGGATACCCAACAAAATTGACCGCAGCCTGAACGCTCAACGTAATAACCGGAGTCTGGATACCCAACAAAACTGACCTGAGCCTGAACGTTCAACGGAAAAACCGGAGTCTGGATACCCAACGAATCTGACCGGAGCCTGAACGCTCAACGTAATAACCGGAGCCTGGATACCCAACAAAACTGAAGGGAGCCTGAACGCTCAACGTAATAACCGGAGTCTGGATACTCAACGAAACTGACCGGAGCCGGAACGCTCAACGTAATAACTGGAGTCTGGATGCTCAACGAAACTGACCGGAGCCTGAACGCTTAACGTAATAACCGGAGTCTAGATACCCAACAAAACTGACCGGAGCCTGAACGCCTAATGTAATAACCAGAGTCTGGATACGCAACGAAACTGACCGGAGCCTGAACGATCAACGTAATAACCGGAGTCTGGATACCCAACGAAACTGACCGGAGCCTGAACGCTCAACGTAATAACCGGAGTCTGGATACCCCACGAAACTGATCGGAGCCTAAACGCTCAACGTAATAACAGGAGTCAAGATACCCAACAAAATTGACCGGAGCCTGAACGCTCAACGTAATAACCCAAATCTGGATACTCAACGAAACTAACCGGAGCTTGAACGCTCAACGTAATAACCGGAGTCTGGATACAAAACAAAACTGACCGGAGCCTGAACGCTCAACGTAATAGCCGGAATCTGGATACCTAACGAAACTAACCGGAGCCTGAATGCTCAACGTAATAACCCGAGTCTGGATACAAAACGAAACTGACCGGAGCCTGAACGCTCAACTTAATAACCGGAGTCTGGATACCCAATGAAACTGACCGGATCCTGAACGCTCAACGTAATAGCCGGAATCTGGATACCTAACGAAACTAATCGGAGCCTGATCGCTCAACGTAATAAACGGAGTCTTGATACTCAACGAAACTGACCGGAGCCGGAACGCTCAACGTAATAACTGGAGTCTGGATGCTCAACGAAAATGACCGGAGCCTGAACGCTCAACACAATAACCGGAGTCTGGATACCCAACGAAACTGACCGGAGCCTGCTCGCTCAACGTAATAACCGGAGTCTGGATACCCAACAAAACTGACCGGATCCTGAACGTTCAACGTAAAAATAGGAGTCTGGATACCCAACAAAACTGACCGGAGCCTGAACGCTCAACGTAATAACCAGAGTCTGGATACCCAACGAAACTGACCGGAGCCTGAACGCTCAACGTAATAACCGAAGTATGGATACCCAACAAAACTCACCGGAGCCTGAACGTTCAACGTAAAAACCGGAGTCTGGATACCCAACAAAACTGACCGGAGCCTGAACGTTCAATGTAAAAACCGGAGTCTGGATACCCAACAAAACTGACCGGAGCCTGAACGCTCAATGTAATAACCGGAGTCTAGATACCCAACGAAACTGACCGGAGCTTGAACGCTCAACGTAATAACCGGAATCTGGATACAAAACGAAATTGACCGGAGCCTGAACGCTCAACGTAATAACCGGATTCTGGATACCCAATGAAACTGACCGGAGCCTGAACGCTCAACGTATTAGCCGGAATCTGGATACCTAACGAAACTAACCAGAGTTTGGATACAAAACGAAACTGACCGGAGCCTGAACGCTCAACGTAATAACCGGAGTCTGGATACCCAATGAAACTGACCGGAGCCTGAACGCTCAACGTAATAGCAGGAATCTGGATACCTAACGAAACTAACCGGAGCCTGATCGCTCAACGTAATAACCGGAGTCTTGATACTCAACGAAACTGACCGGAGCCGGAACGCTCAACGTAATAACTGGAGTCTGGATGCTCAACGAAAATGACCGGAGCCTGAACGCTCAACATAATAACCGGAGTCTGGATACCCAACGAAACTGACCGGAGCCTGCTCGCTCAACGTAATAACCGGAGTCTGGATACCCAACAAAACTGACCGGAGCCTGAACGTTCAACGTAAAAACAGGAGTCTGGATACCCAACAAAACTGACCGGAGCCTGAACGCTCAACGTAATAACCGGAGTCTGGATACCCAACGAAACTGACCGGAGCCTGAACGCTCAACGTAATAACCGAAGTATGGATACCCAACAAAACTCACCGGAGCCTGAACGTTCAACGTAAAAACCGGAGTCTGGATACCCAACAAAACTGACCGGAGCCTGAACGTTCAACGTAAAAACCGGAGTCTGGATACCCAACAAAACTGACCGGAGCCTGAACGCTCAATGTAATAACCGGAGTCTGGATACCCAACGAAACTGACCGGAGCTTGAACGCTCAACGTAATAACCAGAGTCTGGATACCCAACGAAACTGACCGCAGCCTGAACGCTCAACGTAATAACCAGAGTCTGGATACCCAACAAAACTGACCTGAGCCTGAACGCTCAACGGAAAAACCGGAGTCTGGATACCCAATGAATATGACCGGAGCCTGAACGCTCAACGTAATAACCGGAGTCTGGATACCCAACAAAACTGAAGGGAGCCTGAACGCTCAATGTAATTGTTGCACCCTAAAAATTTGCCCAACCTTATTCACTGGGTCTATGTTTCAATATCATTAGCATTTGCATATAGAGCCATGTACATAGGTTACTCATCTGCATAGCATAAGCATAACAAGTCAGCTAACAGGGGACCAATCATTGTTATCATCTCTAGAGGCCTATCAAGAGGTTATTATCCTAATTCAATCTCATTCAAGTCATCAGAAAAGAATTTGAAAGCAGGGGATTCAGTGGATCAAGCATTGAGTATATCTCCTAACTGAGGGTGTCTGAGGGTCAACAAGGGGGTTGTGAGCTGTGAATTGAAGGCATGGGGAGTATATAGACATCTTGGAGGACTTAGAAAGCCATTTGGAGAAGGAGACAAGTCATTGGTGTAGTCACAAGAGTTGTGGATGAAGACAGTCAACTAGGGTTTCATCTGGGTCAACCTTGGGTCAACTCTGGGTCAATTGATTGATTGAAAGGCATTAAGGGCTATTGAGGAGATGTGGGGTTCATAATTTGACATGTAGAAGAGGATATGGTGATATGCCAAGAAGAAATCAAGAGAAATCAAGGAGAAGAGGAGTTTCTAAATTAGGGTTTCTGTGTAAAATCCCCTAGTTTAGGTCAAACTTCCAAGCAAGATAAGTCAAAATTCAAGCTTCAAATGGATCCTTGGCCAACATGAAACTTGTAGAGGATCTCAATACCTTTAATTTGAGTGGTGGAAGACATCAAGGAGATTTATAGAACTCAAGTTATGGTCCTTGCAAGTTACAGGTCATCTGAGGTATCTGAAGTTTTGTCTGTGAAAGTGACTTGACTTCCAAGCAATTTTTACCCCTCAAGGAGATTTCAAATGAATTTCTGGTCAACATAAGAGTTGTTCCTAATTGTCTTAGCTTTCTAGAATGGTATAGTATGCCTTCATATGATTTGGGGAACTCTACTTATGGTCTTGGCAAGCAAAGGGTATTTTGGTCATTTATGAATTACAGGTCATTCATAGCACATGCCTAAAACTCATACAAGGAAGCTTCAAATGGAAAACTTCCCAACATCAAAGTTGTTCAAAATGGGATTTTAAGGCTAGAAAAGAAGGTGTGAAAGTTTGAAAAATCTTGGAGCATGGAATTTTAAAAAGTGGTGAAAATGACTTAAAAAGGCATATAACTTGAAAAAGTTCAAGTTGGAAAATGGTTTGAGAGATCTACAAAGCCAATATGGGTCATCCAATATACCAAATTGATTCCCAAAATCATTTTAAAGACATTGGTTCAGCCACATTTTTGAGTTTAGATTTAAAAATTGGACTTCCTTTGTAAATTTGTTTCTTACATCATAAGGCAACATGGTAAAGCTTAACACAAGGCAAGGAAAACTTGGTTTTTTATGCATACACTCCTAATATCTCATGAGGGGAGATTTTCACTCAAGTTTACCCAAGGTGCAAGCATGATATGATATGATTCAAAATGCCATCAAATGATAAATTCATGAAAGTTCCATAAGCTTCTAGATCCCTCTAGGACCAATCTAGAAACTTCTCATTCTGTTAATCCTCCCCTATATAAGGAAATGAAGCTGTTTGTTGTTAGGTTGGTGATTCTAGTTGCTTGCAAACCATACTTTCATCTCATAACTCCAAAATTGCATTTTGATTCCCATCTCTCCCAAACTCCATTGTTTGTGCTAGCTATCATCATCATCATCATCCTCCATTGTTGTAGAGTAAAAAGCACGAAGAAGGTACCTCAAATCGTGGCTGGACCATGAGTTCTTCTCCATCACTCCAAGTGGCGTGAAGCTTCGAATTGGCATTTTCAAGAGGTGTAAACACGAATTCTCTTCACCAGCATCATCACCATCATCCAAGGATCAATTGGCACAAGTGGCAAGGGCTGAAACGAGGGATAACCATCATCACCATATCCAATTGGTAAGAATACGTTTTGATTCGAATCACCATAATTATGCATGGTTAGGGTTAGTTGTTGTGATATTCATGATAGAGACCACTTAAGGATCATTTATGGTGAGTTTAAGGTCAATCCATGGAGGTTCAAGATGTGGTGTCAATTCTTGGTTGGTCAAGAATGGTTGATATATGAAGATTAAAAGCATGTGCTATAGTTTAGTATACTCAGTGTAACATGTAGAACACGTGGCTACAATTATTTTCAAGGTTTGTTACAGTTGCATGTCAAGCTTTCATGGTGGAACCATGGATTGGGGGTTTCGGTTTGCATCTTCTAGGTGGTTTCAAGAGGAGACATGGACATGGCTGCGTAGAGGGTGAGGAGAGGATCGAGTTTGGTTTTTACATCGAAGGAAATGGTGGCGAGATGAGAGAGCTAGGGTGGCTGGAAGTTTCACTCATGAAGAGGGAGTTTGTATGAAGCTAGGGTTTTCATGTGGGGAAGAAAGAAGGGAGCCGTCGGATGAAGGTTAAATGTTTGACCAAGACTGGGATCAAACGGCCCACGTTCAAACGAAAAAGAGAGGGAAATCCCAGACGCAGCCAAACGGTGTCGTTTGGATTAGTGAGCTTCTTGGGCTCATGCGCTATTCGCACCCCCCATCAGCCAGGCCCACACGCGCGTGAACTGATCCAACATGCTATCTGCACCCCTCCTCTTTAATTCTTTTATTTTCATTTTCAATTTTCATTTTATTTCACTCATCTTCTAAAAATCATAACTAAATAAATAATGCATGTTTTTTACTCATTCTTTTTTTAATATTTTCCTTAGCATGTCTAGAAAATTAAAAAAATATAAAAATTGCATTTTATATTTTTTTCGCATTTTCCACATATTTTACAAAATAATGCATTCTTTTCCTTAATTCATTTCACACTTGAACTGGTACATTTTTGTTCATGACTTTAGGAATAGATTTTTTTGCTCATTCTTGTTAGTGATGTTAAATAATGAATTGTATTACTCTCTGGATTTATTACTAGATTTTTTAGAATAAAATTTAATTAGTTTAGATAATTGAACTTAGGATAGTTTTATTAGGGCTTTTAAGTGGCATGCTTGAAATTCAACATTTTATTTTGGGGTTTTTAGGACAAGTTAGCCTATGGGGAATATATGGGGCTTAAGGGTAGTTAAGTAGGATCCCCTAGAATTTATATTAGGAATTTTTATTACCATATGCTATTTTTGGTTGATTTTTGAATTGATTGATCATTTGTGTGGCTCTTAGGGCATAGTTTGTATTGTTTTGCTTTCTTTTCTTCTCCTTTGGGTGTGGAGCTTTGAAGATTGAATTGAGGACCTTGTGAAGACCTTGTGGATGAAGCACATTGAAGACTCAAGATGGAAGATCAAGTTCAAATTCATTGAAGATGCTGTGTTTGCTAGAAGACTGTTGAAGACTATAGGATTTAGGGTTAGGAAGAGCTTAGTCTAGCAACTTGATTCACAAACATAGATGGCTTTGTTTGCCTCTATCCTTTCTCTATGATTCAAAGTCTCTTTCAAATATCCACCTCCTTCCTTTGGAAGGATCAGTGAATGTATTTGAAAGATAGAACTTTTGAGAGAAAACTTTCTGTTTAATGTTAACAGTTAATGAACCACCCTTGGTAGGTAATTAACTGTCTAACATTCGTTCACTTCATCTGGTTGACTGATATTCATCCTGGAGCCTGAGACTTGAAGAAAAGCCATTGTAGACTAAGGACTGGTGCTCAAGATCTTTGCTTGAAGACTGTGAAGATAGAGACTGCTGCTAACTGAAGCTTGTAGCTGATTGGAGATGACTTGAAGATGGATATTGATGTAGAGCTGCTGTGGCTGTTTATTTTTGCTGTATTTCATTTCTTGATGTATTGATTGGTTTCCCTGACTGTATTGTTTGCTGTTTACCCTGCTGGGTTGAAAGTGAAGCCTGTTCACTTTTGCCTATTGTTTTCTAGGTTCGGGGTTGAGTGGGACTCCCTTGCCTCGCTTGTATTGTTGCATCCATGCATTTTACTGTTTTACTGTATATATCTGATATTGTTTCCGTCTGTTCCCGTGGGACCTCTGTTTCTCTCTGTGCAAGAGAGAAATATGATAGACATTAGGTCTTAACCCATGCATGATAACATTAGGTTAGTTTGTTTCCCTTCGCAACCATAGGTTAGAGTTCTGTCTCTTCTTTCTCAAAACAAACAGAAAAACACAATAAGATTTCAAATACAATAAAAGACACTTCTTCCGTAAAAGAATGTGAACTCATCAAGACGTCATTTTTGTCCGCTGGGACTGCTAATCAAGGAAACCTTTTTCAGAAGGAGTAAAATCAACCAAGACAAGCCTGTGTCGTGCGTAGCCCGAACTACGTTTGCTCTGATCTTTCATGCCGTATGAAAGTACGTAGGCATAGGATGCGACATCCTAGCGAGCAACCTTCCCTTCCTTCCCCGTAGGTAGGCGAACTACGTTGACTCTGATTTCTCGTTCCAGGCGGGAATACGTAGGCATAAAGTGCGATACTTTGCCGAGTCATTTTTATTTTTATTTTCATTTTATTTTCTTTTTAACCCTTGACCTATAGTTTAGATAGAATAACAATCCATACCCGAAAACAAGCGTGGATCCCGTCGAGTACGACGGACGTGAGGGGTGCTAATACCTTCCCCTTGCATAACCGACTCCCGAATCCAGGTTTTGGTTGCGACGACCATACCTTTCCCATGTTGTGCGAGGTTTACCCTGAGCGTTTCCTTTCCCTCCCGTGGGATAAATAACGCACGGTGGCGACTCTTCTGTTCAGTCGGCGCCGATTTTCGCAGTAGCGACAGCTGGCGACTCTGCTGGGGACCCAACGTCCCCTGGCTGCTAAGGACTGCGATGGTTCTTATGCATTTGGGATCCAACGTCCCTTAAGAGAGTCAATCCTAACGCTTGTTTTCCCGTCGAGGATTTTGTATGGATTTATATTTCTGACCTTTATTTTCAGCTTTGTATATATGGATTATTATTGCTGTATCTTGGGGTGTGACGGGTGTTCTGATATTGAGTGAGAAGCCGGACCTGGGCTTGAGTGAACCTAGAATTAGAGTAGAAAGTAGTGGGCGCGTGCCGGCTTTGCTTGCATTAGTGTCTCATGAAATCTACACTCGGACGAGGTTCTTCTGGTTGGCTTCTTTTTCTACCCTTTGGGTCGAAGGGGTTGTTGGTCAGCTGAATTGTCGACTCCGGGAACCGATCATTTGGAAGTTGGCTAAGTGAGGCCTCTTCAGGATTTGATGATGCCACTCCTTCTGGGAATCGTATCATCAACCCTGAAAGTCTGTGACACCGACGACCGCATAGGATGCCATACCTTTGTCAGTTACTAGGACATCCACCTGTGAGAGGGTTTGAGGTTATGCAGGTAACTAGACCTTCAGACTACCGGTTATTTCTTGATCAGAGATCCTGGGTATTTATGGAGAGTTAGGAGGTCTGTCAGAGACCAGTTGAGAGTCTTGAGGTCTGTTAGAGACCAGTTGGAGTTATGGTTTGAGGTCTGTCAGAGACCATTGTTGAAGCTTCGTTTTAGGTCTATCTGAGACCAGGGTTTGAGGACTTCTATGGAGTCTATCCGAGACTTCTTGATATGGTTCAGGCTATTCAGCTACGGCAGATGGTCCCTGTTGCATGTTACTTGCATTGCATTGTTTACATACCCATTATCATTGCATCCCATTAACGTGTGTCTGTGTTGCAGGTGCATTTGCATATCCTCCGATTCTAGTGCCCAAACTTCTGAGTATTGAGTATGGCTGGTTTGAGGAAAACAGTTGCGTATAAGCTGCCTTCACCTGATATTACTTCTTTGCGTGGTCTGATATCTCTTGCCGATGAGGAGGTTAGGAGAAGCTTCAGAATGAGTCACGGGAGATTACTGAGATTAGTCTGCAAGCTCACTGCTGATGAGATGAACGGGCTATACACCTTGATGCAGTTCTATGATCCTGCATTGAGATGTTTTACGTTTGCTGACTTCACTCTAGGACCTACCATTGAGGAGTATGTGGAGTTTACTGAGTTACCGGTGCAGAACAAGGTTCCCTTTATTCACTCTGCTGCTGAGCCCAAGTTGGAGGACTTAGCCAAAGCCTTACATATGGACGCTGCAGAACTGTTATTGACTTCTTGGCTTGGGGTATCAGGTTTCTCTCTTGAGTTCTTGGTTGGCAAAGCTCAGGAGTATGCCAAGAACGGATGCTGGGTGGTTTTCAATGCTATTTTGGCTTTATGCATTTATGGGATTGTGCTGTTCCCTAACTTGCCCAACTTCGTAGACCTGGACGCTTTCCATCTATTCGCTGCTGGCAATCCAGTGCCAACGTTGATCGGAGACTTCTACCACTCATTGCACTACAAGAACGAAAACCGAAGGGGAAAAGTTGTTTACTGCTGTGCTCCTCTATTGAATATGTGGTTCAAAAGTCATCTGCCAATGAAGGGGTCCTTTGTGGAAAGTGCAACCACTGCTAGCTGGTCTGAACGCCTGATGAGGCTATCTTCCAAAGACATTAGATGGTTTGACAGAGACCTACTGGGATCTGAACTTATCTTAAGTTGTTCGGGGTACCCTAACGTCCCGTTGATTGGAAGGAAAGGGTGTATCAACTACAACCCATCTCTGTTCGTCCGTCAGTTCGGATATGCGCTGAAGAACCCGCCAAAGGAGGAGGAAGTACAGGAATCTCTGTACTTCACCGGAGACGTGAAGGGGGAGTTACTAGCCAAGCTGCAACATGCCTGGACGCGTATTATCCGAAGGGGGAAGCCGTTGTTAGGAAAGAATGATTGTCAGGCCTATGCACCTTATAGAGTTTGGATTCAGGAGAGAGCCAGTCAGTTGAGGATGCTCTTTCCAGATGCACCAATTCTTGTTCCTATTCCGGTAGCGGAGCCAACTACTGTTTCTCGGGAAGCCTACGAGCATGTGGTGAGAGAAAAAGAAGCCTTGTTGAAGATCAACGAAGGGTTAGAGCAGGAGCTAGCCCAAATACGCAGCGAGAAAAACAAGGCCGTCCATGCTTTCCAACAGCAGATTGAGCGAATAAACAGATTAAGCGCTGAGCTAGCTGAGGAGAGAAAGAAACGCGAACGTCTGGGGCAAGAGTTCAGAAGCTCCCATGACATGCTCGAATCCAAGAAGAAAGCGCTTGACATCGCTCACCGAGAGATCTCTTCCTGCAATAAGACCTGGAATGCCACGCTCACCAACAATAAGAAAAGGGAGGATAAGTTGAAGCAGCAAATTTCCGACCTCGAAGAGCAGTTAAAGTCCAGCATCAAGAAGTGTGAAGAAGAAGTGATGACCCGGTACAGTCTCCAGAACGCACTGAACAAGGTCATCAAAGGCAGAGACGAAGCCGTGTCTCAAAAGCGTAAACTAGAGGATCGCTTCGGAGACGGGGCATGGGAAGAAACTGCTGAAGACGTGCGCCGTGTTCTTAAGAAGAGAAACCAACTTGTTGAAGGGATGCTTGATCGACCAAGTCATCTGGAGACCAAGAAATTGCTAGAAGAGTACCAGACTTCTGGGAGGATTGATCACTTCATGTAGTAGCTTGTATGCTTTATTTGCATAGTGCTGACCATCACCAGGATTGTTGGTTGAGGTCATGCCTTCTTATTGTACTCGGTGATATTGTATTCTTGGCCTATTAGTTTTCTCAGCAATATATGAGGCTTTCTATGATTCAGCTCCGATCTTTGTATTGCTAGCACTGTCACTGCACCGACACCTTCACACTAGAATCGGGGAATGAATTTCCCTAATGCACAGACACACACATTGCATTGCATTCATATTCATATTGCATTACAGGTAATTATTAAACTGTAGCTCATCTCCTGTATCTCTCAGGTCCCCCAGGATTATCGACTGAAGAATTCCCTAGCATTCAACCAGAAGCAGCAACAAGGAAGTCATGAGTCAGGATCCGACTGAGATGCAAGAGGTGCACGACAACATAATGCGGCTCATACAGGTAATGGAAGCCATGGCCGAGAGTCAGAAACAGTTGCAGAACATGGTGCAGCCTCTGATTGCGTGGGTTGATGATAGGGCTGCCGACTTTGCTCAGCTAGAGAATCAAGGTTTTCTCCCAGGCCGCATACGCCAACTTGTGGGGGTAGCCATCAAACAGGTTCAAGCAGAATTAACGGATGTTCGAGGCCAGCTGGGGCAGTTCACGAAAGATATGCAAGAGTTGCGCTCGAATCAAGAGACGCTAGAAGAAGAGAACTGCCGACTGAAGGCACAGATAGGGTTGATGGCTGAAGTATTAAGGAACGTACTCAGGAGAGAAGGAGGGCAAACGTCGGAAGACGCGGCTGGCTTATCTGTTCCTCAGGGGTCTGAAGAACCATTACCCACGCAGGATAGGCTTAAGAGACCCTCTCCACGGTTCGAAGCTCAGGAGTCTCCTCGTCAGCAGTCGCAATTGATTTTGCAGGATAACTCAAGGAGGTGGGGTAAGAGAATGAGGTTTTCTAACAGAGTATTTGATGAGATCCCTGTGGATTATGATCAGCTGGTGCAACTCTTGTCCCAACTTCAACTGGTTGAGCCCCGCATTTTGGTTCCACTGACAGGGCAGCCGCCACCAGACTAAGACCTGAACGCCCATTGTGCCTTCCACTCCGGAGCACCGGGGCATAGCATTGCAAACTGCAAAGCTTTTAAGCATAAGATTCAAGATTTGCTGGATGAGAAAATAATTGAGTTTGTACCGGGGGGCATAAAAGTTGCAGGGACTGATATTCCCATTTCTCCGCCAGAGGTTGCAGATGAATCGAGGTATATCCCAGAGCCACTGGAAGCTAAGTCTCCATGTCCACAACAGTTGCCAATGCCAGGGTTGAACTTAAGGATGATAACGCGTGAGCCTAAGGAAACGTCCGAGCAAAGCCAACAACATACAAGATGCCAGTACCCGGCTCAGCAAAGAATGCGGGGAAAGAAGCCAAGGAGGGTGTTTGAGAAACCTCCCTCAACGTACGCAGATTTGTTACAGACACTACTAAGATTGAACTTGGTGGAGAAAAGAACTGGCGCCAATAACAGGCACTCTGCCGGATGGCTATGATGCAAGCAGGCACTGTGAATTCCACTCTGGGGCTCCCGGACATGATATTGAAGGTTGCCACGCGTTCAAGCATAACGTCCAAGATTTAATCGACAGCAGGGTCATTAACTTCTCCGATAGGGTCCCCAAGGTGGTGCAAAGCCATAGACAAGCAAAAGCCGGGGTGATGAAAAGGTTTCCCAGATTTGATCGGGCCGGTGAAAGAAGATCGAGACAGCAGTAGACTACCCCTGATGATAGCTTCTGAGAATGGTTGACTCGCCAATAAGTCAAAGTGTAGGAAGTCCAGTTCTGAGACACCGACATTTTTCATGTTATCTTGTTCATGTTCGCGCATTCGTAGTTTCTTTTCTGTGTAATTGCAAATTTCGCTCTTAAAACTTGTTGTTTTTCAATTGATATTAATAAACGAAATGAATATGCATGTTTTGAATTAATCCAGTCGGGTTCACTCTTTGTTTTGCTTTAATGCTTAATGCTTGTTTTAGCAGGAATCTGGGGAGGATGACGAAAACAGATGACGAATAATATTCCGATCGTATGCTTTTGGATAAAAAACTTGTTGATGAAATACAGGCATTGTTTCAATCCATAAACACTGGAGATATAAGGAAGGTAATCCCTTGATAACCCCTTTCGAGCCAGTAGTAGGAGGTTCTTTTCGAAAATGAAAAAACCCCAAATCTTAACCCGGGGCAGGGTAGGTGTCAGTTAGTTTGACCAAGCGTTCGAATCGTGGAAAGAGTGTCCGGTTGAGGATAAATCACACTTGTATAAGTCGTGCCTAAAGAACCGCAATGGTTAAACCTTGCCGACAAAGAGTGAAACAGTCACATTACTCCACAAGAAGTCAGACAAACCAGTGTCACACGACTTGTTCAAAAAAAAAAAAGAGAACGAAAGGTGAAAAGAATCAAGAGCCCGCTAAGTCAAAACTTGAAAACAAATGACTTAGGCAAAAACAGGGGCATCCCGCTGGACTGGAAAATCAAAATAATCTCAAAAGATACTCAGTCCAGGCAAAAGTTAGGGAAAAAAAAACGAAAGACGAAAAGGATTGTCAAAGAAAAGAACAAATCCTCGAAAAGGACAAAAGTCGTGTGATTCTAGGCACCCAAAGACGAAAAGCAAATGACCGTCACTCAAAAAAAAGAAAAACGCGTGGTATCCTGAACCATCACTCCTATCATTCCACCTCTAATAGGTGAACGCTGAAGTCAGATTAGCTGAACATAGGATTGGAGAACATCACGAAGAATGGGTGGGTCGAAATAAATTTTGAGCCTATATCTTTCCTTGTTAACCGTGAACCTGACCACGTTACAACCCGCAAAAGTCCTAATTGAAACAGGTTTTGTCCGAGGGCATACGTCAGTAAAGATCTCGTCGATTCTGACTCCTAAAAGGGTTCCTCTTACCAGCTTTCATATTGACATTTTGATAAGTGATTCATTACATGTCACAAAATTTTTTAGTGAGCAGACTTGGATTTTGAAACTGTCATATGCATTGCGTTTAATATATCTTTTATGCAGAACAACTTGTGTTACCTGCGAGTAAGCGCATGCCGACAGGAAAGATTCCTACAGTGGAAGGTATGATCAGGATAAAATGCAGAATGCCCAAATATTTCGTGAACTGGGGCAAGCTATACTGATTAATTCAGGTAGAGTCGGTCATCCTAGAATCAGTAAATCCGGGGCAGTCAGGTCAAGATTTGGCAAATCTCTCATAGCTATGGGCAGTGCTCCACGACACAGTCGATCAGAGACAAAAGATTGTTGCGAGACCGGGGCATGTCACCCTAGAAGCACGAAAGTTATGTTCTTGAAACACCCCTTCGAGGTCCGAAATGTAGAAGCCGTCCATGTCTGGTCGTCAGGATACAAAGACTGTAGGGTCCATTCCAAAACTGTTGCAGATTCAGGGGCAAGCTGGGCATGTTAGTATCCCCGAAGCGGAGTTCTCTCCTTTCAGCAAGTGTTCTTTCCTCCCAGTAGAACTCGAAGATTAAGACTCTCCCCAGCAGAGTTGGTTGTGGGTCCTGGCATTTATTTTGTCAGGGATACTGTGTAATATCAGTTCACTCTCCAGCAGAAATCCAACCGTACTGTGCACATCTGCTATTCCCCAGCAGAGTTATATTCCCCAGCAGGATGCTACTTCAACAAGGTGTTTGGTTTAAGTTCCTAACTTCCCAGCTGAGTCGACTTCACTCTTACAGCATTTATTTTGCTGGAATAATTCTGTAGCACCTGGCTATCCCCAGCGAAGTTGGCATTATCTTCAGCATTTATTTTGCTGAAGCGGTTCCTGTATCCCAGCAGGTGGGGAGAGCACTTGCTCAAATGAACTACCAAACACTCAAGATCTCGGCATGAGATATTCAATGATAATGTCAGTTTCGGCAGTATTCCCCACAGAGTTACCAGGATAAGTCTCTCTTTATTCCCAAGCAGAGTTATTTGTCATCAAAAGGTTTCATGAACCAGAATTTCAGAAGTGGCCTCCGGGCATCAGAACAGGCATCCGGTAGTTTGGTTTCCAGATATCCCTAGTAGAGTCCGCCTCAAAGTCGCTGTCACGTCAGTGCTAAGAAGTTTGTGGGTCGGGACCAATGAAGAAGTGAGTCCTGACGTGGACAAGTTGTATTTCCCCAGCGGGTCGAAGATGCCTGAGTCCTGACGTGGACAAATCAAGACGAAACATGGGTCCTGACGTGGAACGAAGTTGTTTCCTTACGTGGAAAGATTGAGTCCTTACGTGGACATATCAAGCCAGAGTCCTTACATGGACAGATTGATAACGTATTCATTACGTGGAAAAAGATCATATTCCTTACGTGGAAAGATTGGAGTCCTTACGTGGACAGATTAAGATTGTGTTCCTAACGTGGAAAGATGGATATTCCTTACGTGGAAAGATTTGAGTCCTCACGCGGACATATCAAGATTGATTCCTTACGTGGAAAGATTAGAGTCCTTACGCGGACATATCAAGAGGAGATTCCTGACGTGGAAAGAAAGAGATTATTCCTGACGTGGAAGAGTTTAGTCCTGACGCGGACAGATCCAGACGAAGTCTTATTCCTTACGTGGAAAAATGGTGATTCCTTACGTGGAAAAGAGATTGATTCCTTACGTGGAAAGTTTAGTCCTGACGTGGACAGATGGAAAAGAAGTTGATTCCTGACGTGGAAAGAGAAGGTGTTTCCTTACGTGGAAAAGTTTAGTCCTGACGTGGACAGATCAAGGTTTGATTCCTAACGTGGAAAGATTGAGTCCTTACGTGGACATATCAAGATTGATTCCTTACGTGGAAAGATGAGTTTATTCCTTACGTGGAAAGATTGAGTCCTTACGTGGACATATCAAGATTGTGTTCCTAACGTGGAAAGATGGAGATTCCTTACGTGGAAAGTTTGTATTCCTTACGTGGAAAGAAGATGGTTTCCTTACGTGGAAAGAGATGGAGATTCCTTACGTGGAAAGTTTAGTCCTGACGCGGACAGATTGAGAAAAGAGATTGTGATTCCTTACGTGGAACGAAAGTTATTCCTTACGTGGAAAGTGTGGTCCTGACGCGGACAGATCCAGAAGAAAGTTATTCCTAACGTGGAAAGATGGAGATTCCTTACGTGGAAAACAAGTTATTCCTTACGTGGAAAGAAGATGTAGTCCTAACGTGGACAAGTTATTCCTTACGTGGGAAAAAAGAGAAGTTGTTTCCTTACGTGGAAAAGTTTAGTCCTGACGTGGACAGATCAAAGTTTATTCCTTACGTGGAAAGATTGAGTCCTTACGTGGACATATCAAGAGCATTCCTTACGTGGAAGAAAAATGGTTTCCTTACGCGGAAAGACGAGTTTATTCCTTACGTGGAAAGATTGAGTCCTCACGCGGACATATCAAGATTGATTCCTGACGTGGAAAGAAAGAGATTATTCCTGACGTGGAAGAGTTTAGTCCTGACGCGGACAGATCAAAGAAGTTATTCCTAACGTGGAAGAAGAAGATAGATTCCTTACGTGGAAAGTTTAGTCCTGACGTGGACGGAAAGAAGAAACGGTATTCCTTACGTGGAAAGAAGAAGCATTCCTAACGTGGAAACAAAGATTGATATAGTATTCCTCACGTGGAAAGATTGGGGTTCCTTACGTGGAAAATTTGTGATTCCTAACGTGGAAAAAGAAAGAGTCCTTACGTGGACAAAGCAAAAGAAGACGTATTCCTTACGTGGAAGAGTTTGACAAAGCAGAGAAAAGTCACCCCTGACGGGGAAAAGCGATGTATTCCTTACGTGGAAAGGTGAGTCCTAACGTGGACAGTATTATTCCTAACGTGGAACGGTTATTCCTTACGTGGAAAGGTGAGTCCTAACGTGGAGGTGGTATTCCTAACGTGGAAGAGTTTATTCCTAACGTGGACGATTTATCTCTGACGAGAAGGCAGACGAGCCGTCCCCAGCAAAGGTGTTGAAGTTTTTTCCGAGTTGACAGCAGACAGAGTCCTGACGTGGACAAGCAAAGGACGAAGTTTCCGATGATTCAATCTTTTTCAGGATGATGAGAAGAATCCCCAGCACGGTCGCACGAGATCAGTGGGTTGCCGTAACAGTTAAATTCAGCTGATGAATGTCGTTCCCCAAGCAGTGGCGCAGTTTATTTCTGCGGTTGGCAAATTTCTGGGTTCCTAGTATTCAACCGTCTCGTACCGCGAATGTCTGAAGGCTCCGGGCTCTTCACCCAATCGGGTCCAAGCCGCTTGAATAGGGGCAGCTGTTGCACCCTAAAAATTTGCCCAACCTTATTCACTGGGTCTATGTTTCAATATCATTAGCATTTGCATATAGAGCCATGTACATAGGTTACTCATCTGCATAGCATAAGCATAGCAAGTCAGCTAACAGGGGACCAATCATTGTTATCATCTCTAGAGGCCTATCAAGAGGTTATTATCCTAATTCAATCTCATTCAAGTCATCAGAAAAGAATTTGAAAGCAGGGGGTTCAGTGGATCAAGCATTGAGTATATCTCCTAATTGAGGGTGTCTGAGGGTCAACAAGGGGGTTGTGAGCTGTGAATTGAAGGCATGGGGAGTATCTAGACATCTTGGAGGACTTAGAAAGCCATTTGGAGAAGGAGACAAGTCATTGGTGTAGTCACAAGAGTTGTGGATGAAGACAGTCAACTAGGGTTTCATCTGGGTCAACCTTGGGTCAACTCTGGGTCAATTGACTGATTGAAAGGCATTAAGGGCTATTGAGGAGATGTGGGGTTCATCATTTGACATGTAGAAGAGGATATGGTGATATGCCAAGAAGAAATCAAGGAGAAGAGGAGTTTCTAAATTAGGGTTTCTGTGTAAAATCCCCTAGTTTAGGTCAAACTTCCAAGCAAGATAAGTCAAAATTCAAGCTTCAAATGGATCCTTGGCCAACATGAAACTTGTAGAGGATCTCAAGAACTTTAATTTGAGTGGTGGAAGACATCAAGGAGATTTATAGAACTCAAGTTATGGTCCTTGCAAGTTACAGGTCATCTGAGGTATCTGAAGTTTTGTCTGTGAAAGTGACTTGACTTCCAAGCAATTTTTACCCCTCAAGGAGATTTCAAATGAATTTCTGGTCAACATAAGAGTTGTTCCTCATTGTCTTAGCTTTCTAGAATGGTATAGTATGCCTTCATATGATTTGGGGAACTCTACTTATGGTCTTGGCAAGCAAAGGGTATTTTGGTCATTTGTGAATTACAGGTCATTCATAGCACATGCCTAAAACTCATACAAGGAAGCTTCAATGGAAAACTTCCCAACATCAAAGTTGTTCAAAATGGGATTTTAAGGCTAGAAAAGAAGGTGTGAAAGTTTGAAAAAGCTTGGAGCATGGAATTTTAAAAAGTGGTGAAAATGACTTAAAAAGGCATATAACTTGAAAAAGTTCAAGTTGGAAAATGGTTTGAGAGATCTACAAAGCCAATATGGGTCATCCAATATACCAAATTGATTCCCAACATCATTTTAAAGACATTGGTTCAGCCACATGTTTGAGTTTAGGTTTAAAAATTGGACTTCCTTTGTAAATTTGTTTCTTACATCATAAGGCAACATGGTAAAGCTTAACACAAGGCAAGGAAAACTTGGTTTTTTATGCATACACTCCTAATATCTCATGAGGGGAGATTTTCACTCAAGTTTACCCAAGATGCAAGCATGATATGATATGATTCAAAATGCCATCAAATGATAAATTCATGAAAGTTCCATAAGCTTCTAGATCCCTCTAGGACCAATCTAGAAACTTCTCATTCTGTTAATCCTCCCCTATATAAGGAAATGAAGCTGTTTGTTGTTAGGTTGGTGATTCTAGTTGCTTGCAAACCATACTTTTATCTCATAACTCCAAAATTGCATTTTGATTCCCATCTCTCCCAAACTCCATTGTTTGTGCTAGCTATCATCATCATCATCATCCTCCATTGTTGTAGAGTAAAAAGCACGAAGAAGGTACCTCAAATCGTGGCTGGACCATGAGTTCTTCTCCATCACTCCAAGTGGCGTGAAGCTTCGAATTGGCATTTTCAAGAGGTGTAAACACGAATTCTCTTCACCAGCATCATCACCATCATCCAAGGATCAATTGGCACAAGTGGCAAGGGCTGAAATGAGGGATAACCATCATCACCATATCCAATTGGTAAGAATACGTTTTGATTCGAATCACCATAATTATGCATGGTTAGGGTTAGTTGTTGTGATATTCATGATAGAGACCACTTAAGGATCATTTATGGTGAGTTTAAGGTCAATCCATGGAGGTTCAAGATGTGGTGTCAATTCTTGGTTGGTCAAGAATGGTTGATATATGAAGATTAAAAGCATGTGCTATAGTTTAGTATACTCAGTGTAACATGTAGAACACGTGGCTACAATTATTTTCAAGGTTTGTTACAGTTGCATGTCAAGCTTTCATGGTGGAACCATGGATTGGGGGTTTCGGTTTGCACCTTCTAGGTGGTTTCAAGAGGAGACATGGACATGGCTGCATAGAGGGTGAGGAGAGGATCGAGTTTGGTTTTTACATCGAAGGAAATGGTGGCGAGATGAGAGAGCTAGGGTGGCTGGAAGTTTCACTCATGAAGAGGGAGTTTGTATGAAGCTAGGGTTTTCATGTGGGGAAGAAAGAAGGGAGCCGTCGGATGAAGGTTAAATGTTTGACCAAGACTGGGATCAAACGACCCACGTTCAAACGAAAAAGAGAGGGAAATCCCAGACGCAGCCAAACGGCGTCGTTTGGATTAGTGAGCTTCTTGGGCTCATGCGCTATTCGCACCCCCCCATCAGCCAGGCCCACACGCGCGTGAACTGATCCAACATGCTATCTGCACCCCTCCTCTTTAATTCTTTTATTTTCATTTTCAATTTTCATTTTATTTCACTCATCTTCTAAAAATCATAACTAAATAAATAATGCATGTTTTTTACTCATTCTTTTTTTAATATTTTCCTTAGCATGTCTAGAAAATTAAAAAAATATAAAAATTGCATTTTATATTTTTTTCGCATTTTCCACATATTTTACAAAATAATGCATTCTTTTCCTTAATTCATTTCACACTTGAACTGGTACATTTTTGTTCATGACTTTAGGAATAGATTTTTTTGCTCATTCTTGTTGGTGATGTTAAATAATGAATTGTATTACTCTCTGGATTTATTACTAGATTTTTTAGAATAAAATTTAATTAGTTTAGATAATTGAACTTAGGATAGTTTTATTAGGGCTTTTAAGTGGCATGCTTGAAATTCAACATTTTATTTTGGGGTTTTTAGGACAAGTTAGCCTATGGGGAATATATGGGGCTTAAGGGTAGTTAAGTAGGATCCCCTAGAATTTATATTAGGAATTTTTATTACCATATGCTATTTTTGGTTGATTTTTGAATTGATTGATCATTTGTGTGGCTCTTAGGGCATAGTTTGTATTGTTTTGCTTTCTTTTCTTCTCCTTTGGGTGTGGAGCTTTGAAGATTGAATTGAGGACCTTGTGAAGACCTTGTGGATGAAGCACATTGAAGACTCAAGATGGAAGATCAAGTTCAAATTCATTGAAGATGCTGTGTTTGCTAGAAGACTGTTGAAGACTATAGGATTTAGGGTTAGGAAGAGCTTAGTCTAGCAACTTGATTCACAAACATAGATGGCTTTGTTTGCCTCTATCCTTTCTCTATGATTCAAAGTCTCTTTCAAATATCCACCTCCTTCCTTTGGAAGGATCAGTGAATGTATTTGAAAGATAGAACTTTTGAGAGAAAACTTTCTGTTTAATGTTAACAGTTAATGAACCACCCTTGGTAGGTAATTAACTGTCTAACATTCGTTCACTTCATCTGGTTGACTGATATTCATCCTGGAGCCTGAGACTTGAAGAAAAGCCATTGTAGACTAAGGACTGGTGCTCAAGATCTTTGCTTGAAGACTGTGAAGATAGAGACTGCTGCTAACTGAAGCTTGTAGCTGATTGGAGATGACTTGAAGATGGATATTGATGTAGAGCTGCTGTGGCTGTTTATTTTTGTTGTATTTCATTTCTTGATGTATTGATTGGTTTCCCTGACTGTATTGTTTGCTGTTTACCCTGCTGGGTTGAAAGTGAAGCCTGTTCACTTTTGCCTATTGTTTTCTAGGTTCGGGGTTGAGTGGGACTCCCTTGCCTCGCTTGTATTGTTGCATCCATGCATTTTACTGTTTTACTGTATATATCTGATATTGTTTCCGTCTGTTCCCGTAGGACCTCTGTTTCTCTCTGTGCAAGAGAGAAATATGATAGACATTAGGTCTTAACCCATGCATGATAACATTAGGTTAGTTTGTTTCCCTTCGCAACCATAGGTTAGAGTTCTGTCTCTTCTTTCTCAAAACAAACAGAAAAACACAATAAGATTTCAAATACAATAAAAGACACTTCTTCCGTAAAAGAATGTGAACTCATCAAGACGTCATTTTTGTCCGCTGGGACTGCTAATCAAGGAAACCTTTTTCAGAAGGAGTAAAATCAACCAAGACAAGCCTGTGTCGTGCGTAGCCCGAACTACGTTTGCTTTGCTCTTTCATGCCGTATGAAAGTACGTAGGCATAGGATGCGACATCCTAGCGAGCAACCTTCCCTTCCTTCCCCGTAGGTAGGCGAACTACGTTGACTCTGATTTCTCGTTCCAGGAGGGAATACGTAGGCATAAAGTGCGATACTTTGCCGAGTCATTTTTATTTTTATTTTCATTTTATTTTCTTTTTAACCCTTGACCTATAGTTTAGATAGAATAATAATCCATACCCGAAAACAAGCGTGGATCCCGTCGAGTACGACGGACGTGAGGGGTGCTAATACCTTCCCCTTGCGTAACCGACTCCCGAATCCAGGTTTTGGTTGCGACGACCATACCTTTCCCATGTTGTGCGAGGTTTACCCTGAGCGTTTCCTTTCCCTCCCGTGGGATAAATAACGCACGGTGGCGACTCTTCTGTTCAGCCGGCGCCGATTTTCGCAGTAGCGACAGTAATAACCGGAGTCTGGATACTCAACGAAACTGACCGGAGCCGGAACGCTCAACGTAATAACTGGAGTCTGGATGCTCAACGAAACTGACCGGAGCCTGAACGCTTAACGTAATAACCGGAGTCTAGATACCCAACAAAACTGACCGGAGCCTGAACGCCAAATGTAATAACCAGAGTCCTTGATACGCAACGAAACTGACCGGAGCCTGAACGATCAACGTAATAACCAGAGTCTGGATACCCAACGAAACTGACCGGAGCCTGAACGCTCAACGTAATAACCGGAGTCTGGATACCCAACGAAACTGATCGGAGCCTAAACGCTCAATGTAATAACAGGAGTCAGGATACCCAACAAAATTGATCGGAGCCTGAACGCTCAACGTAATAACCCGAATCTGGACACTCAACGAAACTAACCGGAGCCTGAACGCTCAACGTAATAACCGGAGTCTGGATACAAAACGAAACTGACCGGAGCCTGAACGCTCAACGTAATAACCGGAGTCTGGATACCCAATGAAACTGACCGGAGCCTGAACGCTCAACGTAATAGCCGGAATCTGGATACCTAACGAAACTAACCAGAGTCTGGATACAAAACGAAACTGACCGGAGCCTGAACGCTCAACGTAATAACCGGATTCTGGATACCCAATGAAACTGACCAGAGCCTGAAC
Source organism: Lathyrus sativus (assembly GCA_963859935.3). Taxonomy (NCBI): domain Eukaryota; kingdom Viridiplantae; phylum Streptophyta; class Magnoliopsida; order Fabales; family Fabaceae; genus Lathyrus; species Lathyrus sativus. Next base: position 193,063 of record CAWUDS030000639.1, read on the forward strand.
GCTCAACGTAATAGCCAGAATCTGGATACCTAACGAAACTAACCGGAGCCTGATCGCTCAACGTAATAACCGGAGTCTTGATACTCAACGAAACTGACCGGAGCCGGAATGCTCAACGTAATAACTGGAGTCTGGATGCTCAACAAAAATGACCGGAGCCTGAACGCTCAACATAATAACCGGAGTCTGGATACCCAACAAAACTGACCGGAGCCTGCTTGCTCAACGTAATAACCGGAGTCTGGATACCCAACAATACTGACCGGAGCCTGAACGTTCAACGTAAAAACAGGAGTCTGGATACCCAACAAAACTGACCGGAGCCTGAACGCTCAACGTAATAACCGGAGTCTGGATACCCAACGAAACTGACCGGAGCCTGAACGCTCAACGTAATAACCGAAGTATGGATACCCAACAAAACTCACCGGAGCCTGAACGTTCAACGTAAAAACCGGACTCTGGATACCCAACAAAACTGACCGGAGCCTGAACGTTCAACGTAAAAACCGGAGTCTGGATACCCAACAAAACTGACCGGAGCCTGAACGCTCAATGTAATAACCGGAGTCTGGATACCCAACGAAACTGACCGGAGCTTGAACGCTCAACGTAATAACCGAAGTCTGGATACCAAACAAAACTGACCGGAGCCTGAACGCTCAACGTAATAACCGTAATCTGGAGACCCAATGAAACTGACCGGAGCCTGAACGCTCAACGTAATAACCAGAGTCTGGATACCCAACGAAACTGACCGCAGCCTGAACGCTCAACGTAATAACCGGAGTCTGGATACCCAACAAAACTGACCTGAGCCTGAACGCCTAACGGAAAAACCGGAGTCTGGATACCCAACGAATCTGACCGGAGCCTGAACGCTCAACGTAATAACCGGAGTCTGGATACTCAACGAAACTGACCGGAGCCTGAACGCTTAACGTAATAACCGGAGTCTAGATACCCAACAAAACTGACCGGAGCCTGAACGCCAAATGTAATAACCAGAGTCTGGATACGCAACGAAACTGACCGGAGCCTGAACGATCAACGTAATAACCGGAGTCTGGATACCCAACGAAACTGACCGGAGAATGAACGCTCAACGTAATAAACGGAGTCTGGATACCCAACGAAACTGATCGGAGCCTAAACGCTCAACGTAATAACAGGAGTCAGGATACCCAACAAAATTGACCGGAGCCTGAACGCTCAACGTAATAACCCGAATCTGGATACTCAACGAAACTAACCGGAGCCTGAACGCTCAACGTAATAACCGGAGTCTGGATACAAAACGAAACTGACCGGAGCCTGAATGCTCAACGTAATAACCGGAGTCTGGATACCCAATGAAACTGACCGGAGCCTGAACGCTCAACGTAATTGCCGGAATCTGGATACCTAACGAAACTAACCGGAGCCTGATCGCTCAACGTAATAACCCGAGTCTTGATACTCAACGAAACTGACCGGAGCCGGAATGCTCAACGTAATAACTGGAGTCTGGATGCTCAACGAAAATGACCGGAGCCTGAACGCTCAACATAATAACCGGAGTCTGGATACCCAACGAAACTGACCGGAGCCTGCTCGCTCAACGTAATAACCGGAGACTGGATACCCAACAAAACTGACCGGAGCCTGAACGTTCAACGTAAAAACAGGAGTCTGGATACCCAACAAAACTGACCGGAGCCTGAACGCTCAACGTAATAACCGGAGTCTGGATACCCAACGAAACTGACCGGAGCCTGAACGCTCAACGTAATAACCGAAGTATAGATACCCAACAAAACTCACCGGAGCCTGAACGTTCAACGTAAAAACCGGACTCTGGATACCCAACAAAACTGACCGGAGCCTGAACGTTCAACGTAAAAACCGGAGTCTGGATACCCAACAAAACTGACCGGAGCCTGAACGCTCAATGTAATAACCGGAGTCTGGATACCCAACGAAACTGACCGGAGCTTGAACGCTCAACGTAATAACCGAAGTCTGGATACCAAACAAAACTGACCGGAGCCTGAACGCTCAACGTAATAACCGTAATCTGGAGACCCAATGAAACTGACCGGAGCCTGAACGCTCAACGTAATAACCAGAGTCTGGATACCCAACGAAACTGACCGCAGCCTGAACGCTCAACGTAATAACCGGAGTCTGGATACCCAACAAAACTGACCTGAGCCTGAACGCTCAACGGAAAAACCGGAGTCTGGATACCCAACGAATCTGACCGGAGCCTGAACGCTCAACGTAATAACCGGAGTCTGGATACCCAACAAAACTGAAGGGAGCCTGAACGCTCAACGTAATAACCGGAGTCTGGATACTCAACGAAACTGACCGGAGCCGGAACGCTCAACGTAATAACTGGAGTATGGATGCTCAACGAAACTGACCGGAGCCTGAACGCTTAACGTAATAACCGGAGTCTAGATACCCAACAAAACTGACCGGAGCCTGAACGCCAAATGTAATAACCAGAGTCTGGATACGCAACGAAACTGGCCGGAGCCTGAACGATCAACGTAATAACCGGAGTCTAGATACCCAACGAAACTGACCGGAGCCTGAACGCTCAACGTAATAACCGGAGTCTGGATACCCAACGAAACTGATCGGAGCCTAAACGCTCAACGTAATAACAGGAGTCAGGATACCCAACAAAATTGACCGGAGCCTGAACGCTCAACGTAATAACCGGAGTCTGGATACAAAACGAAACTGACCGGAGCCTGAACGCTGAACGTAATAACCGGAGTCTGGATACCCAATGAAACTGACCGGAGCCTGAACGCTCAACGTAATAGCCGGAATCTGGATACCTAACGAAACTAACCGGAGCCTGATCGCTCAACGTAATAACCAGAGTCTTGATACTCAACGAAACTGACCGGAGCCGGAACGCTCAACGTAATAACTGGAGTCTGGATGCTCAACGAAAATGACCAGAGCCTGAACGCTCAACATAATAACCGGAGTCTGGATACCCAACGAAACTGACCGGAGCCTGCTCGCTCAACGTAATAACCGGAGTCTGGATACCCAACAAAACTGACCGGAGCATGAACGTTCAACGTAAAAACAGGAGTCTGGATACCCAACAAAACTGACCGGAGCCTGAACGCTCAACGTAATAACCGGAGTCTGGATACCCAACGAAACTGACCGGAGCCTGAACGCTCAACGTAATAACCGAAGTATGGATACCCAACAAAACTGACCGGAGCCTGAACGTTCAACGTAAAAACCGGAGTCTGGATACCCAACAAAACTGACCGGAGCCTGAACGCTCAACGTAATAACCGGAGTCTGGATACCCAACGAAACTGACTGGAGCCTGAACGCTCAACGTAATAACCGAAGTCTGGATACCAAACAAAACTGACCGGAGCCTGAACGCTCAACGTAATAACCGGAGTTTGGAGACCCAATGAATCTGACCGGATCCTGAACGCTCAACGTAATAACCGGAGTCTGGATACCCAAAAAAACTGAACGGAGCCTGAACGCTCAACGTAATACTCGGAGTCTGGATACTCAACGAAACTGACCGGAGCCAGAACGCTCAACGTAATAACTGGAGTCTGGATGCTCAACGAAACTGACCAGAGCCTGAAGGCTTAACGTAATAACCGGAGTCTAGATACCCAACAAAACTGACCGGAGCCTGAACGCCTAATGTAATAACCAGAGTCTGGATACGCAACGAAACTGACCGGTGCCTGAATGCTCAACGTAATAACCGGAGTCTGGATACCCAACGAAACTGACCGGAGCCTGAACGCTCAACGTAATAACCGGAGTCTGGATACACAAAGAAACTGACCGGAGCCTGAACGCTCAACGTAAAAATCGGAGTCTGGATACCCAACGAAACAGACCGGAGCCTGAACGCTTAACGTAAAAACCGGAGTTTGGATACCCAACGAAACTGACCGGAGCCTGTATGCTCAACGTAATAACCGGAGTCTGGATACACAACGAAACTGACCGGTGCCTGAACGTTTAACGTAATAACCTGAGTCTGGATACCCAACGAAATTGATCAGAGCCTGAATGCTCAACGTAATAACCTGAGTCTGGATACCAAACGAAACTGACCGGAGCCTGAACGCTCAACGTAATAACCGGAGTCAGGATACCCAACAAAACTGACCGGAACCTGAATGCTAAACATAAAAACCGGAGTCTGGATACCCAACGAAACTGACCGGAGCCTGAATGCTTAATGTAATAACCGGAGTCTGGATACACAACCGAACTGACCGGAGCCTTAACGCTCAATGTTATAACCGGAGGATGGATACCCAACAAAACTGAACGGAGCTTGAACGCTCAACGTAATAACCGGAGTCTGGATACTCAACGAAACTGACCGGAGCATGAACGCACAATGTAATAACTGAAGTCTGGATGCTCAACGAAAATGACCGGAGCTTGAACGCTCAACGTAATAACCGGAGTCTGGACACCCAACGAAATTGACCGGAGCCTGAACGTTCAACGTAATAACCGGAGTCTGGATACCCAACGAAACTGACCGGAGCCTGAACGCTCAACGTAATAACCGGAGTCTGGATACCTAACGAAACTGATCGGAGCCTGAACGCTCAACATAAAAACCGGAGTTTGGATACCCAACAAAACTGACCGGAGCCTGAACACTCAACGAAAAACCGGAGTCTGGACACACAACGAAACTGACCGGAGCCTGAACGCTCAACGTAATAACCGAAATCTGGATACCAAACGAAACTGACCAGAGCCTGAACGCTTAACGTAATAACCGGAGTCTAGATACCCAACAAAACTGACCGGAGCCTGAACGCCTAATGTAATAACCAGAGTCTGGATACGCAACGAAACTGACCGGAGCATGAACGATCAACGTAATAACCGGAGTCTAGATACCCAACGAAACTGACCGGAGCCTGAACGCTCAACGTAATAACCGGAGTCTGGATACCCAACGAAACTGACTGGAGCCTGAACGCTCAACGTAATAACCGAAGTATGGATACCCAACAAAACTGACCGGAGCCTGAACGTTCAACGTAAAAACCGGAGTCTGGATACCCAACAAAACTGACCGGAGCCTGAACGCTCAACGTAATAACCGGAGTCTGGATACCCAACGAAACTGACCGGAGCCTGAACGCTCAACGTAATAACCGAAGTCTGGATACCAAACAAAACTGACCGGAGCCTGAACGCTCAACGTAATAACCGGAGTTTGGAGACCCAATGAATCTGACCGGATCCTGAACGCTCAACGTAATAACCGGAGTCTGGATACCCAAAAAAACTGAACGGAGCCTGAACGCTCAACGTAATACTCGGAGTCTGGATACTCAACGAAACTGACCGGAGCCGGAACGCTCAACGTAATAACTGGAGTATGGATGCTCAACGAAACTGACCAGAGCCTGAACGCTTAACGTAATAACCGGAGTCTAGATACCCAACAAAACTGACCGGAGCCTGAACGCCTAATGTAATAACCAGAGTCTGGATACGCAACGAAACTGACCGGTGCCTGAATGCTCAACGTAATAACCGGAGTCTGGATACCCAACGAAACTGACCGGAGCCTGAACGCTCAACGTAATAACCGGAGTCTTGATACACAAAGAAACTGACCGGAGCCTGAACGCTCAACGTAAAAATCGGAGTCTGGATACCCAACGAAACAGACCGGAGCCTGAACGCTCAACGTAAAAACCGGAGTTTGGATACCCAACGAAACTGACCGGAGCCTGTATGCTCAACGTAATAACCGGAGTCTGGATACACAACGAAACTGACCGGTGCCTGAACGTTTAACATAATAACCTGAGTCTGGATACCCAACGAAATTGATCAGAGCCTGAATGCTCAACGTAATAACCTGAGTCTGGATACCCAACGAAACTGACCGGAGCCTGAACGCTCAACGTAATAACCGGAGTCAGGATACCCAACAAAACTGACCGGAACCTGAATGCTAAACATAAAAACCGGAGTCTGGATACCCAACGAAACTGACCGGAGCCTGAATGCTTAATGTAATAACCGGAGTCTGGATACACAACCGAACTGACCGGAGCCTTAACGCTCAATGTTATAACCGGAGGATGGATACCCAACAAAAATGAACGGAGCTTGAACGCTCAACGTAATAACCGGAGTCTGGATACTCAACGAAACTGACCGGAGCATGAACGCACAATGTAATAACTGAAGTCTGGATGCTCAACGAAAATGACCGGAGCCTGAACGCTCAACGTAATAACCGGAGTCTGGACACCCAACGAAATTGACCGGAGCCTGAACGTTCAACGTAATAACCGGAGTCTGGATACCCAACGAAACTGACCGGAGCCTGAACGCTCAACGTAATAACCGGAGTCTGGATACCCAACGAAACTGATCGGAGCCTGAACGCTCAACATAAAAACCGGAGTCTGGATACCCAACAAAACTGACCGGAGCCTGAACACTCAACGAAAAACCGGAGTCTGGACACACAACGAAACTGACCGGAGCCTGAACGCTCAACGTAATAACCGAAATCTGGATACCAAACGAAACTGACCAGAGCCTGAACGCTTAACGTAATAACCGGAGTCTAGATACCCAATGAATCTGACCGGATCCTGAACGCTTAATGTAATAACCAGAGTCTGGATACGCAACGAAACTGACCGGAGCCTGAACGCTCAACATAATAACCGGAGTCTGGATACTCAACAAACTGACCGGAGCCGGAACGCTCAACGTAATAACTGGAGTCTGGATGCTCAACGGAACTGACCAGAGCCTGAACGCTTAACGTAATAACCGGAGTCTAGATACCCAACAAAACTGACCGGAGCTTGAACGCCTAATGTAATAACCAGAGTCTGGATACGCAACGAAACTGACCGGAGCCTGAACGATCAACGTAATAACCGGAGTCTAGATACCCAACAAAACTGACCGGAGCCTGAACGCTCAACGTAATAACCGGAGTCTGGATACCCAACGAAACTGACCGGAGCCTGTTCACTCAACGTAATAACCAGAGTCTGGATACCCAACAAAACTGACCGGAGCCTGAATGTTCAACGTAAAAACCGGAGTCTGGATACCCAACAAAACTGACCGGAGCCTGAACGTTCAACGTAAAAACCGGAGTCTGGATACCCAACAAAACTGACCGGAGCTTGAACGCTCAACGTAATAACCGAAGTCTGGATACCAAACAAAACTGACCGGAGCCTGAACGCTCAACGTAATAACCGTAGTCTGGAGACCCAATGAAACTGACCGGAGCCTGAACGCTCAACGTAATAACCAGAGTCTGGATACCCAACGAAACTGACCGCAGCCTGAACGCTCAACGTAATAACCGGAGTCTGGATACCCACCAAAACTGACCTGAGCCTGAACGCTCAACGGAAAAACCGGAGTCTGGATACCCAACGAATCTGACCGGAGCCTGAACGCTCAACGGAAAAACCGGAGTCTGGATACCCAACAAAACTGAAGGGAGCCTGAATGCTCAACGTAATAACCGGAGTCTGGATACTCAACGAAACTGACCGGAGCCGGAACGCTCAACGTAATAACTGGAGTCTGGATGCTCAACGAAACTGACCGGAGCCTGAACGCTTAACGTAATAACCGGAGTCTAGATATCCAACAAAACTGACCGGAGCCTGAACGCCAAATGTAATAACCAGAGTCTGGATACGAAACGAAACTGACCGGAGCCTGAACGATCAACGTAATAACCGGAGTCTGGATACCCAACGAAACTGACCGGAGCCTGAACGCTCAACGTAATAACCGGAGTCTGGATACCCAACGAAACTGATCGGAGCCTAAACGCTCAACGTAATAACAGGAGTCAGGATACCCAACAAAATTGACCGGAGCCTGAACGCTCAACGTAATAACCCGAATCTGGATACTCAACGAAACTAACCGGAGCCTGAACGCTCAACGTAATAACCGGAGTCTGGATACAAAACGAAACTGACCGGAGCCTGAACGCTCAACGTAATAACCGGAGTCTGGATACCCAATGAAACTGACCGGAGCCTGAACGCTCAACGTAATAGCCGGAATCTGGATACCTAACGAAACTAACCGGAGCCTGATCGCTCAACGTAATAACCGGAGTCTTGATACTCAACGAAACTGACCAGAGCCGGAACGCTCAACGTAATAACTAGAGTCTGGATGCTCAACAAAAATGACCGGAGCCTGAACGCTCAACATAATAACCGGACTCTGGATACCCAACGAAACTGACCGGAGCCTGCTCGCTCAACGTAATAACCGGAGTCTGGATACCCAACAAAAATGACCGGAGCCTGAACGTTCACCGTAAAAACAGGAGTCTGGATACCCAACAAAACTGACCGGAGCCTGAACGCTCAACGTAATAACTGGAGTCTGGATACCCAACGAAACTGACTGGAGCCTGAACGCTCAATGTAACAACCGAAGTATGGATACCCAACAAAACTGACCGGATCCTGAACGTTCAACGTAAAAACTGGAGTCTGGATACCCAACAAAACTGACCGGAGCCTGAACGCTCAACGTAATAACCGGAGTCTGGATACCCAACGAAACTGACCGAGGCCTGAACGCTTAACGTAATAACCAAAGTCTGGATACCAAACAAAACTGACCGGAGCCTGAACGCTCAACGTAATAACCGGAGTCTGGAGACCCAATGAATCTGATCGGATCCTGAACGCTCAACGTAATAACCGGAGTCTGGATACCCAACAAAACTGAACGGAGCCTGAACGCTCAACATAATAACCGGAGTCTGGATACTCAACGAAACTGACCGGAGCTGGAACGCTCAACGTAATAACTGGAGTCTGGATGCTCAACGAAACTGACTAGAGCCTGAACGCTTAACGTAATAACCGGAGTCTAGATACCCAACAAAACTGACCGGAGCCTGAACGCCTAATGTAATAACCAGAGTCTGGATACGCAACGAAACTGACCGGAGCCTGAACGATCAACGTAATAACCGGAGTCTAGATACCCAACAAAACTGACCGGAGCCTGAACGCTCAACGTAATAACCGGAGTCTGGATACCCAACGAAACTGACCGGAGCCTGTTCACTCAACGTAATAACCAGAGTCTGGATACCCAACAAAACTGACCGGAGCCTGAACGTTCAACGTAAAAACCGGAGTCTGGATACCCAACAAAACTGACCGGAGCCTGAACGTTCAACGTAAAAACCGGAGTCTGGATACCCAACAAAACTGACCGGAGCCTGAACGCTCAACGTAATAACCGAAGTCTGGATACCAAACAAAACTGACCGGAGCCTGAACGCTCAACGTAATAACCATAGTCTGGAGACCTAATGAAACTGACCGGAGCCTGAACGCTCAACGTAATAACCAGAGTCTGGATACCCACCAAAACTGACCGGAGCCTGAACGTTCAACGTAAAAACCGGAGTCTGGATACCCAACAAAACTGACCGGAGCCTGAACGTTCAACGTAAAAACCGGAGTCTTGATACCCAACAAAACTGACCGGAGCCTGAACGCCAAATGTAATAACCGGAGTCTGGATACGAAACAAAACTGACCGGAGCCTGAACGCTCAACGTAATAACCGGAGTCTGGATACCCAACGAAACTGATCGGAGCCTAAACGCTCAACGTAATAACAGGAGTCAGGATACCCAACAAAATTGACCGGAGCCTGAACGCTCAACGTAATAACCCGAATCTGGATACTCAACGAAACTAACCGGAGCCTGAACGCTCAACGTAATAACCGGAGTCTGGATACAAAACGAAACTGACCGGAGCCTGAACGCTCAACGTAATAACCGGAGTCTGGATACCCAATGAAACTGACCGGAGCCTGAACGCTCAACGTAATAGCCGGAATCTGGATACCTAACGAAACTAACCGGAGCCTGATCGCTCAACGTAATAACCGGAGTCTTGATACTCAACGAAACTGACCAGAGCCGGAACGCTCAACGTAATAACTAGAGTCTGGATGCTCAACAAAAATGACCGGAGCCTGAACGCTCAACATAATAACCGGAGTCTGGATACCCAACGAAACTGACCGGAGCCTGCTCGCTCAACGTAATAACCGGAGTCTGGATACCCAACAAAACTGACCGGAGCCTGAACGTTCACCGTAAAAACAGGAGTCTGGATACCCAACGAAACTGACCGGAGCCGGAACGCTCAACGTAATAACTGGAGTCTGGATGCTCAACGAAACTGACTAGAGCCTGAACGCTTAACGTAATAACCGGAGTCTAGATACCCAACAAAACTGACCGGAGCCTGAACGCCTAATGTAATAACCAGAGTCTGGATACGCAACGAAACTGACCGGAGCCTGAACGATCAACGTAATAACCGGAGTCTAGATACCCAACAAAACTGACCGGAGCCTGAACGCTCAACGTAATAACCGGAGTCTGGATACCCAACGAAACTGACCGGAGCCTGAACGCTCAACGTAATAACCAGAGTCTGGATACCCAACAAAACTGACCGGAGCCTGAACGTTCAACGTAAAAACCGGAGTCTGGATACCCAACAAAACTGACCGGAGCCTGAACGTTCAACGTAAAAACCGGAGTCTGGATACCCAACAAAACTGACCGGAGCCTGAACGCTCAACGTAATAACCGAAGTCTGGATACCAAACAAAACTGACCGGAGCCTGAACGCTCAACGTAATAACCATAGTCTGGAGACCCAATGAAACTGACCGGAGCCTGAACGCTCAACGTAATAACCAGAGTCTGGATACCCACCAAAACTGACCGGAGCCTGAACGTTCAACGTAAAAACCGGAGTCTGGATACCCAACAAAACTGACCGGAGCCTGAACGTTCAACGTAAAAACCGGAGTCTGGATACCCAACAAAACTGACCGGAGCCTGAACGCCAAATGTAATAACCGGAGTCTGGATACGAAACAAAACTGACCGGAGCCTGAACGCTCAACGTAATAACCGGAGTCTGGATACCCAACGAAACTGATCGGAGCCTAAACGCTCAACGTAACAACAGGAGTCAGGATACCCAACAAAATTGACCGGAGCCTGAACGCTCAACGTAATAACCCGAATCTGGATACTCAACGAAACTAACCGGAGCCTGAACGCTCAACGTAATAACCGGAGTCTGGATACAAAACGAAACTGACCGGAGCCTGAACGCTCAACGTAATAACCGGAGTCTGGATACCCAATGAAACTGACCGGAGCCTGAACGCTCAACGTAATAGCCGGAATCTGGATACCTAACGAAACTAACCGGAGCCTGATCGCTCAACGTAATAACCGGAGTCTTGATACTCAACGAAACTGACCAGAGCCGGAACGCTCAACGTAATAACTAGAGTCTGGATGCTCAACAAAAATGACCGGAGCCTGAACGCTCAACATAATAACCGGAGTCTGGATACCCAACGAAACTGACCGGAGCCTGCTCGCTCAACGTAATAACCGGAGTCTGGATACCCAACAAAACTGACCGGAGCCTGAACGTTCACCGTAAAAACAGGAGTCTGGATACCCAACAAAACTGACCGGAGCCTGAACGCTCAACGTAATAACTGGAGTCTGGATACCCAACGAAACTGACCGGAGCCTGCTCGCTCAACGTAATAACCGAAGTCTGGATACCCAACAAAACTGACCGGAGCCTAAACGCTCAACGTAATAACAGGAGTCAGGATACCCAACAAAATTGACCGGAGCCTGAACGCTCAACGTAATAACCCGAATCTGGATACTCAACGAAACTAACCGGAGCCTGAACGCTCAACGTAATAACCAGAGTCTGGATACAAAACGAAACTGACCGGAGCCTGAACGCTCAACGTAATAACCGGAGTCTGGATACCCAATGAAACTGACCGGAGCCTGAACGCTCAACGTAATAGCCGGAATCTGGATACCTAACCAAACTAACCGGAGCCTGATCGCTCAACGTAATAACCGGAGTCTTGACACTCAACGAAACTGACCGGAGCCGGAACGCTCAACGTAATAACTGGAGTCTGGATGCTCAACAAAAATGACCGGAGCCTGAACGCTCAACATAATAACCGGAGTCTGGATACCCAACGAAACTGACCGGAGCCTGCTCGCTCAACGTAATAACCGGAGTCTGGATACCCAACAAAACTGACCGGAGCCTGAACGCTCAACGTAATAACCGGAGTCTGGATACCCAACGAATTTGACTGGAGCCTGAACGCTCAACGTAATAACCGGAGTCTGGATACCCAACGAAACTGACTGGAGCCTGAACGCTCAACGTAACAACCGAAGTATGGATACCCAACAAAACTGACCGGAGCCTGAACGTTCAACGTAAAAACCGGAGTCTGGATACCCAACAAAACTGACCGGAGCCTGAACGCTCAACGTAATAACCGGAGTCTGGATATCCAACGAAACTAACTGGAGCCTGAACGCTTAACGTAATAACCGAAGTCTGGATACCAAACAAAACTGACCGGAGCCTGAACGCTCAACGTAATAACCGGAGTCTGGAGACCCAATGAATCTGACCGGATCCTGAACGCTCAACGTAATAACCGGAGTCTGGATACCCAACAAAACTGAACGGAGGCTGAACGCTCAACGTAATAACCGGAGTCTGGATACTCAACGAAACTGACCGGAGCCGGAACGCTCAACGTAATAACTGGAGTCTGGATGCTCAACGAAACTGACCAGAGCCTGAACGCTTAACGTAATAACTGGAGTCTAGATACCCAACAAAACTGACCGGAGCCTGAACGCCTAATGTAATAACCAGAGTCTGGATACGCAACGAAACTGACCTGAGCCTGAACGCTCAACGGAAAAACCGGAGTCTAGATACCCAACGAAACTGACCAGAGCCTGAACGCCTAACGTAATAACCGAAGTCTGGATACCCAACGAAACTGACCGGAGCCTGTTCACTCAACGTAATAACCGGAGTCTGGATACCCAACAAAACTGATCGGAGCCTGAACGTTCAACGTAAAAACCGGAGTCTGGATACCCAACAAAACTGACCGGAGCCTGAACGCTCAACGTAATAACCGGAGTCTGGATACCCAACGAAACTGACCGGAGCTTGAACGCTCAACGTAATAACCGAAGTCTGGATACCAAACAAAACTGACCGGAGCCTGAACGCTCAACGTAATAACCGTAGTCTGGAGACCAAATGAAACTGACCGGAGCCTGAACGCTCAACGTAATAACCAGAGTCTAGATACCCAACAAAACTCACCACAGCTTGAACGCTCAACGTAATAATCGGAGTCTGGATACCCAACAAAACTGACCTGAGCCTGAACGCTCAACGGAAAAACCGGAGTCTGGATACCCAACGAAAACTGACCGGAGCCGGAACGCTCAACGTAATAACTGGAGTCTGGATGCTCAACGAAACTGACCGGAGCCTGAATGCTTAACGTAATAACCGGAGTCTAGATACCCAACAAAACTGACCGGAGCCTGAACGCCAAATGTAATAACCAGAGTCTGGATACGAAACGAAACTGACCGGAGCCTGAACGATCAAAGTAATAACCGGAGTCTGGATACCCAACGAAACTGACCGGAGCCTGAACGCTCAACGTAATAACCGGAGTCTGGATACCCAACGAAACTGATCAGAGCCTAAACGCTCAACGTAATAACAGGAGTCAGGATACCCAACAAAATTGACCGGAGCCTGAACGCTCAACGTAATAACCCGAATCTGGATACTCAACGAAACTAACCGGAGCCTGAACGCTCAACGTAATAACCGGAGTCTGGATACCCAATGAAACTGACCGGAGCCTAAACGCTCAACGTACTAGCCGGAATCTGGATACCTAACGAAACTAACCGGAGCCTGATCGCTCAACGTAATAACCGGAGTCTTGATACTCAACGAAACTGACCGGAGCCGGAACGCTCAACGTAATAACTGGAGTCTGGATGCTCAACGAAAATGACCGGAGCCTGAACGCTCAACATAATAACCGGAGTCTGGATACCCAACGAAACTGACCGGAGCCTGCTCGCTCAACGTAATAACCGGAGTCTGGATACCCAACAAAACTGACCGGAGCCTGAACGCTCAACGTAATAACCGGAGTCTGGATACCCAACGAAACTGACTGGAGCCTGAACGCTCAACGTAACAACCGAAGTATGGATACCCAACAAAACTGACCGGAGCCTGAACGTTCAACGTAAAAACCGGAGTCTGGATACCCAACAAAACTGACCGGAGCCTAAACGCTCAACGTAATAACCGGAGTCTGGATACCCAACGAAACTGACCGGAGCCTGAACGCTTAACATAATAACCGAAGTCTGGATACCAAACAAAACTGACCGGAGCCTGAACGCTCAACGTAATAACCGGAGTCTGGAGACCCAATGAATCTGACCGGATCCTGAACGCTCAACGTAATAACCGGAGTCTGGATACCCAACAAAACTGAACGGAGCCTGAACGCTCAACGTAATAACCGGAGTCTGGATACTCAACGAAACTGACCGGAGCCGGAACGCTCAACGTAATAACTGGAGTCTGGATGCTCAACTAAACTGACCAGAGCCTGAACGCTTAACGTAATAACCGGAGTCTAGATACCCAACAAAACTGACCGGAGCCTGAACGCCTAATGTAATAACCAGAGTCTGGATACGCAACGAAACTGACCGGAGCCTGAACGATCAACGTAATAACCGGAGTCTAGATACCCAACGAAACTGACCGGAGCCTGAACGCTCAACGTAATAACCGGAGTCTGGATACCCAACGAAACTTACCGGAGCCTGTTCACTCAACGTAATAACCAGAGTCTGGATACCCAACAAAACTGACCGGAGCCTGAACGCTCAACGTAATAACCGGAGTCTGGATACCCAACGAAACTGATCAGAGCCTAAACGCTCAACGTAATAACAGGAGTCAGGATACCCAACAAAATTGACCGGAGCCTGAACGCTCAACGTAATAACCCGAATCTAGATACTCAACGAAACTAACCGGAGCCTGAACGCTCAACGTAATAACCAGAGTCTGGATACCCAATGAAACTGACCGGAGCCTAAACGCTCAACGTAATAGCCGGAATCTGGATACCTAACAAAACTAACCGGAGCCTGATCGCTCAACGTAATAACCGGAGTCTTGATACTCAACGAAACTGACCGGAGCCGGAACGCTCAACGTAATAACTGGAGTCTGGATGCTCAACGAAAATGACCGGAGCCTGAACGCTCAACATAATAACCGGAGTCTGGATACCCAACGAAACTGACCGGAGCCTGCTCGCTCAACGTAATAACCGGAGTCTGGATACCCAACAAAACTGACCGGAGCCTGAACGCTCAACGTAATAACCGGAGTCTGGATACCCAACGAAACTGACCGGAGCCTGAACGCTCAACGTAACAACCGAAGTATGGATACCCAACAAAACTGACCGGAGCCTGAACGTTCAACGTAAAAACCGGAGTCTGGATACCCAACAAAACTGACCGGAGCCTGAATGATCAACGTAATAACCGGAGTCTGGATACCCAACGAAACTGACCGGAGCCTGAACGCTCAACGTAATAACCGGAGTCTGGATACCCAACGAAACTGATCAGAGCCTAAACGCTCAACGTAATAACAGGAGTCAGGATACCCAACAAAATTGACCGGAGCCTGAACGCTCAACGTAATAACCCGAATCTGGATACTCAACGAAACTAACCGGAGCCTGAACGCTCAACGTAATAACCGGAGTCTGGATACCCAATGAAACTGACCGGAGCCTGAACGCTCAACGTAATAACCGGAATCTGGATACCTAACGAAACTAACCGGAGCCTGATCGCTCAACGTAAAAACCGGAGTCTTGATACTCAACGAAACTGACCGGAGCCGGAACGCTCAACGTAATAACTGGAGTCTGGATGCTCAACGAAAATGACCGGAGCCTGAACGCTAAACATAATAACCGGAGTCTGGATACCCAACGAAACTTACCGGAGCCTGCTCGCTCAACGTAATAACCAGAGTCTGGATTCCCAACAAAACTGACCGGAGCCTGAACGTTCAACGTAAAAACAGGAGTCAGGATACCCAACAAAACTGACCGGAGCCTGAACGCTCAACGTAATAACCGGAGTCTGGATACCCAACGAAACTGACTGGAGCCTGAACGCTCAACGTAACAACCGAAGTATGGATACCCAACAAAACTGACCGGAGCCTGAACGTTCAACGTAAAAACCGGAGTCTGGATACCCTACAAAACTGACCGGAGCCTGAACGCTCAACGTAATAATCAGAGTCTGGATATCCAATGAAACTGACCGGAGCCTGAACGCTCAACGTAATAACCAAAGTCTGGATACCAAACAAAACTAACCGGAGCCTGAACGCTCAACGTAATAACCGGTGTCTGGAGACCCAATGAATCTGACCGGATCCTGAACGCTCAACGTAATAACCGGAGTCTGGATACCCAACAAAACTGAACGGAGCCTGAACGCTCAACGTAATAACCGGAGTCTGGATACTCAACGAAACCGACCGGAGCCGGAACGCTCAACGTAATAACTGGAGTTTGGATGCTCAACGAAACTGACCAGAGCCTGAACGCTTAACGTAATAACCGGGGTCTAGATACCCAACAAAACTGACCGGAGCCTGAACGCCTAATGTAATAACCAGAGTCTGGATACGCAACGAAACTAACCGGAGATTGAACGATCAACGTAATAACCGGAGTCTAGATACCCAACGAAACTGACCGGAGCCTGAACGCTCAACGTAATAACCGGAGTCTGGATACCCAACGAAACTGATCGGAGCCTAAACACTCAACGTAATAACAGGAGTCAGGATACCCAACAAAATTGACCGGAGCCTGAACGCTCAACGTAATAACCCGAATCTGGATACTCAACGAAACTAACCGGAGCCTGAATGCTCAACGTAATAACCGGAGTCTGGATACAAAACGAAACTGACCGGAGCCTGAACGCTCAACGTAATAACCGGAGTCTGGATACCCAAGGAAACTGACCGGAGCCTAAACGCTCAACGTAATAACCAAAGTCTGGATACCAAACAAAACTGACCGGAGCCTGAACGCTCAACGTAATAACCGAAGTATGGATACCAAACAAAACTGACCGGAGCCTGAACGCTCAACGTAATAGCCGGAATCTGGATACCTAACAAAACTAATCGGAGCCTAATCGCTCAACGTAACAACCGGAGTCTTGATACTCAACGAAACTGACCGGAGCCGGAACGTTCAACGTAATAACTGGAGTTTGGATGCTCAACAAAAATGACCGGAGCCTGAACGCTCAACATAATAACCGGAGTCTGGATACCCAACGAAACTGACCGGAGCCTGCCCGCTCAATGTAATAACCGGAGTCTTGATACCCAACAAAACTGACCGGAGCTTGAACGTTCAACGTAAAAACAGGAGTCTGGATACCCAACAAAACTGACCGGAGCCTGAACGCTCAACGTAATAACCGGAGTCTGGATACCCAACGAAACTGACCGGAGCCTGAACGCTCAACGTAATAACCGAAGTATGGATACCCAACGAAACTGACCAGAGCCTGAACGCTCAACGTAATAACCGGAGTCTGGATACCCAACGAAACTGACCGGAGCCTGAACGTTCAACGTAAAAACCGGAGTCTGGATACCCAAAAAAACTGACCGGAGCCTGAACGCTCAACGTAATAACCGGAGTCTGGATACCCAACGAAACTGACCGGAGCTTGAACGCTCAACGTAATAACCGAAGTATGGATACCAAATAAAATTGACCTAAGCCTGAATGCTCAACGTAATAACCGTAGTCTGGATACCCAATGAATCTGACCGGAGCCTGAACGCTCAACGTAATAACCGGAGTCTGGATACCCAACAAAACTGAAGGGAGCCTGAACGCTCAACATAATAACCGGAGTCTGGATACTCAACGAAACTGACCCGAGTCGAAACGCTCAACATAATAACTGGAGTCTGGATGCTCAACGAAACTGACCGGAGCCTGAACGCCTAATGTAATAACCAGAGTCTGATACGCAACGAAACTGACCGGAGCCTAAACGATCAACGTAATAACCGGAGTCTGAATACCCAACGAAACTGATCGGAGCCTAAACGCTCAACGTAATAACAGGAGTCAGGATACCCAACAAAATTGACCGGAGCCTGAACGCTCAACGTAATAACCCGAATCTGGATACTCAACGAAACTAACCGGAGCCTGAACGCTCAACGTAATAACCGGAGTCTCGATACAAAACGAAACTGACCAGAGCCAGAACGCTCAACGTAATAACCGGAGTCTGGATACCCAATGAAATTGACCGGAGCCTGAACGCTCAACGTAATAGCCGGAATCTGGATACCTAACAAAACTAATCGGAGCCTGATCGCTCAACGTAACAACCGGAGTCTTGATACTCAACGAAACTGACCGGAGCCGGAACGTTCAACGTAATAACTGGAGTCTGAATGCCCAACGAAAATGACCGGAGCCTGAACGCTCAACATAATAACCGGAGTCTGGATACCCAACGAAACTGACCGGAGCCTGCCCGCTCAACGTAATAACCGGAGTCTGGATACCCAACAAAACTGACCGGAGCCTGAACGTTCAATGTAAAAACAGGAGTCTGGATACCCAACAAAACTGACCGGAGCCTGAACGCTCAACGTAATAACCGGAGTCTGGATACCCAACGAAACTGACCGGAGCCTGAACGCTCAACGTAATTATCCGAAGTATGGATACCCAACAAAACTGACCGGAGCCTGAACGTTCAACGTAAAAACCGGAGTCTGGATACCCAACAAAACTGACCGGAGCCTGAACGCTCAACGTAATAACCGGAGTCTGGATACCCAACGAAACTGACCGGAGCCTGAACGCTCAACGTAATAACCGAAGTCTGGATACCAAACAAAACTGACCGGAGCCTAAACGCTCAACGTAATAACTGGAGTCTGGAGACCCAATGAATCTGACCGGATCCAGAACGCCTAATGTAATAACCAGAGTCTGGATACGCAACGAAACTGACCGGGGCCTGAACGATCAACGTAATAACCGGAGTCTAGATACCCAACGAAACTGACCAGAGCCTGAACGCTCAACGTAATAACCGGAGTCTGGATACCCAACGAAACTGATCGGAGCCTAAACACTCAACGTAATAACAAGAGTCAGGATACCCAACAAAATTGACCAGAGCCTGAACGCTCAACGTAATAACCCGAATCTGGATACTCAACGAAACTAACCGGAGCCTGAACGCTCAACGTAATAACCGGAGTCTGGATACAAAACGAAACTGACCGGAGCCTGAACGCTCAACGTAATAACCGGAGTCTGAATACCCAACGAAACTGATCGGAGCCTAAACGCTCAACGTAATAACAGGAGTCAGGATACCCAACAAAATTGACCAGAGCCTGAACGCTCAACGTAATAACCCGAATCTGGATACTCAACGAAACTAACCGGAGCCTGAACGCTCAACGTAATAACCGGAGTCTGGATACAAAACGAAACTGACCGGAGCCGGAACGCTCAACGTAATAACCGGAGTCTGGATACCCAATGAAACTAACCGGAGCCTGAACGCTCAACGTAATAGCCGGAATCTGGATACCTAACCAAACTAACCGGAGCCTGATCGCTCAACGTAACAACCGGAGTCTTGATACTCAACGAAACTGACCGGAGCCGGAACGTTCAACGTAATAACTGGAGTCTGGATGCTCAACAAAACTGACCGGAGCCTGAACGCTCAACATAATAACCGGAGTCTGGATACCCAACGAAACTGACTGGAGCCTGCCCGCTCAACGTAATAACCGGAGTCTAGATACCCAACAAAACTGACCGGAGCCTGAACGTTCAACGTAAAAACAGGAGTCTGGATACCCAACAAAACTGACCGGAGCCTGAACGCTCAACGTAATAACCGGAGTCTGGATACCCAACGAAACTGACCGGAGCCTGAACGCTCAACGTAATAACCGAAGTATGGATACCCAACAAAACTGAACGGAGCCTGAACGTTCAACGTAAAAATCGGAGTCTGGATACCCAACAAAACTGACCGGAGCCTGAACGCTCAACGTAATAACCGGAGTCTGGATACCCAACGAAACTGACCGGAGCCTGAACGCTCAACATAATAACCGAAGTCTGGATACCAAAAAAAACTGACCAGAGCCTAAACGCTCAACGTAATAACCGGAGTCTGGAGACCCAATGAATCTGACCGGATCCTGAACGCCTAATGTAATAACCAGAGTCTGGATACGCAACGAAACTGACCGGAGCCTGAACGATCAACGTAATAACCGGAGTCTAGATACCCAACGAAACTGACTGGAGCCTTAACGCTCAACGTAATAACTGGAGTCTGGATACCCAACGAAACTGATCGGAGCCTAAACACTCAACGTAATAACAGGAGTCAGGATACCCAACAAAATTGACCGGAGCCTGAACGCTCAACGTAATAACCCGAATCTGGATACTCAATGAAACTAACCGGAGCCTGAACGCTCAACGTAATAACCGGAGTCTGGATACAAAAGGAAACTGACCGGAGCCTGAACGCTCAACGTAATAACCGGAGTCTGAATACCCAACGAAACTGATCGGAGCCTAAACGCTCAACGTAATAACAGGAGTCAGGATACCCAACAAAATTGACCGGAGCCTGAACGCTCAACGTAATAACCCGAATCTGGATACTCAACGAAACTAACCGGAGCCTGAACGCTCAACGTAATAACCGGAGTGTGGATACAAAACGAAACTGACCGGAGCCGGAACGCTCAACGTAATAACCGGAGTCTGGATACCCAATGAAACTGACCGGAGCCTGAACGCTCAACGTAATAGCCGGAATCTGGATACCTAACGAAACTAACCGGAGCCTGATCGCTCAACGTAACAACCGGAGTCTTGATACTCAACGAAACTGACCGGAGCCGGAACGTTGAACGTAATAACTGGAGTCTGGATGCTCAACGAAAATGACCGGAGCCTGAACGCTCAACACAATAACCGGAGTCTAGATACCCAACGAAACTGACCGGAGCCTGCCCGCTCAACGTAATAATCGGAGTCTGGATACCCAACAAAACTGACCGGAGCCTGAACGCTCAACGTAATAACCGGAGTCTGGATACCCAACGAAACTGACCGGAGCCTGAACGCTCAACGTAATAACCGAAGTCTGGATACCAAACAAAACTGACCGGAGCCTAAACGCTCAACGTAATAACCGGAGTCTGGAGACCCAATGAATCTGACCGGACCCTGAACGCCTAATGTAATAACCAGAGTCTGGATACGCAACGAAACTGACCGGAGCCTGAACGATCAACGTAATAACCGGATTCTAGATACCCAACGAAACTGACCGGAGCCTGAACGCTCAACGTAATAACTGGAGTCTGGATACCCAACGAAACTGATCTGAGCCTAAACACTCAACGTAATAACAGGAGTCAGGATACCCAACAAAATTGACCGGAGCCTGAACGCTCAACGTAATAACCCGAATCTGGATACTCAACGAAACTAACCAGAGCCTGAACGTTCAACGTAATAACCGGAGTCTGGATACAAAACGAAACTGACCGGAGCCTGAACGCTCAACGTAATAACCGGAGTCTGAATACCCAACGAAACTGATCGGAGCCTAAACGCTCAACGTAATAACAGGAGTCAGGATACCCAACAAAATTGACCGTAGCCTGAACGCTCAACGTAATAACCCGAATCTGGATACTCAACGAAACTAACCGGAGCCTGAACGCTCAACGTAATAACCGGAGTCTGGATACAAAACGAAACTGACCGGAGCCGGAACGCTCAACGTAATAACCGGAGTCTGGATACCCAATGAAACTGACCGGAACCTGAACGCTCAACGTAATAGCCGGAATCTGGATACCTAACAAAACTAACCGGAGCCTGATCGCTCAACATAACAACCGGAGTCTTGATACTCAACGAAACTGACCGGAGCCGGAACGTTGAACGTAATAACTGGAGTCTGGATGCTCAACGAAAATGACCGGAGCCTGAACGCTCAACATAATAACCGGAGTCTGGATACCCAACGAAACTGACCGGAGCCTGTTCGCTCAACGTAATAACTGGAGTCTGGATACCCAACAAAACTGACCGGAGCCTGAACGTTCAACGTAAAAACAGGAGTCTGGATACCCAACAAAACTGACCGGAGCCTGAACGCTCAACGTAATAACCGGAGTCTGGATACCCAACGAAACTGACCGGAGCCTGAACGCTCAACGTAATAACCGAAGTATGGATACCCAACAAAACTGACCGGAGCCTGAACGTTCAACGTAAAAACCGGAGTCTGGATACCCAACAAAACTGACCGGAGCCTGAACGCTCAACGTAATAACCGGAGTCTGGATACCCAACGAAACTGACCGGAGCCTGAACGCTCAACGTAATAACCGAAGTCTGGATACCAAACAAAACTGACCGGAGCTTGAACGCTCAACATAATAACCGGAGTCTGGATACCCAACGAAACTGACCGGAGCCTGCTCGCTCAACGTAATAACCGGAGTCTGGATACCCAACAAAACAGACCGGAGCCTGAACGTTCAACGTAAAAACAGGAGTCTGGATACCCAACAAAACTGACCGGAGCCTGAACGCTCAACGTAATAACCGGAGTCTGAATACCCAACGAAACTGATCGGAGCCTAAACGCTCAACGTAATAACAGGAGTCAGGATACCCAACAAAATTGACCGTAGCCTGAACGCTCAACGTAATAACCCGAATCTGGATACTCAACGAAACTAACCGGAGCCTGAACGCTCAACGTAATAACCGGAGTCTGGATACAAAACGAAACTGACCGGAGCCGGAACGCTCAACGTAATAACCGGAGTCTGGATACCCAATGAAACTGACCGGAGCCTGAACGCTCAACGTAATAGCCGGAATCTGGATACCTAACAAAACTAACCGGAGCCTGATCGCTCAACATAACAACCGGAGTCTTGATACTCAACGAAACTGACCGGAGCCGGAACGTTGAACGTAATAACTGGAGTCTGGATGCTCAACGAAAATGACCGGAGCCTGAACGCTCAACATAATAACCGGAGTCTGGATACCCAACGAAACTGACCGGAGCCTGTTCGCTCAACGTAATAACCGGAGTCTGGATACCCAACAAAACTGACCGGAGCCTGAACGTTCAACGTAATAACAGGAGTCTGGATACCCAACAAAACTGACCGGAGCCTGAACGCTCAACGTAATAACCGGAGTCTGGATACCCAACGAAACTGACCGGAGCCTGAACGCTCAACGTAATAACCGAAGTATGGATACCCAACAAAACTGACCGGAGCCTGAACGTTCAACGTAAAAACCGGAGTCTGGATACCCAACAAAACTGACCGGAGCCTGAACGCTCAACGTAATAACCGGAGTCTGGATACCCAACGAAACTGACCGGAGCCTGAACGCTCAACGTAATAACCGAAGTCTGGATACCAAACAAAACTGACCGGAGCTTGAACGCTCAACATAATAACCGGAGTCTGGATACCCAACGAAACTGACCGGAGCCTGCTCGCTCAACGTAATAACCGGTGTCTGGATACCCAACAAAACAGACCGGAGCCTGAACGTTCAACGTAAAAACAGGAGTCTGGATACCCAACAAAACTGACCGGAGCCTGAACGCTCAACGTAATAACCGGAGTCTGGATACCCAATGAAACTGACCGGAGCCTGAACGCTCAACGTAATAACCGAAGTCTGGATACCCAACAAAATTGACCGGAGCCTGAATGTTCAACGTAAAAACCGGAGTCTGGATACCCAACAAAACTGACCGGAGCCTGAACGCTCAACGTAATAACCGGAGTCTGGATACCCAAAGAAACTGACTGGAGCTTGAACGCTCAACGTAATAACCGAAGTCTTGATACCCAACGAAACTGACCGGAGCCTGAACGCTCAACGTAATAACCGAAGTATGGATACCCAACAAAACTGACCGGAGCCTGAACGTTCAACGTAAAAACCGGAGTCTGGATACCCAACAAAACTGACCGGAGCCTGAACGCTCAACGTAATAACCGGAGTATGGATACAAAACGAAACTGACCGGAGCCTGAACGCTCAACGTAATAACCGAAGTCTGGATACCAAACAAAACTGACCGGAGCCTAAACGCTCAACGTAATAACCGGAGTCTGGAGACCCAATGAATCTGACCGGATCCTGAATGCCTAATGTAATAACCAGAGTCTGGATACGCAACGAAACTGACCGGAGCCTGAACGATCAACGTAATAACCGGAGTCTAGATACCCAACGAAACTGACCGGAGCCTGAATGCTCAACGTAATAACCGGAGTCTGGATACCCAACGAAACTGATCGGAGCCTAAACACTCAACGTAATAACAGGAGTCAGGATACCCAACAAAATTGACCGGAGCCTGAACGCTCAATGTAATAACCCGAATCTGGATACTCAACGAAACTAACCGGAGCCTGAACGCTCAACGTAATAACCGGAGTCTGGATACTCAACGAAACTGACCGGAGCCTGAACGCTCAACGTAATAACCGGATTCTGAATACCCAACGAAACTGATCGGAGCCTAAACGCTCAACGTAATAACAGGAGTCAGGATACCCAACAAAATTGACCGGAGCCTGAACGCTCAATGTAATAACCCGAATCTGGATACTCAACGAAACTAACCGGAGCCTGAACGCTCAACGTAATAACCGGAGTATGGATACAAAACGAAACTGACCGGAGCCTGAACGCTCAACGTAATAACCGGAGTCTGGATACCCAATGAAACTGACCGGAGCCTGAACGCTCAGCGTAATAACCGGAATCTGGATACCTAACGAAACTAACCGGAGCCTGAACGCTCAACGTAATAACCGGAGTCTTGATACTCAACGAAACTGACCGGAGCCGGAACGCTCAACGTAATAACTAGAGTCTGGATGCTCAACGAAAATGACCGGAGCTTGAACGCTCAACATAATAACCGGAGTCTGGATACCCAACGAAACTGACCGGAGCCTGCTCGCTCAACGTAATAACCGGAGTCTGGATACCCAACAAAACAGACCGGAGCCTGAACGTTACACGTAAAAACAGGAGTCTGGATACCCAACAAAACTGACCGGAGCCTGAACGCTCAACGTAATAACCGGAGTCTGGATACCCAACGAAACTGACCGGAGCCTGAACGCTCAACGTAATAACCGAAGTCTGGATACCCAACAAAATTGACCGGAGCCTGAACGTTCAACGTAAAAACCGGAGTCTGGATACCCAACAAAACTGACCGGAGCCTGAACGCTCAACGTAATAACCGGAGTCTGGATACCCAACGAAACTGACAGGAGCCTGAACGCTCAACGTAATAACCGAAGTCTGGATACCAAACAAAACTGACCGGAGCCTGAACGCCTGACGTAATAACCGGAGTCTGGAGACCCAACGAATCTGACCGGATCCTGAATGCTCAACGTAATAACCGGAGTCTGGATACTCAACGAAACTGACCGGAGCCGGAACGCTCAATGTAATAACTGGAGTCTGGATGCTCAACGAAACTGAACGGAGCCTGAACGCTTAACGTAATAACCGGAGTCTAGATACCCAACAAAACTGCCGGAGCCTGAACGCCTAATGTAATAACCAGAGTCTGGATACGCAACGAAACTGACCGGAGCCTGAACGATCAACGTAATAACCGGAGTCTGGATACCCAACGAAACTGACCGGAGCCTGAACGCTCAACGGAATAACCGGAGTCTGGATACCCAACGAAACTGATCGGAGCCTAAACGCTCAACGTAATAACAGGAGTCAGGATACCAAACAAAATTGACCGGAGCCTGAACGCTCAACGTAATAACCCGAATCTGGATACTCAACGAAATTAACCGGAGCCTGAACGCTCAACGTAATAACCGGAGTCTGGATACAAAACGAAACTGACCGGAGCCTGAACGCTCAACGTAATAACCGGAGTCTGGATACCCAATGAAACTGTCCGGAGCCTGAACGCTCAACGTAATAACCGGAACCTGAATACCTAACGAAACTGACCGGAGCCTGAACGCTCAACGTAATAACCGAAGTCTGGATACCAAACAAAACTGACCGGAGCCTGAACGCTCAACGTAATAACCGGAGTCTGGAGACCCAACGAAACTGACCGGAGCCTGAACGCTCAACGTAATAACCCGAATCTGGATACTCAACGAATCTAACCGGAGTTTGAACGCTCAATGTAATAACCGGAGTCTTGATACCCAACAAAACTGATCGGAGCCTGAACGTTCAACGTAAAAACCAGAGCCTGAATACCCAACAAAACTGACCGGAGCCTGAACGCTCAACGTAATAACCGGAGTCTGGATACCCAACGAAACTGACCGGAGCCTGAACGCTCAACGTAATAACCGGAGTCTGGATACCCAATGAAACTGACCGGAGCCTGAACGCTCAGCGTAATAACCGGAATCTGGATACCTAACGAAACTAACCGGAGCCTGAACGCTCAACGTAATAACCGGAGTCTTGATACTCAACGAAACTGACCGGAGCCGGAACGCTCAACGTAATAACTAGAGTCTGGATGCTCAACGAAAATGACCGGAGCTTGAACGCTCAACATAATAACCGGAGTCTGGATACCCAACGAAACTGACCGGAGCCTGCTCGCTCAACGTAATAACCGGAGTCTGGATACCCAACAAAACAGACCGGAGCCTGAACGTTACACGTAAAAACAGGAGTCTGGATACCCAACAAAACTGACCGGAGCCTGAACGCTCAACGTAATAACCGGAGTCTGGATAC
Source organism: Lathyrus sativus (assembly GCA_963859935.3). NCBI lineage: Eukaryota > Viridiplantae > Streptophyta > Magnoliopsida > Fabales > Fabaceae > Lathyrus > Lathyrus sativus. The sequence continues at coordinate 220,039 of CAWUDS030000639.1, forward strand.
CCAACGAAACTGACCGGAGCCTGAACGCTCAACATAATAACCGAAGTCTGGATACCCAACAAAATTGACCGGAGCCTGAACGTTCAACGTAAAAACCGGAGTCTGGATACCCAACAAAACTGACCGGAGCCTGAACGCTCAACGTAATAACCGGAGTCTGGATACCCAACGAAACTGACAGGAGCCTGAACGCTCAACGTAATAACCGAAGTCTGGATACCAAACAAAACTGACCGGAGCCTGAACGCCTGACGTAATAACCGGAGTCTTGAGACCCAACGAATCTGACCGGATCCTGAATGCTCAACGTAATAACCGGAGTCTGGATACTCAACGAAACTGACCGGAGCCGGAACGCTCAATGTAATAACTGGAGTCTGGATGCTCAACGAAACTGAACGGAGCCTGAACGCTTAACGTAATAACCGGAGTTTAGATACCCAACAAAACTGCCGGAGCCTGAACGCCTAATGTAATAACCAGAGTCTGGATACGCAACGAAACTGACCGGAGCCTGAACGATCAACGTAATAACCGGAGTCTGGATACCCAACGAAACTGACCGGAGCCTGAACGCTCAACGGAATAACCGGAGTCTGGATACCCAACGAAACTGATCGGAGCCTAAACGCTCAACGTCATAACAGGAGTCAGGATACCAAACAAAATTGACCGGAGCCGGAACGCTCAACGTAATAACTAGAGTCTGGATGCTCAACGAAAATGACCGGAGCTTGAACGCTCAACATAATAACCGGAGTCTGGATACCCAACGAAACTGACCGGAGCCTGCTCGCTCAACGTAATAACCGGAGTCTGGATACCCAACAAAACAGACCGGAGCCTGAACGTTACACGTAAAAACAGGAGTCTGGATACCCAACAAAACTGACCGGAGCCTGAACGCTCAACGTAATAACCGGAGTCTGGATACCCAACGAAACTGACCGGAGCCTGAACGCTCAACGTAATAACCGAAGTCTGGATACCCAACAAAATTGACCGGAGCCTGAACGTTCAACGTAAAAACCGGAGTCTGGATACCCAACAAAACTGACCGGAGCCTGAACGCTCAACGTAATAACCGGAGTCTGGATACCCAACGAAACTGACAGGAGCCTGAACGCTCAACGTAATAACCGAAGTCTGGATACCAAACAAAACTGACCGGAGCCTGAACGCCTGACGTAATAACCGGAGTCTTGAGACCCAACGAATCTGACCGGATCCTGAATGCTCAACGTAATAACCGGAGTCTGGATACTCAACGAAACTGACCGGAGCCGGAACGCTCAATGTAATAACTGGAGTCTGGATGCTCAACGAAACTGAACGGAGCCTGAACGCTTAACGTAATAACCGGAGTCTAGATACCCAACAAAACTGCCGGAGCCTGAACGCCTAATGTAATAACCAGAGTCTGGATACGCAACGAAACTGACCGGAGCCTGAACGATCAACGTAATAACCGGAGTCTGGATACCCAACGAAACTGACCGGAGCCTGAACGCTCAACGGAATAACCGGAGTCTGGATACCCAACGAAACTGATCGGAGCCTAAACGCTCAACGTAATAACAGGAGTCAGGATACCAAACAAAATTGACCGGAGCCTGAACGCTCAACGTAATAACCCGAATCTGGATACGCAACGAAATTAACCGGAGCCTGAACGCTCAACGTAATAACCGGAGTCTGGATACAAAACGAAACTGACCGGAGCCTGAACGCTCAACGTAATAACCGGAGTCTGGATACCCAATGAAACTGTCCGGGGCCTGAACGCTCAACGTAATAACCGGAATCTGAATACCTAACGAAACTGACCGGAGCCTGAACGCTCAACGTAATAACCGAAGTCTGGATACCAAACAAAACTGACCGGAGCCTGAACGCTCAACGTAATAACCGGAGTCTGGAGACCCAACGAAACTGACCGGAGCCTGAACGCTCAACGTAATAACCCGAATCTGGATACTCAACGAATCTAACCGGAGTTTGAACGCTCAATGTAATAACCGGAGTCTTGATACCCAACAAAACTGATCGGAGCCTGAACGTTCAACGTAAAAACCAGAGCCTGAATACCCAACAAAACTGACCGGAGCCTGAACGCTCAACGTAATAACCGGAGTCTGGATACCCAACGAAACTGACCGGAGCCTGAACGCTCAACGTAATAACCGAAGTCTGGATACCAAATAAAACTGACCGGAGCCTGAACGCTCAACGTAATAACCGGAGTCTGGAGACCCAACGAATCTGACCGGATCCTGAACGCTCAACGTAATAACCGGAGTCTGGATACCCAACAAAACTGAACGGAGCCTGAACGCTCAACAATAACCGGAGTCTAGATACCCAACAAAACTGAACGGAGCCTGAACGCCTAATGTAATAACCAGAGTCTGGATACGCAACGAAACTGACCGGAGCCTGAACGATCAACGTAATAACCGGAGTCTGGATACCCAACGAAACTGACCGGAGCCTGAACGCTCAACGTAATAACAGGAGTCAAGATACCCAACAAAATTGACCGGAGCCTGAACGCTCAACGTAATAACCGGAATCTGGATACTCAACGAAACTAACCGGAGCCTGACCGCTCAACGTAATAACCGGAGTCTGGATACTCAACGAAACTGACTGGAGCCTGAACAATCAACGTAATAACTGGAGTCTGGATACAAAATGAAACTGACCGGAGTCTGAACGCTGAACGTAATAACCGGAGTCTGGATACCCAATGAAACTGACCGGAGCCTGAACGCTCAATGTAATAACCGGAATCTCGATACCCAACGAAACTAACCGGAGCCTGAACGCTCAACGTAATAACTGGAGTCTTGATACTCAACGAAACTGACTGGAGCCTGAACGCTCAACGTAATAACTGGAGTCTGGATACCCAACGAAACTGACCGGAGCCTGAACGCTCAACGTAATAACCGGAGTCTGGATACTCAACGAAACTGACTGGAGCCTGAACAATCAACGTAATAACTGGAGTTTGATACCCAACAAAACTGACCGGAGCCTGAACGTTCAACGTAAAAACCGGAGTCTGGATACCCAACGAAGCTGACCGGAGCCTGAACGCTCAATGTAATAACCGAGGTCTGGATACCCAACAAAACTGACCGGAGCCTGAACGCTCAACGTAATAACCGGAGTCTGGATACCCAACGAAACTGACCGGAGCCTGCTCGCTCAACGTAATAACCGGAGTCTGGATACCCAACAAAACTGACCGGAGCCTGAACTTTCAACGTAAAAACCGGAGTCTGGATACCCAACAAAACTGATCGGAGCCTGAACTTTCAACGTAATAACCGGATTCTGGATACCCAACAAAACTGATCGGAGCCTGAACGCTCTACGTAATAACCGGAGTCTGGATACCCAACGAAACTGACCGGAGCCTGAACGTTCAACGTAAAAACCGGAGTCTGGATACCCAACAAAACTGACCGGAGCCTGAACACTCAACGTAATAACCGGAGTCTGGATACCCAACGAAACTGACCGGAGCCTGAACGCTCAACGTAATAACCGAAGTCTGGATACCAAACAAAACTGACCGGAGCCTGAACGCTCAACGTAATAACCGGAGTCTGGAGACCCAAAGAATCTGACCGGATCCTGAACGCTCAACGTAATAACCGGAGTTTGGATACCCAACAAAACTGAACGGAGCCGGAACGCTCAACGTAATAACCGGAGTCTGGATACTCAACGAAAATGACTGGAGCCGGAACGCTCAACGTAATAACTGGAGTCTGGATGCTCAACGAAACTGACCGGAGCCTGAACGCTTAACGTAATAACCGGAGTCTAGATACCCAACAAAACTGCCGAAGCCTGAACGCCTAATGTAATAACCAGAGTCTGGTTACGCAACGAAATTGACCGAAGCCTGAACGATCAACGTAATAACCGGAGTCTGGATACCCAACGAAACTTACCGGAGCCTGAACGCTCAACGTAATAACCGGAGTCAGGATACCCAACGAAACTTATCGGAGCCTAAACGCTCAACGTAATAACAGGAGTCAGGATACCAAACAAAATTGACCGGAGCCTGAACGCTCAACGTAATAACCCGAATCTGGATACTCAACGAAACTAACCGGAGCCTGAACGCTCAACGTAATAACCGGAGTCTGGATACAAAACGAAACTGACCGGAGCCTGAACGCTCAACGTAATAACCGGAGTCTGGATACCCAATGAAACTGACCGGAGCCTGAACGCTCAACGTAATAACCGGAATCTAGATACCTAACGAAACTGACCGGAGCCTGAACGCTCAACGTAATAACCGAAGTCTGGATACCAAACAAAACTGTCCGGAGCCTGAAAGCTCAACGTAATAACCGGAGTCTGGAGACCCAATGAAACTGACCGGAGCATGAACGCTCAACGTAATAACCCGAATCTGGATACTCAACGAAACTAACCGGAGCCTGAACGCTCAATGTAATAACCGGAGTCTTGATACCCAACAAAACTGATCGGAGCCTGAACGTTCAACGTAAAAACCAGAGTCTGGATACCTAACAAAACTGACCGGAGCCTGAACGCTCAACGTAATAACCGGAGTCTGGATACCCAACGAAACTGACCGGAGCCTGAACGCTCAACGTAATAACCGAAGTCTGGATACCAAATAAAACTGACTGGAGCCTGAACGCTCAACGTAATAACCGGAGTCTGGAGACCCAACGAATCTGACCGGATCCTGAACGCTCAACGTAATAACCGGAGTCTGGATACCCAACAAAACTGAACGGAGCCTGAACGCTCAACAATAACCGGAGTCTGGATACTAGACGAAACTGACCGGAGCCGGAACGCTCAACGTAATAACTGGAGTCTGGGTGCTCAACGAAAATGACCGGAGTCTGAACGCTCAACATAATAACCGGAGTCTGGATACCCAACGAAACTGACCGGAGCCTAAACATTCAACGTAAAAATCGGAGTCTGGATACCCAACAAAACTGACCGGAGCCTGAACGCTCAACGTAATAACCGGAGTCTGGATGCCCAACGAATTTGACCGGAGCCTGAACGCTCAACGTAATAACCGAAGTCTAGATACCCAACAAAACTGACCGGAGCCTGAACGTTCAACGTAAAAACCGGAGTCTGGATACCCAACAAAACTGACCGGAGCCTAAACGCTCAACGTAATAACCGGAGTCTGGATACCCATAGAAACTGACCGGAGCCTGAACGCTCAACGTAATAACCGAAGTCTGGATACCAAACAAAACTGACCGGAGCCTGAACGCTCAACGTAATAACCGGAGTCTGGAGACCCAACGAATCTGACCGGATCCTGAACGCTCAACGTAATAACCGGAGTCTGGATACCCAACAAAACTGAATGGAGCCTAAACGCTCAACGTAATAACCGGAGTCTGGATACTCCACGAAACTGACCGGAGCCGGAACGCTCAATGTAATAACTGGAGTCTGGATGCTCAACGAAACTGACCGGAGCCTGAATGCTTAACGTAATAACCGGAGTCTAGATACCCAACAAAACTGAACGGAGCCTGAACGCCTAATGTAATAACCAGAGTCTGGATACGCAACGAAACTGACCGGAGCCTGAACGATCAACGTAATAATTGGAGTCTGGATACCCAACGAAACTGACCGGAGCCTGAACACTCAACGTAATAACCGGAGTCTGGATACCCAAAGAAACTGATCGGAGCCTAAACGCTCAACGTAATAACAAGAGTCAGGATACCCAACAAAATTGACCGGAGCCTGAACGCTCAACGTAATAACCGGATTCTGGATACTCAACAAAACTAACCGGAGCCTGAACGCTCAACGTAATAACCGGAGTCTGGATACTCAACGAAACTGACTGGAGCCTGAACAATTAACGTAATAACTGGAGTCTGGATACAAAATGAAACTGACCGGAGCCTGAACGCTAAACGTAATAACCGGAGTCTGGATACCCAATGAAACTGACCGGAGCCTGAACGCTCAATGTAATAACCGGAATCTCGATACCCAATGAAACTAACCGGAGCCTGAACGCTCAACGTAATAACCGGAGTCTTGATACTCAACGAAACTGACCGGAGCCTGAACGCTCAACGTAATAACCGGAGTCTGGATACCCAACGAAACTAACCGGAGCCTGAATGCTCAACGTAATAACCGGAGTCTGGATACTCAACGAAACTGACTGGAGCCTAAACAATCAACGTAATAACTGGAGTCTGATACCCAACAAAACTGACCGGAGCCTGAACGCTCAACGTAATAACCGGAGTCTGGATACCCAACGAAACTGACCGCAGCCTGAACGCTCAATGTAATAACCGAAGTCTGGATACCAAACAAAACTGACCGGAGCCTGAACGCTCAACGTAATAACCAGAGTCTAGAGACCCAATGAAACTGACCGGAGCCTGAACGCTCAACATAATAACCGGAGTCTGGATACCTAACGAAACTGACCGGAGCCTGAACGCTCAACGTAATAATCGGAGTCTGGATACCCAACAAAATTGACCTGAGCCTGAACGCTCAACGGAAAAACCAGAGTCTGGATACCCAACGAATATGACCGGAGCCTGAACGCTCAACGTAATAACCGGAGTCTGGATACTCAACGAAACTGACCGGAGCCGGAACGCTCAACGTAATAACTGGAGTCTGGATGCTCAACGAAACTGACCGGAGCCTGAACGCTTAACGTAATAACCGGAGTCTAGATACCCAACAAAACTGAACGGAGCCTGAACGCCTAATGTAATAACCAGAGTCTAGATACGCACCGAAACTTACCGGAGCCTAAACGATCAACGTAATAACCGGAGTCTGGATACCCAATGAAACTGACCGGAGCCTGAACGCTCAACGTAATAACCGGAGTCTGGATACCCAACGAAACTGATCGGAGCCTAAACGCTCAACGTAATAACAGGAGTCAGGATACCCAACAAAATTGACCGGAGCCTGAACCCTCAACGTAATAACCCGAATCTGGATACTCAACGAAACTAACCAGAGCCTGAACGCTTAACGTAATAACCGGAGTCTGGATACAAAACGAAACTGACCGGAGCCTGAACGCTCAACGTAATAACCGGAGTCTGGATACCCAATAAAACTGACTGGAGCCTGAACGCTCAACGTAATAACCAGAATCTGGATACCTAACTAAAGTAACCGGAGCCTGAACGCTCAACGTAATAACCGGAGTCTTGATACCCAACAAAACTGACCGGAGCCTGAACGTTCAACGTAAAAACCGGAGTCTGGATACCCAACAAAACTGACCAGAGCCTGAACGCTCATCATAATAACCGGAGTCTGGATACCCAACGAAACTGACCGGAGCCTGAACGCTCAACGTAATAACCGAAGTCTGGATACTAAACAAAACTGACCGGAGCCTGAACGATCAACGTAATAACCAGAGTCTGGATACCCAATGAAACTGACCGGAGCCTGAACGCTAAACGTAATAACCGGATTATGGATACCCAACGAAACTGATCGGAGCCTAAACGCTCAATGTAATAATAGGAGTCTGGATACCCAACAAAATTGACCGGAGCCTGAACGCTGAACGTAATAACCGGAATCTGGATACTCAACGAAACTAACCGGAGCCTGAACGCTCAACGTAATAACCGGAGTCTGGATACTCAACGAATCTGACTGGAGCCTGAACAATCAACGTAATAACTGGAGTCTGGATACAAAACGAAACTGACCGGAGCCTGAACGCTCAACGTAATTACCGGAGTCTGGATACCCAATGAAACTAACCGGAGCCTGAACGCTCAACGTAATAACCGGAATCTCGATACCCAACGAAACTAACCGGAGCCTGAACGCTCAACGTAATAACCGGAGTCTGGATACCCAACGAAACTGACCGGAGCCTGTTCGCTCAACGTAATAACCGGAGTCTGGATACCCAACAAAACTGACCGGAGCCTGAACGCTCAACGTAATAACCGGAGTCTGGATACCCAACGTAACAGACCGGAGCCTGCTCGCTCAACGTAATAACCGGAGTCTGGATACCCAACAAAACTGACCGGAGCCTGCACTTTCAACGTAAAAACCGGAGTCTGGATACGCAACAAAACAGACCGGAGCCTGGACGCTCAACGTAATAACCAGAGTCTGGATACCCAACGAAACTGACCGGAGCCTGAACGCTCAACGTAATAACCGAAGTCTGGATACCAAACAAAACTGACCGGAGACTGAACGCTCAACGTAATAACCGGAGTCTGGAGACCCAATGAAACTGACCGGAGCCTGAACGCTCAACGTAATAACCGGAGTCTGGATACCCAACGAACCTGACCGGAGCCTGAACGCTCAACGTAATAACCGGAGTCTGGATACCCAACAAAACTGACCTGAGCCTGAACGCTCAACGTAATAACCGGAGTCTGGATACTCAACGAAACTGACCGGAGCCGGAACGCTCAACTTCATAACTGGAGTCTGGATGCTCAACGAAACTGACCGGAGCCTGAACGCGTAACGTAATAACCGGAGTCTAGATACCCAACAAAACTGACCAGAGCCTGAATGCCTAATGTAATAACCAGAGTCTGGATACACAATGAAACTGACCGGAGCCTAAACGATCAAATTAATAACCGGAGTCTGGATACCCAACGAAACTGACCGGAGCCTGAACGCACAACGTAATAATAGGAGTCTGGATACCAAACAAAACTGACCGGAGGCTGAACGCTCAACGTAATAACCGGAGTCTGGATACCCAATGAAACTGATCGGAGCCTAAACGCTCAACGTAATAACAGGAGTCTGGATACCCAACAAAATTGACCGGAGCCTGAACGCTCAACGTAATAACCGGAATCTGGATACTCAACGAAACTAATCGGAGCCTGAACGCTCAACGTAATAACCGGAGTCTAGATACCCAACAAAACTGAACGGAGCCTGAACGCTCAACGTAATAACCGGAGTCTGGATACTCAACGAAACTGACCGGAGCCGGAACGCTCAACGTAATAACTGGAGTCTGGATGCTCAACGAAACTGACCGGAGCCTGAACGCTTAACGTAATAACCGGAGTCTAGATACCCAACAAAACTGAACGGAGCCTGAACGCCTAATGTAATAACCAGAGTCTGGATACGCAACGAAACTGACCGGAGCCTGAACGATCAACGTAATAACCGGAGTCTGGATACCCAACGAAACTGACCGGAGCCTGAACGCTCAACGTAATAACCGGAGTCTGGATACCCAACGAAACTGATCGGAGCCTAAACGCTCAACGTAATAACAGGAGTCAGGATACCCAACAAAATTGACCGGAGCCTGAACGCTCAACGTAATAACCCGAATCTGGATACTCAACGAAACTAACCGGAGCCTGAACGCTTAACGTAATAACCGGAGTCTGGATACAAAACGAAACTGACCGGAGCCTGAACGCTCAACGTAATAACCGGAGTCTGGATACCCAATGAAACTGACTGGAGCCTGAACGCTCAACGTAATAACCGGAATCTGGATACCTAACGAAACTAACCGGAGCCTGAACGCTCAACGTAATAACCGGAGTCTTGATACCCAACAAAACTGACCGGAGCCTGAACGTTCAACGTAAAAACCGGAGTCTGGATACCCAACAAAACTGACCGGAGCCTGAACGCTCATCATAATAACCGGAGTCTGGATACCCAACGAAACTGACCGGAGCCTGAACGCTCAACGTAATAACCGAAGTCTGGATACCAAACAAAACTGACCGGAGCCTGAACGATCAACGTAATAACCGGAGTCTGGATACCCAACGAAACTGACCGGAGCCTGAACGCTAAACGTAATAACCGGATTATGGATACCCAACGAAACTGATCGGAGCCTAAACGCTCAATGTAATAACAGGAGTCTGGATACCCAACAAAATTGAGCGGAGCCTGAACGCTCAACGTAATAACCGGAATCTGGATACTCAACGAAACTAACCGGAGCCTGAACGCTCAACGTAATAACCGGAGTCTGGATACTCAACGAATCTGACTGGAGCCTGAACAATCAACGTAATAACTGGAGTCTGGATATAAAACGAAACTGACCGGAGCCTGAACACTCAACGTAATAACCGGAGTCTAGATACCCAATGAAACTGACCGGAGCCTGAACGCTCAACGTAATAACCGGAATCTCGATACCCAACGAAACTAACCGGAGCCTGAACGCTCAACGTAATAACCGGAGTCTGGCTACCCAACGAAACTGATCCGAGCCTGCTCGCTCAACGTAATAACCGGAGTCTGGATACCCAACAAAACTGACCGGAGCCTGAACGCTCAACGTAATAACCGGAGTCTGGATACCCAACGAAACTGACCGGAGCCTGCTCGCTCAACGTAATAACCGGAGTCTGGATACCCAACAAAACTGACCGGAGCCTGAACTTTCAACGTAAAAACCGGAGTCTGGATACCCAACAAAACTGACCGGAGCCTGAACACTCAACGTAATAACCGGAGTCTGGATACCCAACGAAACTGACCGGAGCCTGAACGCTCAACGTAATAACTAAAGTCTGGATACCAAACAAAACTGACCGGAGACTGAACGCTCAACGTAATAACCGGAGTCTGGAGACCCAATGAAACTGACCGGAGCCTGAACGCTCAACGTAATAACCGGAGTCTGGATATCCAACGAACCTGACCGGAGCCTGAACGCTCAACGTAATAACCGGAGTCTGGATACCCAACAAAACTGACCTGAGCCTGAACGCTCAACGTAATAACCGGAGCCTGTATACTCAACGAAACTGACCGGAGCCTGAACGCTCAATGTAATAACCGGAGTCTGGATACCCAACGAAACTGACCGGAGCCTGAACGCTCAACGTAATAACTGAAGTCTGGATACCAAACAAAACTGACCGGAGACTGAACGCTCAACGTAATAACCGGAGTCTGGAGACCCAATGAAACTGACTGGAGCCTGAACGCTCAACATAATAACCGGAGTCTGGATACCCAACGAACCTGACCGGAGCCTGAACGCTCAACGTAATAACCGGAGTCTGGATACCCAACAAAACTGACCTGAGCCTGAACGCTCAACGTAATAACCGGAGCCTGGATACTCAACGAAACTGACCGGAGCCGGAACGCTCAACTTCATAACTGGAGTCTGGATGCTCAACGAAACTGACCGGAGCCTGAACGCTTAACGTAATAACCGGAGTCTAGATACCCAACAAAACTGACCGGAGCCTGAACGCCTAATGTAATAACCAGAGTCTGGATACACAACGAAACTGACAGGAGCCTAAACGATCAAATTAATAACCGGAGTCTGGATACCCAACGAAACTGACCGGAGCCTGAACGCACAATGTAATAATAGGAGTCTGGATACCCAACAAAACTGACCGGAGGCTGAACGCTCCTTGTAATAACTGGAGTCTGGATACCCAATGAAACTGATCGGAGCCTAAACACTCAACGTAATAACAGGAGTATGGATACCCAACAAAATTGACCGGAGCCTGAACGCTCAACGTAATAACCAGAATCTGGATACTCAACGAAACTAACCGGAGCCTGAACGCTCAACGTAATAACCGGAGTCTGGATACAAAACGAAACTGACCGGAGCCTGAACGCTCAACGTAATAACCGGAGTCTGGATACCCAATGAAACTGACCGGAGCCTGAACGCTCAACGTAATAACCGGAATCTGGATACTCAACGAAACTAACCGGAGCCTGAACGCTCAACGTAATAAACGGAGTCTGGATACTCAACGAATCTGACTGGAGCCTGAACAATCAACGTAATAACTGGAGTCTGGATACAAAACGAAACTGACCGGAGCCTGAACGCTCAACGTAATAACCGGAGTCTGGATACCCAATGAAACTGACCAGAGCCTGAACGCTCAACGTGATAACCGGAGTCTTGATACTCAACGAAACTGACCGGAGCCTGAACGCTCAACGTAATAACCGGAATCTGGATTCCCAACGAAACTGACCAGAGCCTGAACACTCCACGTAATAACCGGAGTCTGGATACCCAACGAAACTGACCGGAGCCTGAACGCTAAACGTAATAACCGGATTATGGATACACAACGAAACTGATCGGAGCCTAAACGCTCAATGTAATAACAGGAGTCTGGATACCCAACAAAATTGACCGGAGCCTGAACGCTCAACGTAATAACCGGAATCTGGATACTCAACGAAACTAACCGGAGCCTGAATGCTCAACGTAATAACCGGAGTCTGGATACTCAACGAATCTGACTGGAGCCTGAACAATCAACGTAATAACTGGAGTCTGGATACAAAACGAAACTGACCGAAGCCTGAACGCTCAACGTAATAACCGGAGTCTGGATACCCAATGAAACTGACCGGAGCCTGAACGCTCAACGTAATAACCGGAATCTCGATACCCAATGAAACTAACCGGAGCCTGAACGCTCAACGTAATAACCGGAGTCTGGATACCCAACAAAACTGGCCGGAGCCTGCTCGCTCAACGTAATAACCGGAGTCTGGATACCCAACAAAACTGACCGGAGCCTGCTCGCTCAACATAATAACCGGAGTCTGGATACCCAACAAAACTGACCGGAGCCTGAACTTTCAACGTAAAAACCGGAGTCTGGATACCCAACAAAACTGACCGGAGCCTGAACGCTCAATGTAATAACCGGAGTCTGGATACCGAACGAAACTGACCGGAGCCTGAACGCTCAACATAATAACCGAACTCTGGATACCAAACAAAACTGACCGGAGCCTGAACGCTCAACGTAATAACCGGAGTTTGGAGACCCAATGAAACTGACCGGAGCCTGAACGCTCAACGTAATAACCGGAGTCTGGATACCTAACGAACCTGACCGGAGCCTGAACGCTCAACGTAATAACCGGAGTCTGGATACCCAACAAAACTGACCTGAGCCTGAACGCTCAACGTAATAACCGGAGTCTGGATACTCAACGAAACTGACCGGAGCCGGAACGCTCAACTTCATAACTGGAGTCTGGATGCTCAATAAAACTGACCGGAGCCTGAACGCTTAACGCAATAACCGAAGTCTAGATACCCAACAAAACTGACCGGAGCCTGAACGCCTAATGTAATAACCAGAGTCTGGATACACAACGAAACTGACCGGAGCCTAAACGATCAAATTAATAACCGGAGTCTGGATACCCAACGAAACTGACCGGAGCCTGAACGCACAATGTAATAATAGGAGTCTGGATACCCAACAAAACTGACCGGAGGCTGAACGCTCAACGTAATAACTGGAGTCTGGATACCCAATGAAACTGATTGGAGCCTAAACGCTCAACGTAATAACAGGAGTCTGGATACCCAACAAAATTGACCGGAGCCTGAACGCTCAATGTAATAACCGGAATCTGGATACTCAACGAAACTAACCGGAGCCTGAACGCTCAACGTAATAACCGGAGTCTGGATACAAAAGAAACTGACCGGAGCCTGAACGCTCAACGTAATAACCGGAGTCTGGATACCCAATGAAACTGACCGGAGCCTGAACGCTCAACGTAATAACCGGAATCTGGATACTCAACGAAACTAACCGGAGCCTGAACGCTCAACGTAATAAACGGAGTCTGGATACTCAACGAATCTGACTGGAGCCTGAACAATCAACGTAATAACTGGAGTCTGGATACAAAACGAAACTGACTGGAGCCTAAACGCTCAACGTAATAACCGGAGTCTGGATACCCAATGAAACTGACCGGAGCCTGAACGCTCAACGTAATAACCGGAATCTCGATACCCAACGAAACTAACCGGAGCCTGAACGCTCAACGTGATAACCGGAGTCTTGATACTCAACGAAACTGACCGGAGCCTGAACGCTCAACGTAATAACCGGAATCTGGATTCCTAACGATACTGACCAGAGCCTGAACACTCCACGTAATAATCGAAGTCTGGATACCCAACGAAACTGACTGGAGCCTGTTCGCTCAACGTAATAACCGGAGTCTGGATACTCAACAAAACTAACCGGAGCCTGAACGTTCGACATAATAACCTAAGTCTGGATACCCAACAAAACTGACCCGAGCCTGAACGCTCAACGTAATAACCGGAGTCTGGATACCCAACGAAACTTACCAGAGCCTGAAAGCTCAACGTAATAACCGAAGTCTGGATGCCAAACGAAACTGACCGGAGCCTGAATGCTCAACGAAATAACCGTAGTCTGGAGACCCAACGAAACTGACCGGAGCCTGAATGCTCAACATAATAACCGGAGTCTGGATACCCAACGAAACTAACCGGAGCCTAAACACTCAACGTAATAACCGGAGTCTTGATACCCAACGAAACTGACCAGAGCCTGAACGCACAACGTAATAACCGAAGTCTGGATACCCAACGAAACTGACCGGAGCCTGAACGCTCAACGTATCAACCGGAGTCTGGATACCCAACGAAACTGACCGGAGCCTGCTCGCTCAACGTAATAACAGGAGTCTGGATACCCAACAAAACTGACCGGAGCCTGAACGCTCAACGTAATAACCGGAGTCTGGATACCAGACGAAACTGACCGGAGCCTGATCGCTCAACGTAATAACCGAAGTCTGGATACCAAACAAAACTGACCGGAGCCTGAACGCTCAACGTAATAACCGGAGTCTGGAGACCCAATGAAACTGACCGGAGCATGAACGCTCAACATAATAACCAGAGTCTGGATACCCAACGAACCTGACCGGAGCCTGAACGCTCAAGTCATAAGCGGAGTCTGGATACCCAACAAAACTGAACTGAGCCTGAACGCTCAATGGAAAAACAGGAGTCTGGATACCCAACGAATCTGACCGGAGCCTGAACGCTCAACGTAATAACCGGAGTCTGGATACCCAACAAAACTGAATAGAGCCTGAACGCTCAACGTAATAACCGGAGTCTGGATACTCAACGAAACTGACCGGAGCCGGAACGCTTAACCTAATAACCGGAGTCTGGATGCTCAACGAAACTGACCGGAGCCTGAACGCTTAACGTAATAACCGGAGTCTAGATACCCAACAAAACTGACCAGAGCCTGAACGCCTAATGTAATAACCAGAGTCTGGATACGCAATGAAACTGACCGGAGCCTGAACGATCAAAGTAATAACCGGAGTCTGGATACGCAACGAAACTGACCGGAGCCGGAACGATCAACGTAATAACCGGAGTCTGGATACCCAACGAAACTGACCGGAGCCTGAACGCTAAACGTAATAACCGGATTCTGGATACCCAACGAAACTAATCGGAGCCTAAACGCTCAATGTAATCACAGGAGTCTGGATACTCAACAAAACTGACCGGAGCCTGAACGCTCAACGTAATAACCGGAATCTGGATACTCAACGAAACTAACCGGAGCCTTAACGCTCAACGTAATAACCGAAGTCTGGATACTCAACGAATCTGACTGGAGCCTGAACAATCAACGTAATAACTGGAGTCTGGATACAAAACGAAACTGACCGGAGCCTGAATGCTCAACGTAATAACCGGAGTCTGGATACCCAACGAAACTGACCGGAACCTGAACGCTCAACGTAATAACCGGAATCTCGATACCGAACGAAACTAACCGGAGCCTAAACGCTCAACGTAATAACCGGAGTCTTGATACTCAACGAAACTGACTGGGGCCTTAACACTCAACGTAATAACCGGAGTCTGGATATCCAACAAAACTGATCGGAGCCTTAACGCTCAATGTAATAACAGGAGTCTGGATACCCAACAAAATTGACCGGAGCCTGAACGCTCAATGTAATAACCGGAATCTGGATACTCAACGCAACTAACCGGAGCCTTAACGCTCAACGTAATAACCGGAGTCTGGATACTCTACGAATCTGACTGGAGCCTGAACAATCAACGTAATAACTGGAGTCTAGATACAAAACGAAACTGACCGGAGCCTGAACGCTCAACGTAATAACCGGAGTCTGGATACCCAATGAAACTGACCAGAGCCTGAACGCTCAACGTAATAACCGGAATCTCGATACCCAATGAAACTAACCGGAGCCTGAACGCTCAACGTAATAACCGGAGTCTGGATACCCAACGAAACTGACCGGAGCCTGCTCGCTCAACGTAATAACCGGAGTCTGGATACCCAACAAAACTGACCGGAGCCTGAACGCTCAACGTAATAACCGGAGTCTGGATACCCAACGAAACTGACCGGAGCCTGAACTTTCAATGTAAAAACCAGAGTCTGGATACCCAACAAAACATACTGGAGCCTGAACGCTCAACGTAATAACCGGAGTCTGGATACCCAACGAAACTGACCGGAGTCTGAACGCTCAACGTAATAACCGAAGTCTGGATACCAAACAAAACTGAGCGGAGCCTGAGCGCTCAACGTAATAACCGGAGTCTGGAGACCCAATGAAACTGACCGGAGCCTGAACGCTCAACGTAATAACCGGAGTCTGGATACCCAACGAACCTGACCGGAGCCTGCTCGCTCAACGTAATAACCGGAGTCTGGATACCCAACAAAACTGACCGGAGCCTGAACGCTCAACGTAATAACCAGAGTCTGGATACCCAACAAAACTGTCCGGAGCCTGAACTTTCAATGTAAAAACCGGAGTCTGGATACCCAACAAAACTGACCGGAGCCTGAACGCTCAACGTAATAACCGGAGTCTGGATACCCAATGAAACTGACCGGAGCCTGCTCGCTCAACGTAATAACCGGAGTCTGGATACCCAACAAAACTGACCGGAGCCTGAATGCTCAACATAATAACCGGAGTCTGGATACCCAACAAAACTGACCGGAGCCTGAACTTTCAACGTAAAAACCGGAGTCTGGATACCCAACAAAACTGACCGGAGCCTGAACGCTTAACGTAATAACCGGAGTCTGGATAACCAACGAAACTGACTGGAGCCTGAACGCTCAACGTAATAACCGAAGTCTAGATACCAAACAAAACTGACCGGAGCCTGAACGCTCAACGTAATAACCGGAGTCTGGAGACCCAATGAAACTGACCGGAGCCTGAACGCTCAACGTAATAACCGGAGTCTGGATACCCAACGAACCTGACCGGAGCCTGAACGCTCAACGTAATAACCGGAGTCTGGATACCCAACAAAACTGACCTGAGCCTGAACGCTCAACGTAATAACCGGAGTCTGGATACTCAACGAAACTGACCGGAGCCGGAACGCTCAACTTTATAAATGGAGTCTGGATGCTCAACGAAACTGACCGGAGCCTGAACGCTTAACGTAATAACCAGAGTCTAGATACCCAACAAAACTGACCGGAGCCTGAACGCCTAATGTAATAACCATAGTCTGGATACACAACGAAACTAGCCTGAGCCTAAAAGATCAAATTAATAACCGGAGTCTGGATACCCAACGAAACTGACCGGAGCGTGAACGCACAACGTAATAACAGGAGTCTGGATACCCAACAAAACTGACCGGAGCCTGAACGCTCAACGTAATAACCGGAGTTTGGATACCCAATGAAACTGATCGGAGCCTAAACGCTCAACGTAATAAAAAGAGTCTGGATACCCAACAAAATTGACCGGAGCCTGAACGCTCAACGTAATAACCGGAATCTGGATACTCAACGAAACTAACCGGAACCTGAACGCTCAACGTAATAACCGGAGTCTGGATACAAAACGAAACTGACCAGAGCCTGAACGCTCAACGTAATAACCGGAGTCTGGATACCCAATGAAACTGACCGGAGCCTGAACGCTCAACGTAATAACCGGAATCTGGATACTCAACGAAACTAACCGGAGCCTGAACGCTCAACGTAATAACCAGAGTCTGGATACTCAACAAAACTGACTGGAGCCTGAACAATCAACGTAATAACTGGAGTCTGGATACAAAATGAAACTGACCGGAGCCTGAACACTGAACGTAATAACCGGAGTCTGGATACCCAATGAAACTGACCGGAGCCTGAACGCTCAATGTAATAACCGGAATCTCGATACCCAACGAAACTAACCGGAGCCTGAACGCTCAACGTAATAACCGGAGTCTGGATACCCAATGAAACTGACTGGAGCCTGAACGCTCAACGTAATAACCGAAGTCTGGATACCAAACAAAACTGACCGGAGCCTGAACGCTCAACGTAATAACCGGAGTCTGGATACCCAACGAAACTGACCGGAGCCTGAACTTTCAACGTAAAAACCGGAGTCTGGATACCCAACAAAACTGACCGGAGCCTGAACGCTCAACGTAATAACCGGAGTGTGGATACCCAACGAAACTGACCGGAGCCTGAACGCTCAACGTATTAACCGAAGTCTGGATACCAAACAAAACTGACCGGAGCCTGAACGCTCAACATAATAACCGGAGTCTGGAGACCCAATGAAACTGACCGGAGCCTGAACGCTCAACGTAATAACCGGAGTCTGGATACCCAACGAATCTGACCGGAGCCTGAATGCTCAACGTAATAACCGGAGTCTGGATACCCAACAAAACTCACCTGAGCCTAAATGCTCAACGTAATAACCGGAGTCTGGATACTCAACGAAACTGACCGGAGCCGGAACGCTCAACTTTATAACTGGAGTCTGGATGCTCAACGAAACTGACCGGAGCCTGAACGCTTAACGTAATAACCGAAGTCTAGATACCCAACAAAACTGACCGGAGCCTGAACGCCTAATGTAATAACTAGAGTCTGGATACACAACGAAACTGACCGAAGCCTAAACAATTAAATTAATAACCGGAGTCTGGATACCCAACGAAACTGACCGGAGCCTGAACGCACAACGTAATAACAGGAGTCTGGATACCCAACAAAACTGACCGGAGCCTGAACGCTCAACGTAATAACCGGAGTCTGGATACCCAACAAAACTGACCGGAGCCTGAACGCTCAACGTAATAACCGGAGTCTGGATACCCAATGAAACTGATCAGAGCCTAAACGCTCAACGTAATAACAGGAGTCTGGATACCCAACAAAATTGACCGGAGCCTGAACGCTCAATGTAATAACCGGAATCTGGATACTCAACGCAACTAACCGGAGCCTTAACGCTCAACGTAATAACCGGAGTCTGGATACTCTACGAATCTGACTGGAGCCTGAATAATCAACGTAATAACTGGAGTCTAGATACAAAACGAAACTGACCGGAGCCTGAACGCTCAACGTAATAACCGGAGTCTGGATACCCAATGAAACTGACCGGAGCCTGAACGCTCAACGTAATAACCGGAATCTCGATACCCAATGAAACTAACCGGAGCCTGAACGCTCAACGTAATAACCGGAGTCTGGATACCCAACGAAACTGTACGGAGCCTGCTCGCTCAACGTAATAACCGGAGTCTGGATACCCAACAAAACTGACCGGAGCCTGAACGCTCAACGTAATAACCGGAGTCTGGATACCCAACGAAACTGACCGGAGCCTGAACTTTCAATGTAAAAACCGGAGTCTGGATACCCAACAAAACTGACCGGAGCCTGAACGCTCAACGTAATAACCGGAGTCTGGATACCCAACGAAACTGACCGGAGCCTGAACGCTCAACGTAATAACCGAAGTCTGGATACCAAACAAAATTGAGCGGAGCCTGAGCGCTCAACGGAATAACCGGAGTCTGGAGACCCAATGAAACTGACCGGAGCCTGAACGCTCAACGTAATAACCGGAGTCTGGATACCCAACGAACCTGACCGGAGCCTGCTCGCTCAACGTAATAACCGGAGTCTGGATACCCAACAAAACTGACCGGAGCCTGAACGCTCAACGTAATAACCGGAGTCTGGATACCCAACAAAACTGTCCGGAGCCTGAACTTTCAATGTAAAAACCGGAGTCTGGATACCCAACAAAACTGACCGGAGCCTGAACGCTCAACGTAATAACCGGAGTCTGGATACCCAATGAAACTGACCGGAGCCTGCTCGGTCAACGTAATAACCGGAGTCTGGATACCCAACAAAACTGACCGGAGCCTGAATGCTCAGCGTAATAACTGGAGTCTGGATACCCAACAAAACTGACCGGAGCCTGAACTTTCAACGTAAAAACCGGAGTCTGGATACCCAACAAAACTGACCGGAGCCTGAACGCTTAACGTAATAACCGGAGTCTGGATAACCAACGAAACTGACTGGAGCCTGAACGCTCAACGTAATAACCGAAGTCTAGATACCAAACAAAACTGACCGGAGCCTGAACGCTCAACGTAATAACCGGAGTCTGGAGACCCAATGAAACTGACCGGAGCCTGAACGCTCAACGTAATAACCGAAGTCTGGATACCCAACGAACCTGACCGGAGCCTGAACGCTCAACGTAATAACCGGAGTCTGGATACCCAACAAAACTGACCTGAGCCTGAACGCTCAACGTAATAACCGGAGTCTGGATACTCAACGAAATTGACCAGAGCCGGAACGCTCAACTTTATAACTGGAGTCTGGATGCTCAATGAAACTGACCGGAGCCTGAACGCTTAACGTAATAACCAGAGTCTAGATACCCAACAAAACTGACCGTAGCCTGAACGCCTAATGTAATAACCATAGTCTGGATACACAACGAAACTGGCCTGAGCCTAAACGATCAAATTAATAACCGGAGTCTGGATACCCAACGAAACTGACCGGAGCGTGAATGCACAACGTAATAACAGGAGTCTGGATACCCAACAAAACTGACCGGAGCCTGAACGCTCAACGTAATAACCGGAGTTTGGATACCCAATGAAACTGATCGGAGCATAAACGCTCAACGTAATAACAGGAATCTGGCTACCCAACAAAATTGACCGGAGCCTGAACGCTCAACGTAATAACCGGAATCTGGATACTCAACGAAACTAACCGGAACCTGAACGCTCTACGTAATAACCGGAGTCTGGATACAAAACGAAACTGACCAGAGCCTGAACGCTCAACGTAATAACCGGAGTCTGGATACCAATGAAACTGACCGGAGCCTGAACGCTCAACGTAATAACCGGAATCTGGATACTCAACGAAACTAACCGGAGCCTGAACGCTCAACGTAATAACCAGAGTCTGGATACTCAAAGAAACTGACTGGAGCCTGAACAATCAACGTAATAACTGGAGTCTGGATACAAAATGAAATTGACCGGAGCCTGAACGCTGAACGTAATAACCGGAGTCTGGATACCCAATGAAACTGACCGGAGCCTGAACGCTCAACGTAATAACCGGAATCTCGATACCCAACGAAACTAACCGGAGCCTGAACGCTCAACGTAATAACCGGAGTCTGGATACCCAATGAAACTGACTGGAGCCTGAACGCTCAACGTAATAACCGAAGTCTGGATACCAAACAAAACTGACCGGAGCCTGAACGCTCAACGTAATAACCGGAGTCTGGATACCCAACGAAACTAACCGGAGCCTGAACTTTCAACGTAAAAACCGGAGTCTGGATACCCAACAAAACTGACCGGAGCCTGAACGCTCAACGTAATAACTGGAGTGTGGATACCCAACGAAACTGACCGGAACCTGAACGCTCAACGTATTAACCGAAGTCTGGATACCAAACAAAACTGACCGGAGCCTGAACGCTCAACGTAATAACCGGGTTCTGGAGACCCAATGAAACTGACCGGAGCCTGAACGCTCAACGTAATAACCGGAGTCTGGATACCCAACGAATCTGACCGGAGCCTGAATGCTCAACGTAATAACCGGAGTCTGGATACCCAACAAAACTGACCTGAGCCTGAATGCTCAACGTAATAACCGGAGTCTGGATACTCAACGAAACTGACCGGAGCCGGAACGCTCAACTTTATAACTGGAGTCTGGATGCTCAACGAAACTGACCGGAGCTTGAACGCTTAACGTAATAACCGGAGTCTAGATACCCAACAAAACTGACCGGAGCCTGAACGCCTAATGTACTAACTAGAGTCTGGATACACAACGAAACTGACCGGAGCCTAAACGATTAAATTAATAACCGGAGTCTGGATACCCAACGAAACTGACCGGAGCCTGAACGCACAACGTAATAACAGGAGTCTGGATACCCAACAAAACTGACCGGAGCCTGAACGCTCAACGTAATAACCGGAGTCTGGATACCCAATGAAACTGATTAGAGCCAAAACGCTCAACGTAATAACAGGAGTCTGGATACCCAACAAAATTGACCGGAGCCTGAATGCTCAACGTAATAACCGAAATCTGGATACTCAACGAAACTAACCGGAGCCTGAACGCTCAACGTAATAACCGGAGTCTGGATACAAAACGAAACTGACCGGAGCCTGAACGCTCAACGTAATAACCGGAGTCTGGATACCCAATGAAACTGACCGGAGCCTGAACGCTCAACGTAATAACCGGAATCTGGATACTCAACGAAACTAACCGGAGCCTGAACGCTCAACGTAATAACCAGAGTCTGGATACTCAACGAAACTGACTGGAGCCTGAACAATCAACGTAATAACTGGAGTCTGGATACAAAATGAAGCTGACCGGAGCCTGAACGCTGAACGTAATAACCGGAGTCTGGATACCCAATGAAACTGACCGGAGCCTGAACGCTCAATGTAATAACTGGAATCTCGATACCCAACGAAACTAACCGGAGCCTGAACGCTCAATGTAATAACCGGAGTCTTGATACTCAACGAAACTGACCGGAGCCTGAACGCTCAACGTAATAACCGGAATCTGGATTCCCAACGAAACTGACCAGAGCCTGAACGCTCAACGTAATAACCGGAGTCTGGATACCCAACGAAACTGACCGGATCCTGAACGCTCAACGTAATAACCGGAGTCTGGATACCCAACGAAACTGACCGGAGCCTGCTCGCTCAACGTAATAACCTGAGCCTGGATACCTAACAAAACTGACCGGAGCCTGAACGCTCAACGTAATAACTGGAGTCTGGATACCCAACGATACTGACCGGAGCCTAATCGCTCAACGTAATAACCGAAGTCTGGATACCAAACAAAACTGACCGGAGCCTGAACACTCAACGTAATAACCGGAGTCTGGATACCCAACGAACCTGACCGGAGCCTGAACGCTCAACGTAATAACCGGAGTCTGGATACCCAACAAAACTGACCTAAGCCTGAACGCTCAACGTAATAACCGGAGTCTGGATACTCAACGAAACTGACCGGAGCCGGAACGCTCAACTTTATAACTGGAGTCTGGATGCTCAACGAAACTGACCGGAGCCTGAACGCTTAACGTAATAACCGGAGTCTAGATACCCAACAAAACTGACCGGAGCCTGAACGCCTAATGTAATAACCAGAGTCTGGATACACAACGAAACTGATCGGAGCCTAAACGATTAAATTAATAACCGGAGTCTGGATACCCAACGAAACTGACCGGAGCCTGAACGCACAACGTAATAACAGGAGTCTGGATACCCAACAAAACTGACCGGAGCCTGAACGCTCAACGTAATAACCGGAGTCTGGATACCCAACAAAACTGACCGGAGCCTGAACGCTCAACGTAATAACCGGAGTCTGGATACCCAATGAAACTGATCAGAGCCTAAACGCTCAACGTAATAACAGGAGTCTGGATACCCAACAAAATTGACCGGAGCCTGAACGCTCAACGTAATAACCGGAATCTGGATACTCAACGAAACTAACCGGAGCCTGAACGCTCAACGTAATAACCGGAGTCTGGATACAAAACGAAACTGACCGGAGCCTGAACGCTCAACGTAATAACCGGAGTCTGGATACCCAATGAAACTGACCGGAGCCTGAACGCTCAACGTAATAACCGGAATCTGGATACTCAACGAAACTAACCGGAGCCTGAACGCTCAACGTAATAACCAGAGTCTGGATACTCAACGAAACTGACTGGAGCCTGACCAATCAACGTAATAACTGGAGTCTGGATACAAAATAAAGCTGACCGGAGCCTGAACGCTGAACGTAATAACCGGAGTCTGGATACCCAATGAAACTGACCGGAGCCTGAACGCTCAATGTAATAACCGGAATCTCGATACCCAACGAAACTAACCGGAGCCTGAACGCTCAATGTAATAACCGGAGTCTTGATACTCAACAAAACTGACCGGAGCCTGAACGCTCAACGTAATAACCGGAATCTGGATTCCCAACGAAACTGACCAGAGCCTGAACGCTCAACGTAATAACCGGAGTCTGGATACCCAACGAAACTGACCGGATCCTGAACGCTCAACGTAATAACCGGAGTCTGGATACCCAACGAAACTGACCGGAGCCTGCTCGCTCAACGTAATAACTGGAGCCTGGATACCCAACAAAACTGACCGGAGCCTGAACGCTCAACGTAATAACTGGAGTCTGGATACCCAACGATACTGACCGGAGCCTGATCACTCAACGTAATAACCGAAGTCTGGATACCAAACAAAACTGACCGGAGCCTGAACGCTCAACGTAATAACCAGAGTCTGGAGACCCAATGAAACTGACCGGAGCCTGAACGCTCAACGTAATAACCGGAGTCTGGATACCCAACGAACCTGACCGGAGCCTGAACGCTCAACGTAATAACCGGAGTCTGGATACCCAACAAAACTGACCTAAGCCTGAACGCTCAACGTAATAACCGGAGTCTGGATACTCAACGAAACTGACCGGAGCCGGAACGCTCAACTTTATAACTGGAGTCTGGATGCTCAACGAAACTGACCGGAGCCTGAACGCTTAACGTAATAACCGGAGTCTAGATACCCAACAAAACTGACCGGAGCCTCAACGCCTAATGTAATAACCAGAGTCTGGATACACAACGAAACTGATCGGAGCCTAAACGATTAAATTAATAACCGGAGTCTGGATACCCAACGAAACTGACCGGAGCCTGAACGCACAACGTAATAACAAGAGTCTGGATACCCAACAAAACTGACCGGAGCCTGAACGCTCAACGTAATAACCGGAGTCTGGATACCCAATGAAACTGATCGGAGCCTAAAGGCTCAACGTAATAACAGGAGTCTGGATACCCAACAAAATTGACCGGAGCCTGAACGCTTAACGTAATAACCGGAATCTGGATACTCAACGAAACTAACCGGAGCCTGAACGCTCAACGTAATAACCGGAGTCTGGATACAAAACGAAACTGACCGGAGCCTGAACGCTCAACGTAATAACCGGAGTCTGGATACCCAATGAAACTGACCGGAGCCTGAACGCTCAACGTAATAACCGGAATCTGGATACTCAACGAAACTAACCGGAGCCTGAACGCTCAACGTAATAACCAGAGTCTGGATACTCAACGAAACTGACTAGAGCCTGAACAATCAACGTAATAACTGGAGTCTGGATACAAAATGAAGCTGACCGGAGCCTGAACGCTCAACGTAATAACCGGAGTCTGGAGACCCAATGAAACTGACCGGAGCCTGAATGCTCAACGTAATAACCGGAGTCTGGATACCCAAAGAAACTGACCGGAGCCTGAACGCTCAACGTAATAACCGAAGTCTGGATACCCAACGAAACTGACCGGAGACTGAACGCTCAACGTAATAACCGGAGTCTGGATACCCAACAAAACTGACCAGAGCCTGCTCGCTCAACGTAATAACTGGAGCCTGGATACCCAACAAAACTGACCGGAGCCTGAACGCTCAACGTAATAACTGGAGTATGGATACCCAACGATATTGACCGGAGCCTGATCTCTCAACGTAATAACCGAAGTTTGGATACCAAACAAAACTGACCGGAGCCTGAACGCTCAACGTAATAACCGGAGTCTGGAGACCCAATGAAACTGACCGGAGCATGAACGCTCAACGTAATAACCAGAGTCTGGATACCCAAGGAACCTGACAGGAGCCTGATCGCTCAAGTCATAACCGGAGTCTGGATACCCAACAAAACTGACCTGAGCCTGAACGCTCAATGGAAAAACAGGAGTCTGGATACCCAACGAATCTGACCGGAGCCTGAACGC
The DNA here is from genome assembly GCA_963859935.3 of Lathyrus sativus. Taxonomy (NCBI): domain Eukaryota; kingdom Viridiplantae; phylum Streptophyta; class Magnoliopsida; order Fabales; family Fabaceae; genus Lathyrus; species Lathyrus sativus. The sequence goes on from CAWUDS030000639.1 coordinate 246,124, forward strand.
TCAATGTAATAACCGGAGTCTGGATACCCAACAAAACTGAACGGAGCCTGAACGCTCAACGTAATAACCGGATTTATGATACTCAACGAAACTGACCGGAGCCGGAACGCTTAACGTCATAATTGGAGTCTGGATGCTCAACGAAACTGACCGGAGCCTGAACGCTTAACGTAATAACCGGAGTCTAGATACCCAACAAAACTGACCAGAGCCTGAACGCCTAATGTAATAACCAGAGTCTGGATACACAATGAAACTGACCGGAGCCTGAACGATCAACGTAATAACCAGAGTCTGGATACGCAACTAAACTGACCGGTGCCTGAACGCTCAACATAATAACCGAAGTCTGGATACCAAACAAAACTGACCGGAGCCTGAACGCTCAACGTAATAACCAGAGTCTGGATACCCAACGAAACTGACCGGAGCCTGAACGCTAAACGTAATAACCGGATTCTGGATACCCAACAAAACTGATTGGAGCCTAAACGCTCAACGTAATAACCGGAGTCTGGATACCCAACAAAACTGACCTGAGCCTGAACGCTCAACGTAATAACCGGAGTCTGGATACTCAACGAAACTGACCGGAGCCGGAACTCTCAACTTTATAACTGGAGTCTGGATGCTCAACGAAACTGACCGGAGCCTGAACGCTTAACGTAATAACCGGAGTCTAGATACCCAACAAAACTGACCGGAGCCTGAACGCCTAATGTAATAACCAGAGTCTGGATACACAATGAAACTGACCGGAGCCTAAACGATCAAATTAATAACCGGAGTCTGGATACCCAAAGAAACTGACCGGAGCCTGAACGCACAACGTAATAACAGGAGTCTGGATACCCAACAAAATTGACCGGAGCCTGAACGCTCAACGTAATAACCGGAGTCTGGATACCCAATGAAACTGATCGGAGCCTAAACGCTCAACGTAATAACAGGAGTCTGGATACCCAACAAAATTGACCGGAGCCTGAACGCTCAACGTAATAACCGGAATCTGGATACTCAACGAAACTAACCGGAGCCTGAACGCTCAACGTAATAACCGGAGTCTGGATACAAAACGAAACTGACCGGAGCCTGAACGCTCAACGTAATAACCGGAGCCTGGATACCCAATGAAACTGACCGGAGCCTGAACGCTCAACGTAATAACCGGAATCTGGATACTCAACGAAACTAACCGGAGCCTGAACGCTCAACGTAATAACCAGAGTCTGGATACTCAACGAAACTGACTAGAGGCTGAACAATCAACGTAATAACTGGAGTCTGGATACAAAATGAAGCTGACCGGAGCCTGAACGCTAAACGTAATAACCGGAGTCTGGATACCCAATGAAACTGACCGGAGCCTGAACGCTCAATGTAATAACCGGAATCTCGATACCCCATGAAACTAACTGGAGCCTGAACGCTCAACGTAATAACCGGAGTCTTGATACTCAACGAAACTGACCGGAGCCTGAACGCTCAACGTAATAACCGGAATCTGGATTCCCAACGAAACTGACCAGAGCCTGAACGCTCAACGTAATAACCGGAGTCTGGATACCCAACGAAACTGACCGGAGCCTGAACGCTCAACGTAATAACCGGAGTCTGGATACCCAACGAAACTGACCAGAGCCTGCTCGCTCAACGTAATAACTGGAGCCTGGATACCCAACAAAACTGACCGGAGCCTGAACGCTCAACGTAATAACTGGAGTATGGATACCCAACGATACTGACCGGAGCCTGATCGCTCAACGTAATAACCGAAGTTTGGATACCAAACAAAAATGACCGGAGCCTGAACGCTCAACGTAATAACCGGAGTCTGGAGACCCAATGAAACTGACCGGAGCATGAACGCTCAACGTAATAACCAGAGTCTGGATACCCAAGGAACCTGACCGGAGCCTGATCGCTCAAGTCATAACCGGAGTCTGGATACCCAACAAAACTGACCTGAGCCTGAACGCTCAATGGAAAAACAGGAGTCTGGATACCCAACGAATCTGACCGGAGCCTGAACGCTCAATGTAATAACCGGAGTCTGGATACCCAACAAAACTGAACGGAGCCTGAACGCTCAACGTAATAACCGGATTTATGATACTCAACGAAACTGACCGGAGCCGGAACGCTTAACGTCATAATTGGAATCTGGATGCTCAACGAAACTGACCGGAGCCTGAACGCTTAACGTAATAACCGGAGTCTAGATACCCAACAAAACTGACCAGAGCCTGAACGCCTAATGTAATAACCAGAGTCTGGATACACAATGAAACTGACCGGAGCCTGAACGATCAACGTAATAACCAGAGTCTGGATACGCAACTAAACTGACCGGTGCCTGAACGCTCAACATAATAACCGAAGTCTGGATACCAAACAAAACTGACTGGAGCCTGAACGATCAACGTAATAACCGGAGTCTGGATACCCAACGAAACTGACCGGAGCCTGAACGCTAAACGTAATAACCGGATTCTGGATACCCAACAAAACTGATCGGAGCCTAAACGCTCAACGTAATAACCGGAGTCTGGATACCCAACAAAACTGACCTGAGCCTGAATGCTCAACGTAATAACCGGAGTCTGGATACTCAACGAAACTGACCGGAGCCGAAACTCTCAACTTTATAACTGGAGTCTGGATGCTCAACGAAACTGACCGGAGCCTGAACGCTTAACGTAATAACCGGAGTCTAGATACCCAACAAAACTGACCGGAGCCTGAACGCCTAATGTAATAACTAGAGTCTGGATACACAACGAAACTGACCGGAGCCTAAACAATCAAATTAATAACCGGAGTCTGGATACCCAAAGAAACTGACCGGAGCCTGAACGCACAAAGTAATAACAGGAGTCTGGATACCTAACAAAACTGACCGGAGCCTGAATGCTCAACGTAATAACCGGAGTCTGGATACCCAATGAAACTGATCGGAGCCTAAACGCTCAACGTAATAACAGGAGTCTGGATACCCAACAAAATTGACCGGAGCCTGAACGCTCAACGTAATAACCGGAATCTGGATACTCAACGAAACTAACCGGAGCCTGAACGCTCAACGTAATAACCGGAGTCTGGATACAAAACGAAACTGACCGGAGCCTGAACGCTCAACGTAATAACCGGAGTCTGGATACCCAATGAAACTGACCGGAGCCTGAACGCTCAACGTAATAACCGGAATCTGGATACTCAACGAAACTAACCGGAGCCTGAACGCTCAACGTAATAACCAGAGTCTGGATACTCAACGAAACTGACTGGAGCCTGAACAATCAACGTAATAACTGGAGTCTGGATACAAAATGAAGCTGACTGGAGCCTGAACAATCAACGTAATAACTGGAGTCTAGATACAAAACGAAACGTACCGGAGCCTGAACGCTCAATGTAATAACCGGAATCTCGATACCCCACGAAACTAACCGGAGCCTGAACGCTCAACGTAATAACCGGAGTCTTGATACTCAACGAAACTGATCGGAGCCTGAACGCTCAACGTAATAACCGGAATCTGGATTCCCAACGAAACTGACCAGAGCCTAAACGCTCAACGTAATAACCGGAGTCTGGATACCCAACGAAACTGACCGGAGCCTGAACGCTCAACGTAATAACCGGAGTCTGGATACCCAACGAAACTGACCGGAGCCTGCTCGCTCAACGTAATAACTGGAGCCTGGATACCCAACAAAACTGACCGGAGCCTGAACGCTCAACGTAATAACTGGAGTCTGGATACCCAACGATACTGACCGGAGCCTGATCGCTCAACGTAATAACCGAAGTTTGGATACCAAACAAAACTGACCGGAGCCTGAACGCTCAACGTAATAACCGGAGTCTGGAGACCCAATGAAACTGACCGGAGCATGAACGCTCAACGTAATAACCAGAGTCTGGATACCCAACGAACCTGACCGGAGCCTGATCGCTCAAGTCATAACCGGAGTCTGGATACCCAACAAAACTGACCTGAGCCTGAACGCTCAATGGAAAAACAGGAGTCTGGATACCCAACGAATCTGACCGGAGCCTGAACGCTCAATGTAATAACCGGAGTCTGGATACCCAACAAAACTGAACGGAGCCTGAACGCTCAACGTAATAACCGGATTTATGATACTCAACGAAACTGACCGGAGCCGGAACGCTTAACGTCATAATTGGAGTCTGGATGCTCAACGAAACTGACCGGAGCCTGAACGCTTAACGTAATAACCGGAGTCTAGATACCCAACTAAACTGACCAGAGCCTGAACGCCTAATGTAATAACCAGAGTCTGGATACACAATGAAACTGACCGGAGCCTGAACGATCAACGTAATAACCAGAGTCTGGATACGCAACTAAACTGACCGGTGCCTGAACGCTCAACATAATAACCGAAGTCTGGATACCAAACAAAACTGACCGGAGCCTGAACGATCAACGTAATAACTGGAGTCTGGATACCCAACGAAACTGACCGGAGCCTGAACGCTAAACGTAATAACCGGATTCTGGATACCCAACAAAACTGATCGGAGCCTAAACGCTCAACGTAATAACCGGAGTCTGGATACCCAACAAAACTGACCTGAGCCTGAACGCTCAACGTAATAACCGGAGTCTGGATACTCAACGAAACTGACCGGAGCCGGAACTCTCAACTTTATAACTGGAGTCTGAATGCTCAACGAAACTGACCGGAGCCTGAACGCTTAACGTAATAACCGGAGTCTAGATACCCAACAAAACTGACCGGAGCCTGAACGCCTAATGTAATAACCAGAGTCTGGATACACAATGAAACTGACCGGAGCCTAAACGATCAAATTAATAACCGGAGTCTGGATACCCAAAGAAACTGACCGGAGCCTGAACGCACAACGTAATAACAGGAGTCTGGATACCCAACAAAACTGACCGGAGCCTGAACGCTCAACGTAATAACCGGAGTCTGGATACCCAATGAAACTGATCGGAGCCTAAACGCTCAACGTAATAACAGGAGTCTGGATACCCAACAAAATTGACCGTAGCCTGAACGCTCAACGTAATAACCGGAATCTGGATACTCAACGAAACTAACCGGAGCCTGAACGCTCAACGTAATAACCGGAGTCTGGATACAAAACGAAACTGACCGGAGCCTGAACGCTCAACGTAATAACCGGAGTCTGGATACCCAATGAAACTGACCGGAGCCTGAACGCTCAACGTAATAACCGGAATCTGGATACTCAACGAAACTAACCGGAGCCTGAACGCTCAACGTAATAACCAGAGTCTGGATACTCAACGAAACTGACTAGAGCCTGAACAATCAACGTAATAACTGGAGTCTGGATACAAAATGAAGCTGACCGGAGCCTGAACGCTAAACGTAATAACCGGAGTCTGGATACCCAATGAAACTGACCGGAGCCTGAACGCTCAATGTAATAACTGGAATCTCGATACCCCACGAAACTAACCGGAGCCTGAACGCTCAACGTAATAACCGGAGTCTTGATACTCAACGAAACTGACCGGAGCCTGAACGCTCAACGTAATAACCGGAATCTGGATTCCCAACGAAACTGACCAGAGCCTGAACGCTCAACGTAATAACCGGAGTCTGGATACCCAACGAAACTGACCGGAGCCTGAACGCTCAACGTAATAACCGGAGTCTGGATACCCAACGAAACTGACCAGAGCCTGCTCGCTCAACGTAATAACTGGAGCCTGGATACCCAACAAAACTGACCGGAGCCTGAACGCTCAACGTAATAACTGGAGTCTGGATACCCAACGATACTGACCGGAGCCTGATCGCTCAACGTAATAACCGAAGTTTGGATACCAAACAAAACTGACCGGAGCCTGAATGCTCAACGTAATAACCGGAGTCTGGAGACCCAATGAAACTGACCGGAGCATGAACGCTCAACGTAATAACCAGAGTCTGGATACCCAAGGAACCTGACCGGAGCCTGATCGCTCAAGTCATAACCGGAGTCTGGATACCCAACAAAACTGACCTGAGCCTAAACGCTCAATGGAAAAACAGAAGTCTGGATACCCAACGAATCTGACCGGAGCCTGAACGCTCAATGTAATAACCGGAGTCTGGATACCCAACAAAACTGAACGGAGCCTGAACGCTCAACGTAATAACCGGATTTATGATACTCAACGAAACTGACCGGAGCCGGAACGCTTAACGTCATAATTGGAGTCTGGATGCTCAACGAAACTGACCGGAGCCTGAACGCTTAACGTAATAACCGGAGTCTAGATACCCAACAAAACTGACCAGAGCCTGAACGCCTAATGTAATAACCAGAGTCTGGATACACAATGAAACTGACCGGAGCCTGAACGATCAACGTAATAACCAGAGTCTGGATACGCAACTAAACTGACCGGTGCCTGAACGCTCAACATAATAACCGAAGTCTGGATACCAAACAAAACTGACCGGAGCCTGAACGATCAACGTAATAACCGGAGTCTGGATACCCAACGAAACTGACCGGAGCCTGAACCTAAACGTAATAACCGGATTCTGGATACCCAACAAAACTGATCGGAGCCTAAACGCTCAACGTAATAACCGGAGTCTGGATACCCAACAAAACAGACCTGAGCCTGAACGCTCAACGTAATAACCGGAGTCTGGATACTCAACGAAACTGACCGGAGCCGGAACTCTCAACTTTATAACTGGAGTCTGGATGCTCAACGAAACTGACCGGAGCCTGAACGCTTAACGTAATAACCGGAGTCTAGATACCCAACAAAACTGACCGGAGCCTGAACGCCTAATGTAATAACCAGAGTCTGGATACACAACGAAACTGACCGGAGCCTAAACGATCAAATTAATAACCGGAGTCTGGATACCCAAAGAAACTGACCGGAGCCTGAACGCACAACGTAATAACAGGAGTCTGGATACCCAACAAAACTGACCGGAGCCTGAACGCTCAACGTAATAACCGGAGTCTGGATACCCAATGAAACTGATCGGAGCCTAAACGCTCAACGTAATAACAGGAGTCTGGATACGCAACAAAATTGATCGGAGCCTGAACGCTCAACGTAATAACCGGAATCTGGATACTCAACGAAACTAACCGGAGCCTGAACGCTCAACGTAATAACCGGAGTCTGGATACAAAACGAAACTGACCGGAGCCTGAACGCTCAACGTAATAACCGGAGTCTGGATACCCAATGAAACTGACCGGAGCCTGAACGCTCAACGTAATAACCGGAATCTGGATACTCAACGAAACTAACCGGAGCCTGAACGCTCAACGTAATAACCAGAGTCTGGATACTCAACGAAACTGACTGGAGCCTGAACAATCAACGTAATAACTGGAGTCTGGATACAAAATGAAGCTGACCGGAGCCTGAACGCTGAACCTAATAACCGGAGTCTGGATACCCAATTGAAACTGACCGGAGCCTGAACGCTCAATGTAATAACCGGAATCTCGATAACCCACGAAACTAACCGGAGCCTGAACGCTCAACGTAATAACCGGAGTCTTGATACTCAACGAAACTGACCGGAGCCTGAACGCTCAACGTAATAACCGGAATCTGGATTCCCAACGAAACTGACCAGAGCCTGAACGCTCAACGTAATAACCAGAGTCTGGATACCCAACGAAACTGACCGGAGCCTGAACGCTCAACGTAATAACCGGAGTCTGGATACCCAACGAAACTGACCGGAGCCTGCTCGCTCAACGTAATAACTGGAGCCTGGATACCCAACAAAACTGACCGGAGCCTGAACGCTCAACGTAATAACTGGAGTCTGGATACCCAACGATACTGACCGGAGCCTGATCGCTCAACGTAATAACCGAAGTCTGGATACCAAACAAAACTGGCCGGAGCCTGAACGCTCAACGTAATAACCGGAGTCTGGAGACCCAATGAAACTGACCGGAGCATGAACACTCAACGTAATAACCAGAGTCTGGATACCCAACGAACCTGACCGGAGCGTGATCGCTCAAGTCATAACCGGAGTCTGGATTCCCAACAAAACTGACCTGAGCCTGAACGCTCAATGGAAAAACAGGAGTCTGGATACCCAACGAATCTGACCGGAGCCTGAACGCTCAATGTAATAACCGGAGTCTGGATACCCAACAAAACTGAACGGAGCCTGAACGCTCAACGTAATAACCGGATTTATGATATTCAACGAAACTGACCGGAGCCGGAACGCTTAACGTCATAATTGGAGTCTGGATGCTCAACGAAACTGACCGGAGCCTGAACGCTTAACGTAATAACCGGAGTCTAGATACCCAACAAAACTGACCAGAGCCTGAACGCCTAATGTAATAACCAGAGTCTGGATACACAATGAAACTGACCGGAGCCTGAACGATCAACGTAATAACCGGAGTCTGGATACGCAACTAAACTGACCGGTACCTGAACGCTCAACATAATAACCGAAGTCTGGATACCAAACAAAACTGACCGGAGCCTGAACGATCAACGTAATAACCGGAGTCTGGATACCCAACGAAACTGACCGGAGCCTGAACGCTAAACGTAATAACCGGATTCTGGATACCCAACAAAACGGATCGGAGCCTAAACGCTCAACGTAATAACCGGAGTCTGGATACTCAACGAAACTGACCGGAGCCGGAACTCTCAACTTTATAACTGGAGTCTGGATGCTCAACGAAACTGACCGGAGCCTGAACGCTTAACGTAATAACCAGAGTCTAGATACCCAACAAAACTGACCGGAGCCTGAACGCCTAATGTAATAACCAGAGTCTGGATACACAACGAAACTGACCGGAGCCTAAACGATCAAATTAATAACCGGAGTCTGGATACCCAAAGAAACTGACCGGAGCCTGAACGCACAATGTAATAACAGGAATCTGGATACCCAACAAAACTGACCGGAGCTTGAACGCTCAACGTAATAACCGGAGTCTGGATACCCAATGAAACTGATCGGAGCCTAAACGCTCAACGTAATAACAGGAGTCTGGATACCCAACAAAATTGACCGGAGCCTGAACGCTCAACGTAATAACCGGAATCTGGATACTCAACGAAACTAACCGGAGCCTGAACGATCAACGTAATAACCGGAGTCTGGATACAAAACGAAACTGACCGGAGCCTGAACGCTCAACGTAATAACCGGAGTCTGGATACCCAATGAAACTGACCGGAGCCTGAACGCTCAACGTAATAACCGGAATCTGGATACTCAACGAAACTAACCGGATCCTGAACGATCAACGTAATAACCAGAGTCTGGATACAAAATGAAACTGATCGGAGCATGAACGCTGAACGTAATAACCGGAGTCTTGATACCCAATGAAACTGACCGGAGCCTGAACGCTCAATGTAATAACCAGAATCTCGATACCTAACGAAACTAACCGGAGCCTGAACGCTCAACGTAATAACCGGAGTCTTGATACTCAACGAAACTGACCGGAGCCTGAACGCTCAACGTAATAACCGGAATCTGGATTCCCAACGAAACTGACCAGAGCCTGAACGCTCAACGTAAGAACCGGAGTCTGGATACCCAACGAAACTGACCGGAGCCTGAACGCTCAACGTAATAACCGGAGTCTGGATACCCAACGAAACTGACCGGAGCCTGAACGCTAAACGTAATAACCGGATTCTAGATACCCAATAAAACTGATCGGAGCCTAAACGCTCAACGTAATAACCGGAGTCTGGATACCCAACAAAACTGACCTGAGCCTGAACGCTCAACGTAATAACCGGAGTCTGGATACTCAACGAAACTGACCGGAGCCGGAACTCTCAACTTTATAACTGGAGTCTGGATGCTCAACGAAACTGACCGGAGCCTGAACGCTTAACGTAATAACCAGAGTCTAGATACCCAACAAAACTGACTGGAGCCTGAACGCCTAATGTAATAACTAGAGTCTGGATACACAACGAAACTGACCGGAGCCTAAACGATCAAATTAATAACCGGAGTCTGGATACCCAACGAAACTGACCGGAGCCTGAACGCACAACGTAATAACAGGAGTCTGGATACCCAACAAAACTGACCGGAGCCTGAACGCTCAATGTAATAACCGGAGTCTGGATACCCAATGAAACTGATCGGAGCCTAAACGCTCAACGTAATAACAGGAGTCTGGATACCCAACAAAATTGACCGGAGCCTGAACGCTCAACGTAATAACCAGAATCTGGATACTCAACGAAACTAACCGGAGCCTGAACGCTCAACGTAATAACCGGAGTCTGGATACAAAATGAAACTGACCGGAGCCTGAACGCTCAACGTAATAACCGGAGTCTGGATACCCAATGAAACTGACCGGAGCCTGAACGCTCAACGTAATAACCGGAATCTGGATACTCAACGAAACTAACCGGAGCCTGAACGCTCAACGTAATAACCAGAGTCTGGATACAAAATGAAACTGACCGGAGCCTGAACGCTGAACGTAATAACCGGAGTCTGGATACCCAATGAAACTGACCGGAGCCTGAACGCTCAACGTAATAACCGGAACCTCGATACCCAACGAAACTAACCGGAGCCTGAACGCTCAACGTAATAACCGGAGTCTGGATACCCAATGAAACTGACCGGAGCCTGAACGCTCAATGTAATAACCGGAATCTCGATACCCAACGGAACTAACCGGAGTCTGAACGCTCAACGTAATAACCGGAGTCTTGATACTCAACGAAACTGACCGGAGCCTGAACGCTCAACGTAATAACCTGAATCTGGATTCCCAACGAAACTGACCAGAGCCTGCATGCTCAACGTAATAACCGGAGTTTGGATACCCAACGAAACTGACCGGAGCCTGAACGCTCAACGTAATAACCGGAGTCTGGATACCCAACGAAACTGACCGGAGCCTGCTCGCTCAACGTAATAACTGGAGCCTGGATACCCAACAAAACTGACCGGAGCCTGAACGCTCAATGTAATAACTGGAGTCTAGATACCCAACGAAACTGACCGGAGCCTGATCACTCAACGTAATAACCGAAGTCTGGATACCAAACAAAACTGACCGGAGCCTGAACGCTCAACGTAATAACCGGAGTCTGGAGACCCAATGAAACTGACCGGAGCATGAACGCTCAACGTAATAACCAGAGTCTGGATACCCAACGAACCTGACCGGAGCCTGATCGCTCAAGTCATAACCGGAGTCTGGATACCCAACAAAACTGACCTGAGCCTGAACGCTCAATGGAAAAACAGGAGTCTGGATACCCAACGAATCTGACCGGAGCCTGAACGCTGAATGTAATAACCGGAGTCTGGATACCCAACAAAACTGAACGGAGCCTGAACGCTCAACGTAATAACCGGATTTATGATACTCAACGAAACTGACCGGAGCCGGAACGCTCAACGTCATAACTGGAGTCTGGATGCTCAACGAAACTGACCGGAGCCTGAACGCTTAACGTAATAACCGGAGTCTAGATACCCAACAAAACTGACCAGAGCCTGAACGCCTAATGTAATAACAAGAGTCTGGATACACAATGACACTGAGCGGAGCCTGAACGATCAACGTAATAACCGGAGTCTGGATACGCAACGAAACTGACCGGAGCCTGAACGCTCAACGTAATAACCGGAGTCTGGATACCTAACGAAACTGACCGGAACCTGAACGCTCAACATAATAACCGAAGTCTGGATACCAAACAAAACTGACCGGAGCCTGAACGATCAACGTAATAACCGGAGTCTGGATACCCAACGAAACTGACCGGAGCCTGAACGCTAAACGTAATAACCGGATTCTGGATACCCAACGAAACTGATCGGAGCCTAAACACTCAACGTAATAACCGGAGTCTGGATACCCAACAAAACTGACCTGAGCCTGAACGCTCAACGTAATAATCGGAGTCTGGATACTCAACGAAACTGACCGGAGCCGGAACGCTCAACTTTATAACTGGAGTCTAGATGCTCAACGAAACTAACCGGAGCCTGAACACTTAACGTAATAACCGGAGTCTAGATACCCAACAAAACTGACCGGAGCCTGAACGCCTAATGTAATAACCAGAGTATGGATACACAACGAAACTGACCGGAGCCTAAACGATCAAATTAATAACCGGAGTCTGGATACCCAACGAAACTGACCGGAGCCTGAACGCACAACGTAATAACAGGAGTCTGGATACCCAACAAAACTGACCGGAGCCTGAACGCTCAACGTAATAACCGGAGTCTGGATACCCAACGAAACTGACCGGAGCCTGAACGCTCAACGTAATAACCGGAGTCTAGATACCCAACGAAACTGACCGGAGCCTGCTCGCTCAACGTAATAACTGGAGTCTGGATACCCAACAAAACTGACCGGAGCCTGAACGCTCAACGTAATAACCGGAGTCTGGAGACCCAATGAAACTGACCGGAGCATGAACGCTCAACGTAATAACCAGAGTCTGGATACCCAACGTACCTGACCGGAGCCAGATCGCTCAAGTCATAACCGGAGTCTGGATACCCAACAAAACTGACCTGAGCCTGAACGCTCAATGGAAAAACAGGAGTCTGGATACCCAACGAATCTGACCGGAGCCTGAACGCTCAACGTAATAACCGGAGTCTGGATACCCAACAAAACTGAACGGAGCCTGAATGCTAAACATAATAACCGGAGTCTGGATACTCAACGAAACTGACCGGAGCCGGAACGCTCAACGTCATAACTGGAGTCTGGATGCTCAACGAAACTGACCGGAGCCTGAACGCTTAACGTAATAACCGGAGTCTAGATACCCAACAAAACTGACCAGAGCCTGAACGCCTAATGTAATAACCGTAGTCTGGATACGCAATGAAACTGACCGGAGCCTGAACGATCAACGTAATAACCGGAGTCTGGATACGCAACGAAACTGACCGGAGCCTGAACGCTCAACGTAATAACCGGAGTCTGGATACCTAACGAAACTGACCGAAACCTGAACGCTCAACGTAATAACCGAAGTCTGGATACCAAACAAAACTGACCAGAGCCTGAACGATCAACGTAATAACCGGAGTCTGGATACCCAACGAAACTGACAGGAGTCTGAACGCTAAACGTAATAACCGGATTCTGGATACCCAACGAAACTGATCAGAGCCTAAACGCTCAATGTAATAACAGGAGTCTGGATACCCAACAAAATTGACCGGAGCCTGAACGCTCAACGTAATAACCGGTTTCTGGATACTCAACGAAACTAACCGGAGCCTTAACGCTCAACGTAATTACCGAAGTCTGGATACTCAACGAATCTGACTGGAGCCTAAACAATCAACGTAATAACTGGATTCTGGATACAAAACGAAACTGACCGGAGCCTGAACGCTCAACGTAATAACCGGAGTCTGGATACCCAATGAAACTGAACGAAGCCTGAACGCTCAACGTAATAACCGGAATCTCGATACCCAACGAAACTAACCGGAGCCTGAACGCTCAACGTAATAACCGGAGTCTGGATACCCAACCAAACTGACCGGAGCCTGCTTGCTCAACGTAATAACCGGAGTCTGGATACCCAACAAAACTGACCGGAGCCTGAACGCTCAACGTAATAACCGGAGTCTGGATACCCAACGAAACTGACCGGAGCCTGAACTTTCAATGTAAAAACCGGAGTCTGGATACCCAACAAAACTGACCGGAGCCTGAACGCTCAACGTAATAACCGGAGTCTGGATACCCAACGAAACTGACCGGAGCCTGAACGCTCAACGTAATAACCGAAGTCTGGATACCAAACAAAACTGACCGGAGCCTGAGCGCTCAACATAATAACCGGAGTCTGGAGACCCAATGAAACTGACCGGAGCCTGAACGCTCAACGTAATAACCGGAGTCTGGATACCCAACGAACCTGACCGGAGCCTGCTCGCTCAACGTAATAACCGGAGTCTGGATACCCAACAAAACTGACCGGAGCCTGAACGCTCAACGTAATAACCGGAGTCTGGATACCCAACAAAATTGTCCGGAGCCTGAACTTTCAATGTAAAAACCGGAGTCTGGATACCCAACAAAACTGACCGGAGCCTGAACGCTCAACGTAATAACCGGAGTCTGGATACCCAACGAAACTGACCGGAGCCTGCTCGCTCAACGTAATAACCGGAGTCTGGATACCCAACAAAACTGACCGGAGCCTGAACGCTCAACGTAATAACCGGAGTCTGGATACGCAACAAAACTGACCGGAGCCTGAACTTTCAACGTAAAAACCGGAGTCTGGATACTCAACGAAACTGACCGGAGCCGGAACGCTCAACGTCATAACTGGAGTCTGGATGCTCAACGAAACTGACCGGAGCCTGAACGCTTAACGTAATAACCGGAGTCTAGATACCCAACAAAACTGACCAGAGCCTGAACGCCTAATGTAATAACCGTAGTCTGGATACGCAATGAAACTGACCGGAGCCTGAACGATCAACGTAATAACCGGAGTCTGGATACGCAACGAAACTGACCGGAGCCTGAACGCTCAACGTAATAACCGGAGTCTGGATACCTAACGAAAATGACCGGAACCTGAACGCTCAACGTAATAACCGAAGTCTGGATACCAAACAAAACTGACCAGAGCCTGAACGATCAACGTAATAACCGGAGTCTGGATACCCAACGAAACTGACAGGAGCCTGAACGCTAAACGTAATAACCGGATTCTGGATACCCAACGAAACTGATCAGAGCCTAAACGCTCAATGTAATAACAGGAGTCTGGATACCCAACAAAATTGACCGGAGCCTGAACGCTCAACGTAATAACCGGTTTCTGGATACTCAACGAAACTAACCGGAGCCTTAACGCTCAACGTAATTACCGAAGTCTGGATACTCAACGAATCTGACTGGAGCCTAAACAATCAACGTAATAACTGGATTCTGGATACAAAACGAAACTGACCGGAGCCTGAACGCTCAACGTAATAACCGGAGTCTGGATACCCAATGAAACTGACCGAAGCCTGAACGCTCAACGTAATAACCGGAATCTCGATACCCAACGAAACTAACCGGAGCCTGAACGCTCAACGTAATAACCGGAGTCTGGATACCCAACGAAACTGACCGGAGCCTGCTCGCTCAACGTAATAACCGGAGTCTGGATACCCAACAAAACTGACCGGAGCCTGAACGCTCAACGTAATAACTGGAGTCTGGATACCCAACGAAACTGACCGGAGCCTGAACTTTCAATGTAAAAACCGGAGTCTGGATACCCTACAAAACTGACCGGAGCCTGAACGCTCAACGTAATAACCGGAGTCTGGATACCCAACGAAACTGACCGGAGCCTGAACGCTCAACGTAATAACCGAAGTCTGGATACCAAACAAAACTGACCGGAGCCTGAGCGCTCAACATAATAACCGGAGTCTGGAGACCCAATGAAACTGACCGGAGCCTGAACGCTCAACGTAATAACCGGAGTCTGGATACCCAACGAACCTGACCGGAGCCTGCTCGCTCAACGTAATAACCGGAGTCTGGATACCCAACAAAACTGACCGGAGCCTGAACGCTCAACGTAATAACCGGAGTCTGGATACCCAACAAAACTGTCCGGAGCCTGAACTTTCAATGTAAAAACCGGAGTCTGGATACCCAACAAAACTGACCGGAGCCTGAACGCTCAACGTAATAACCGGAGTCTGGATACCCAACGAAACTGACCGGAGCCTGCTCGCTCAACGTAATAACCGGAGTCTGGATACCCAACAAAACTGACCGGAGCCTGAACGCTCAACGTAATAACCGGAGTCTGGATACGCAACAAAACTGACCGGAGCCTGAACTTTCAACGTAAAAACCGGAGTCTGGATACCCAACAAAACTGACCGGAGCCTGAACGCTCAACGTAATAACCGGAATCTGGATGCTCAACGAAACTGACCGGAGCCTGAACGCTTAACGTAATAACCGGAGTCTAGATACCCAACAAAACTGACCAGAGCCTGAACGCCTAATGTAATAACCGTAGTCTGGATACGCAATGAAACTGACCGGAGCCTGAACGATCAACGTAATAACCGGAGTCTGGATACGCAACGAAACTGACCGGAGCCTGAACGCTCAACGTAATAACCGGAGTCTGGATACCTAACGAAACTGACCGGAACCTGAACGCTCAACGTAATAACCGAAGTCTGGATACCAAACAAAACTGACCAGAGCCTGAACGATCAACGTAATAACCGGAGTCTGGATACCCAACGAAACTGACAGGAGCCTGAATGCTAAACGTAATAACCGGATTCTGGATACCCAACGAAACTGATCAGAGCCTAAACGCTCAATGTAATAACAGGAGTCTGGATACCCAACAAAATTGACCGGAGCCTGAACGCTCAACGTAATAACCGGTTTCTGGATACTCAACGAAACTAACCATAGCCTTAACGCTCAACGTAATTACCGAAGTCTGGATACTCAACGAATCTGACTGGAGCCTGAACAATCAACGTAATAACTGGAGTCTGGATACAAAACGAAACTGACCGGAGCCTGAACGCTCAACGTAATAACCGGAGTCTGGATACCCAATGAAACTGACCGGAGCCTGAACGCTCAACGTAATAACCGGAATCTCGATACCCAACAAAACTAACCGGAGCCTGAATGCTCAACGTAATAACTGGAGTCTGGATACCCAACGAAACTGACCGGAGCCTGCTCGCTCAACGTAATAACCAGAGTCTGGATACCCAACAAAACTGATCGGAGCCTGAACGCTCAGCGTAATAACCGGAGTCTGGATACCCAACGAAACTGACCGGAGCCTGAACTTTCAATGTAAAAACCGGAGTCTGGATACCCAACAAAACTGACCGGAGCCTGAACGCTCAACGTAATAACCAGAGTCTGGATACAAAATGAAACTGACCGGAGCCTGAACGCTCAACGTAATAACCGAAGTCTGGATACCAAACAAAACTGACCGGAGCCTGAGCGCTCAACGTAATAACCGGAGTCTGGAGACCCAATGAAACTGACCGGAGCCTGAACGCTCAACGTAATAACCGGAGTCTGGATACCCAACGAACCTGACCGGAGCCTGCTCGCTCAACGTAATAACCGGAGTCTGGATACCCAACAAAACTGACCGGAGCCTGAACGCTCAACGTAATAACCGGAGTCTGGATACCCAACAAAACTGTCCGGAGCCTGAACTTTCAATGTAAAAACCGGAGTCTGGATACCCAACAAAACTGACCGGAGCCTGAACGCTCAACGTAATAACCGGAGTCTGGATACCCAACGAAACTGACCGGAGCCTGCTTGCTCAACGTAATAACCGGAGTCTGGATACCAAACAAAACTGACCGGAGCCTGAACGCTCAACGTAATAACCAGAGTCTGGATACCCAACAAAACTGACCGGAGCCTGAACTTTAAACGTAAAAACCAGAGTCTGGATACCCAACAAAACTGACCGGAGCCTGAACGCTCAACGTAATAACCGGAGTCTGGATACCCAACGAAACTGACCGGAGCCTGAACGCTCAACGTAATAACCGAAGTCTGGATACCAAACAAAACTGACCGGAGCCTGAACGCTCAACGTAATAACCGGAGTCTGGAGACCCAATGAAACTGACCGGAGCCTGAACGCTCAACGTAATAACCGGAGTCTGGATACCCAACGAACCTGACCGGAGCCTGAACGCTCAACGTAATAAACAGAGTCTGGATACCCAACAAAACTGATCGGAGCCTGAACGCTCAGCGTAATAACCGGAGTCTGGATACCCAACGAAACTGACCGGATCCTGAACTTTCAATGTAAAAACCGGAGTCTGGATACCCAACAAAACTGACCGGAGCCTGAACGCTCAACGTAATAACCGGAGTCTGAATACAAAATGAAACTGACCGGAGCCTGAACGCTCAACGTAATAACCGAAGTCTGGATACCAAACAAAACTGACCGGAGCCTGAGCGCTCAACGTAATAACCGGAGTCTGGAGACCCAATGAAACTGACCGGAGCCTGAACGCTCAACGTAATAACCGGAGTCTGGATACCCAACGAACCTGACCGGAGCCTGCTCGCTCAACGTAATAACCGGAGTCTGGATACCCAACAAAACTGACCGGAGCCTGAACGCTCAACGTAATAACCGGAGTCTGGATACCCAACAAAACTGTCCGGAGCCTGAACTTTCAATGTAAAAATCGGAGTCTGGATACCCAACAAAACTGACCGGAGCCTGAACGCTCAACGTAATAACCGGAGTCTGGATACCCAACGAAACTGACCGGAGCCTGCTCGCTCAACGTAATAACCGGAGTCTGGATACCAAACAAAACTGACCGGAGCCTGAACGCTCAACGTAATAACCGGAGTCTGGATACCCAACAAAACTGACCGGAGCCTGAACTTTAAACGTAAAAACCAGAGTCTGGATACCCAACAAAACTGACCGGAGCCTGAACGCTCAACGTAATAACCGGAGTCTGGATACCCAACGAAATTGACCGGAGCCTGAACGCTCAACGTAATAACCGAAGTCTGGATACCAAACAAAACTGACCGGAGCCTGAACGCTCAACGTAATAACCGGAGTCTGGAGACCCAATGAAACTGACCGGAGCCTGAACGCTCAACGTAATAACCGGAGTCTGGATACCCAACGAACCTGACCGGAGCCTGAACGCTCAACGTAATAAACAGAGTCTGGATACCCAACAAAACTGACCTGAGCCTGAACGCTCAATGTAATAACCGGAGTCTGGATACTCAACGAAACTGACCGGAGCCGGAACGCTCAACGTAATAACTGGAGTCTGGATGCCCAACGAAACTGACCGGAGCCTGAACGCTTAACGTAATAACCGGAGTCTAGATACCCAACAAAACTGACCGGAGCCTGAACGCCTAATGTAATAACCAGAGTCTGGATACACAACGAAACTGACCGGAGCCTAAACGATCAAATTAATAACCGGAGTCTGTATACCCAACGAAACTGACCGGAGCCTGAACGCACAACGTAATAACAGAAGTCTGGATACCCAACAAAACTGACCGGAGCCTGAACGCTCAACGTAATAACCGGAGTCTGGATACCCAATGAAACTGATCGGAGCCTAAACGCTCAACGTAATAACAGGAGTCTGGATACCCAACAAAATTGACCAGAGCCTGAACGCTCAACGTAATAACCGGAATCTGGATACTCAACGAAACTAACCGGAGCCTGAACGCTCAATGTAATAACCGGAGTTTGGATACAAAACGACACTGACCGGAGCCTCAACGCTCAACGTAATAACCGGAGTCTGGATACCCAATGAAACTGACCGGAGCCTGAACGCTCAACGTAATAACCAGAGTCTGGATACTCAAAGAAACTGACTGGAGCCTGAACAATCAACGTAATAACTGGAGTCTGGATACAAAATGAAACTGACCGGAGCCTGAACGCTGAACGTAATAACCGGAGTCTGGATACCCAATGAAACTTACCGGAGCCTGAACGCTCAACGTAATAACCGGAATCTCGATACCCAACGAAACTAACCGGAGCCTGAACGCTCAACATAATAACCGGAGTATGGATACCCAACGAAACTGACCGGAGCCTGCTCGCTCAACGTAATAACCGGAGTCTGGATACCCAACAAAACTGACCGGAGCCTGAACGCTCAACGTAATAACCGGAGTCTGCATACCCAACAAAACTGTCTGGAGCCTGAACTTTCAATGTAAAAACCGGAGTCTGGATACCCAACAAAACTGACCGGAGCCTGAACGCTCAACGTAATAACCGGAGTCTAGATACCCAACGAAACTGACCGGAGCCTGCTCGCTCAACGTAATAACCGGAGTCTGGATACCAAACAAAACTGACCGGAGCCTGAACGCTCAACGTAATAACCGGAGTCTGGATACCCAACAAAACTGACCGGAGCCTGAACTTTAAACGTAAAAACCAGAGTCTGGATACCCAACAAAACTGACCGGAGCCTGAACGCTCAACGTAATAACCGGAGTCTGGATACCCAACGAAACTGACCGGAGCCTGAACGCTCAACGTAATAACCGAAGTCTGGATACCAAACAAAACTGACCGGAGCCTGAACGCTCAACGTAATAACCGGAGTCTGGAGACCCAATGAAACTGACCGGAACCGGAACGCTCAACGTAATAACTGGAGTCTGGATGCCCAACGAAACTGACCGGAGCCTGAACGCTTAACGTAATAACCGGAGTCTAGATACCCAACAAAACTGACCGGAGCCTGAACGCCTAATGTAATAACCAGAGTCTGGATACACAACGAAACTGACCGGAGCCTAAACGATCAAATTAATAACCGGAGTCTGTATACCCAACGAAACTGACCGGAGCCTGAACGCACAACGTAATAACAGGAGTCTGGATACCCAACAAAACTGACCGGAGCCTGAACGCTCAACGTAATAACCGGAGTCTGGATACCCAATGAAACTGATCGGAGCCTAAACGCTCAACGTAATAACAGGAGTCTGGATACCCAACAAAATTGACCAGAGCCTGAACTCTCAACGTAATAACCGGAATCTGGATACTCAACGAAACTAACTGGAGCCTGAACGCTCAATGTAATAACCGGAGTTTGGATACAAAACGACACTGACCGGAGCCTGAACGCTCAACGTAATAACCGGAGTCTGGATACCCAATGAAACTGACCGGAGCCTGAACGCTCAACGTAATAACCAGAGTCTAGATACTCAACAAAACTGACTGGAGCCTGAACAATCAACGTAATAACTGGAGTCTGGATACAAAATGAAACTGACCGGAGCCTGAACGCTGAACGTAATAACCGGAGTCTGGATACCCAATGAAACTTACTGGAGCCTGAACGCTCAACGTAATAACCGGAATCTCGATACCCAACGAAACTAACCAGAGCCTGAACGCTCAACGTAATAACCGGAGTATGGATACCCAACGAAACTGACCGGAGCCTGCTCGCTCAACGTAATAACCGGAGTCTGGATACCCAACAAAACTGACCGGAGCCTGAACGCTCAACGTAATAACCGGAGTCTGGATACCGAACGAAACTGACCAGAGCCTGAACTTTCAATGTAAAAACCGGAGTCTGGATACCCAACAAAACTGACCGGAGCCTGAACGCTCAACGTAATAACCGGAGTCTGGATACCCAATGAAACTGACCGGAGCCTGAACGCTCAACGTAATAACCGAAGTCTGGATACCAAACAAAACTGACCGGAGCCTGAGCGCTCAACGTAATAACCGGAGTCTGGAGACCCAATATAACTGGCCGGAGCCTGAACGCTCAACGTAATAACCGGAGTCTGGATACCCAACGAACCTGACCGGAGCCTGCTCGCTCAACGTAATAACCGGAGTCTGGATACCCAACAAAACTGACCGGAGCCTGAACGCTCAACGTAATAACCAGAGTCTGGATACCCAACAAAACTGACCGGAGCCTGAACTTTCAATGTAAAAACCGGAGTCTGGATACCCAACAAAACTGACCGGAGCCTGAACGCTCAACGTAATAACCGGAGTCTAGATACCCAACGAAACTGACCGGAGCCTGCTCGCTCAACGTAATAACCGGAGTCTGGATACCCAACAAAACTGACCGGAGCATGAACGCTCATCGTAATAATCGGAGTCTGGATACCCAACAAAACTGACCGGAGCCTGAACTTTCAACGTAAAAACCGGAGTCTGAATACCCAACAAAACTGACCGGAGCCTGAACGCTCAACGTAATAACCGGA
The DNA here is from genome assembly GCA_963859935.3 of Lathyrus sativus. Classification (NCBI taxonomy): domain Eukaryota; kingdom Viridiplantae; phylum Streptophyta; class Magnoliopsida; order Fabales; family Fabaceae; genus Lathyrus; species Lathyrus sativus. The sequence goes on from CAWUDS030000639.1 coordinate 267,970, forward strand.
GTCTAGATACCCAACGAAACTGACCGGAGCCTGAACGCTCAACGTAATAACCGAAGTCTGGATACCAAACAAAACTGACCGGAGCCTGAAGGCTCAACGTAATAACCGGAGTCTGGAGACCCAATGAAACTGACCGGAGCCTGAACGCTCAACGTAATAACCGGAGTCTGGATACCCAACGAACCTGACCGGAGCCTGAACGCTCAAGGTAATAACCGGAGTCTGGATACCCAACGAACCTGACCGGAGCCTGCTCGCTCAACGTAATAACCGGAGTCTGGATACCCAACAAAACTGACCGGAGCCTGAACGCTCAACGTAATAACCGGAGTCTGGATACCCAACAAAACTGACCGGAGCCTGAACGCTCAACGTAATAACCGGAATCTGGATGCTCAACGAAACTGACCGGAGCCTTAACGCTTAACGTAATAACCGGAGTCTAGATACCCAACAAAACTGACCAGAGCCTGAACGCCTAATGTAATAACCGTAGTCTGGATACGCAATGAAACTGACCGGAGCCTGAACGATCAACGTAATAACCGGAGTCTGGATACGCAACAAAACTGACCGGAGCCTGAACGCTCAACGTAATAACCGGAGTCTGGATACCTAACGAAACTGACCGGAACCTGAACGCTCAACGTAATAACCGAAGTCTGGATACCAAACAAAACTGACCAGAGCCTGAACGATCAACGTAATAACCGGAGTCTGGATACCCAACGAAACTGACAGGAGCCTGAACGCTAAACGAAATAACCGGATTCTGGATACCCAACGAAACTGATCAGAGCCTAAACGCTCAATGTAATAACAGGAGTCTGGATACCCAACAAAATTGACCGGAGCCTGAACGCTCAATGTAATAACCGGAGTCTGGATACTCAATGAAACTGACCGGAGCCTTAACGCTCAACGTAATTACCGAAGTCTGGATACTCAACGAATCTGACTGGAGCCTGAACAATCAACGTAATAACTGGAGTCTGGATACAAAATGAAACTGACCGGAGCCTGAACGCTGAACGTAATAACCGGAGTCTGGATACCCAATGAAACTTACCGGAGCCTGAACGCTCAACGTAATAACCGGAATCTCGATACCTAACGAAACTAACCAGAGCCTGAACGCTCAACGTAATAACCGGAGTATGGATACCCAACGAAACTGACCGGAGCCTGCTCGCTCAACGTAATAACCGGAGTCTGGATACCCAACAAAACTGACCGGAGCCTGAACGCTCAACGTAATAACCGGAGTCTGGATACCCAACGAAACTGACCAAAGCCTGAACTTTCAATGTAAAAACCGGAGTCTGGATACCCAACAAAACTGAACGGAGCCTGAACGCTCAACGTAATAACCGGAGTCTGGATACCCAATGAAACTGACCGGAGCCTGAACGCTCAACGTAATAACCGAAGTCTGGATACCAAACAAAACTGACCGGAGCCTAAGCGCTCAACGTAATAACCGGAGTCTGGAGACCCAATATAACTGGCCGGAGCCTGAACGCTCAACGTAATAACCGGAGTCTGGATACCCAACGAACCTGACCGGAGCCTGCTCGCTCAACGTAATAACCGGAGTCTGGATACCCAACAAAACTGACCGGAGCCTGAACGCTCAACGTAATAACCGGAGTCTGGATACCCAACAAAACTGACCGGAGCCTGAACTTTCAATGTAAAAACCGGAGTCTGGATACCCAACAAAACTGACCGGAGCCTGAACGCTCAACGTAATAACCGGAGTCTAGATACCCAACGAAACTGACCGGAGCCTGCTCGCTCAACGTAATAACCGGAGTCTGGATACCCAACAAAACTGACCGGAGCATGAACGCTCATCGTAATAACCGGAGTCTGGATACCCAATAAAACTGACCGGAGCCTGAACTTTCAACGTAAAAACCGGAGTCTGAATACCCAACAAAACTGACCGGAGCCTGAACGCTCAACGTAATAACCGGAGTCTAGATACCCAACGAAACTGACCGGAGCCTGAACGCTCAACGTAATAACCGAAGTCTGGATACCAAACAAAACTGACCGGAGCCTGAAGGCTCAACGTAATAACCGGAGTCTGGAGACCCAATGAAACTGACCGGAGCCTGAACGCTCAACGTAATAACCGGAGTCTGGATACCCAACGAACCTGACCGGAGCCTAAACGCTCAAGGTAATAACCGGAGTCTGGATACCCAACGAACCTGACAGGAGCCTGCTCGCTCAACGTAATAACCGGAGTCTGCATACCCAACAAAACTGACCGGAGCCTGAACGCTCAACGTAATAACCGGAGTCTGGATACCCAACAAAACTGACCGGAGCCTGAACGCTCAACGTAATAACCGGAATCTGTATGCTCAACGAAACTGACCGGAGCCTGAACGCTTAACGTAATAACCGGAGTCTAGATACCCAACAAAACTGACCAGAGCCTGAACGCCTAATGTAATAACTGTAGTCTGGATACGCAAATAAACTGACCGGAGCCTGAACGATCAACGTAATAACCGGAGTCTGGATACGCAACGAAACTGACTGGAGCCTGAACGCTCAACGTAATAACCGGAGTCTGGATACCTAACGAAACTGACCTGAACCTGAACGCTCAACGTAATAACCGAAGTCTGGATACCAAACAAAACTGACCATAGCCTGAACGATCAACGTAATAACCGGAGTCTGGATACCCAACGAAACTGACAGGAGCCTGAACGCTAAACATAATAACCGGATTCTGGATACCCAACGAAACTGATCAGAGCCTAAACGCTCAATGTAATAACAGGAGTCTGGATACCCAACAAAATTGACCGGAGCCTGAACGCTCAACGTAATAACCGGTTTCTGGATACTCAACGAAACTAACCGGAGCCTTAACGCTCAACGTAATTACCGAAGTCTGGATACTCAACGAATCTGACTGGAGCCTGAACAATCAACGTAATAACTGGAGTCTGGATACAAAACGAAACTGACCGGAGCCTGAACGCTCAACGTAATAACCGGAGTCTGGATACCCAATGAAACTGACCGGAGCCTGAACGCTCAACGTAATAACCGGAATCTCGATACCCAACGAAACTAACCGGAGCCTGAACGCTCAATGTAATAACCGGAGTCTGGATACCCAACGAAACTGACCGGAGCCTGCTTGCTCAACGTAATAACCGGAGTCTGGATACCCAACAAAACTGATCGGAGCCTGAACGCTCAGCGTAATAACCGGAGTCTGGATACCCAACGAAACTGACCGGAGCCTGAACTTTCAATGTAAAAACCGCAGTTTGGATACCCAACAAAACTGACCGGAGCCTGAACGCTCAACGTAATAACCGAAGTCTGGATACCAAACAAAACTGACCGGAGCCTGAGCCCTCAACGTAATAACCGGAGTCTGGAGACCCAATGAAACTGACCGGAGCCTGAACGCTCAACGTAATAACCGGAGTCTGGATACCCAACGAACCTGACCGGAGCCTGCTCGCTCAACGTAATAACCGGAGTCTGGATGCCCAACAAAACTGACCGGAGCCTGAACGCTCAACGTAATAACCGGAGTCTGGATACCCAACAAAACTGTCCGGAGCCTGAACTTTCAATGTAAAAACCGGAGTCTGGATACCCAACAAAACTGACCGGAGCCTGAACGCTCAACGTAATAACCGGAGTCTGGATACCCAACGAAACTGACCGGAGCCTGCTCGCTCAACGTAATAACCGGAGTCTGGATACCCAACAAAACTGACCGGAGCCTGAACGCTCAACGTAATAACCGGAGTCTGGATACCCAACAAAACTGACCGGAGCCTGAACTTTTACCGTAAAAACCGGAGTCTGGATACCCAACAAAACTGACCGGAGCCTGAACGCTCATCGTAATAACCGGAGTCTGGATACCCAACGAAACTGACCAGAGCCTGAACGCTCAACGTAATAACCGAAGTCTGAATACCAAACAAAACTGACCGGAGCCTGAACGCTCAAGGTAATAACCGGAGTCTGGAGACCCAATGAAACTGACCGGAGCCTGAACGCTCAACGTAATAAACGGAGTCTGGATACCCAACGAACCTGACCGGAGCCTGAACGCTTAACGTAATAACCGGAGTCTAGATACCCAACAAAACTGACCGGAGCCTGAACGCCTAATGTAATAACCAGAGTCTGGATACACAACGAAACTAACCGGAGCCTAAACGATCAAATTAATAACCGGAGTCTGTATACCCAACGAAACTGACCGGAGCCTGAACGCACAACGTAATAACAGGAGTCTGGATACCCAACAAAACTGACCGGAGCCTGAACGCTCAACGTAATAACCGGAGTCTGGATACCCAATGAAACTGATCGGAGCCTAAACGCTCAACGTAATAACAGGAGTCTGGATACCCAACAAAATTGACCGGAGCCTGAACGCTCAACGTAATAACCGGAATCTGGATACTCAACGAAACTAACCGGAGCCTGAACGCTCAATGTAATAACCGGAGTCTGGATACAAAACGACACTGACCGGAGCCTGAACGCTCAACGTAATAACCGGAGTCTGGATACCCAATGAAACTGACCGGAGCCTGAACGCTCAACGTAATAACCGGAATCTGGATACTCAACGAAACTAACCGGAGCCTGAACGCTCAACGTAATAACCAGAGTCTGCATACTCAACGAAACTGACTGGAGCCTGAACAATCAACGTAATAACTGGAGTCTGGATACAAAATGAAACTGACCGGAGCCTGAACGCTGAACGTAATAACCGGAGTCTGGGTACCCAATGAAACTGACCGGAGCCTGAACGCTCAACGTAATAACCGGAATCTCGATACCCAACAAAACTAACCGGAGCCTGAACGCTCAACGTAATAACCGGAGTATGGATACCCAACGAAACTGACCGGAGCCTGCTCGCTCAACGTAATAACCGGAGTCTGGATACCCAACAAAACTGACCGGAGCCTGAACGCTCAACGTAATAAATGGAGTCTGGATACCCAACGAAACTGACCAGAGCCTGAACTTTCAATGTAAAAACCGGAGTCTGGATACCCAACAAAACTGACCGGAGCCTGAACCCTCAACGTAATAACCGGAGTCTGGATACCCAATGAAACTGACCGGAGCCTGAACGCTCAACGTAAAAACCGAAGTATGGATACCAAACAAAACTGACCGGAGCCTGAGCGCTCAACGTAATAACCGGAGTCTGAAGACATAATGAAACTGGCCGGAGCCTGAACGCTCAACGTAATAACCGGAGTCTGGATACCCAACGAACCTGACCGGAGCCTGCTCGCTCAACGTAATAACCGGAGTCTGGATACCCAACAAAACTGACCGGAGCCTGAACGCTCAACGTAATAATCGGAGTCTGGATACCCAACAAAACTGACCGGAGCCTGAACTTTCAATGTAAAAACCGGAGTCTGGATACCCAACAAAACTGACCGGAGCCTGAACGCTCAACGTAATAACCGGAGTCTAGATACCCAACGAAACTGACCGGAGCCTGCTCGCTCAACGTAATAACCGGAGTCTGGATACCCAACAAAACTGACCGGAGCATGAACGCTCATCGTAATAACCGGAGTCTGGATACCCAATAAAACTGACCGGAGCCTGAACTTTCAACGTAAAAACCGGAGTCTGAATACCCAACAAAACTGACCGGAGCCTGAACGCTCAACGTAATAACCGGAGTCTAGATACCCAACGAAACTGACCGGAGCCTGAACGCTCAACGTAATAACCGAAGTCTGGATACCAAACAAAACTGACCGGAGCCTGAAGGCTCAACGTAATAACCGGAGTCTGGAGACCCAATGAAACTGACCGGAGCCTGAACGCTCAACGTAATAACCGGAGTCTGGATACCCAACGAACCTGACCGGAGCCTAAACGCTCAAGGTAATAACCGGAGTCTGGATACCCAACGAACCTGACAGGAGCCTGCTCGCTCAACGTAATAACCGGAGTCTGCATACCCAACAAAACTGACCGGAGCCTGAACGCTCAACGTAATAACCGGAGTCTGGATACCCAACAAAACTGACCGGAGCCTGAACGCTCAACGTAATAACCGGAATCTGTATGCTCAACGAAACTGACCGGAGCCTGAACGCTTAACGTAATAACCGGAGTCTAGATACCCAACAAAACTGACCAGAGCCTGAACGCCTAATGTAATAACCGTAGTCTGGATACGCAAATAAACTGACCGGAGCCTGAACGATCAACGTAATAACCGGAGTCTGGATACGCAACGAAACTGACCGGAGCCTGAACGCTCAACGTAATAACCGGAGTCTGGATACCTAACGAAACTGACCTGAACCTGAACGCTCAACGTAATAACCGAAGTCTGGATACCAAACAAAACTGACCATAGCCTGAACGATCAACGTAATAACCGGAGTCTGGATACCCAACGAAACTGACAGGAGCCTGAACGCTAAACATAATAACCGGATTCTGGATACCCAACGAAACTGATCAGAGCCTAAACGCTCAATGTAATAACAGGAGTCTGGATACCCAACAAAATTGACCGGAGCCTGAACGCTCAACGTAATAACCGGTTTCTGGATACTCAACGAAACTAACCGGAGCCTTAACGCTCAACGTAATTACCGAAGTCTGGATACTCAACGAATCTGACTGGAGCCTGAACAATCAACGTAATAACTGGAGTCTGGATACAAAACGAAACTGACCGGAGCCTGAACGCTCAACGTAATAACCGGAGTCTGGATACCCAATGAAACTGACCGGAGCCTGAACGCTCAACGTAATAACCGGAATCTCGATACCCAACGAAACTAACCGGAGCCTGAACGCTCAATGTAATAACCGGAGTCTGGATACCCAACGAAACTGACCGGAGCCTGCTTGCTCAACGTAATAACCGGAGTCTGGATACCCAACAAAACTGATCGGAGCCTGAACGCTCAGCGTAATAACCGGAGTCTGGATACCCAACGAAACTGACCGGAGCCTGAACTTTCAATGTAAAAACCGCAGTTTGGATACCCAACAAAACTGACCGGAGCCTGAACGCTCAACGTAATAACCGAAGTCTGGATACCAAACAAAACTGACCGGAGCCTGAGCCCTCAACGTAATAACCGGAGTCTGGAGACCCAATGAAACTGACCGGAGCCTGAACGCTCAACGTAATAACCGGAGTCTGGATACCCAACGAACCTGACCGGAGCCTGCTCGCTCAACGTAATAACCGGAGTCTGGATGCCCAACAAAACTGACCGGAGCCTGAACGCTCAATGTAATAACCGGAGTCTGGATACCCAACAAAACTGTCCGGAGCCTGAACTTTCAATGTAAAAACCGGAGTCTGGATACCCAACAAAACTGACCGGAGCCTGAACGCTCAACGTAATAACCGGAGTCTGGATACCCAACGAAACTGACCGGAGCCTGCTCGCTCAACGTAATAACCGGAGTCTGGATACCCAACAAAACTGACCGGAGCCTGAACGCTCAACGTAATAACCGGAGTCTGGATACCCAACAAAACTGACCGGAGCCTGAACTTTTACCGTAAAAACCGGAGTCTGGATACCCAACAAAACTGACCGGAGCCTGAACGCTCATCGTAATAACCGGAGTCTGGATACCCAACGAAACTGACCAGAGCCTGAACGCTCAACGTAATAACCGAAGTCTGAATACCAAACAAAACTGACCGGAGCCTGAACGCTCAAGGTAATAACCGGAGTCTGGAGACCCAATGAAACTGACCGGAGCCTGAACGCTCAACGTAATAAACGGAGTCTGGATACCCAACGAACCTGACCGGAGCCTGAACGCTTAACGTAATAACCGGAGTCTAGATACCCAACAAAACTGACCGGAGCCTGAACGCCTAATGTAATAACCAGAGTCTGGATACACAACGAAACTAACCGGAGCCTAAACGATCAAATTAATAACCGGAGTCTGTATACCCAACGAAACTGACCGGAGCCTGAACGCACAACGTAATAACAGGAGTCTGGATACCCAACAAAACTGACCGGAGCCTGAACGCTCAACGTAATAACCGGAATCTGTATGCTCAACGAAACTGACCGGAGCCTGAACGCTTAACGTAATAACCGGAGTCTAGATACCCAACAAAACTGACCAGAGCCTGAACGCCTAATGTAATAACCGTAGTCTGGATACGCAAATAAACTGACCGGAGCCTGAACGATCAACGTAATAACCGGAGTCTGGATACGCAACGAAACTGACCGGAGCCTGAACGCTCAACGTAATAACCGGAGTCTGGATACCTAACGAAACTGACCTGAACCTGAACGCTCAACGTAATAACCGAAGTCTGGATACCAAACAAAACTGACCATAGCCTGAACGATCAACGTAATAACCGGAGTCTGGATACCCAACGAAACTGACAGGAGCCTGAACGCTAAACATAATAACCGGATTCTGGATACCCAACGAAACTGATCAGAGCCTAAACGCTCAATGTAATAACAGGAGTCTGGATACCCAACAAAATTGACCGGAGCCTGAACGCTCAACGTAATAACCGGTTTCTGGATACTCAACGAAACTAACCGGAGCCTTAACGCTCAACGTAATTACCGAAGTCTGGATACTCAACGAATCTGACTGGAGCCTGAACAATCAACGTAATAACTGGAGTCTGGATACAAAACGAAACTGACCGGAGCCTGAACGCTCAACGTAATAACCGGAGTCTGGATACCCAATGAAACTGACCGGAGCCTGAACGCTCAACGTAATAACCGGAATCTCGATACCCAACGAAACTAACCGGAGCCTGAACGCTCAATGTAATAACCGGAGTCTGGATACCCAACGAAACTGACCGGAGCCTGCTTGCTCAACGTAATAACCGGAGTCTGGATACCCAACAAAACTGATCGGAGCCTGAACGCTCAGCGTAATAACCGGAGTCTGGATACCCAACGAAACTGACCGGAGCCTGAACTTTCAATGTAAAAACCGCAGTTTGGATACCCAACAAAACTGACCGGAGCCTGAACGCTCAACGTAATAACCGAAGTCTGGATACCAAACAAAACTGACCGGAGCCTGAGCCCTCAACGTAATAACCGGAGTCTGGAGACCCAATGAAACTGACCGGAGCCTGAACGCTCAACGTAATAACCGGAGTCTGGATACCCAACGAACCTGACCGGAGCCTGCTCGCTCAACGTAATAACCGGAGTCTGGATGCCCAACAAAACTGACCGGAGCCTGAACGCTCAATGTAATAACCGGAGTCTGGATACCCAACAAAACTGTCCGGAGCCTGAACTTTCAATGTAAAAACCGGAGTCTGGATACCCAACAAAACTGACCGGAGCCTGAACGCTCAACGTAATAACCGGAGTCTGGATACCCAACGAAACTGACCGGAGCCTGCTCGCTCAACGTAATAACCGGAGTCTGGATACCCAACAAAACTGACCGGAGCCTGAACGCTCAACGTAATAACCGGAGTCTGGATACCCAACAAAACTGACCGGAGCCTGAACTTTTACCGTAAAAACCGGAGTCTGGATACCCAACAAAACTGACCGGAGCCTGAACGCTCATCGTAATAACCGGAGTCTGGATACCCAACGAAACTGACCAGAGCCTGAACGCTCAACGTAATAACCGAAGTCTGAATACCAAACAAAACTGACCGGAGCCTGAACGCTCAAGGTAATAACCGGAGTCTGGAGACCCAATGAAACTGACCGGAGCCTGAACGCTCAACGTAATAAACGGAGTCTGGATACCCAACGAACCTGACCGGAGCCTGAACGCTTAACGTAATAACCGGAGTCTAGATACCCAACAAAACTGACCGGAGCCTGAACGCCTAATGTAATAACCAGAGTCTGGATACACAACGAAACTAACCGGAGCCTAAACGATCAAATTAATAACCGGAGTCTGTATACCCAACGAAACTGACCGGAGCCTGAACGCACAACGTAATAACAGGAGTCTGGATACCCAACAAAACTGACCGGAGCCTGAACGCTCAACGTAATAACCGGAGTCTGGATACCCAATGAAACTGATCGGAGCCTAAACGCTCAACGTAATAACAGGAGTCTGGATACCCAACAAAATTGACCGGAGCCTGAACGCTCAACGTAATAACCGGAATCTGGATACTCAACGAAACTAACCGGAGCCTGAACGCTCAATGTAATAACCGGAGTCTGGATACAAAACGACACTGACCGGAGCCTGAACGCTCAACGTAATAACCGGAGTCTGGATACCCAATGAAACTGACCGGAGCCTGAACGCTCAACGTAATAACCGGAATCTGGATACTCAACGAAACTAACCGGAGCCTGAACGCTCAACGTAATAACCAGAGTCTGCATACTCAACGAAACTGACTGGAGCCTGAACAATCAACGTAATAACTGGAGTCTGGATACAAAATGAAACTGACCGGAGCCTGAACGCTGAACGTAATAACCGGAGTCTGGGTACCCAATGAAACTGACCGGAGCCTGAACGCTCAACGTAATAACCGGAATCTCGATACCCAACAAAACTAACCGGAGCCTGAACGCTCAACGTAATAACCGGAGTATGGATACCCAACGAAACTGACCGGAGCCTGCTCGCTCAACGTAATAACCGGAGTCTGGATACCCAACAAAACTGACCGGAGCCTGAACGCTCAACGTAATAAATGGAGTCTGGATACCCAACGAAACTGACCAGATCCTGAACTTTCAATGTAAAAACCGGAGTCTGGATACCCAATAAAACTGACCGGAGCCTGAACCCTCAACGTAATAACCGGAGTCTGGATACCCAATGAAACTGACCGGAGCCTGAACGCTCAACGTAAAAACCGAAATATGGATACCAAACAAAACTGACCGGAGCCTGAGCGCTCAACGTAATAACCGGAGTCTGAAGACATAATGAAACTGGCCGGAGCCTGAACGCTCAACGTAATAACCGGAGTCTGGATACCCAACGAACCTGACCGGAGCCTGCTCGCTCAACGTAATAACCGGAGTCTGGATACCCAACAAAACTGACCGGAGCCTGAACGCTCAACGTAATAATCGGAGTCTGGATACCCAACAAAACTGACCGGAGCCTGAACTTTCAATGTAAAAACCGGAGTCTGGATACCCAACAAAACTGACCGGAGCCTGAACGCTCAACGTAATAACCGGAGTCTAGATACCCAACGAAACTGACCGGAGCCTGCTCGCTCAACGTAATAACCGGAGTCTGGATACCCAACAAAACTGACCGGAGCCTGAACGCTCAATGTAATAACCGGAGTCTGGATACCCAACAAAACTGACCGGAGCCTGAACTTTCAACGTAAAAACCGGAGTCTGAATACCCAACAAAACTGACCGGAGCCTGAACGCTCAACGTAATAACCGGAGTCTAGATACCCAACGAAACTGACCGGAGCCTGAACGCTCAACCTAATAACCGAAGTCTGGATACCAAACAAAACTGACCGGAGCCTGAAGGCTCAACGTAATAACCGGAGTCTGGAGACCCAATGAAACTGACCGGAGCCTGAACGCTCAACGTAATAACCGGAGTCTAGATACCCAACGAACCTGACCGGAGCCTGAACGCTCAAGGTAATAACCGGAGTCTGGATACCCAACGAACCTGACCGGAGCCTGCTCGCTCAACGTAATAACCGGAGTCTGGATACCCAACAAAACTGACCGGAGCCTGAACGCTCAACGTAATAACCGGAGTCTGGATACCCAACAAAACTGTCCGGAGCCTGAACTTTCAATGTAAAAACCGGAGTCTGGATACGCAACAAAACTGACCGGAGCCTGAACGCTCAACGTAATAACCGGAGTCTGGATACCCAACGAAACTGACCGGAGCCTGCTCGCTCAACGTAATAACCGGAGTCTGGATACCCAACAAAACTGACCGGAGCTTGAACGCTCAACGTAACAACCGGAGTCTGGATACCCAACAAAACTGACCGGAGCCTGAACTTTCAACGTAAAAACCGGAGTCTGGATACCCAACAAAACTGACCGGAGCCTGAACGCTCAACGTAATAACCGGAGTCTGGATACCCAACGAAACTGACCGGAGCCTGAACGCTCAACGTAATAACCGAAGTCTGGATACCAAACAAAACTGACCGGAGCCTGAACGCTCAACGTAATAACCGGAGTTTGGAGACCCAATGAAACTGACCGGAGCCTGAACGCTCAACGTAATAACCGGAGTCTAGATACCCAACGAACCTGACCGGAGCCTGAACGCTCAACGTAATAAACGGAGTCTGGATACCCAACAAAACTGACCTGAGCCTGAACGCTCAATGTAATAACCGGAGTCTGGATACTCAACGAAACTGACCGGAGCCGGAACGCTCAACGTAATAACTGGAGTCTGGATGCCCAACGAAACTGACCGGAGCCTGAACGCTTAACGTAATAACCGGAGTCTAGATACCCAACAAAACTGACCGGAGCCTGAACGCCTAATGTAATAACCAGAGTCTGGATACACAACGAAACTGACCGGAGCCTAAACGATCAAATTAATAACCGGAGTCTGTATACCCAACGAAACTGACCGGAGCCTGAACGCACAACGTAATAACAGGAGTCTGGATACCCAACAAAACTGACCGGAGCCTGAACGCTCAACGTAATAACCGGAGTCTGGATACCCAATGAAACTGATCGGAGCCTAAACGCTCAACGTAATAACAGGAGTCTGGATACCCAACAAAATTGACCGGAGCCTGAACGCTCAACGTAATAACCGGAATTTGGATACTCAACGAAACTAACCGGAGCCTGAACGCTCAATGTAATAACCGGTGTCTGGATACAAAACGACACTGACCGGAGCCTGAACGCTCAACGTAATAACCGGAGTCTGGATACCCAATGAAACAGACCGGAGCCTGAACGCTCAACGTAATAACCGGAATCTGGATACTCAACGAAACTAACCGGAGCCTGAACGCTCAACGTAATAACCAGAGTCTGGATACTCAACGAAACTGACTGGAGCCTGAACAATCAACGTAATTACTGGAGTCTGGATACAAAATGAAACTGACCGGAGCCTGAACGCTGAACGTAATAACCGGAGTCTGGATACCCAATGAAACTGACCGGAGCCTGAACGCTCAACGTAATAACCGGAACCTCGATACCCAACGAAACTAACCGGAGCCTGAATGCTCAACGTAATAACCGGAGTCTGGATACCCAACGAAACTGACCGGAGCCTGCTCGCTCAACGTAATAACCGGAGTCTGGATACCCAACAAAACTGACCGGAGCCTAAACGCTCAACGTAATAACCGGAGTCTGGATACCCAACAAAACTGACCGGAGCTTGAACATTCAATGTAAAAACCGGAGTCTGGATACCCAACAAAACTGACCGGAGCCTGAACGCTCAACGTAATAACCGGAGTCTAGATACCCAACGAAACTGACCGGAGCCTGCTCGCTTAACGTAATAACCGGAGTCTGGATACCCAACAAAACTGACCGGAGCCTGAACGCTCAACGTAATAACCAGAGTCTGGATACCCAACAAAACTGACCGGAGCCTGAACTTTCAACGTAAAAACCGGAGTCTGAATACCCAACAAAACTGACCGGAGCCTGAACGCTCAACGTAATAACCGGAGTCTAGATACCCAACGAAACTGACCGGAGCCTGAACGCTCAACGTAATAACCGAAGTCTGGATACCAAACAAAACTGACCGGAGCCTGAAGGCTCAACGTAATAACCGGAGTCTGGAGACCCAATGAAACTGACCGGAGCCTGAACGCTCAACGTAATAACCGGAGTCTGGATACCCAACAAAACTAACCGGAGCCTGAACGCTCAACGTAATAACCGAAGTCTGGATACCCAACGAAACTGACCGGAGCCTGCTCGCTCAACGTAATAACCGGAGTTTGGATACCCAACAAAACTGACCGGAGCCTGAACGGTCAACGTAATAACCGGAGTCTGGATACCCAACAAAACTGACCGGAGCCTGAACATTCAATGTAAAAACCGGAGTCTGGATACCCAACAAAACTGACCGGAGCCTGAACGCTCAACGTAATAACCGGAGTCTAGATACCCAACGAAACTGACCGGAGCCTGCTCGCTTAACGTAATAACCGGAGTCTGGATACCCAACAAAACTGACCGGAGCCTGAACTTTCAACGTAAAAACCGGAGTCTGAATACCCAACAAAACTGACCGGAGCCTGAACGCTCAACGTAATAACCGGAGTCTAGATACCCAACGAAACTGACCGGAGCCTGAACGCTCAACGTAATAACCGAAATCTGGATACCAAACAAAACTGACCGGAGCCTGAAGGCTCAACGTAATAACCAGAGTCTGGATACCCAACGAAACTGACCGGAGCCTGAACGCTCAACGTAATAACCGAAGTCTGGATACCAAACAAAACTGACCGGAGCCTGAAGGCTCAACGTAATAACCGGAGTCTAGAGACCCAATGAAACTGACCGGAGCCTGAACGCTCAACGTAATAACCGGAGTCTGGATACCCAACGAACCTGACCGGAGCCTGAACGCTCAAGGTAATAACCGGAGTCTGGATACCCAACGAACCTGACCGGAGCCTGCTCGCTCAACGTAATAACCGGAGTCTGGATACCCAACAAAACTAACCGGAGCCTGAACGCTCAACGTAATAACCGGAGTCTGGATACCCAACAAAACTGTCCGGAGCCTGAACTTTCAATGTAAAAACCGGAGTCTGGATACGCAACAAAACTGACCGGAGCCTGAACGCTCAACGTAATAACCGGAGTCTGGATACCCAACGAAACTGACCGGAGCCTGCTCGCTCAACGTAATAACCGGAGTCTGGATACCCAACAAAACTGACCGGAGCTTGAACGCTCAACGTAATAACCGGAGTCTGGATACCCAACAAAACTGACCGGAGCCTGAACTTTCAACGTAAAAACCGGAGTCTGGATACCCAACAAAACTGACCGGAGCCTGAACGTTCAACGTAATAACCGGAGTCTGGATACCCAACGAAACTGACCGGAGCCTGAACGCTCAACGTAATAACCGAAGTCTGGATACCAAACAAAACTGACCGGAGCCTGAACGCTCAACGTAATAACCGGAGTTTGGAGACCCAATGAAACTGACCGGAGCCTGAACGCTCAACGTAATAACCGGAGTCTAGATACCCAACGAACCTGACCGGAGCCTGAACGCTCAACGTAATAAACGGAGTCTGGATACCCAACAAAACTGACCTGAGCCTGAACGCTCAATGTAATAACCGGAGTCTGGATACTCAACGAAACTGACCGGAGCCGGAACGCTCAACGTAATAACTGGAGTCTGGATGCCCAACGAAACTGACCGGAGCCTGAACGCTTAACGTAATAACCGGAGTCTAGATACCCAACAAAACTGACCGGAGCCTGAACGCCTAATGTAATAACCAGAGTCTGGATACACAACGAAACTGACCGGAGCCTAAACGATCAAATTAATAACCGGAGTCTGTATACCCAACGAAACTGACCGGAGCCTGAACGCACAACGTAATAACAGGAGTCTGGATACCCAACAAAACTGACCGGAACCTGAACGCTCAACGTAATAACCGGAGTCTGGATACCCAATGAAACTGATCGGAGCCTAAACGCTCAACGTAATAACAGGAGTCTGGATACCCAACAAAATTGACCGGAGCCTGAACGCTCAACGTAATAACCGGAATTTGGATACTCAACGAAACTAACCGGAGCCTGAACGCTCAATGTAATAACCGGTGTCTGGATACAAAACGACACTGACCGGAGCCTGAACGCTCAACGTAATAACCGGAGTCTGGATACCCAATGAAACAGACCGGAGCCTGAACGCTCAACGTAATAACCGGAATCTGGATACTCAACGAAACTAACCGGAGCCTGAACGCTCAACGTAATAACCAGAGTCTGGATACTCAACGAAACTGACTGGAGCCTGAACAATCAACGTAATTACTGGAGTCTGGATACAAAATGAAACTGATCGGAGCCTGAACGCTGAACGTAATAACCGGAGTCTGGATACCCAATGAAACTGAGCGGAGCCTGAACGCTCAACGTAATAACCGGAACCTCGATACCCAACGAAACTAACCGGAGCCTGAACGCTCAACGTAATAACCGGAGTCTGGATACCCAACGAAACTGACCGGAGCCTGCTCGCTCAACGTAATAACCGGAGTCTGGATACCCAACAAAACTGACCGGAGCCTGAACGCTCAACGTAATAACCGGAGTCTGGATACCCAACGAAACTGACCGGAGCCTGAACTTTCAATGTAAAAACCGGAGTCTGGATACCCAACAAAACTGACCGGAGCCTGAACGCTCAACGTAATAACCGGAGTCTGGATACCCAATGAAACTGACCGGAGCCTAAATGCTCAACGTAATAACCAGAGTCTGGATACTCAACGAAACTGACTGGAGCCTGAACAATCAACGTAATAACTGGAGTCTGGATACAAAATGAAACTGACCGGAGCCTGAACGCTGAACGTAATAACCGGAGTCTGGATACCCAATGAAACTGACCGGAGCCTGAACGCTCAACGTAATAACCGGAATCTCGATACCCAACGAAACTAACCGGAGCCTGAACGTTCAACGTTATAACCGGAGTCTGGATACCCAACGAAATTGACCGAAGCCTGCTCGCTCAACGTAATAACCGGAGTCTGGATACCCAACAAAACTGACCGGAGCCTGAACGCTCAACGTAATAACCGGAGTCTAGATATCCAACGAAACTGACCGGAGCCTGAACTTTCAATGTAAAAACCGGAGTCTGGATACCCAACGAAACTGACCGGAGCCTGAACGCTCAACGTAATAACCGGAGTCTGGATACCCAACGAAACTGACCGGAGCCGAACGCTCAACGTAATAACCGAAGTCTGGATACCAAACAAAACTGACTGGAGCCTGAACGCTCAACGTAATAACCGGAGTTTGGAGACCCAATGAAACTGACCGGAGCCTGAACGCTCAACGTAATAACCGGAGTCTAGATACCCAACGAACCTGACCGGAACCTGAACGCTCAACGTAATAAACGGAGTCTGGATACCCAACAAAACTGACCTGAGCCTGAACGCTCAATGTAATAACTGGAGTCTGGATACTCAACGAAACTGACCGGAGCCGGAACGCTCAACGTAATAACTGGAGTCTGGATGCCCAACGAAACTGACCGGAGCCTGAACGCTTAACCTAATAACCGGAGTCTAGATACCCAACAAAACTGACCGGAGCCTGAACGCCTAATGTAATAACCAGAGTCTGGATACACAACGAAACTGACCAGAGCCTAAACGATCAAATTAATAACCGGAGTCTGTATACCCAACGAAACTGACCGGAGCCTGAACGCACAACGTAATAACAGGAGTCTGGATACCCAACAAAACTGACCGGAGTCTGGATACCCAATGAAACTGATCGGAGCCTAAACGCTCAACGTAATAACAGGAGTCTGGATACCCAACAAAATTGACCGTAGCCTGAACGCTCAACGTAATAACCGGAATTTGGATACTCAACGAAACTAACCGGAGCCTGAACGCTCAATGTAATAACCGGAGTCTGGATACAAAACGACACTGACCGGAGCCTGAACGCTCAACGTAATAACCGGAGTCTGGATACCCAATGAAACAGACCGGAGCCTGAACGCTCAACGTAATAACCGAAATCTGGATACTCAACGAAACTAACCGGAGCCTGAACGCTCAACGTAATAACCAGAGTCTGGATACTCAACGAAACTGACTGGAGCCTGAACAATCAACGTAATTACTGGAGTCTGGATACAAAATGAAACTGATCGGAGCCTGAACGCTGAACGTAATAACCGGAGTCTGGATACCCAATGAAACTGAGCGGAGCCTGAACGCTCAACGTAATAACCGGAACCTCGATACCCAACGAAACTAACCGGAGCCTGAACGCTCAACGTAATAACCGGAGTCTGGATACCCAACGAAACTGACCGGAGCCTGCTCGCTCAACGTAATAACCGGAGTCTGGATACCCAACAAAACTGACCGGAGCCTGAACGCTCAACGTAATAACCGGAGTCTGGATACCCAACGAAACTGACCGGAGCCTGAACTTTCAATGTAAAAACCGGAGTCTGGATACCCAACAAAACTGACCGGAGCCTGAACGCTCAACGTAATAACCGGAGTCTGGATACCCAATGAAACTGACCGGAGCCTAAATGCTCAACGTAATAACCAGAGTCTGGATACTCAACGAAACTGACTGGAGCCTGAACAATCAACGTAATAACTGGAGTCTGGATACAAAATGAAACTGACCGGAGCCTGAACGCTGAACGTAATAACCGGAGTCTGGATACCCAATGAAACTGACCGGAGCCTGAACGCTCAACGTAATAACCGGAATCTCGATACCCAACGAAACTAACCGGAGCCTGAACGTTCAACGTTATAACCGGAGTCTGGATACCCAACGAAATTGACCGAAGCCTGCTCGCTCAACGTAATAACCGGAGTCTGGATACCCAACAAAACTGACCGGAGCCTGAACGCTCAACGTAATAACCGGAGTCTAGATATCCAACGAAACTGACCGGAGCCTGAACTTTCAATGTAAAAACCGGAGTCTGGATACCCAACGAAACTGACCGGAGCCTGAACGCTCAACGTAATAACCGGAGTCTGGATACCCAACGAAACTGACCGGAGCCGAACGCTCAACGTAATAACCGAAGTCTGGATACCAAACAAAACTGACTGGAGCCTGAACGCTCAACGTAATAACCGGAGTTTGGAGACCCAATGAAACTGACCGGAGCCTGAACGCTCAACGTAATAACCGGAGTCTAGATACCCAACGAACCTGACCGGAACCTGAACGCTCAACGTAATAAACGGAGTCTGGATACCCAACAAAACTGACCTGAGCCTGAACGCTCAATGTAATAACTGGAGTCTGGATACTCAACGAAACTGACCGGAGCCGGAACGCTCAACGTAATAACTGGAGTCTGGATGCCCAACGAAACTGACCGGAGCCTGAACGCTTAACCTAATAACCGGAGTCTAGATACCCAACAAAACTGACCGGAGCCTGAACGCCTAATGTAATAACCAGAGTCTGGATACACAACGAAACTGACCAGAGCCTAAACGATCAAATTAATAACCGGAGTCTGTATACCCAACGAAACTGACCGGAGCCTGAACGCACAACGTAATAACAGGAGTCTGGATACCCAACAAAACTGACCGGAGTCTGGATACCCAATGAAACTGATCGGAGCCTAAACGCTCAACGTAATAACAGGAGTCTGGATACCCAACAAAATTGACCGTAGCCTGAACGCTCAACGTAATAACCGGAATTTGGATACTCAACGAAACTAACCGGAGCCTGAACGCTCAATGTAATAACCGGAGTCTGGATACAAAACGACACTGACCGGAGCCTGAACGCTCAACGTAATAACCGGAGTCTGGATACCCAATGAAACAGACCGGAGCCTGAACGCTCAACGTAATAACCGGAATCTGGATACTCAACGAAACTAACCGGAGCCTGAACGCTCAACGTAATAACCAGAGTCTGGATACTCAACGAAACTGACTGGAGCCTGAACAATCAACGTAATTACTGGAGTCTGGATACAAAATGAAACTGATCGGAGCCTGAACGCTGAACGTAATAACCGGAGTCTGGATACCCAATGAAACTGAGCGGAGCCTGAACGCTCAACGTAATAACCGGAACCTCGATACCCAACGAAACTAACCGGAGCCTGAACGCTCAACGTAATAACCGGAGTCTGGATACCCAACGAAACTGACCGGAGCCTGCTCGCTCAACGTAATAACCGGAGTCTGGATACCCAACAAAACTGACCGGAGCCTGAACGCTCAACGTAATAACCGGAGTCTGGATACCCAACGAAACTGACCGGAGCCTGAACTTTCAATGTAAAAACCGGAGTCTGGATACCCAACAAAACTGACCGGAGCCTGAACGCTCAACGTAATAACCGGAGTCTGGATACCCAATGAAACTGACCGGAGCCTAAATGCTCAACGTAATAACCAGAGTCTGGATACTCAACGAAACTGACTGGAGCCTGAACAATCAACGTAATAACTGGAGTCTGGATACAAAATGAAACTGACCGGAGCCTGAACGCTGAACGTAATAACCGGAGTCTGGATACCCAATGAAACTGACCGGAGCCTGAACGCTCAACGTAATAACCGGAATCTCGATACCCAACGAAACTAACCGGAGCCTGAACGCTCAACGTTATAACCGGAGTCTGGATACCCAACGAAATTGACCGAAGCCTGCTCGCTCAACGTAATAACCGGAGTCTGGATACCCAACAAAACTGACCGGAGCCTGAACGCTCAACGTAATAACCGGAGTCTAGATATCCAACGAAACTGACCGGAGCCTGAACTTTCAATGTAAAAACCGGAGTCTGGATACCCAACAAAACTGACCGGAGCCTGAACGCTCAACGTAATAACCGGAGTCTGGATACCCAACGAAACTGACCGGAGCCGAACGCTCAACGTAATAACCGAAGTCTGGATACCAAACAAAACTGACTGGAGCCTGAACGCTCAACGTAATAACCGGAGTTTGGAGACCCAATGAAACTGACCGGAGCCTGAACGCTCAACGTAATAACCGGAGTCTAGATACCCAACGAACCTGACCGGAACCTGAACGCTCAACGTAATAAACGGAGTCTGGATACCCAACAAAACTGACCTGAGCCTGAACGCTCAATGTAATAACTGGAGTCTGGATACTCAACGAAACTGACCGGAGCCGGAACGCTCAACGTAATAACTGGAGTCTGGATGCCCAACGAAACTGACCGGAGCCTGAACGCTTAACCTAATAACCGGAGTCTAGATACCCAACAAAACTGACCGGAGCCTGAACGCCTAATGTAATAACCAGAGTCTGGATACACAACGAAACTGACCAGAGCCTAAACGATCAAATTAATAACCGGAGTCTGTATACCCAACGAAACTGACCGGAGCCTGAACGCACAACGTAATAACAGGAGTCTGGATACCCAACAAAACTGACCGGAGTCTGGATACCCAATGAAACTGATCGGAGCCTAAACGCTCAACGTAATAACAGGAGTCTGGATACCCAACAAAATTGACCGTAGCCTGAACGCTCAACGTAATAACCAGAATTTGGATACTCAACGAAACTAACCGGAGCCTGAACGCTCAATGTAATAACCGGAGTCTGGATACAAAACGACACTGACCGGAGCCTGAACGCTCAACGTAATAACCGGAGTCTGGATACCCAATGAAACAGACCGGAGCCTGAACGCTCAACGTAATAACCGGAATCTGGATACTCAACGAAACTAACCGGAGCCTGAACGCTCAACATAATAACCAGAGTCTGGATACTCAACGAAACTGACTGGAGCCTGAACAATCAACGTAATTACTGGAGTCTGGATACAAAATGAAACTGATCGGAGCCTGAACGCTGAACGTAATAACCGGAGTCTGGATACCCAATGAAACTGAGCGGAGCCTGAACGCTCAACGTAATAACCGGAACCTCGATACCCAACGAAACTAACCGGAGCCTGAACGCTCAACGTAATAACCGGAGTCTGGATACCCAACGAAACTGACCGGAGCCTGCTCGCTCAACGTAATAACCGGAGTCTGGATACCCAACAAAACTGACCGGAGCCTGAACGCTCAACGTAATAACCGGAGTCTGGATACCCAACGAAACTGACCGGAGCCTGAACTTTCAATGTAAAAACCGGAGTCTGGATACCCAACAAAACTGACCGGAGCCTGAACGCTCAACGTAATAACCGGAGTCTGGATACCCAATGAAACTGACCGGAGCCTAAATGCTCAACGTAATAACCAGAGTCTGGATACTCAACGAAACTGACTGGAGCCTGAACAATCAACGTAATAACTGGAGTCTGGATACAAAATGAAACTGACCGGAGCCTGAACGCTGAACGTAATAACCGGAGTCTGGATACCCAATGAAACTGACCGGAGCCTGAACGCTCAACGTAATAACCGGAATCTCGATACCCAACGAAACTAACCGGAGCCTGAACGCTCAACGTTATAACCGGAGTCTGGATACCCAACGAAATTGACCGAAGCCTGCTCGCTCAACGTAATAACCGGAGTCTGGATACCCAACAAAACTGACCGGAGCCTGAACGCTCAACGTAATAACCGGAGTCTAGATATCCAACGAAACTGACCGGAGCCTGAACTTTCAATGTAAAAACCGGAGTCTGGATACCCAACGAAACTGACCGGAGCCTGAACGCTCAACGTAATAACCGGAGTCTGGATACCCAACAAAACTGACCGGAGCCTGAACGCTCAACGTAATAACCGGAGTCTGGATACCCAACGAAACTGACCGGAGCCGAACGCTCAACGTAATAACCGAAGTCTGGATACCAAACAAAACTGACTGGAGCCTGAACGCTCAACGTAATAACCGGAGTTTGGAGACCCAATGAAACTGACCGGAGCCTGAACGCTCAACGTAATAACCGGAGTCTAGATACCCAACGAACCTGACCGGAACCTGAACGCTCAACGTAATAAACGGAGTCTGGATACCCAACAAAACTGACCTGAGCCTGAACGCTCAATGTAATAACTGGAGTCTGGATACTCAACGAAACTGACCGGAGCCGGAACGCTCAACGTAATAACTGGAGTCTGGATGCCCAACGAAACTGACCGGAGCCTGAACGCTTAACCTAATAACCGGAGTCTAGATACCCAACAAAACTGACCGGAGCCTGAACGCCTAATGTAATAACCAGAGTCTGGATACACAACGAAACTGACCAGAGCCTAAACGATCAAATTAATAACCGGAGTCTGTATACCCAACGAAACTGACCGGAGCCTGAACGCACAACGTAATAACAGGAGTCTGGATACCCAACAAAACTGACCGGAGTCTGGATACCCAATGAAACTGATCGGAGCCTAAACGCTCAACGTAATAACAGGAGTCTGGATACCCAACAAAATTGACCGTAGCCTGAACGCTCAACGTAATAACCAGAATTTGGATACTCAACGAAACTAACCGGAGCCTGAACGCTCAATGTAATAACCGGAGTCTGGATACAAAACGACACTGACCGGAGCCTGAACGCTCAACGTAATAACCGGAGTCTGGATACCCAATGAAACAGACCGGAGCCTGAACGCTCAACGTAATAACCGGAATCTGGATACTCAACGAAACTAACCGGAGCCTGAACGCTCAACATAATAACCAGAGTCTGGATACTCAACGAAACTGACTGGAGCCTGAACAATCAACGTAATTACTGGAGTCTGGATACAAAATGAAACTGATCGGAGCCTGAACGCTGAACGTAATAACCGGAGTCTGGATACCCAATGAAACTGAGCGGAGCCTGAACGCTCAACGTAATAACCGGAACCTCGATACCCAACGAAACTAACCGGAGCCTGAACGCTCAACGTAATAACCGGAGTCTGGATACCCAACGAAACTGACCGGAGCCTGCTCGCTCAACGTAATAACCGGAGTCTGGATACCCAACAAAACTGACCGGAGCCTGAACGCTCAACGTAATAACCGGAGTCTGGATACCCAACGAAACTGACCGGAGCCTGAACTTTCAATGTAAAAACCGGAGTCTGGATACCCAACAAAACTGACCGGAGCCTGAACGCTCAACGTAATAACCGGAGTCTGGATACCCAATGAAACTGACCGGAGCCTAAATGCTCAACGTAATAACCAGAGTCTGGATACTCAACGAAACTGACTGGAGCCTGAACAATCAACGTAATAACTGGAGTCTGGATACAAAATGAAACTGACCGGAGCCTGAACGCTGAACGTAATAACCGGAGTCTGGATACCCAATGAAACTGACCGGAGCCTGAACGCTCAACGTAATAACCGGAATCTCGATACCCAACGAAACTAACCGGAGCCTGAACGCTCAACGTTATAACCGGAGTCTGGATACCCAACGAAATTGACCGAAGCCTGCTCGCTCAACGTAATAACCGGAGTCTGGATACCCAACAAAACTGACCGGAGCCTGAACGCTCAACGTAATAACCGGAGTCTAGATATCCAACGAAACTGACCGGAGCCTGAACTTTCAATGTAAAAACCGGAGTCTGGATACCCAACGAAACTGACCGGAGCCTGAACGCTCAACGTAATAACCGGAGTCTGGATACCCAACGAAACTGACCGGAGCCGAACGCTCAACGTAATAACCGAAGTCTGGATACCAAACAAAACTGACTGGAGCCTGAACGCTCAACGTAATAACCGGAGTTTGGAGACCCAATGAAACTGACCGGAGCCTGAACGCTCAACGTAATAACCGGAGTCTAGATACCCAACGAACCTGACCGGAACCTGAACGCTCAACGTAATAAACGGAGTCTGGATACCCAACAAAACTGACCTGAGCCTGAACGCTCAATGTAATAACTGGAGTCTGGATACTCAACGAAACTGACCGGAGCCGGAACGCTCAACGTAATAACTGGAGTCTGGATGCCCAACGAAACTGACCGGAGCCTGAACGCTTAACCTAATAACCGGAGTCTAGATACCCAACAAAACTGACCGGAGCCTGAACGCCTAATGTAATAACCAGAGTCTGGATACACAACGAAACTGACCAGAGCCTAAACGATCAAATTAATAACCGGAGTCTGTATACCCAACGAAACTGACCGGAGCCTGAACGCACAACGTAATAACAGGAGTCTGGATACCCAACAAAACTGACCGGAGTCTGGATACCCAATGAAACTGATCGGAGCCTAAACGCTCAACGTAATAACAGGAGTCTGGATACCCAACAAAATTGACCGTAGCCTGAACGCTCAACGTAATAACCGGAATTTGGATACTCAATGAAACTAACCGGAGCCTGAACGCTCAATGTAATAACCGGAGTCTGGATACAAAACGACACTAACCGGAGCCTGAACGCTCAACATAATAACCGGAGTCTGGATACCCAATGAAACAGACCGGAGCCTGAACGCTCAACGTAATAACCGGAATCTGGATACTCAACGAAACTAACCGAAGCCTGAACGCTCAACGTAATAACCAGAGTCTGGATACTCAACGAAACTGACTGGAGCCTGAACAATCAACGTAATTACTGGAGTCTGGATACAAAATGAAACTGACCGGAGCCTGAACGTTGAATGTAATAACCGGAGTCTGGATACCCAATGAAACTGACCGGAGCCTGAACGCTCAACGTAATAACCGGAACCTCGATACCCAACGAAACTAACCGGAGCCTGAACGCTCAACGTAATAACCGGAGTCTGGATACCCAACAAAACTGACCGGAGCCTGAACGCTCAACGTAATAACCGGAGTCTGGATACCCAATGAAACAGACCGGAGCCTGAACTTTCAATGTAAAAACCGGAGTCTGGATACCCAACAAAACTGACCGGAGCCTGAACGCTCAACGTAATAACTGGAGTCTGGATACCCAATGAAACTGACCGGAGCCTGAATGCTCAACGTAATAACCAGAGTCTGGATACTCAACGAAACTGACTGGAGCCTGAACGCTCAACGTAATAACCGGAGTTTGGAGACCCAATGAAACTGACCGGAGCCTGAACGCTCAACGTAATAACCGGAGTCTAGATACCCAACGAACCTGACCGGAACCTGAACGCTCAACGTAATAAACGGAGTCTGGATACCCAACAAAACTGACCTGAGCCTGAACGCTCAATGTAATAACTGGAGTCTGGATACTCAACGAAACTGACCGGAGCCGGAACGCTCAACGTAATAACTGGAGTCTGGATGCCCAACGAAACTGACCGGAGCCTGAACGCTTAACCTAATAACCGGAGTCTAGATACCCAACAAAACTGACCGGAGCCTGAACGCCTAATGTAATAACCAGAGTCTGGATACACAACGAAACTGACCAGAGCCTAAACGATCAAATTAATAACCGGAGTCTGTATACCCAACGAAACTGACCGGAGCCTGAACGCACAACGTAATAACAGGAGTCTGGATACCCAACAAAACTGACCGGAGTCTGGATACCCAATGAAACTGATCGGAGCCTAAACGCTCAACGTAATAACAGGAGTCTGGATACCCAACAAAATTGACCGTAGCCTGAACGCTCAACGTAATAACCGGAATTTGGATACTCAATGAAACTAACCGGAGCCTGAACGCTCAATGTAATAACCGGAGTCTGGATACAAAACGACACTAACCGGAGCCTGAACGCTCAACATAATAACCGGAGTCTGGATACCCAATGAAACAGACCGGAGCCTGAACGCTCAACGTAATAACCGGAATCTGGATACTCAACGAAACTAACCGAAGCCTGAACGCTCAACGTAATAACCAGAGTCTGGATACTCAACGAAACTGACTGGAGCCTGAACAATCAACGTAATTACTGGAGTCTGGATACAAAATGAAACTGACCGGAGCCTGAACGTTGAATGTAATAACCGGAGTCTGGATACCCAATGAAACTGACCGGAGCCTGAACGCTCAACGTAATAACCGGAACCTCGATACCCAACGAAACTAACCGGAGCCTGAACGCTCAACGTAATAACCGGAGTCTGGATACCCAACAAAACTGACCGGAGCCTGAACGCTCAACGTAATAACCGGAGTCTGGATACCCAATGAAACAGACCGGAGCCTGAACTTTCAATGTAAAAACCGGAGTCTGGATACCCAACAAAACTGACCGGAGCCTGAACGCTCAACGTAATAACTGGAGTCTGGATACCCAATGAAACTGACCGGAGCCTGAATGCTCAACGTAATAACCAGAGTCTGGATACTCAACGAAACTGACTGGAGCCTGAACAATCAACGTAATAACTGGAGTCTGGATACAAAATGAAACTGACCGGAGCCTGAACGCTGAACGTAATAACCGGAGTCTGGATACCCAATGAAACTGACCGGAGCCTGAACGCTCAACGTAATAACCGGAATCTCGATACCCAACGAAACTAACCGGAGCCTGAACGCTCAACGTAATAACCGGAGTCTGGATACCCAACGAAATTGACCGAAGCCTGCTCGCTCAACGTAATAACCGGAGTCTGGATACCCAACAAAACTGACCGGAGCCTGAACGCTCAACGTAATAACCGGAGTCTGGATACCCAACGAAACTGACCGGAGCCTGAACTTTCAATGTAAAAACCGGAGTCTGGATACCCAACAAAACTGACCGGAGCCTGAACGCTCAATGTAATAACCGGAGTCTGGATACCAATGAAACTGACCGGAGCCTGAACGCTCAACGTAATAACTGAAGTCTGGATACCAAACAAAACTTACCGGAGCCTGAGCGCTCAACGTAATAACCGGAGTCTGGAGACCCAATGAAACTGGCCGGAGCCTGAACGCTCAACGTAATAACCGGAGTCTGGATACCCAACGAACCTGACCGGAGCCTGCTCGCTCAACGTAATAACCGGAGTCTGGATACCCAATAAAACTGACCGGAGCCTGAATGCTCAACGTAATAACCGGAGTCTGGATACCCAACAAAACTGACCGGAGCCTGAACTTTCAATGTAAAAACCGGAGTCTGGATACCCAACAAAACTGACCGGAGCCTGAACGCTCAACGTAATAACCGGAGTCTAGATACCCAACGAAACTGACCGAAGCCTGCTCGCTCAACGTAATAACCGGAGTCTGGATACCCAACAAAACTGACCGGAGCCTGAACGCTCAATGTAATAACCGGAGTCTGGATACAAAACGACACTGACCGGAGCCTGAACGCTCAACGTAATAACCGGAGTCTGGATACCCAATGAAACAGACCGGAGCCTGAACGCTCAACGTAATAACCGGAATCTGGATACTCAACGAAACTAACCGGAGCCTGAACGCTCAACGTAATAACCAGAGTCTGGATACTCAACGAAACTGACTGGAGCCTGAACAATCAACGTAATTACTGGAGTCTGGATACAAAATGAAACTGATCGGAGCCTGAACGCTGAACGTAATAACCGGAGTCTGGATACCCAATGAAACTGAGCGGAGCCTGAACGCTCAACGTAATAACCGGAACCTCGATACCCAACGAAACTAACCGGAGCCTGAACGCTCAACGTAATAACCGGAGTCTGGATACCCAACGAAACTGACCGGAGCCTGCTCGCTCAACGTAATAACCGGAGTCTGGATACCCAACAAAACTGACCGGAGCCTGAACGCTCAACGTAATAACCGGAGTCTGGATACCCAACGAAACTGACCGGAGCCTGAACTTTCAATGTAAAAACCGGAGTCTGGATACCCAACAAAACTGACCGGAGCCTGAACGCTCAACGTAATAACCGGAGTCTGGATACCCAATGAAACTGACCGGAGCCTAAATGCTCAACGTAATAACCAGAGTCTGGATACTCAACGAAACTGACTGGAGCCTGAACAATCAACGTAATAACTGGAGTCTGGATACAAAATGAAACTGACCGGAGCCTGAACGCTGAACGTAATAACCGGAGTCTGGATACCCAATGAAACTGACCGGAGCCTGAACGCTCAACGTAATAACCGGAATCTCGATACCCAACGAAACTAACCGGAGCCTGAACGCTCAACGTTATAACCGGAGTCTGGATACCCAACGAAATTGACCGAAGCCTGCTCGCTCAACGTAATAACCGGAGTCTGGATACCCAACAAAACTGACCGGAGCCTGAACGCTCAACGTAATAACCGGAGTCTAGATATCCAACGAAACTGACCGGAGCCTGAACTTTCAATGTAAAAACCGGAGTCTGGATACCCAACGAAACTGACCGGAGCCTGAACGCTCAACGTAATAACCGGAGTCTGGATACCCAACGAAACTGACCGGAGCCGAACGCTCAACGTAATAACCGAAGTCTGGATACCAAACAAAACTGACTGGAGCCTGAACGCTCAACGTAATAACCGGAGTTTGGAGACCCAATGAAACTGACCGGAGCCTGAACGCTCAACGTAATAACCGGAGTCTAGATACCCAACGAACCTGACCGGAACCTGAACGCTCAACGTAATAAACGGAGTCTGGATACCCAACAAAACTGACCTGAGCCTGAACGCTCAATGTAATAACTGGAGTCTGGATACTCAACGAAACTGACCGGAGCCGGAACGCTCAACGTAATAACTGGAGTCTGGATGCCCAACGAAACTGACCGGAGCCTGAACGCTTAACCTAATAACCGGAGTCTAGATACCCAACAAAACTGACCGGAGCCTGAACGCCTAATGTAATAACCAGAGTCTGGATACACAACGAAACTGACCAGAGCCTAAACGATCAAATTAATAACCGGAGTCTGTATACCCAACGAAACTGACCGGAGCCTGAACGCACAACGTAATAACAGGAGTCTGGATACCCAACAAAACTGACCGGAGTCTGGATACCCAATGAAACTGATCGGAGCCTAAACGCTCAACGTAATAACAGGAGTCTGGATACCCAACAAAATTGACCGTAGCCTGAACGCTCAACGTAATAACCGGAATTTGGATACTCAATGAAACTAACCGGAGCCTGAACGCTCAATGTAATAACCGGAGTCTGGATACAAAACGACACTAACCGGAGCCTGAACGCTCAACATAATAACCGGAGTCTGGATACCCAATGAAACAGACCGGAGCCTGAACGCTCAACGTAATAACCGGAATCTGGATACTCAACGAAACTAACCGAAGCCTGAACGCTCAACGTAATAACCAGAGTCTGGATACTCAACGAAACTGACTGGAGCCTGAACAATCAACGTAATTACTGGAGTCTGGATACAAAATGAAACTGACCGGAGCCTGAACGTTGAATGTAATAACCGGAGTCTGGATACCCAATGAAACTGACCGGAGCCTGAACGCTCAACGTAATAACCGGAACCTCGATACCCAACGAAACTAACCGGAGCCTGAACGCTCAACGTAATAACCGGAGTCTGGATACCCAACAAAACTGACCGGAGCCTGAACGCTCAACGTAATAACCGGAGTCTGGATACCCAATGAAACAGACCGGAGCCTGAACTTTCAATGTAAAAACCGGAGTCTGGATACCCAACAAAACTGACCGGAGCCTGAACGCTCAACGTAATAACTGGAGTCTGGATACCCAATGAAACTGACCGGAGCCTGAATGCTCAACGTAATAACCAGAGTCTGGATACTCAACGAAACTGACTGGAGCCTGAACAATCAACGTAATAACTGGAGTCTGGATACAAAATGAAACTGACCGGAGCCTGAACGCTGAACGTAATAACCGGAGTCTGGATACCCAATGAAACTGACCGGAGCCTGAACGCTCAACGTAATAACCGGAATCTCGATACCCAACGAAACTAACCGGAGCCTGAACGCTCAACGTAATAACCGGAGTCTGGATACCCAACGAAATTGACCGAAGCCTGCTCGCTCAACGTAATAACCGGAGTCTGGATACCCAACAAAACTGACCGGAGCCTGAACGCTCAACGTAATAACCGGAGTCTGGATACCCAACGAAACTGACCGGAGCCTGAACTTTCAATGTAAAAACCGGAGTCTGGATACCCAACAAAACTGACCGGAGCCTGAACGCTCAATGTAATAACCGGAGTCTGGATACCAATGAAACTGACCGGAGCCTGAACGCTCAACGTAATAACTGAAGTCTGGATACCAAACAAAACTTACCGGAGCCTGAGCGCTCAACGTAATAACCGGAGTCTGGAGACCCAATGAAACTGGCCGGAGCCTGAACGCTCAACGTAATAACCGGAGTCTGGATACCCAACGAACCTGACCGGAGCCTGCTCGCTCAACGTAATAACCGGAGTCTGGATACCCAATAAAACTGACCGGAGCCTGAATGCTCAACGTAATAACCGGAGTCTGGATACCCAACAAAACTGACCGGAGCCTGAACTTTCAATGTAAAAACCGGAGTCTGGATACCCAACAAAACTGACCGGAGCCTGAACGCTCAACGTAATAACCGGAGTCTAGATACCCAACGAAACTGACCGAAGCCTGCTCGCTCAACGTAATAACCGGAGTCTGGATACCCAACAAAACTGACCGGAGCCTGAACGCTCAACGTAATAACCGGAGTCTGGATACCCAACAAAACTGACCGGAGCCTGAACTTTCAACGTAAAAACCGGAATCTGGATACCCAACAAAACTGACCGGAGCCTGAACGCTCAACGTAATAACCGGAGTCTGGATACCCAACGAAACTGACCGGAGCCTGAATGCTCAACGTAATAACCGAAGTCTGGATACCAAACAAAACTGACCGGAGCCTGAAGGCTCAACGTAATAACTGGAGTCTGGAGACCCAATGAAACTGACCGGAGACTGAACGCTCAACGTAATAACCGGAGTCTGGATACCCAACGAACCTGACCGGAGCCTGAACGCTCAAGGTAATAACCGGAGTCTGGATACCCAACAAAACTGACCAGAGCCTGAACGCTCAACGTAATAACCGGAGTCTGGATACCCAACAAAATTGACCGGAGCCTGAACGCTCAACGTAATAACCGGAGTCTGGATACCCAATGAAACTGATCGGAGCCTAAACGCTCAACGTAATAACAGGAGTCTGGATACCCAACAAAATTGACCGGAGCCTGAACGCTCAACGTAATAACCGGAATCTGGATTCTCAACGAAACTAACCGGAGCCTGAACGCTCAATGTAATAACCGGAGTCTGGATACAAAACGACACTGACCGGAGCCTGAACGCTCAACGTAATAACCGGAGTCTGGATACCCAATGAAACTGACCGGAGCCTGAACGCTCAACGTAATAACCGGAATCTGGATACTCAACGAAACTAACCGGAGCCTGAACGCTCATCGTAATAACCAGAGTCTGGATACTCAACGAAACTGACTGGAGCCTGAACAATCAACGTAATAACTGGAGTCTGGATACAAAATGAAACTGACCGGAGCCTGAATGCTGAACGTAATAACCGGAGTCTGGATACCCAATGAAACTGACCGGAGCCTGAACGCTCAACGTAATAACCGGAATCTCGATACCCAACGAAACTAACCGGAGCCTGAACGCTCAACGTAATAACCGGAGTCTGGATACCCAACGAACCTGACCGGAGCCTGAACTTTCAATGTAAAAACCGGATTCTGGATACCCAACAAAACTGACCGGAGCCTGAACGCTCAACGTAATAACCGGAGTCTGGATACCCAACGAAACTGACTGGAGCCTGAACGCTCAACGTAATAACCGAAGTCTGGATAATAAACAAAACTGACCGGAGCCTGAGAGCTCAACGTAATAACCGGAGTCTGGAGACCCAATGAAACTGACCGGAGCCTGAACGCTCAACGTAATAACCGGAGTCTGGATACCCAACGAACCTGACCGGAGCCTGCTCGCTCAACGTAATAACCGGAGTCTGGATACCCAACAAAGCTGACCGAAGCCTGAACGCTCAACGTAATAACCGGAGTCTCGATACCCAACAAAACTGACCGGAGCCTAAACTTTCAATGTAAAAACCAGAGTCTGGATACCCAACAAAACTGACCGGAGCTTGAACGCTCAACGTAATAACCGGAGTCTGGATACCCAACGAAACTGACCGGAGCCTGCTCGCTCAACGTAATAACCGGAGTCTGCATACCCAACAAAACTGACCGGAGCCTGAACGCTCAACGTAATAACCGGAGTCTGGATACCCAACAAAACTGACCGGAGCCTGAACTTTCAACGTAAAAACCGGAGTCTGGATACCCAACAAAACTGACCGGAGCCTGAACGCTCAACGTAATAACCGGAGTCTGGATACCCAACGAAACTGACCGGAGCCTGAACGCTCAACGTAATAACCGAAGTCTGGATACCAAACAAAACTGACCGGAGCCTGAACGCTCAACATAATAACCGGAGTCTGGAGACCCAATGAAACTGACCGGAGCCTGAACGCTCAACGTAATAACCGGAGTCTGGATACCCAACGAACCTGACCGGAGCCTGAACGCTCAAGGTAATAACCGGAGTCTGGATACCCAACAAAACTGACCTGAGCCTGAACGCTCAACGTAATAACCGGAGTCTGGATACTCAACGAAACTGACCGGAGCCGGAATGCTCAACTTTATAACTGGAGTCTGGATGCCCAATGAAACTGATCGGAGCCTAAACGCTCAACGTAATAACAGGAGTCTGGATACCCAACAAAATTGACCGGAGCCTGAACGCTCAACGTAATAACCGGAATCTGGATTCTCAACGAAACTGACCGGAGCCTGAACGCTCAACGTAATAACCGGAGTCTGGATACAAAAGGAAACTGACCGGAGCCTGAACGCTCAACGTAATAACCGGAGTCTGGATACCCAATGAAACTGACCGGAGCCTGAACGCTCAACGTAATAACCGGAGTCTGGATACCCAACTAAACTGACCGGTGCCTGAACGCTCATCGTAATAACCAGAGTCTGGATACTCAACGAAACTGACTGGAGCCTGAACAATCAACGTAATAACTGGAGTCTGGATACAAAATGAAACTGACCGGAGCCTGAACGCTGAACGT
The DNA here is from genome assembly GCA_963859935.3 of Lathyrus sativus. NCBI lineage: Eukaryota > Viridiplantae > Streptophyta > Magnoliopsida > Fabales > Fabaceae > Lathyrus > Lathyrus sativus. The sequence goes on from CAWUDS030000639.1 coordinate 301,753, forward strand.
AATAACCGTAGTCTGGATACCTAATGAAACTGACCGGAGCCTGAACGCTCAACGTAATAACCGGAGTCTGGATACCCAATGAAACTGACCGGAGCCTGAACGCTCAACGTAATAACCGAAATCTGGATACCCAACGAAACTGACCGGAGCCTGCTCGCTCAACGTAATAACCGGAGTCTGGATACCCAATAAAACTGACCGGAGCCTGAACGCTCAATGTAATAACCGGAGTCTGGATACTCAACGAAACTGACCGGAGCCGGAACGCTCAACGTAATAACTGGAGTCTGGATGCCCAACGAAACTGACCGGAGCCTGAACGCTTAACGTAATAACCGGAGTCTAGATACCCAACAAAACTGACCGGAGCCTGAACGCCTAATGTAATAACCAGAGTCTGGATACACAACGAAACTGACCGGAGCCTAAACGATCAAATTAATAACCGGAGTCTGTATACCCAACAAAACTGACCGTAGCCTGAACGCACAACGTAATAACAGGAGTCTGGATACCCAACAAAACTGACCGGAGCCTGAACGCTCAACGTAATAACCGGAGTCTGGATACCCAATGAAACTGATCGGAGCCTAAACGCTCAACGTAATAACAGGAGTCTGGATACCCAACAAAATTGACCGGAGCCTGAACGCTCAACGTAATAACCGAAATCTGGATACTCAACGAAACTAACCGGAGCCTGAACGCTCAATGTAATAACCGGAGTCTGGATACAAAACGACACTGACCGGAGCCTGAACGCTCAACGTAATAACCGGAGTCTGGATACCCAATGAAACAGACCGGAGCCTGAACGCTCAACGTAATAACCGGAATCTGGATACTCAACGAAACTAACCGGAGCCTGAACGCTCAACGTAATAACCTGAGTCTGGATACTCAACGAAACTGACTGGAGCCTGAACAATCAACGTAATAACTGGAGTCTGGATACAAAAGGAAACTGACCGGAGCCTGAACGCTGAACATAATAACCGGAGTCTGGATACCCAATGAAACTGACCGGAGCCTGAACGCTCAACATAATAACCGGAACCTCGATACCCAACGAAACTAACCGGAGCCTGAACGCTCAACGTAATAACCGGAGTCTGGATACCCAACGAAACTGACCGGAGCCTGCTCGCTCAACGTAATAACCGGAGTCTGGATACCCAACAAAACTGACCGGAGCCTGAACGCTCAACGTAATAACCAGAGTCTGGATACCCAACGAAACTGACCGGAGCCTGAACTTTCAATGTAAAAACCGGAATCTGGATACCCAACAAAACTGACCGGAGCCTGAACGCTGAACGTAATAACCGGAGTCTGGATACCCAATGAAACTGACCGAAGCCTGAACGCTCAACGTAATAACCGGAATCTCGATACCCAACGAAACTAACGGGAGCCTGAACGCTCAACGTAATAACCGGAGTATGGATACCCAACGAAACTGACCGGAGCCTGCTCGCTCAACGTAATAACCAGAGTCTGGATACCCAACAAAACTGACCGGAGCCTGAACGCTCAACGTAATAACCGGAGTCTGGATACCCAACGAAACTGACAAGAGCCTGAACTTTCAATGTAAAAACCGGAGTCTGGATACCCAACAAAACTGACCGGAGCCTGAACCCTCAACGTAATAACCGGAGTCTGGATACCCAATGAAACTGACCGGAGCCTGAACGCTCAACGTAAAAACCGAAGTCTGGATACCAAACAAAACTGACCGGAGCCTGAGCGCTCAACGTAATAACCGGAGTCTGGAGACATAATGAAACTGGCCGGAGCCTAAACCCTCAACGTAATAACCGGAGTCTGGATACCCAACGAACCTGACCGGAGCCTGCTCGCTCAACGTAATAACCGGAGTCTGGATACCCAACAAAACTGACCGGAGCCTGAACGCTCAACGTAATAACCGGAGTCTGGATACCCAACAAAACTGACCGGAGCCTGAACTTTCAATGTAAAAACCGGAGTCTGGATACCCAACAAAACTGACCGGAGCCTGAACGCTCAACGTAATAACCGGAGTCTAGATACCCAACTAAACTGACCGGAGCCTGCTCGCTCAACGTAATAACCGGAGTCTGGATACCCAACAAAACTGACCGGAGCCTGAACGCTCAACGTAATAACCGGGGTCTGGATACCCAACAAAACTGACAGGAGCCTGAACTTTCAACGTAAAAACCGGAGTCTGAATACCCAACAAAACTGACCGGAGCCTGAACGCTCAACGTAATAACCGGAGTCTAGATACCCAACGAAACTGACCGAAGCCTGAACGCTCAACGTAATAACCGAAGTCTGGATACCAAACAAAACTGACCGGAGCCTGAAGGCTCAACGTAATAACCGGAGTCTGGAGACCCAATGAAACTGAACGGAGCCTGAACGCTCAACGTAATAACCAGAGTCTAGATACCCAACGAACCTGACCAGAGCCTGAACGCTCAAGGTAATAACCGGAGTCTGGATACCCAACGAACCTGACCGGAGCCTGCTCGCTCAACGTAATAACCGGAGTCTGGATACCCAACAAAACTGACCGGAGCCTGAACGCTCATCGTAATAACCGGAGTCTGGATACCCAACAAAACTGTCCGGAGCCTGAACTTTCAATGTAAAAACCGGAGTCTGGATACGCAACAAAACTGACCGGAGCCTGAACGCTCAACGTAATAACCGGAGTCTGGATACCCAACGAAACTGACCGGAGCCTGCTCGCTCAACGTAATAACCGGAGTCTGGATACCCAACAAAACAGACCGGAGCTTGAACGCTCAACGTAATAACCGGAGTCTGGATACCCAACAAAACTGACCGGAGCCTGAACTTTCAACGTAAAAACCGGAGTCTGGATACCCAACAAAACTGACCGGAGCCTGAACGCTCAACGTAATAACCGGAGTCTGGATACCCAACGAAACTGACCGGAGCCTGAACGCTCAACGTAATAACCGAAGTCTGGATACCAAACAAAACTGACCGGAGCCTGAACGCTCAACGTAATAACCGAAGTCTGGAGACCCAATGAAACTGACCGGAGCCTGAGCGCTCAACGTAATAACCGGAGTCTGGATACCCAACGAACCTGACCGGAGCCTGAACGCTCAACGTAATAAACGGAGTCTGGATACCCAACGAACCAGACCGGAGCCTGAACTTTCAATGTAAAAACCGGATTCTGGATACCCAACAAAACTGACCGGAGCCTGAACGCTCAACGTAATAACCGGAGTCTGGATACCCAACAAAACTGACCGGAGCGTGAACGCTCAACGTAATAACCGGAGTCTGGATACCCAACGAAACTGACCGAAGCCTGAACGCTCAACGTAATAACCGAAGTCTGGATACCAAACAAAACTGACCGGAGCCTGAACGCTCAACATAATAACCGGAGTCTGGAGACCCAACGAAACTGACCGGAGCCTGAACGCTCAACGTAATAACCGGAGTCTGGATACCCAACGAACCTGACCGGAGCCTGAACGCTCAAGGTAATAACCGGAGTCTGGATACCCAACAAAACTGACCTGAGCCTGAACGCTCAACGTAATAACCGGAGTCTGGATACTCAACGAAACTGACCGGAGCCGGAATGCTCAACTTTATAACTGGAGTCTGGATGCCCAATGAAACTGATCGGAGCCTAAACGCTCAACGTAATAACAGGAGTCTGGATACCCAACAAAATTGACCGGAGCCTGAACGCTCAACGTAATAACCGGAATCTGGATTCTCAACGAAACTGACCGGAGCCTGAACGCTCAACGTAATAACCGGAGTCTGGATACAAAAGGAAACTGACCGGAGCCTGAACGCTCAACGTAATAACCGGAGTCTGGATACCCAATGAAACTGACCGGAGCCTGAACGCTCAACGTAATAACCGGAGTCTGGATACCCAACTAAACTGACCGGAGCCTGAACGCTCATCGTAATAACCAGAGTCTGGATACTCAACGAAACTGAATGGAGCCTGAACAATCAACGTAATAACTGGAGTCTGGATACAAAATGAAACTGACCGGAGCCTGAACGCTGAACGTAATAACCGGAGTCTGGATACCCAATGAAACTGACCGGAGCCTGAATGCTCAACGTAATAACCAGAGTCTGGATACTCAACGAAACGGACTGGAGCCTGAACAATCAACGTAATAACTGGAGTCTGGATACAAGATGAAACTGACCGGAGCCTGAACGCTGAACGTAATAACCGGAGTCTGGATACCCAATGAAACTGACCGGAGCCTGAACGCTCAACGTAATAACCGGAATCTCGATACCCAACGAAACTAACCGGAGCCTGAACGCTCAACGTAATAACCGGATTCTGGATACCCAACGAAATTGACCGGAGCCTGCTCGCTCAACGTAATAACCGGAGTCTGGATACCCAACAAAACTGACCGGAGCCTGAACGCTCAACGTAATAACCGGAGTCTGGATACCCAACGAAACTGACCGGAGCCTGAACTTTCAATGTAAAAACCGGAGTTTGGATACCCAACAAAACTGACCGGAGCCTGAACGCTCAACGTAATAACCGGAGTCTGGATAACCAATGAAACTGACCGGAGCCTGAACGCTCAACGTAATAACCGAAGTCTGGATACCAAACAAAACTTACCGGAGCCTGAGCGCTCAACGTAATAACCGGAGTCTAGAGACCCAATGAAACTGGCCGGAGCCTGAACGCTCAACGTAATAACCGGAGTCTGGATACCCAACGAACCTGACCGGAGCCTGCTCGCTCAACGTAATAACCGGAGTCTGGATACCCAACAAAACTGACCGGAGCCTGAATGCTCAACGTAATAACCGGAGTCTGGATACCCAACAAAACTGACCGGAGCCTGAACTTTCAATGTAATAACCGGAGTATGGATACTCAACGAAACTGACCGGAGCCGGAACGCTCAACTTCATAACTGGAGTCTGGATGCTCAACGAAACTGACCGGAGCCTGAACGCTTAACGTAATAACCGGAGTTTGGATACCCAACAAAACTGACCGGAGCCTGAACGCTCAACGTAATAACCGGAGTCTGGATACCCAACAAAACTGACCGGAGCCTGAACTTTCAACGTAAAAACCGGAGTCTGGATACCCAACAAAACTGACCGGAGCCTGAATGCTCAACGTAATAACCGGAGTCTGGATACCCAACGAAACTGACCGGAGCCTGAACGCTCAACGTAATAACCGAAGTCTGGATACCAAACAAAACTGACCGGAGCCTGAAGGCTCAACGTAATAACCGGAGTCTGGAGACCCAATGAAACTGCCGGAGACTGAACGCTCAACGTAATAACCGGAGTCTGGATACCCAACGAACCTGACCGGAGCCTGAACGCTCAAGGTAATAACCGGAGTCTGGATACCCAACAAAACTGACCAGAGCCTGAACGCTCAACGTAATAACCGGAGTCTGGATACCCAACAAAATTGACCGGAGCCTGAACGCTCAATGTAATAACCGGAGTCTGGATACCCAATGAAACTGATCGGAGCCTAAACGCTCAACGTAATAACAGGAGTCTGGATACCCAACAAATTTGACCGGAGCCTGAACGCTCAACGTAATAACCGGAATCTGGATTCTCAATGAAACTAACCGGAGCCTGAACGCTCAACGTAATAACCGGAGTCTGGATACAAAAGGAAACTGACCGGAGCCTGAACGCTCAACGTAATAACCGGAGTCTGGATACCCAATGAAACTGACCGGAGCCTGAACGCTCAACGTAATAACCGGAATCTGGATACTCAACGAAACTAACCGGAGCCTGAACGCTCATCGTAATAACCAGAGTCTGGATACTCAACGAAACTGACTGGAGCCTGAACAATCAACGTAATAACTGGAGTCTGGATACAAAATGAAACTGACCGGAGCCTGAACGCTGAACGTAATAACCGGAGTCTGGATACCCAATGAAAATGACCGGAGCCTGAACGCTCAACGTAATAACCGGAATCTCGATACCCAACGAAACTAACCGGAGCCTGAACGCTCAACGTAATAACCGGAGTCTGGATACCCAACGAACCTGACCGGAGCCTGAACTTTCAATGTAAAAACCGGAGTCTGGATACCCAACAAAACCGACCGGAGCCTGAACGCTCAACGTAATAACCGGAGTCTGGATACCCAACGAAACTGACCGGAGCCTGAACGCTCAACGTAATAACCGAAGTCTGGATACCAAACAAAACTGACCGGAGCCTGAGCGCTCAACGTAATAACCGGAGTCTGGAGACCCAATGAAACTGACCAGAGCCTGAACGCTCAACGTAATAACCGGAGTCTGGATACCCAACGAACCTGACCGGAGCCTGCTCGCTCAACGTAATAACCGGAGTCGGGATACCCAACAAAACTGACCGGAGCCTGAACGCTCAACGTAATAACCGGAGTCTGGATACCCAACAAAACTGACCGGAGCCTAAACTTTCAATGTAAAAACCAGAGTCTGGATACCCAACAAAACTGACCGGAGCTTGAACGCTCAACGTAATAACCGGAGTCTGGATACCCAACGAAACTGACCGGAGCCTGCTCGCTCAACGTAATAACCGGAGTCTGGATACCAAACAAAACTGACCGGAGCCTGAACGATCAACGTAATAACCGGACTCTGGATACCCAACAAAACTGACCGGAGCCTGAACTTTCAACGTAAAAACCGGAGTCTGGATACCCAACAAAACTGACCGGAGCCTGAATGCTCAACGTAATAACCGGAGTCTGGATACCCAACGAAACTGACCGGAGCCTGAACGCTCAACGTAATAACCGAAGACTGGATACCAAACAAAACTGACCAGAGCCTGAACGCTCAACATAATAACCGGAGTCTGGAGACCCAATGAAACTGACCGGAGCCTGAACGCTCAACGTAATAACCGGAGTCTGGATACCCAACGAACCTGACCGGAGCCTGAACGCTCAAGGTAATAACCGGAGTCTGGATACCCAACAAAACTGACCTGAGCTTGAACGCTCAACGTAATAACCGGAGTCTGGATACTCAACGAAACTGACCGGAGCCGGAATGCTCAACTTTATAACTGGAGTCTGGATGCCCAATGAAACTGATCGGAGCCTAAACGCTCAACGTAATAACAGGAGTCTGGATACCCAACAAAATTGACCGGAGCCTGAACGCTCAACGTAATAACCGGAATCTGGATTCTCAACGAAACTGACCGGAGCCTGAACGCTCAACGTAATAACCGGAGTCTGGATACAAAAGGAAACTGACCGGAGCCTGAACGCTCAACGTAATAACCGGAGTCTGGATACCCAATGAAACTGACCGGAGCCTGAACGCTCAACGTAATAACCGGAGTCTGGATACCCAACTAAACTGACCGGAGCCTGAACGCTCATCGTAATAACCAGAGTCTGGATACTCAACGAAACTGACTGGAGCCTGAACAATCAACGTAATAACTGGAGTCTGGATACAAAATGAAACTGACCGGAGCCTGAACGCTGAACGTAATAACCGGAGTCTGGATACCCAATGAAACTGACCGGAGCCTGAACGCTCAACGTAATAACCGGAGTCTGGATACCCAATGAAACTGACCGGAGCCTGAACGCTCAACGTAATAACCGGAATCTGGATACCCAACGAAACTGACCGGAGCCTGCTCGCTCAACGTAATAACCGGAGTCTGGATACCCAATAAAACTGACCGGAGCCTGAACGCTCAACGTAATAACCGGAGTCTGGATACCCAACGAAACTGACCGGAGCCTGAACTTTCAATGTAAAAACCGGAGTCTGGATACCCAACAAAACTGACCGGAGCCTGAACGTTCAACGTAATAACCGGAGTCTAGATACCCAACGAAACTGACCAGAGCCTGAACGCTCAACGTAATAACCGAAGTCTGGATACCAAACAAAACTGACCGGAGCCTGAGCGCTCAACGTAATAACCGGAGTCTGGAGACCCAATGAAACTGACCGGAGCCTGAACGCTCAACGTAATAACCGGAGTCTGGATACCCAACGAACCTGACCGGAGCCTGCTCGCTCAACGTAATAACCGGAGTCTGGATCCCCAACAAAACTGACCGGAGCCTGAACGCTCAACGTAATAACCGGAGTCTGGATACCCAACAAAACTGACCGGAGCCTAAACTTTCAATGTAAAAACAAGAGTCTGGATACCCAACAAAACTGACCGGAGCTTGAACGCTCAACGTAATAACCGAAGTCTGGATACCCAACGAAACTGACCGGAGCTTGCTCGCTCAACGAAATAACCGGAGTCTGGATACCCAACAAAACTGACCGGAGCCTGAACGCTCAACGTAATAACCGGAGTCTGGATACCCAACAAAACTGACCGGAGCCTGAAATTTCAACGTAAAAACCGGAGTCTGGATACCCAACAAAACTGACCGGAGCCTGAACGCTCAACGTAATAACCGAAGACTGGATACCAAACAAAACTGACCAGAGCCTGAACGCTCAACATAATAACCGGAGTCTGGAGACCCAATGAAACTGACCGGAGCCTGAACGCTCAACGTAATAACCGGAGTCTGGATACCCAACGAACCTGACCGGAGCCTGAACGCTCAAGGTAATAACCGGAGTCTGGATACCCAACAAAACTGACCTGAGCTTGAACGCTCAACGTAATAACCGGAGTCTGGATACTCAACGAAACTGACCGGAGCCGGAATGCTCAACTTTATAACTGGAGTCTGGATGCCCAATGAAACTGATCGGAGCCTAAACGCTCAACGTAATAACAGGAGTCTGGATACCCAACAAAATTGACCGGAGCCTGAACGCTCAACGTAATAACCGGAATCTGGATTCTCAACGAAACTGACCGGAGCCTGAACGCTCAACGTAATAACCGGAGTCTGGATACAAAAGGAAACTGACCGGAGCCTGAACGCTCATCGTAATAACCAGAGTCTGGATACTCAACGAAACTGACTGGAGCCTGAACAATCAACGTAATAACTGGAGTCTGGATACAAAATGAAACTGACCGGAGCCTGAACGCTGAACGTAATAACCGGAGTCTGGATACCCAATGAAACTGACCGGAGCCTGAACGCTCAACGTAATAACCGGAGTCTGGATACCCAATGAAACTGACCGGAGCCTGAACGCTCAACGTAATAACCGGAATCTGGATACCCAACGAAACTGACCGGAGCCTGCTCGCTCAACGTAATAACCGGAGTCTGGATACCCAATAAAACTGACCGGAGCCTGAACGCTCAACGTAATAACCGGAGTCTGGATACCCAACGAAACTGACCGGAGCCTGAACTTTCAATGTAAAAACCGGAGTCTGAATACCCAACAAAACTGACCGGAGCCTGAACGTTCAACGTAATAACCGGAGTCTAGATACCCAACGAAACTGACCAGAGCCTGAACGCTCAACGTAATAACCGAAGTCTGGATACCAAACAAAACTGACCGGAGCCTGAGCGCTCAACGTAATAACCGGAGTCTGGAGACCCAATGAAACTGACCGGAGCCTGAACGCTCAACGTAATAACCGGAGTCTGGATACCCAACGAACCTGACCGGAGCCTGCTCGCTCAACGTAATAACCGGAGTCTGGATCCCCAACAAAACTGACCGGAGCCTGAACGCTCAACGTAATAACCGGAGTCTGGATACCCAACAAAACTGACCGGAGCCTAAACTTTCAATGTAAAAACAAGAGTCTGGATACCCAACAAAACTGACCGGAGCTTGAACGCTCAACGTAATAACCGAAGTCTGGATACCCAACGAAACTGACCGGAGCTTGCTCGCTCAACGTAATAACCGGAGTCTGGATACCCAACAAAACTGACCGGAGCCTGAACGCTCAACGTAATAACCGGAGTCTGGATACCCAACAAAACTGACCGGAGCCTGAAATTTCAACGTAAAAACCGGAGTCTGGATACCCAACAAAACTGACCGGAGCCTGAACGCTCAACGTAATAACCGGAGTCTGGATACCCAACGAAACTGACCGGAGCCTGAACGCTCAACGTAATAACCGAAGTCTGGATACCAAACAAAACTGACCGGAGCCTGAACGCTCAACATAATAACCGGAGTCTGGAGACCCAATGAAACTGACCGGAGCCTGAACGCTCAACGTAATAACCGGGGTCTGGATACCCAACGAACCTGACCGGAGCCTGAACGCTCAAGGTAATAACCGGAGTCTGGATACCCAACAAAACTGACCTGAGCCTGAACGCTCAACGTAATAACCGGAGTCTGGATACTCAACGAAACTGACCGGAGCCGGAATGCTCAACTTTATAACTGGAGTCTGGATGCTCAACGAAACTTAACGGAGCCTGAACGCTTAACGTAATAACCGGAGTCTAGATACCCAACAAAACTTACCGGAGCCTGAACGCCTAATGTAATAACCAGAGTCTGGATACACAACGAAACTGACCGGAGCCTAAACGATCAAATTAATAACCTGAGTCTGGATACCCAACGAAACTGACCGGAGCCTGAACGCACAACGTAATAACAGGAGTCTGGATACCCAACAAAACTGACCGGAGCCTGAACGCTCAACGTAATAACCGGAGTCTGGATACCCAACGAAACTGATCGGAGCCTAAACGCTCAACGTAATAACAGGAGTCTGGATACCCAACAAAATTGACCGGAGCCTGAACGCTCAACGTAATAACCGGAATCTGGATACTCAACGAAACTAACCGGAGCCTGAACGCTCAACGTAATAACCGGAGTCTGGATACAAAACGAAACTGACCGGAGCCTGAACGCTCAACGTAATAACCGGAGTCTGGATACCCAATGAAACTGACCGGAGCTTGAACGCTCAACGTAATAACCGGAATCTGGATACTCAACGAAACTAACCGGAGCCTGAACGCTCAACGTAATAACCAGAGTCTGGATACTTAACGAAACTGACTGGAGCCTGAACAATCAACGTAATAACTGGAGTCTGGATACAAAATGAAACCGACCGGAGCCTGAACGCTAAACGTAATAACTGGAGTCTGGATACCCAATGAAACTGACCGGAGCCTGAACGCTCAACGTAATAACCGGAATCTCGATACCCAACGAAACTAACCGGAGCCTGAACGCTCAACGTAATAACCGGAGTCTTGATACTCAACGAAACTGACCGGAGCCTGAACGCTCAATGTAATAACCGGAATCTGGATTCCCAACGAAACTGACCAGAGCCTGAACGCCCAACATAATAACCGGAGTCTGGATACCCAACGAAACTGACCGGAGCCTGTTCGCTCAACGTAATAACCGGAGTCTGGATACCCAACAAAACTGACCGGAGCCTGAACTTTCAACGTAAAAACCGGAGTCTGGATACCCAACAACACTGACCGGAGCCTGAACGCTCAACGTAATAACCGGAGTCTGGATACCCAACGAAACTGACCGGAGCCTGAACGCTCAACGTAATAACCGAAGACTGGATACCAAACAAAACTGACCAGAGCCTGAACGCTCAACATAATAACCGGAGTCTGGAGACCCAATGAAACTGACCGGAGCCTGAACGCTCAACGTAATAACCGGAGTCTGGATACCCAACGAACCTGACCGGAGCCTGAACGCTCAAGGTAATAACCGGAGTCTGGATACCCAACAAAACTGACCTGAGCTTGAACGCTCAACGTAATAACCGGAGTCTGGATACTCAACGAAACTGACCGGAGCTGGAATGCTCAACTTTATAACTGGAGTCTGGATGCCCAATGAAACTGATCGGAGCCTAAACGCTCAACGTAATAACAGGAGTCTGGATACCCAACAAAATTGACCGGAGCCTGAACGCTCAACGTAATAACCGGAATCTGGATTCTCAACGAAACTGACCGGAGCCTGAACGCTCAACGTAATAACCGGAGTCTGGATACAAAAGGAAACTGACCGGAGCCTGAACGCTCAACGTAATAACCGGAGTCTGGATACCCAATGAAACTGACCGGAGCCTGAACGCTCAACGTAATAACCGGAGTCTGGATACCCAACTAAACTGACCGGAGCCTGAACGCTCATCGTAATAACCAGAGTCTGGATACTCAACGAAACTGACTGGAGCCTGAACAATCAACGTAATAACTGGAGTCTGGATACAAAATGAAACTGACCGGAGCCTGAACGCTGAACGTAATAACCGGAGTCTGGATACCCAATGAAACTGACCGGAGCCTGAACGCTCAACGTAATAACCGGAGTCTGGATACCCAATGAAACTGACCGGAGCCTGAACGCTCAACGTAATAACCGGAATCTGGATACCCAACGAAACTGACCGGAGCCTGCTCGCTCAACGTAATAACCGGAGTCTGGATACCCAATAAAACTGACCGGAGCCTGAACGCTCAACGTAATAACCGGAGTCTGGATACCCAACGAAACTGACCGGAGCCTGAACTTTCAATGTAAAAACCGGAGTCTGGATACCCAACAAAACTGACCGGAGCCTGAACGTTCAACGTAATAACCGGAGTCTAGATACCCAACGAAACTGACCAGAGCCTGAACGCTCAACGTAATAACCGAAGTCTGGATACCAAACAAAACTGACCGGAGCCTGAGCGCTCAACGTAATAACCGGAGTCTGGAGACCCAATGAAACTGACCGGAGCCTGAACGCTCAACGTAATAACCGGAGTCTGGATACCCAACGAACCTGACCGGAGCCTGCTCGCTCAACGTAATAACCGGAGTCTGGATCCCCAACAAAACTGACCGGAGCCTGAACGCTCAACGTAATAACCGGAGTCTGGATACCCAACAAAACTGACCGGAGCCTAAACTTTCAATGTAAAAACAAGAGTCTGGATACCCAACAAAACTGACCGGAGCTTGAACGCTCAACGTAATAACCGAAGTCTGGATACCCAACGAAACTGACCGGAGCTTGCTCGCTCAACGTAATAACCGGAGTCTGGATACCCAACAAAACTGACCGGAGCCTGAACGCTCAACGTAATAACCGGAGTCTGGATACCCAACAAAACTGACCGGAGCCTGAAATTTCAACGTAAAAACCGGAGTCTGGATACCCAACAAAACTGACCGGAGCCTGAACGCTCAACGTAATAACCGGAGTCTGGATACCCAACGAAACTGACCGGAGCCTGAACGCTCAACGTAATAACCGAAGTCTGGATACCAAACAAAACTGACCGGAGCCTGAACGCTCAACATAATAACCGGAGTCTGGAGACCCAATGAAACAGACCGGAGCCTGAACGCTCAACGTAATAACCGGGGTCTGGATACCCAACGAACCTGACCGGAGCCTGAACGCTCAAGGTAATAACCGGAGTCTGGATACCCAACAAAATTGACCTGAGCCTGAACGCTCAACGTAATAACCGGAGTCTGGATACTCAACGAAACTGACCGGAGCCGGAATGCTCAACTTTATAACTGGAGTCTGGATGCTCAACGAAACTTAACGGAGCCTGAACGCTTAACGTAATAACCGGAGTCTAGATACCCAACAAAACTTACCGGAGCCTGAACGCCTAATGTAATAACCAGAGTCTGGATACACAACGAAACTGACCGGAGCCTAAACGATCAAATTAATAACCTGAGTCTGGATACCCAACGAAACTGACCGGAGCCTGAACGCACAACGTAATAACAGGAGTCTGGATACCCAACAAAACTGACCGGAGCCTGAACGCTCAACGTAATAACCGGAGTCTGGATACCCAACGAAACTGATCGGAGCCTAAACGCTCAACGTAATAACAGGAGTCTGGATACCCAACAAAATTGACCGGAGCCTGAACGCTCAACGTAATAACCGGAATCTGGATACTCAACGAAACTAACCGGAGCCTGAACGCTCAACGTAATAACCGGAGTCTGGATACAAAACGAAACTGACCAGAGCCTGAACGCTCAACGTAATAACCGGAGTCTGGATACCCAATGAAACTGACCGGAGCTTGAACGCTCAACGTAATAACCGGAATCTGGATACTCAACGAAACTAACCGGAGCCTGAACGCTCAACGTAATAACCAGAGTCTGGATACTTAACGAAACTGACTGGAGCCTGAACAATCAACGTAATAACTGGAGTCTGGATACAAAATGAAACCGACCGGAGCCTGAACGCTAAACGTAATAACTGGAGTCTGGATACCCAATGAAACTGACCGGAGCCTGAACGCTCAACGTAATAACCGGAATCTCGATACCCAACGAAACTAACCGGAGCCTGAACGCTCAACGTAATAACCGGAGTCTTGATACTCAACGAAACTGACCGGAGCCTGAACGCTCAATGTAATAACCGGAATCTGGATTCCCAACGAAACTGACCAGAGCCTGAACGCCCAACATAATAACCGGAGTCTGGATACCCAACGAAACTGACCGGAGCCTGTTCGCTCAACGTAATAACCGGAGTCTGGATACCCAACAAAACTGACCGGAGCCTGAACGTTCGACGTAAAAACCGGAGTCTGGATACCCAACAAAACTGACCGGAGCCTGAACGCTCAACGTAATAACCGGAGTCTTGATACTTAACGAAACTGACCGGAGCCTTAACGCACAACGTAATAACCAGAGTCTGGATACCCAACGAAACTGACTGGAGCCTGAACGCTCAATGTAATAACCGGAGTCTAGATACCCAACGAAACTGACCGGAGCCTGCTCACTCAACGTAATAACCGGAGTCTGGATACCCAACAAAACTGACCGAAGCCTGAACGTTCAACGTAAAAACCGGAGTCTGGATACCCAACAAAACTGACCGGAGCCTGAACGCTCAACGTAATAACTGGAGTCTGGATACCCAACGAAACTGACCGGAGCCTGAACGCTCAATGTAATAACTGAAGTCTGGATACCAAACGAAACTGACCGGAGCCTGAACACTCAACGTAAAAACCGGTGTCTGGATACCCAAACAAAACTGACCGGAGCCTGAGCGCTCAACGTAATAACCGGAGTCTGGAGACCCAATGAAACTGACCAGAGCCTGAATGCTCAACGTAATAACCGGAGTCTGGATACCCAACGAACCTGACCGGAGCCTGCTCGCTCAACGTAATAACCGGAGTCTGGATACCCAACAAAACTGACCGGAGCCTAAACGCTCAACGTAATAACCGGAGTCTGGATACCCAACAAAACTGACCGGAGCCTAAACTTTCAATGTAAAAACCAGAGTCTGGATACCCAACAAAACTGACCGGAGCTTGAACGCTCAACGTAATAACCGGAGTCTGGATACCCAACGAAACTGACCGGAGCCTGCTCGCTCAACGTAATAACCGGAGTCTGGATACCAAACAAAACTGACCGGAGCCTGAACGATCAACGTAATAACCGGAGTCTGGATACCCAACAAAACTGACCGGAGCCTGAACTTTCAACGTAAAAACCGGAGTCTGGATACCCAACAAAACTGACCGGAGCCTGAACGCTCAACGTAATAACCGGAGTCTGGATACCCAACGAAACTGACCGGAGCCTGAACGCTCAACGTAATAACCGAAGACTGGATACCAAACAAAACTGACCAGAGCCTGAACGCTCAACATAATAACCGGAGTCTGGAGACCCAATGAAACTGACCGGAGCCTGAACGCTCAACGTAATAACCGGAGTCTGGATACCCAACGAACCTGACCGGAGCCTGAACGCTCAAGGTAATAACCGGAGTCTGGATACCCAACAAAATTGACCTGAGCCTGAACGCTCAACGTAATAACCGGAGTCTGGATACTCAACGAAACTGACCGGAGCCGGAATGCTCAACTTTATAACTGGAGTCTGGATGCCCAATGAAACTGATCGGAGCCTAAACGCTCAACGTAATAACAGGAGTCTGGATACCCAACAAAATTGACCGGAGCCTGAACGCTCAACGTAATAACCGGAATCTGGATTCTCAACGAAACTGACCGGAGCCTGAACGCTCAACGTAATAACCGGAGTCTGGATACAAAAGGAAACTGACCGGAGCCTGAACGCTCAACGTAATAACCGGAGTCTGGATACCCAATGAAACTGACCGGAGCCTGAACGCTCAACGTAATAACCGAAGACTGGATACCAAACAAAACTGACCAGAGCCTGAACGCTCAACATAATAACCGGAGTCTGGAGACCCAATGAAACTGACCGGAGCCTGAACGCTCAACGTAATAACCGGAGTCTGGATACCCAACGAACCTGACCGGAGCCTGAACGCTCAAGGTAATAACCGGAGTCTGGATACCCAACAAAATTGACCTGAGCCTGAACGCTCAACGTAATAACCGGAGTCTGGATACTCAACGAAACTGACCGGAGCCGGAATGCTCAACTTTATAACTGGAGTCTGGATGCCCAATGAAACTGATCGGAGCCTAAACGCTCAACGTAATAACAGGAGTCTGGATACCCAACAAAATTGACCGGAGCCTGAACGCTCAACGTAATAACCGGAATCTGGATTCTCAACGAAACTGACCGGAGCCTGAACGCTCAACGTAATAACCGAAGTCTGGATACCAAACAAAACTGACCGGAGCCTGAACGCTCAACATAATAACCGGAGTCTGGAGACCCAATGAAACAGACCGGAGCCTGAACGCTCAACGTAATAACCGGGGTCTGGATACCCAACGAACCTGACCGGAGCCTGAACGCTCAAGGTAATAACCGGAGTCTGGATACCCAACAAAATTGACCTGAGCCTGAACGCTCAACGTAATAACCGGAGTCTGGATACTCAACGAAACTGACCGGAGCCGGAATGCTCAACTTTATAACTGGAGTCTGGATGCTCAACGAAACTTAACGGAGCCTGAACGCTTAACGTAATAACCGGAGTCTAGATACCCAACAAAACTTACCGGAGCCTGAACGCCTAATGTAATAACCAGAGTCTGGATACACAACGAAACTGACCGGAGCCTAAACGATCAAATTAATAACCTGAGTCTGGATACCCAACGAAACTGACCGGAGCCTGAACGCACAACGTAATAACAGGAGTCTGGATACCCAACAAAATTGACCGGAGCCTGAACGCTCAACGTAATAACCGGAGTCTGGATACCCAACGAAACTGATCGGAGCCTAAACGCTCAACGTAATAACAGGAGTCTGGATACCCAACAAAATTGACCGGAGCCTGAACGCTCAACGTAATAACCGGAATCTGGATACTCAACGAAACTAACCGGAGCCTGAACGCTCAACGTAATAACCGGAGTCTGGATACAAAACGAAACTGACCAGAGCCTGAACGCTCAACGTAATAACCGGAGTCTGGATACCCAATGAAACTGACCGGAGCTTGAACGCTCAACGTAATAACCGGAATCTGGATACTCAACGAAACTAACCGGAGCCTGAACGCTCAACGTAATAACCAGAGTCTGGATACTTAACGAAACTGACTGGAGCCTGAACAATCAACGTAATAACTGGAGTCTGGATACAAAATGAAACCGACCGGAGCCTGAACGCTAAACGTAATAACTGGAGTCTGGATACCCAATGAAACTGACCGGAGCCTGAACGCTCAACGTAATAACCGGAATCTCGATACCCAACGAAACTAACCGGAGCCTGAACGCTCAACGTAATAACCGGAGTCTTGATACTCAACGAAACTGACCGGAGCCTGAACGCTCAATGTAATAACCGGAATCTGGATTCCCAACGAAACTGACCAGAGCCTGAACGCCCAACATAATAACCGGAGTCTGGATACCCAACGAAACTGACCGGAGCCTGTTCGCTCAACGTAATAACCGGAGTCTGGATACCCAACAAAACTGACCGGAGCCTGAACGTTCGACGTAAAAACCGGAGTCTGGATACCCAACAAAACTGACCGGAGCCTGAACGCTCAACGTAATAACCGGAGTCTTGATACTCAACGAAACTGACCGGAGCCTTAACGCACAACGTAATAACCAGAGTCTGGATACCCAACGAAACTGACTGGAGCCTGAACGCTCAATGTAATAACCGGAGTCTAGATACCCAACGAAACTGACCGGAGCCTGCTCGCTCAACGTAATAACCGGAGTCTGGATACCCAACAAAACTGACCGAAGCCTGAACGTTCAACGTAAAAACCGGAGTCTGGATACCCAACAAAACTGACCGGAGCCTGAACGCTCAACGTAATAACTGGAGTCTGGATACCCAACGAAACTGACCGGAGCCTGAACGCTCAATGTAATAACTGAAGTCTGGATACCAAACGAAACTGACCGGAGCCTGAACACTCAACGTAAAAACCGGTGTCTGGATACCCAAACAAAACTGACCGGAGCCTGAGCGCTCAACGTAATAACCGGAGTCTGGAGACCCAATGAAACTGACCAGAGCCTGAATGCTCAACGTAATAACCGGAGTCTGGATACCCAACGAACCTGACCGGAGCCTGCTCGCTCAACGTAATAACCGGAGTCTGGATACCCAACAAAACTGACCGGAGCCTAAACGCTCAACGTAATAACCGGAGTCTGGATACCCAACAAAACTGACCGGAGCCTAAACTTTCAATGTAAAAACCAGAGTCTGGATACCCAACAAAACTGACCGGAGCTTGAACGCTCAACGTAATAACCGGAGTCTGGATACCCAACGAAACTGACCGGAGCCTGCTCGCTCAACGTAATAACCGGAGTCTGGATACCAAACAAAACTGACCGGAGCCTGAACGATCAACGTAATAACCGGAGTCTGGATACCCAACAAAACTGACCGGAGCCTGAACTTTCAACGTAAAAACCGGAGTCTGGATACCCAACAAAACTGACCGGAGCCTGAACGCTCAACGTAATAACCGGAGTCTGGATACCCAACGAAACTGACCGGAGCCTGAACGCTCAACGTAATAACCGAAGACTGGATACCAAACAAAACTGACCAGAGCCTGAACGCTCAACATAATAACCGGAGTCTGGAGACCCAATGAAACTGACCGGAGCCTGAACGCTCAACGTAATAACCGGAGTCTGGATACCCAACGAACCTGACCGGAGCCTGAACGCTCAAGGTAATAACCGGAGTCTGGATACCCAACAAAATTGACCTGAGCCTGAACGCTCAACGTAATAACCGGAGTCTGGATACTCAACGAAACTGACCGGAGCCGGAATGCTCAACTTTATAACTGGAGTCTGGATGCCCAATGAAACTGATCGGAGCCTAAACGCTCAACGTAATAACAGGAGTCTGGATACCCAACAAAATTGACCGGAGCCTGAACGCTCAACGTAATAACCGGAATCTGGATTCTCAACGAAACTGACCGGAGCCTGAACGCTCAACGTAATAACCGGAGTCTGGATACAAAAGGAAACTGACCGGAGCCTGAACGCTCAACGTAATAACCGGAGTCTGGATACCCAATGAAACTGACCGGAGCCTGAACGCTCAACGTAATAACCGGAGTCTGGATACCCAACTAAACTGACCGGAGCCTGAACGCTCATCGTAATAACCAGAGTCTGGATACTCAACGAAACTGACTGGAGCCTGAACAATCAACGTAATAACTGGAGTCTGGATACAAAATGAAACTGACCGGAGCCTGAACGCTGAACGTAATAACCGGAGTCTGGATACCCAATGAAACTGACCGGAGCCTGAACGCTCAACGTAATAACCGGAGTCTGGATACCCAATGAAACTGACCGGAGCCTGAACGCTCAACGTAATAACCGGAATCTGGATACCCAACGAAACTGACCGGAGCCTGCTCGCTCAACGTAATAACCGGAGTCTGGATACCCAATAAAACTGACCGGAGCCTGAACGCTCAACGTAATAACCGGAGTCTGGATACCCAACGAAACTGACCGGAGCCTTAACTTTCAATGTAAAAACCGGAGTCTGGATACCCAACAAAACTGACCGGAGCCTGAACGTTCAACGTAATAACCGGAGTCTAGATACCCAACGAAACTGACCAGAGCCTGAACGCTCAACGTAATAACCGAAGTCTGGATACCAAACAAAACTGACCGGAGCCTGAGCGCTCAACGTAATAACCGGAGTCTGGAGACCCAATGAAACTGACCGGAGCCTGAACGCTCAACGTAATAACCGGAGTCTGGATACCCAACGAACCTGACCGGAGCCTGCTCGCTCAACGTAATAACCGGAGTCTGGATACCCAACAAAACTGACCGGAGCCTGAACGCTCAACGTAATAACCGGAGTCTGGATACCCAACAAAACTGACCGGAGCCTAAACTTTCAATGTAAAAACAAGAGTCTGGATACCCAACAAAACTGACCGGAGCTTGAACGCTCAACGTAATAACCGAAGTCTGGATACCCAACGAAACTGACCGGAGCTTGCTCGCTCAACGTAATAACCGGAGTCTGGATACCCAACAAAACTGACCGGAGCCTGAACGCTCAACGTAATAACCGGAGTCTGGATACCCAACAAAACTGACCGGAGCCTGAAATTTCAACGTAAAAACCGGAGTCTGGATACCCAACAAAACTGACCGGAGCCTGAACGCTCAACGTAATAACCGGAGTCTGGATACCCAACGAAACTGACCGGAGCCTGAACGCTCAACGTAATAACCGAAGTCTGGATACCAAACAAAACTGACCGGAGCCTGAACGCTCAACATAATAACCGGAGTCTGGAGACCCAATGAAACTGACCGGAGCCTGAACGCTCAACGTAATAACCGGGGTCTGGATACCCAACGAACCTGACCGGAGCCTGAACGCTCAAGGTAATAACCGGAGTCTGGATACCCAACAAAACTGACCTGAGCCTGAACGCTCAACGTAATAACCGGAGTCGGAATGCTCAACTTTATAACTGGAGTCTGGATGCTCAACGAAACTTAACGGAGCCTGAACGCTTAACGTAATAACCGGAGTCTAGATACCCAACAAAACTTACCGGAGCCTGAACGCCTAATGTAATAACCAGAGTCTGGATACACAACGAAACTGACCGGAGCCTAAACGATCAAATTAATAACCTGAGTCTGGATACCCAACGAAACTGACCGGAGCCTGAACGCACAACGTAATAACAGGAGTCTGGATACCCAACAAAACTGACCGGAGCCTGAACGCTCAACGTAATAACCGGAGCTGGGATACCCAACGAAACTGATCGGAGCCTAAACGCTCAACGTAATAACAGGAGTCTGGATACCCAACAAAATTGACCGGAGCCTGAACGCTCAACGTAATAACCGGAATCTGGATACTCAACGAAACTAACCGGAGCCTGAACGCTCAACGTAATAACCGGAGTCTGGATACAAAACGAAACTGACCGGAGCCTGAACGCTCAACGTAATAACCGGAGTCTGGATACCCAATGAAACTGACCGGAGCTTGAACGCTCAACGTAATAACCGGAATCTGGATACTCAACGAAACTAACCGGAGCCTGAACGCTCAACGTAATAACCAGAGTCTGGATACTCAACGAAACTGACTGGAGCCTGAACAATCAACGTAATAACTGGAGTCTGGATACAAAATGAAACCGACCGGAGCCTGAACGCTAAACGTAATAACTGGAGTCTGGATACCCAATGAAACTGACCGGAGCCTGAACGCTCAACGTAATAACCGGAATCTCGATACCCAACGAAACTAACCGGAGCCTGAACGCTCAACGTAATAACCGGAGTCTTGATACTCAACGAAACTGACCGGAGCCTGAACGCTCAATGTAATAACCGGAATCTGGATTCCCAACGAAACTGACCAGAGCCTGAACGCCCAACGTAATAACCGGAGTCTGGATACCCAACGAAACTGACCGGAGCCTGTTCGCTCAACGTAATAACCGGAGTCTGGATACCCAACAAAACTGACCGGAGCCTGAACGTTCGACGTAAAAACCGGAGTCTGGATACCCAACAAAACTGACCGGAGCCTGAACGCTCAACGTAATAACCGGAGTCTGGATACCCAACGAAACTGACCAGAGCCTGAACGCTCAACGTAATAACAGAAGTCTGGATGCCAAACGAAACTGACCAGAGCCTGAACGCTCAACGAAATAACCGTAGTCTGGAGACCCAATGAAACTGACCGGAGCCTGAACGCTCAACGTAATAACCGGAGTCTGGATACCCAACGAAACTAACCGGAGCCTGAATGCTCAACGTAATAACCGGAGTCTTGATACTCAACGAAACTGACCGGAGCCTTAACGCACAACGTAATAACCAGAGTCTGGATACCCAACGAAACTGACTGGAGCCTGAACGCTCAATGTAATAACCGGAGTCTGGATACCCATCGAAACTGACCGGAGCCTGCTCGCTCAACGTAATAACTGGAGTCTGGATACCCAACAAAACTGACCGGAGCCTGAATGCTCAACATAATAACCGGAGTCTGGATACCCAACGAAACTGACCGGAGCCTGATCGCTCAACGTAATAACCGAAGTCTGGATACAAAACAAAACTGACCGGAGCCTGAACGCTCAACGTAATAACCGGAGTCTGGAGACCCAATGAAAATGACCGGAGCATGAACGCTCAACGTAATAACCAGAGTCTAGATACCCAACGAACCTGACCGGAGCCTGATCGCTCAAGTCATAACCGGAGTTTGGATACCCAACAAAACTGACCTGAGCCTGAACGCTCAATAGAAAAATAGGAGTCTGGATACCCAACGAATCTGACCGGACCCTGAACGCTCAACGTAATAACCGGAGTCTGGATACCCAACAAAACTGAACGGAGCCTGAACGCTCAACGTAATAACCGGAGGCTGGATACTCAACGAAACTGACCGGAGCCGGAACGCTCAACGTCATAACTGGAGTCTGGATGCTCAACGAAACTGACTGGAGCCTGAACGCTTAACGTAATAACCGGAGTCTAGATACCCAACAAAACTGACTAGAGCCTGAACGCCTAATGTAATAACCAGAGTCTGGATACGCAATGAAACTGACCGGAGCCTGAACGATCAACGTAATAACCGGAGTCTGGATACGCAACGAAACTGACCGGAGCCTGAACGCTCAACGTAATAACCGGAGTCTGGATACCTAACGAAATTGACCGAAACCTGAACGCTCAACGTAATAACCGAAGTCTGGATACCAAACAAAACTGACCGGAGCCTGAACGATCAACGTAATAACCGGAGTCTGGATACCCAACGAAACTGACCGGAGCCTGAACGCTAAACGTAATAACCGGATTCTGGATACCCAACGAAACTGATCGGAGCCTCAACACTCAATGTAATAACAGGAGTCTGGATACCCAACAAAATTGACCGGAGCCTGAACGCTCAACGTAATAACCGGAATCTGGATACTCAACGAAACTAACCGGAGCCTTAACGCTCAACGTAATTACCGAAGTCTGGATACTCAACGAATCTGATTGTAGCCTGAACAATCAACGTAATAATTGGAGGCTGGATACAAAACAAAACTGAACGGAGCCTGAATGCTCAACGTAATAACCGGAGTCTGATTACCCAATGAAACTGACCGGAGCCTGAACGCTCAACGTAATAACCGGAATCTCGATACCCAACGAAACTAACCGGAGCCTGAACGCTCAACGTAATAACCGGAGTCTTGATACTCAACGAAACTGACTGGGGCCTTAACGCTCAACGTAATAACCGGAGTCTGGATACCCAACGAAACTGTCCGGAGCCTGAATGCTCAACGTAATAACCGGAGTCTAGATACCCAACGAAACTGACCGGAGCCTGCTCGCTCAACGTAATAACCGGAGTCTGGATACCCAACAAAACTGACCGAAGACTGAACGTTCAACGTAAAAACCGGAGTCTGGATACCCAACAAAACTGACCGGAGCCTGAACGCTCAACGTAATAACTGGAGTCTGGATACCCAACGAAACTGACCGGAGCCTGAACGCTCAACGTAATAACCAAAGTCTGGATACCAAACAAAACTGACCGGAGCCTGAACGCTCAACGTAATAACCGGAGTCTTGAGACCCAATGTAACTGACCGGAGCCTGAACGCTCAACGTAATAACCGGAGTCTGGATACTCAACGAACCTGACCGGAGCCTGAACACTCAACGTAATAACCGGAGTCTGGATACCCTACAAAACTGACCTGAGCCTGAACGCTCAATGGAAAAACAGGAGTCTGGATACCCAACAAATCTGACCGGAGCCTGAACGCTCAATGTAATAACCGGAGTCTGGATACCCAACAAAACTGAACGGAGCCTGAACGCTCAAAGTAATAACCGGAGTCTGGATACTCAACGAAACTGACCGGAGCCGGAACGCTCAACTTCATAACTGGAGTCTGGATGCTCAACGAAACTGACCGGAGCCTGAACGCTTAACGTAATAACCGGAGTCTAGATACCCAACAAAACTGACCGGAGCCTGAACGCCTAATGTAATAACCAGAGTCTGGATACGCAACGAAACTGACCGGAGTCTAAACGATCGACGTAATAACTGGAGTCTGGATACCCAACGAAACTGACCGGAGCCTGAACGCACAACGTAATAACCGGAGTCTGGATACCCAACGAAACTGATCGGAGCCTAAACGCTCAACGTAATAACAGGAGTCTGGATACCCAACAAAATTGACCGGAGCCTGAACGCTCAACGTAATAACCGAAATCTGGATACTCAACGAAACTAACCGGAGCCTGAACGCTCAACGTAATAACCGGAGTCTGGATACAAAACGAAACTGACCGGAGCCTGAACGCTCAACGTAATAACCGGAGTCTGGATACCCAATGAAACTGACCGGAGCCTGAACGCTCAACGTAATATCCGGAGTCTGGATACTCAACGAAACTGACTGGAGCCTGAACAATCAACATAATAACTAGACTCTGGATACAAAACGAAACTGACCGGAGCCTGAACGCTCAACGTAATAACAAGAGTCTGGATACCCAATGAAACTGACCGGAGCCTGAACGCTCAATGTAATAACCGGAGTCTGGATACTCAACGAAACTAACCGGAGCCTGAATGCTCAACGTAATAACCGGAGTCTTGATACTCAACGAAACTGACCGGAGCCTGAACGCTCAACGTAATAACCAGAGTCTGGATAACCAACGAACCTGACCGGAGCCTGAACGCTCAACGTAATAACCGGAGTCTGGATACCCTACAAAACTGACCTGAGCCTGAACGCTCAATGGAAAAACAGGAGTCTGGATACCCAACAAATCTGACCGGAGCCTGAACGCTCAATGTAATAACCGGAGTCTGGATACCCAACAAAACTGAACGGAGCCTAAACGCTCAACGTAATAACCGGAGTCTGGATACTCAACGAAACTGACCGGAGCCGGAACGCTCAACTTCATAACTGGAGTCTGGATGCTCAACGAAACTGACCGGAGCCTGAACGCTTAACGTAATAACCGAAGTCTAGATACCCAACAAAACTGACCGGAGCCTGAACGCCTAATGTAATAACCAGAGTCTGGATACGCAACGAAACTGACCGGAGTCTAAACGATCGACGTAATAACTGGAGTCTGGATACCCAACGAAACTGACCGGAGCCTGAACGCACAACGTAATAACCGGAGTCTGGATACCCAACGAAACTGATCGGAGCCTAAACGCTCAACGTAATAACAGGAGTCTGGATACCCAACAAAATTGACCGGAGCCTGAACGCTCAACGTAATTACCGAAATCTGGATACTCAACGAAACTAACCGGAGCCTGAACGCTCAACGTAATAACCGGAGTCTGGATACAAAACGAAACTGACCGGAGCCTGAACGCTCAACGTAATAACCGGAGTCTGGATACCCAATGAAACTGACCGGAGCCTGAACGCTCAACGTAATATCCGGTGTCTGGATACTCAACGAAACTGACTGGAGCCTGAACAATCAACATAATAACTAGACTCTGGATACAAAACGAAACTGACCGGAGCCTGAACGCTCAACGTAATAACCAGAGTCTGGATACCCAATGAAACTGACCGGAGCCTGAACGCTCAATGTAATAACCGGAGTCTGGATACTAAACGAAACTAACCGGAGCCTGAATGCTCAACGTAATAACCGGAGTCCTGATACTCAACGAAACTGACCGGAGCCTGAACAATCAACGTAATAACTGGAGTCTGGATACCCAACAAAACTGACCGGAGCCTGAACGCTGAACGTAATAACCGGAGTCTGGATACCCAATGAAAATGACCGGAGCCTGAACGCTCAACGTAATAACCGGAATCTCGATACCCAACGAAACTAACCGGAGCCTGAACGCTCAACGTAATAACCGGAGTCTGGATACCCAACGAACCTGACCGAAGCCTGAACTTTCAATGTAAAAACCGGAGTCTGGATACCCAACAAAACCGACCGGAGCCTGAACGCTCAACGTAATAACCGGAGTCTGGATACCCAACGAAACTGACCGGAGCCTGAACGCTCAACGTAATAACCGAAGTCTGGATACCAAACAAAACTGACCGGAGCCTGAGCGCTCAACGTAATAACCGGAGTCTGGAGACCCAATGTAACTGACCGGAGCCTGAACGCTCAACGTAATAACCGGAGTCTGGATACCCAACGAACCTGACCGGAGCCTGCTCGCTCAACGTAATAACCGGAGTCTGGATACCCAACAAAACTGACCGGAGCCTGAACGCTCAACGTAATAACCGGAGTCTGGATACCCAACAAAACTGACCGGAGCCTAAACTTTCAATGTAAAAACCAGAGTCTGGATACCCAACAAAAATGATCGGAGCTTGAACGCTCAACGTAATAACCGGAGTCTGGATACCCAACGAAACTGACCGGAGCCTGCTCGCTCAACGTAATAACCGGAGTCTGGATACCAAACAAAACTGACCGGAGCCTGAACGATCAACGTAATAACCGGAGTCTGGATACCCAACAAAATTGACCGGAGCCTGAACTTTCAACGTAAAAACCGGAGTCTGGATACCCAACAAAACTGACCGGAGCCTGAACGCTCAACGTAATAACCGGAGTCTGGATACCCAACGAAACTGACCGGAGCCTGCTCGCTCAACGTAATAACCGGAGTCTGGATACCCAACAAAACTGACCGGAGCCTGAACGCTCAACGTAATAACCGGAGTCTGGATACCCAACAAAACTGACCGGAGCCTGAACTTTCAACGTAAAAACCGGAGTCTGGATACCCAACAAAACTGACCGGAGCCTGAACGCTCAACGTAATAACCGGAGTCTGGATACCCAACGAAACTGACCGGAGCCTGAACGCTCAACGTAATAACCGAAGTCTGGATACCAAACAAAACTGACCGGAGCCTGAACGCTCAACATAATAACCGGAGTCTGGAGACCCAATGAAAATGACCGGAGCCTGAACGCTCAACGTAATAACCGGAGTCTGGATACCCAACGAACCTGACCGGAGCCTGAACGCTCAAGGTAATAACCGGAGTCTGGATACCCAACAAAACTGACCTGAGCCTGAACGCTCAACGTAATAACCGGAGTCTGGATACTCAACGAAACTGACCGGAGCGGAATGCTCAACTTTATAACTGGAGTCTGGATGCCCAATGAAACTGATCGGAGCCTAAACGCTCAACGTAATAACAGGAGTCTGGATACCCAACAAAATTGACCGGAGCCTGAAGGCTCAACGTAATAACCGGAATCTGGATTCTCAACGAAACTGACCGGAGCCTGAACGCTCAACGTAATAACCGGAGTCTGGATACAAAAGGAAACTGACCGGAGCCTGAACGCTCAACATAATAACCGGAGTCTGGATACCCAATGAAACTGACCGGAGCCTGAACGCTCAACGTAATAACCGGAGTCTGGATACCCAACTAAACTGACCGGAGCCTGAACGCTCAACGTAATAACTGGAATCTCGATACCCAACGAAACTGACCGGAGCCTGAACGCTCAACGTAATAACCGGAGTCTGGATACCCAACGAACCTGACCGAAGCCTGAACTTTCAATGTAAAAACCGGAGTCTGGATACCCAACAAAACCGACCGGAGCCTGAACGCTCAACGTAATAACCGGATTCTGGATACCCAACGAAACTGACCGGAGCCTGAACGATCGACGTTATAACCGAAGTCTGGATACCAAACAAAACTGACCGGAGCCTGAGCGCTCAACGTAATAACCGGAGTCTGGATACCCAATGTAACTGACCGGAGCCTGAACGCTCAACGTAATAACCGGAGTCTGGATACCCAACGAACCTGACCGGAGCCTGCTCGCTCAACGTAATATCCGGAGTCTGGATACCCAACAAAACTGACCGGAGCCTGAACGCTCAACGTAATAACCGGAGTCTGGATACCCAACAAAACTGACCGGAGCCTAAACTTTCAATGTAAAAACCAGAGTCTGGATACCCAACAAAAATGACCGGAGCTTGAACGCTCAATGTAATAACCGGAGTCTGGATACCCAACGAAATTGACCGGAGCCTGCTCGCTCAACGTAATAACCGGAGTCTGGATACCAAACAAAACTGACCGGAGCCTGAACGATCAACGTAATAACCGGATTCTGGATACCCAACAAAACTGACCGGAGCCTGAACTTTCAACGTAAAAACCGGAGTCTGGATACCCAACAAAACTGACCGGAGCCTGAACGCTCAACGTAATAACCGGAGTCTGGATACCCAACGAAACTGACCGGAGCCTGCTCGCTCAACGTAATAACCGGAGTCTAGATACCCAACAAAACTGACCGGAGCCTGAACGCTCAACGTAATAACCGGAGTCTGGATACCCAACAAAACTGACCGGAGCCTGAACTTTCAACGTAAAAACCGGAGTCTGGATACCCAACAAAACTGACCGGAGCCTGAACGCTCAACGTAATAACCGGAGTCTGGATACCCAACGAAACTGACCGGAGCCTGAACGCTCAACGTAATAACCGAAGTCTGGATACCAAACAAAACTGACCGGAGCCTGAACGCTCAACATAATAACCGGAGTCTGGAGACCCAATGAAAATGACCGGAGCCTGAACGTTCAACGTAATAACCGGAGTCTGGATACCCAACGAACCTGACCGGAGCCTGAACGCTCAAGGTAATAACCAGAGTCTGGATACCCAACAAAACTGACCTGAGCCTGAACGCTCAACGTAATAACCGGAGTCTGGATACTCAACGAAACTGACCGGAGCCGGAATGCTCAACTTTATAACTGGAGTCTGGATGCCCAATGAAACTGATCGGAGCCTAAACGCTCAACGTAATAACAGGAGTCTGGATACCCAACAAAATTGACCGGAGCCTGAAGGCTCAACGTAATAACCGGAATCTGGATTCTCAACGAAACTGACCGGAGCCTGAACGCTCAACGTAATAACCGGAGTCTGGATACAAAAGGAAACTGACCGGAGCCTGAACACTCAACATAATAACCGGAGTCTGGATACCCAATGAAACTGACCGGAGCCTGAACGCTCAACGTAATAACCGGAGTCTGGATACCCAACTAAACTGACCGGAGCCTGAACGCTCATCGTAATAACCAGAGTCTGGATACTCAACGAAACTGACTGGAGCCTGAACAATCAACGTAATAACTGGAGTCTGGATACAAAATGAAACTGACCGAAGCCTGAACGCTGAACGTAATAACCGGAGTCTGGATACCCAATGAAACTGACCGGAGCCTGAACGCTCAACGTAATAACCGGAGTCTGGATACCCAATGAAACTGACCGGAGCCTGAACGCTCAACGTAATAACTGGAATCTCGATACCCAACGAAACTGACCGGAGCCTGAACGCTCAACGTAATAACCGGAGTCTGGATACCCAACGAACCTGACCGAAGCCTGAACTTTCAATGTAAAAACCGGAGTCTGGATACCCAACAAAACCGACCGGAGCCTGAACGCTCAACGTAATAACCGGATTCTGGATACCCAACGAAACTGACCGGAGCCTGAACGATCGACGTAATAACCGAAGTCTGGATACCAAACAAAACTGACCGGAGCCTGAGCGCTCAACGTAAAAACCGGAGTCTGGATACCCAATGTAACTGACCGGAGCCTGAACGCTCAACGTAATAACCGGAGT
The DNA here is from genome assembly GCA_963859935.3 of Lathyrus sativus. Taxonomy (NCBI): domain Eukaryota; kingdom Viridiplantae; phylum Streptophyta; class Magnoliopsida; order Fabales; family Fabaceae; genus Lathyrus; species Lathyrus sativus. Next base: position 331,876 of record CAWUDS030000639.1, read on the forward strand.
CTGGAGACCCAATGAAACTGACCGGAGCCTGAACGCTCAACGTAATAACCGGAGTCTGGATACCCAACGAACCTGACCGGAGCCTGCTCGCTCAACGTAATAACCGGAGTCTGGATACCCAACAAAACTGACCGGAGCCTGAACGCTCAACTTAATAACGGGAGTCTGGATACCCAACAAAACTGACCGGAGCCTAAACTTTCAATGTAAAAACCAGAGTCTGGATACCCAACAAAACTGACCGGAGCTTGAACGCTCAACATAATAACCGAAGTCTGGATACCCAACGAAACTGACCGGAGCCTGCTCGCTCAACGTAATAACCGGAGTCTGGATACCCAACAAAACTGACCGGAGCCTGAACGCTCAACGTAATAACCGGAGTCTGGATACCCAACAAAACTGACCGGAGCCTGAACTTTCAACGTAAAAACCGGAGTCTGGATACCCAACAAAACTGACCGGAGCCTGAACGCTCAACGTAATAACCGGAGTCTGAATACCCAACGAAACTGACCAGAGCCTGAACGCTCAACGTAATAACCGAAGTCTGGATACCAAACAAAACTGACCGGAGCCTGAACGCTCAACATAATAACCGGAGTCTGGAGACCCAATGAAACTGACCGGAGCCTGAACGCTCAACGTAATAACCGGAGTCTGGATACCCAACGAACCTGACCGGAGCCTGAACGCTCAAGGTAATAACCGGAGTCTGGATACCCAACAAAACTGACCTGAGCCTGAACGCTCAACGTAGTAACCGGAGTCTGGATACTCAACGAAACTGAACGGAGCCGGAATGCTCAACTTTATAACTGGAGTCTGGATGCTCAACGAAACTGAACGGAGCCTGAACGCTTAACGTAATAACCGGAGTCTAGATACCCAACAAAACTTACCGGAGCCTGAACGCCTAATGTAATAACCAGAGTCTGGATACACAACGAAACTGACCGGAGCCTAAACGATCAAATTAATAACCTGAGTCTGGATACCCAACGAAACTGACCGGAGCCTGAACGCACAACGTAATAACAGGAGTCTGGATACCCAACAAAACTGACCGGAGCCTGAACGCTCAACATAATAACCGGAGTCTGGATACCCAACGAAACTGATCGGAGCCTAAACGCTCAACGTAATAACAGGAGTCTGGATACCCAACAAAATTGACCGGAGCCTGAACGCTCAACGTAATAACCGGAATCTGGATACTCAACGAAACTAACCAGAGCCTGAACGCTCAACGTAATAACCGGAGTCTGGATACAAAACGAAACTGACCGGAGCCTGAACGCTCAACGTAATAACCGGAGTCTGGATACCCAATGAAACTGACCGGAGCCTGAACGCTCAACGTAATAACCAGAATCTCGATACCCAACGAAACTAACCGGAGCCTGAATGCTCAACGTAATAACCGGAGTCTTGATACTCAACGAAACTGACCGGAGCCTTAACGCTCAACGTAATAACCGGAGTCTGGATACCCAACGAAACTGACCGGAGCCTGAACGCTCAACGTAATAACCGGAGTCTGGATACCCAACGAAACTGACCGGAGCCTGAACGCTCAACGTAATAACCAGAGTCTGGATACCCAATGAAACTGACCGGAGCCTGCTCGCTCAACGTAATAACCGGAGTCTGGATACCCAACAAAACTGACCGGAGCCTGAATGTTCAACGTAAAAACCGGAGTCTGGATGCCCAACAAAACTGACCGGAGCCTGAACGCTCAACGTGATAACCGGAGTCTGGATACCCAACGAAACTGACCGGAGCCTGAACGCTCAACGTAATAACCGAAGTATGGATACCAAACAAAACTGACCGGAGCCTGAACGCTCAACGTAATAACCGGAGTCTGGATACCCAATGTAACTGACCGGAGCCTGAACGCTCAACGTAATAACCGGAGTCTGGATACCCAACGAACCTGACCGGAGCCTGCTCGCTCAACGTAATATCCGGAGTCTGGATACCCAACAAAACTGACCGGAGCCTGAACGCTCAACGTAATAACCGGAGTCTGGATACCCAACAAAACTGACCGGAGCCTAAACTTTCAATGTAAAAACCAGAGTCTGGATACCCAACAAAAATGACCGGAGCTTGAACGCTCAACGTAATAACCGGAGTCTGGATACCCAACGAAATTGACCAGAGCCTGCTCGCTCAACGTAATAACCGGAGTCTGGATACCAAACAAAACTGACCGGAGCCTGAACGATCAACGTAATAACCGGAGTCTGGATACCCAACAAAACTGACCGGAGCCTGAACTTTCAACGTAAAAACCGGAGTCTGGATACCCAACAAAACTGACCGGAGCCTGAACGCTCAACGTAATAACCGGAGTCTGGATACCCAACGAAACTGACCGGAGCCTGCTCGCTCAACGTAATAACCGGAGTCTGGATACCCAACAAAACTGACCTGAGCCTGAACGCTCAACGTAATAACCGGAGTCTGGATACCCAACAAAACTGACCGGAGCCTGAACTTTCAACGTAAAAACCGGAGTCTGGATACCCAACAAAACTGACCGGAGCCTGAACGCTCAACGTAATAACCGGAGTCTGGATACCCAACGAAACTGACCGGAGCCTGAACGCTCAACGTAATAACCGAAGTCTGGATACCAAACAAAACTGACCGGAGCCTGAACGCTCAACATAATAACCGGAGTCTGGAGACCCAATGAAAATGACCGGAGCCTGAACGCTCAACGTAATAACCGGAGTCTGGATACCCAACGAACCTGACCGGAGCCTGAACGCTCAAGGTAATAACCGGAGTCTGGATACCCAACAAAACTGACCTGGGCCTGAACGCTCAACGTAATAACCGGAGTCTGGATACTCAACGAAACTGACCGGAGCCGGAATGCTCAACTTTATAACTGGAGTCTGGATGCCCAATGAAACTGATTGGAGCCTAAACGCTCAACGTAATAACAGGAGTCTGGATACCCAACAAAATTGACCGGAGCCTGAAGGCTCAACGTAATAACCGGAATCTGGATTCTCAACGAAACTGACCGGAGCCTGAACGCTCAACGTAATAACCGGAGTCTGGATACAAAAGGAAATTGACCGGAGCCTGAACACTCAACATAATAACCGGAGTCTGGATACCCAATGAAACTGACCGGAGCCTGAACGCTCAACGTAATAACCGGAGTCTGGATACCCAACTAAACTGACCGGAGCCTGAACGCTCATCGTAATAACCAGAGTCTGGATACTCAACGAAACTGACTGGAGCCTGAACAATCAACGTAATAACTGGAGTCTGGATACAAAATGAAACTGACCGGAGCCTGAACGCTGAACGTAATAACCGGAGTCTGGATACCCAATGAAACTGACCGGAGCCTGAACGCTCAACGTAATAACCGGAGTCTGGATACCCAATGAAACTGACCGGAGCCTGAACGCTCAACGTAATAACCGGAATCTGGATACCCAACGAAACTGACCGGAGCCTGCTCGCTCAACGTAATAACCGGAGTCTGGATACCCAATAAAACTGACCGGAGCCTGAACGCTCAACGTAATAACCGGAGTCTGGATACCCAACGAAACTGACCGGAGCCTGAACTTTCAATGTAAAAACCGGAGTCTGGATACCCAACAAAACTGACCGGAGCCTGAACGCTCAACGTAATAACCGGAGTCTGGATACCCAACGAAACTGACCGGAGCCTGAACGCTCAACGTAATAACCGAAGTCTGGATACCAAACAAAACTGACCGGAGCCTGAGCGCTCAACGTAATAACCGGAGTCTGGAGACCCAATGAAACTGACCGGAGCCTGAACGCTCAACGTAATAACCGGAGTCTGGATACCCAACGAACCTGACCGGAGCCTGCTCGCTCAACGTAATAACCGGAGTCTGGATACCCAACAAAACTGACCGGAGCCTGAACGCTCAACGTAATAACGGGAGTCTGGATACCCAACAAAACTGACCGGAGCCTAAACTTTCAATGTAAAAACCAGAGTCTGGATACCCAACAAAACTGACCGGAGCTTGAACGCTCAACGTAATAACCGAAGTCTGGATACCCAACGAAACTGACTGGAGCCTGCTCGCTCAACGTAATAACCGGAGTCTGGATACCCAACAAAACTGACCGGAGCCTGAACGCTCAACGTAATAACCGGAGTCTGGATACCCAACAAAACTGACCGGAGCCTGAACTTTCAACATAAAAACCGGAGTCTGGATACCCAACAAAACTGACCGGAGCCTGAACGCTCAACGTAATAACCGGAGTCTGGATACCCAACGAAATTGACGGTGCCTGAACGCTCAACGTAATAACCGAAGTCTGGATACCAAACAAAACTGACCGGAGCCTGAACGCTCAACATAATAACCGGAGTCTGGAGACCCAATGAAACTGACCAGAGCCTGAACGCTCAACGTAATAACCGGAGTCTGGATACCCAACGAACCTGACCGGAGCCTGAACGCTCAAGGTAATAACCGGAGTCTGGATACCCAACAAAACTGACCTGAGCCTGAACGCTCAACGTAATAACCGGAGTCTGGATACTCAACGAAACTGACCGGAGCCGGAATGCTCAACTTTATAACTGGAGTCTGGATGCTCAACGAAACTGAACGGAGCCTGAACGCTTAACGTAATAACCGGAGTCTAGATACCCAACAAAACTTACCGGAGCCTGAACGCCTAATGTAATAACCAGAGTCTGGATACACAACGAAACTGACCGGAGCCTAAACGATCAAATTAATAACCTGAGTCTGGATACCCAACGAAACTGACCGGAGCCTGAACGCACAACGTAATAACAGGAGTCTGGATACCCAACAAAACTGACCGGAGCCTGAACGCTCAACGTAATAACCGGAGTCTGGATACCCAACGAAACTGATCGGAGCCTAAACGCTCAACGTAATAACAGGAGTCTGGATACCCAACAAAATTGACCGGAGCCTGAACGCTCAACGTAATAACCGGAATCTGGATACTCAACGAAACTAACCGGAGCCTGAACGCTCAACGTAATAACCGGAGTCTGGATACAAAACGAAACTGACCGGAGCCTGAACGCTCAACGTAATAACCGGAGTCTGGATACCCAATGAAACTGACCGGAGCCTGAACGCTCAACGTAATAACCGGAATCTGGATACTCAACGAAACTAACCGGAGCCTGAACGCTAAACGTAATAACAGGAGTCTGGATACCCAACAAAACTGACCGGAGCCTGAACGCTGAACGTAATAACCGGAGTCTGGATACCCAACGAAACTGATCGGAGCCTAAACGCTCAACGTAATAACAGGAGTCTGGATACCCAACAAAATTGACCGGAGCCTGAACGCTCAACGTAATAACCAGAGTCTGGATACTCAACGAAACTGACTGGAGCCTGAACAATCAAACTAATAACTGGAGTCTGGATACAAAATGAAACCGACCGGAGCCTGAACGCTAAACGTAATAACTGGAGTCTGGATACCCAATGAAACTGACCGGAGCCTGAACGCTCAACGTAATAACCGGAATCTCGATACCCAACGAAACTAACCGGAGCCTGAACGCTCAACGTAATAACCGGAGTCTTGATACTCAACGAAACTGACCGGAGCCTGAACGCTCAATGTAATAACCGGAATCTGGATTCCCAACGAAATTGACCAGAGCCTGAACGCCCAACGTAATAACTGGAGTCTGGATACCCAACGAAACTGACCGGAGCCTGAACGCTCAACGTAATAACCGGAGTCTGGATACCCAACGAAACTGACCAGAGCCTGAACGCTCAACGTAATAACCGAAGTCTGGACGCCAAACGAAACTGACCAGAGCCTGAACGCTCAACGAAATAACCGTAGTCTGGAGACCCAATGAAACTGACCGGAGCCTGAACGCTCAACGTAATAACCGGAGTCTGGATACCCAACGAAACTAACCGGAGCCTGAATGCTCAACGTAATAACCGGAGTCTTGATACTCAACAAAACTGACCGGAGCCTTAACGCACAACGTAATAACCGGAGTCTGGATACCCAACGAAACTGTTTGGAGCCTGAACGCTCAACGTAATAACCGGAGATTGGATACCCATCGAAACTGACCGGAGCCTGCTCGCTCAACGTAATAACTGGAGTCTAGATACCCAACAAAACTGACCGGAGCCTGAACGCTCAACGTAATAACCGGAGTCTGGATACCCAACGAAACTGATCGGAGCCTGATCGCTCAACGTAATAACCGAAGTCTGGATACAAAACAAAACTGACCGGAGCCTGAACGCTCAACGTAATAACCGGAGTCTGGAGACCCAATGAAAATGACCGGAGCATGAACGCTCAACGTAATAACCAGAGTCTGGATACCCAACGAACCTGACCGGAGCCTGATCGCTCAAGTCATAACCGGAGTTTGGATACCCAACAAAACTGACCTGATCCTGAACGCTCAATAGAAAAATAGGAGTCTGGATACCCAACGAATCTGACCGGAGCCTGAACGCTCAACGTAATAACCGGAGTCTGGATACTCAACGAAACTGACCGGAGCCGGAACGCTCAACGTCATAACTGGAGTCTGGATACCTAACGAAATTGACCGAAACCTGAACGCTCATCGTAATAACCGAAGTCTGGATACCAAACAAAACTGACCGGAGCCTGAACGATCAACGTAATAACCGGAGTCTGGATACCCAACGAAACTGACCGGAGCCTGAACGCTAAACGTAATAACCGGATTCTGGATACCCAACGAAACTGATCGGAGCCTAAACGCTCAATGTAATAACAGGAGTCTGGATACCATACAAAATTGACCAGAGCCTGAACGCTCAACGTAATAACCGGAATCTGGATACTCAACGAAACTAACCGGAGCCTTAACGCTCAATGTAATTACCGAAGTCTGGATACTCAACGAATCTGACTGTAGCCTGAACAATCAACGTAATAACTGGAGGCTGGATACAAAACAAATTTGAACGGAGCCTGAACGCTCAACGTAATAACCGGAGTCTGGTTACCCATTGAAACTGACCGGAGCCTGAACGCTCAACGTAATAACCGGAATCTCGATACCCAACAAAAGTAACCGGAGCCTGAACGCTCAACGTAATAACCGGAGTCTTGATACTCAACGAAACTGACTGGGGCCTTAACGCTCAACGTAATAACCGGAGTCTGGATACCCAACGAAACTGACCGGAGCCTGAACGCTCAACGTAATAACCGGAGTCTGGATACCCAACGAAACTGACCGGAGCCTGCTCGCTCAACGTTATAACCGGAGTCTGGATACCCAACAAAACTGACCGAAGCCTGAACGTTCAACGTAAAAACCGGAGTCTGGATACCCAACAAAACTGACCGGAGCCTGAACGCTCAACGTAATAACCGGAGTCTGGATACCCAACGAAACTGACCGGAGCCTGAACGCTCAACGTAACAACCGAAGTCTGGATACCAAACAAAACTTACCGGAGCCTGAACGCTCAACGTAATAACCGGAGTCTGGAGACCTAATGTAACTGACCGGAGCCTTAACGCTCAACGTAATAACCGGAGTCTGGATAACCAACGAACCTGACCGGAGCCTGAACGCTCAACGTAATAACCGGAGTCTGAATACCCTACAAAACTGACCTGAGCCTGAACGCTCAATGGAAAAACAGGAGTCTGGATACCCAACAAATCTGACCGGAGCCTGAACGCTCAACGTAATAACCGGAGTCTGGATACCCAACAAAACTGAACGGAGCCTGAACGCTCAAAGTAATAACCGGAGTCTGGATACTCAACGAAACTGACCGGAGCCGGAACGCTCAACTTCATAACTGGAGTCTGGATGCTCAACGAAACTGACCGGAGCCTGAACGCTTAACGTAATAACCGGAGTCTAGATACCCAACAAAACTGACCGGAGCCTGAACGCCTAATGTAATAACCAGAGTCTGGATACGCAACGAAACTGACCGGAGTCTAAACGATCGACGTAATAACTGGAGTCTGGATACCCAACGAAACTGACCGGAGCCTGAATGCACAACGTAATAACCGGAGTCTGGATACTCAACGAAACTAACCGGAGCCTGAACGCTCAACGTAATAACTAGAGTCTGGATACTCAACGAAACTGACTGGAGCCTGAACAATCAACGTAATAACTGGAGTCTGGATACAAAATGAAACCGACCTGAGCCTGAACGCTAAACGTAATAACTGGAGTCTGGATACCCAATGAAACTGACCGGAGCCAGAAAGCTCAATGTAATAACCGGAATCTCGATACCCAACGAAACTAACCGGAGCCTGAACGCTCAACGTAATAACCGGAGTCTTGATACTCAACGGAACTGACCGGAGCCTGAACGCTCAATGTAATAACCGGAATCTGGATTCCCAACGAAATTGACCAGAGCCTGAACGCCCAACGTAATAACCGGAGTCTGGATACCCAACGAAACTGACCGGAGCCTGAACGCTCAATGTAATAACCGGAGTCTGGATACCCAACGAAACTGACCAGAGACTGAACGCTCAACGTAATAACCGAAGTCTGGATGCCAAACGAAACTGACCAGAGCCTGAACGCTCAACGAAATAACCGTAGTCTGGAGACCCAATGAAACTGACCGGAGCCTGAACGCTCAACGTAATAACCGGAGTCTAGATACCCAACGAAACTAACCGGAGCCTGAATGCTCAACGTAAAAACCGGAGTCTTGATACTCAACGAAACTGACCGGAGCCTTAACGCACAATGTAATAACCGGAGTCTGGATACCCAACGAAACTGACTGGAGCCTGAACGCTCAACGTAATAACCGGAGTCTGGATACCCATCGAAACTGACCGGAGCCTGCTCGCTCAACGTAATAACTGGAGTCTGGATACCCAACAAAACTGACCGGAGCCTGAACGCTCAACGTAATAACCAGAGTCTGGATACCCAACGAAACTGATCGGAGCCTGATCGCTCAACGTAATAATCGAAGTCTGAATACAAAACAAAACTGACCGGAGCCTGAACGCTCAACGTAATAACCGGAGTCTGGAGACCCAATGAAAATGACCGGAGCATGAACGCTCAACGTAATAACCAGAGTCTGGATACCCAACGAACCTGACCGGAGCCTGATCGCTCAAGTCATAACCGGAGTTTGGATACCCAAAAAAACTGACCTGAGCCTGAACGCTCAATAGAAAAATAGGAGTCTGGATACCCAACGAATCTGACCGGAGCCTGAACGCTCAACGTAATAACCGGAGTCTGGATACCCAACAAAACTGAACGGAGCCTGAACGCTCAACGTAATAACCGGAGTCTGGATACTCAACTAAACTGACCGGAGCCGGAACGCTCAACGTCATAACTGGAGTCTGGATGCTCAACGAAACTGACCGGAGCCTGAACGCTTAACGTAATAACCGGAGTCTAGATACCCAACAAAACTGACCAGAGCCTGAACGCCTAATGTAATAACCAGAGTCTGGATACGCAATGAAACTGACCGGAGCCTGAACGATCAACGTAATAACCGGAGTCTGGATACGCAACGAAACTGACCGAAGCCTGAACGCTCAACGTAATAACCGGAGTCTGGATACCTAACGAAATTGACCGAAACCTGAACGCTCAACGTACTAACCGAAGTCTGGATACCAAACAAAACTGACCGGAGCCTGAACGATCAACGTAATAACCGGAGTCTGGATACCCAACAAAACTGACCGGAGCCTAAACGCTAAACGTAATAACCGGATTCTGGATACCCAACGAAACTGATCGGAGCCTAAACGCTCAATGTAATAACAGGAGTCTGGATACCCAACAAAATTGACCGGAGCCTGAACGCTCAACGTAATAACCGGAATCTGGATACTCAACGAAACTAACCGGAGCCTTAACGCTCAACGTAATTACCGAAGTCTGGATACTCAACGAATTTCACTGTAGCCTGAACAATCAACGTAATAACTGGAGGCTGGATACAAAACAAAACTGAACGGAGCCTGAACGCTCAACGTAATAACCGGAGTCTGGTTACCCAATGAAACTGACCGGAGCCTGAACGCTCAACGTAATAACCAGAATCTCGATACCCAACGAAACTAACCGGAGCCTGAACGCTCAACGTAATAACCGGAGTCTTGATACTCAACGAAACTGACTGGGGCCTTAACGCTCAACGTAATAACCGGAGTCTGGATACCCAACGAAACTGACCGGAGCCTGAACGCTCAACGTAATAACCGGAGTCTGGATACCCAACGAAACTGATCGGAGCCTGCTCGCTCAACGTAATAACCGGAGTCTGGATACCCAACAAAACTGACCGGAGCCTGAACGCTCAACGTAATAACCGGAGTCTGGAGACCCAATGAAACTGACCGGAGCCTGAACGCTCAACGTAATAACCGGAGTCTAGATACCCAACAAAACTGACCGGAGCCTGAATGCTCAACGTAATAACCGGAGTCTGGATACCCAACGAAACTGACCGGAGCCTGAACGCTCAACGTAATAACCGAAGTCTGGATACCAAACAAAACTTACCGGAGCCTGAACGCTCAACGTAATAACCGGAGTCTGGAGACCCAATGTAACTGACCGGAGCCTGAACGCTCAACGTAATAACCGGAGTCTGGATAACCAACGAACCTGACCGGAGCCTGAACGCTCAACGTAATAACCGGAGTCTGGATACCCTACAAAACTGACCTGAGCCTGAACGCTCAATGGAAAAACAGGAGTCTGGATACCCAACAAATCTGACCGGAGCCTGAACGCTCAACGTAATAACCGGAGTCTGGATACCCAACAAAACTGAACGGAGCCTGAACGCTCAACGTAATAACCGGAGTCTGGATACTCAACGAAACTGAACGGAGCCGGAACGCTCAACGTCATAACTGGAGTCTGGATGCTCAACGAAACTGACCGGAGCCTGAACGCTTAACGTAATAACCGGAGTCTAGATACCCAACAAAACTGACCGGAGCCTGAACGCCTAATGTAATAACCAGAGTCGGGATACGCAACGAAACTGACCGGAGTCTAAACGATCGACGTAATAACTGGAGTCTGGATACCCAACGAAACTGACCGGAGCCTGAACGCACAACGTAATAACCGGAGTCTGGATACCCAACGAAACTGATCGGAGCCTAAACGCTCAACGTAATAACAGGAGTCTGGATACCCAACAAAATTGACCGGAGCCTGAAAGCTCAACGTAATAACCGAAATCTGGATACTCAACAAAACTAACCGGAGCCTGAACGCTCAACGTAATAACCGGAGTCTGGATACAAAACGAAACTGACCGGAGCCTGAACGCTCAACGTAATAACCGGAGTCTGGATACCCAATGAAACTGACCGGAGCCTGAACGTTCAACGTAATATCCGGAGTCTGGATACTCAATGAAACTGACTGGAGCCTGAACAATCAACATAATAACTAGACTCTGGATACAAAACGAAACTGACCGGAGCCTGAACGCTCAACGTAATAACCAGAGTCTGGATACCCAATGAAACTGGCCGGAGCCTGAACGCTCAACGTAATAACCAGAATCTCGATACCCAACGAAACTAACCGGAGCCTGAATGCTCAACGTAATAACCGGAGTCTTGATACTCAACGAAACTGACCGGAGCCTTAACGCTCAAAGTAATAACCGGAGTCTGGATACCCAACGAAACTGACCGGAGCCTGAACGCTCAACGTAATAACCGGAGTCTGGATACCCAACGAAACTGACCGGAGCCTGAACGCTCAACGTAATAACCGGAGTCTGGATACCCAACGAAACTGACCGGAGCCTGCTCGCTCAACGTAATAACCGGAGTCTGGATACCCAACAAAACTGACCGGAGCCTGAACGTTCAACGTAAAAACCGGAGTCTGGATACCCAACAAAACTGACCGGAGCCTGAACGCTCAACGTGATAACCGGAGTCTGGATACCCAACGAAACTGACCGGAGCCTGAACGCTCAACGTAATAACCGAAGTCTGGATACCAAACAAAACTGACCGGAGCCTGAACGCTCAACATAATAACCGGAGTCTGGAGACCAAATGAAACTGACCGGAGCCTGAACGCTCAACGTAATAACCGGAGTCTGGATACCCAACGAACCTGACCGGAGCCTGAACGCTCAACGTAATAACCGGAGTCTGGATACCCAACAAAACTGACCTGAGCCTGAACGCTCAATGGAAAAACAGGAGTCTGGATAACCAACGAATCTGACCGGAGCCTGAACGCTCAACGTAATAACCGGAGTCTAGATACCCAACAAAACTGAACGGAGCCTGAACGCTCAACGTAATAACCGGAGTCTGGATACTCAACGAAACTGATCGGAGCCGGAACGCTCAACTTCATAACTGGAGTCTGGATGCTCAACGAAACTGACCGGAGCCTGAACGCTTAACGTAATAACCTGAGTCTAGATACCCAACAAAACTGACCGGAGCCTGAACGCCTAATGTAATAACAAGAGTCTGGATACGCAACGAAACTGACCGGAGTCTAAACGATCAACGTAATAACCGGAGTCTGGATACCCAACGAAACTGACCGGAGCCTGAACGCACAACGTAATAACCGGAGTCTGGATACCCAACAAAACTGATCGGAGCCTAAACGCTCAACGTAATAACAGGAGTCTGGATACCCAACAAAATTGACCGGAGCCTGAACGCTCAACGTAATAACCGAAATCTGGATACTCAACGAAACTAACCGGAGCCTGAATGCTCAACGTAATAACCGGAGTCTGGATACAAAACGAAACTGACCGGAGCCTGAACGCTCAACGTAATAACTGGAGTCTGGATACCCAATGAAACTGACCGGAGCCTGAACGCTCAACGTAATAACCGGAGTCTGGATACTCAACGAAACTGACTGGAGCCTGAACAATCAACATAATAACTAGAGTCTGGATACAAAACGAAACTGACTGGAGCCTGAACGCTCAACGTAAAAACCAGAGTCTGGATACCCAATGAAACTGACCGGAGCCTGAACGCTCAACGTAATAACCAGAATCTCGATACCCAACGAAACTAACCGGAGCCTGAATGCTCAATGTAATAACCGGAGTCTTGATACTCAACGAAACTGACCGGAGCCTTAACGCTCAACGTAATAACCGGAGTCTAGATACCCAACGAAACTGACCGGAGCCTGAACCCTCAACGTAATAACCGGAGTCTGGATACCCAACGAAACTGACCGGAGCCTGCTCGCTCAACGTAATAACTGGAGTCTGGATACCCAACAAAACTGACCGGAGCCTGAACGCTCAACGTAATAACCGGAGTCTGGATACCCAACGAAACTGACCGGAGCCTAATCGCTCAACGTAATAACCGAAGTCTGGATACCAAACAAAACTGACCGGAGCCTGAAATCTCAACGTAATAACCGGAGTCTGGAGACCCAATGAAACTGACCGGAGCCTGAATGCTCAATGTAATAACCGGAGTCTGGATACCCAACGAACCTGACCAGAGCCTGAACGCTCAATGTCATAACCGGAGTCTGGATACCCAACAAAACTGACCTGAGCCTGAACGCTCAATGGAAAAACAGGAGTCTGGATAACCAACGAATCTGACCGGAGCCTGAACGCTCAACGTAATAACCGGAGTCTGGATACCCAACAAAACTGAACGGAGCCTGAACGCTCAACGTAATAACCGGAGTCTGGATACTCAACGAAACTGACCGGAGCCGGAACGCTCAACTTCATAACTGGAGTCTGGATGCTCAACGAAACTGACCGGAGCCTGAACGCTTAACGTAATAACCTGAGTCTAGATACCCAACAAAACTGACCGGAGCCTGAACGCCTAATGTAATAACAAGAGTCTGGATACGCAACGAAACTGACCGGAGTCTAAACGATCAACGTAATAACCGGAGTCTGGATACCCAACGAAACTGACCGGAGCCTGAACGCACAACGTAATAACCGGAGTTTGGATACCCAACGAAACTGATCGGAGCCTAAACGCTCAACGTAATAACAGGAGTCTGGATACCCAACAAAATTGACCGGAGCCTGAACGCTCAACGTAATAACCGAAATCTGGATACTCAACGAAACTAACCGGAGCCTGAACGCTCAACGTAATAACCGGAGTCTGGATACAAAACGAAACTGACCGGAGCCTGAACGCTCAACGTAATAACCGGAGTCTGGATACCCAATGAAACTGACCGGAGCCTGAACGCTCAACGTAATAACCGGAGTCTGGATACTCAACGAAACTGACTGGAGCCTGAACAATCAACATAATAACTAGAGTCTGGATACAAAACGAAACTGACTGGAGCCTGAACGCTCAACGTAATAACCAGAGTCTGGATACCCAATGAAACTGACCGGAGCCTGAACGCTCAACGTAATAACCAGAATCTCGATACCCAACGAAACTAACCGGAGCCTGAATGCTCAATGTAATAACCGGAGTCTTGATACTCAACGAAACTGACCGGAGCCTTAACGCTCAACGTAATAACCGGAGTCTGGATACCCAACGAAACTGACCGGAGCCTGAACCCTCAACGTAATAACCGGAGTCTGGATACCCAACGAAACTGACCGGAGCCTGCTCGATCAACGTAATAACTGGAGTCTGGATACCCAACAAAACTGACCGGAGCCTGAACGCTCAACGTAATAACCGGAGTCTGGATACCCAACGAAACTGACCGGAGCCTAATCGCTCAACGTAATAACCGAAGTCTGGATACCAAACAAAACTGACCGGAGCCTGAAATCTCAACGTAATAACCGGAGTCTGGAGACCGAATGAAACTGACCGGAGCCTGAATGCTCAACGTAATAACCGGAGTCTGGATACCTGTTGCACCCTAAAATTTGACCAACCGATTCTCCTATCTGACTCGTGGTCTAAACTCGTATTCACAAATCAGACGCAGGATATTTGTGCACAAACAGGGGATATCAGGGTTACAGCTTGATTTTCGTCTATCAGATATGGCAGATCCAGTCCAGATCACCAGGGTTTTACTTTTGGGAAATTGTGCGCTCCTCAGTGATTTTTAGCTTGCACAGTGATTTTGAGGATATTCTGATGCCCGGGGATCTCTGTTCGATTCGATCTGGTCTCGTGCGCTCTTCTATGGCGGTCATTTGCATTCATCTGCATTTTTAGGATTTTTATAGACTTTTGTGAATTTTAGATAGGCTTTATAGATTTTTCTGGAATTTAAATAGAGTTTTTAATAGTTTAATTCTCTTTTTAGAATTTTATAGATTTTTTAAATAGATTTTTAGTTTTTAATCTTTTTTTTTTTAGAATATAAAAGAATTTAAATAAGTTTTAATTGTTTTTTAGATAATATAGAAAATAATATAGTTTTTTCTTTTATTAATGATAGATTTTAATAGATATTAAATAATATTAGAATTTTAATAGAGAATTAGTAGAAGTTTAGAGTCAATTAGATCTTAATCATTTTTTTAGATTTAATTAGGATAATACAGAATTAATTAGACTTTTAATCACTTTTTAGAGTTTAATTAGGTTAATCATTTTTTAGATTTAATTAGGATTAAGATAGTTGATTTTTGATTTAGTCAGTTAATTAGGCTTTAATGTTCATTTAGTTTTAAGTAAGTTTTAATTCAGTTTTACAGTTTTTTTTGGTTATTTTCGTTTGGGCTTTAGTGCAGCCCAATGCAGTTTTTGTTCAGTATTATGGGTCCAGATTCGTCCAAAAATGATCCAGCAAGTCCAGCAATTCCCAGACTTCTCCAGAGCGTTCCAGAAAGTTCCAGGCGTCTCAGTGCTTTAAATAGTAGCACGCCACGTGTGAGCAAGGGAGAGGGCCCACGCGTTTCGCATTGATCACAACACCTCACACACTCAGAAGCCCCCAGCTTACGCCACGCGTCCCACTCAGCCACCACTTCCTCTCTCTCTCTGTGCATGCGCGCCACGCGTTGCACCTGCATCAGTCCCTCTGCCACCTGCCATCACCACAGCTAGTCACCGGAGCATCGCCGGGACCTCGCCGCCGGGCATGCAGGCGCCCTGAGCCGCCGTCCAACCGTCTTCCGGCCACCGTCTTTCTTGCCGGAATCTACAGAAATCTCCAGAAACCCTCTTTCGCCCCCCAATCTTCATCTTGCTCTTCCGTCACCTTCATCATCCCCTCGCCGGAAACATCAACTTCGCCGGAAACTGCAAGAACCACTCTCCAGATCATCTTCCATCTTCGTCATTCTTCATAAAGAATTTCCAGAAATCAACCTTCATCGTCCTTCAAGGTTTCCAGAACGTCATTGAACCTTCACGCTATTTTCCAGAACATCATCAACATCCAAGAACACCCTCTGACCTTCATCCTTCGTCCTTCAAGGAAGACTCAGAAAATCCTCAGACGTCAACATTCCCCAGAATCCTCAACGGTGTTCATGCAATTACCATTGATCTTCAAAGAGATCTCCAGAAATCCCCCAGCAAGATCTCAACGCAAGAATCTCAACCGAACGTCTTCAAGGATTGCTTCAACGAACGTCAACAGTTCACGGCGTCGTTCACACCTCAAGCCAGGTACGACGTTCTTCCACTCATCGTTGTTGATTGTTGAATGTAGGCTTCTGTTAGGATTCTCAGTTAGTGCGTAGTTTAAGTTAGATCTTGAACAGTGGATTCTTGTGAGGGATTGAGGTGTTTGGGTGAGAAGTTGTTTCGTTTAGGGTTTGTTTGGATTGATTAGGAAGGATCAGATGAGTTGCAGAAAGGATGAGTTGCAGAGACGGACAAAACGGCCAGGGTTTGGGGGTTAGAATGATGAACAGTAACCTGGGTTTGTGAGGAGGAATGGTTTTGTTTAGGGTTTCGTTCAGATCAGGGTTAGGTTTGGGCTTAAGCCCAATTGCGCGTACTGATGCATACCCCATTTGCTTGTCCCCCCCCCCTGGCGTGTGAGAGACAGGGTGAATTGATGTGGGCCTTAGGCCCTAATTGCTGACCACACCCCCATGGGCATAAGCCCAGTGAAATAATAACTGGAACTTGCTAGCGCTGCACCCCCCCAGGCGTTTTTTCTTCTTTCTGTGTTTGTTAGTTGTTTTTGATAAACTTGGGCCCTGCGCCCAGTGCTTTTAGCACCCCCATTTCTGGCCCAGCTTGCAATAATAACTGGAAACCTTGCTGTTTGAACCCCCTCCCCCATTTTCTTTTATTTTGTTCTTCTTTTATATTTTCATGTTTTGTAAATAAATCACAATAAAATGTAAATAAGTGACTTTTTAATTCTTCTTTTTTCTACCATTTCATGAAAGTATCTAGAAAATTAAATAAAAATAAAAATGTCATTTTATTTTTATTCCCTATTTTGTTGGTATATTTTCCATTTAGTTGATTTCTTTTAATATCTTTAGTGCATACATATCGTTAGAAAATTAATAAAAAATAGTAGATTTAGTCAAATAATTCCGTTCTTTTTTTTGTAGACTCGTAATTCGGTGTAGAATTTTATAGCATAAAAACATTAGATTAATCATGCATTTTCAGTTTAATTGCATTTTTTGTATTGTCAGTAATATTGAATAATTGGTTTGTGGATATGTCTGTGTTGCTGATTTTAGTTCTTTCATCTGGTATTGAATTTTGTTCTGATTTTTTCAGTATGTTGTCTTAGAGCCATGTAGGTTTCCCATAGATTTTTGATAGATTTTTGTAGGATGTTCTGATATGATTTGTCTGAGCTTGAAGATAGGAGAAGTCTTGATGACTTCTGACTTTGAAGTTCAACTGTGGTTGAACTTCAGAGATAGTCTCTTGTGGTTTTTTGGCCTGTGGGTTCTTCTCAAGGATAGGAGCTGGTTGCAGTCCTGTTGGAGCTTGCAAGGTTGCAGTGGATTGAGGCTTAGTCTAGGAGCTTGTTGTCTGTTTGTGAGGTTCGAGATCCTGAAGTTTGAAGGGAGTTTACGGTACTTTCCTGAGGAAGGCACTATGAATGACTTTCATCCTTTCTTCTCACCTCTTTCTCAAGTATCCAATGATGTCGGAGCCAACTTGTGAGTTTAATTTCTCCTGAGGAGGAATGTGAACTGATCACAGTTGTTGAGCCACATGGGATACGATTCCTAAGTGGAAGCCTCCTAGTACTTTCCTGAGGAAGGTCCTATGGGTCTATTCACTTAGTTCCATTAGTTTATCTAGGATTTCTTAAGTATCCAGTGATGTTGGAGCCAACTTGTGAGTTTAATTTCTCCTGAGGAGGAATGTAAACTGATCACAGTTGTTGAGCCACGTAGGATGCGATTCCTAAGTGTCAGCCTCCTAGTACTTTCCTGAGGAAGGTCCTATGGGTCTGTTCACTTAGTTCCCTTAGTGCATATAGGTTTTCTCAAATATCCAGTGATGCCGGAGCCTTCATGTGAGTTTAATTTCTCCTGAGGAGGAATGTAAACTGATCACAGTTGACGAGCCGCATAGGATATGACTCCTGAGTAGTAACCTCCTGGTACTTTCCTGAGGAAGGCACTATGAGCTTGTCTGCTTAGCCCCCTTTTCTCTGGTAAGCTTGTTCTGAAGCTTGGAGACTGGGATTGATTCCTCTTGCTTAGGGTTTTGATTAGAATTTTTGCTTAGATCTTTGCTTAGGGTATTGTGTAGAGTTTTGTTTAGAGATAGATTAGGAGCTTGTTCCAGGTTTGTTAGGGGCCTTGCCCAGGAGTAGTTTCTCGTTTTGTAGATAGAGGCTTTGTCAGGCTAGCTAGCCTTCTCTTTGGATTGTTTGACTTGTATGATGTTATGTTGCATTAGACTTAGGTGTTCATCTAGATAGTTCTGAGTAGGTGCATCTTAGAAGTAGACTTTGTGTGCATGAGAAGTTGAGGTGGTCCTCCTTCTGCTTGTTTGTTATTGCGTGGCTTTGCTTGTTGGTATTTGGTAGAGCTGAGCTCCCTTGCCTCTGTGGTTTGCGGCCTTCGCGCCTTGTTTGTCTAGTTGTTGCATTCATGCATAATCTCAGTATTTCTTTACTTTGCAGTTTCTTGTTTGTAGTTTAGTCCTGTTGCCATGATCCCTTAGGAGCTCTGACTTCTCCGCTGCGGAGTTGTTATGATAGACATTAGGATGGTCAACCAGGCATGATAGCAGTAGGTAGATTCCCCTTTGCCAGCTATAGTTCTAGGGTTTCCCTTTTCTTTCTGTAGGAGCTTTTTGAGTAGCTTGATCCGTAGTTAGCTGAACTACAGCTGCTCTGATTCTTTGTACCAGACAAGGATATGTAGGCATAGGATGCGATATCCTAGCGAGCACACTAACAACTAACCGTTGTTCTCTCGCGGCTGTGCGATCGAGACTTTCCCGCTAACGACTAATTGTTATCCTTTTCTCCTGCCCGAGTGCATTTGAGACCAGATCATAGTTGTAGGTTCCCGAGCCTTAGAGACCAGTTTGTTTTCTCACTGCTGTGTGAGAGCGCCAGTTTACCCGTAGTTAGTCGAACTACGTTTGCTCTGATCTTTCATACCAGATGAAAGTACGTAGGCACAGGACGCGATGTCCTAGCGAGCAACCTTTTCCCCGTTTAGACGTAGGCAGTCGAACTACGTTGACTCTGACTTTCCCATTGCACGAGGGAATACGTAGGCCCAGAACACCGTATGTTCTGTCGAGTCCTGTCCTTTTATTTCCTTTTCAGACCAGCCGTTAGCGTAGATAGATAATACACCCTTTTACCTATAAACATCAAGCGTGGATCCCATCGAGTACGATGGACGTGAGGGGTGCTAATACCTTCCCCTTGCGTAACCGACTCCCGAATCCAGGTTTTGGTTGCGATGACCGTACCTTTTCCCGTCTTTGCGAGGTTTACTTCGAGCGTTTCCTTTCCCGCTCTGAGGGATAAATAACGCACGGTGGCGACTCTCCTGTCAAGCCGGCGCCGATTTTCGCAGTAGCGACAGCTGGCGACTCTGCTGGGGACCTATAGCATCTAGGGACTTCTCCCATCCCTTATGCTGGGACCGTTTCCCATCCCCTACGCGAGTCAATCCTAGCGCTTGGGTGTTTATTCGTTGGGTGTTGTGCATATTGTGTTTTACTTTTTCGCACTTTACTTTTCTGTACCTTTACCTTTCCGCATTTATTTTCCAGCATTATATTATTATGATTATTGCTGTGGGCAAAGGGAGGTTACTGTGAGTGGAAAGCCGGACCTGGGCTTGAGTACACACCTAGATATAGTTGCGGAGAAGTAGTAGACGAACCTGTCTGCTGAGCAGGCACAGTTCCCTACGAAAATCTGCGCTCAGACGAGATTCTTGCAGAGGTGCTCCTTTCCGGTCCTGAGGATCTGAGGGGAGTCCAGACGTGAGGATTGTCGACTCTGGGGACCGATCATTTGGAAGTCAGCTAAGTGAGGCCTCTTCATGACTTGATGATGCCACTCCTTCTGGGAATCGTATCGTCATTCATGAAAGTCTGTGACGCTGATGACCGCATAGGATGCCATACCTTTGTCCGTGGATTAGGTCTATCCTACCAGTGAGAGGGACTGGGTTATTGCAGGAAAACTGGCCTTCAGAAACCATGATTCAGTACCTTTATCAGATGGTGTTCTTGATTCATCTCCAGGTGTGTTGTCTGGGTCAGATGGGTTTCTTATCTGAGGTTGAGGCTATTATCAGATGGTATTCTCGTCAGATACAGAGGTTCAGATGGTTTTCTTACCAGGGGATTGATATTTTGAGTATCAGATGGTAGTTAGTGGCATGAGATTCTGGTGACCGTGTTGGTTTTCTGTTCTTGATCACAGAGATGTTCCTCTTCAGGCTACAGCATAGCCCCTGCGTTCGCAGATTGCATTATTTATCATATTGCATCATTGCATTACCATCTGCATTCAACTAACGTGTGTGTATTGCAGGTACATATTTTCCCTTCCAGTTCTGGTGTTTGTTCCTAGCAAGACATGGAAACCCTGAAGAGAGTATTGCCCTATAAGTTTCCGTCGCCGAATATCAGTCTATTGTTAGAGTTGATTGCCATTGCTAAGAAGAGGGGAATGGGTGACTTCAGAAAGAGATATGGGAGGATTCTGACCTACGTTTATCAGCCATCTGCCTACGAGACCAGCGGCATCTATACTCTGTTACAGTTCTACGACGCGGAGCTCAGGTGTTTTGTATTTCCCGACTTCGTTTTGGCTCCTACCCTGGAGGAGTACTCTGCACTTCTGGATATACCGATCCGTGAGCAGATGCCTTTCTATCGTACGGACGCTGAGCCTAAGCTGGCTGAGCTTTCTGCCATCCTGTGCTTGAAAGAGTCTGAGCTGTCTGGGAAGATGATCAGAAGAGGAGACGTATGGGGATTTCCGTTGGATGTCTTGGTGGAGAAGGCTCGGGAATACGCCCAGAAAGGTAGCTGGGGTGTTTTTGACGTCATCCTTGCTGTATGTGTGTATGGCATCGTGTTGTTCCCGAACATTCCTGATTTTGTTGATTCAGATGCCTTCTATATTTTGGCTGCGAAGAACCCAGTCCCTACTTTGCTGGGAGATATCCACCATTCAACTCACTACCAGAATGAAAAGCGACGAGGAAGGAATGTGTCTTGCTGTGTACCTCTCCTATGCAGGTGGTTCACCAGTCATATGCCTAAGTCAGGCCCTTTTGTCACCTCTATCAATTCTCTAGGATGGCCCGAGCGCTTAATGGGATTGACTGCTGAGAACGTGGTATGGGTCAATAAAGAGGTATTTGGAGCTGAAGTCATACTCAAAGGCGAAGGATTCCCGAATGTTCCGTTAATAGGAAGGAAAGGTTGTGTCAACTATAACCCTTCTTTATTGATCAAGCAATTTGGGTATGTACCTCAAGGAGCGCCAAAGCCCGAGGAGATACAGGAATCTCTGTATCTCACCGGGGCAATAGGGAAGGAAATGCTGACCAAACTTGAGAAAGCCTGGAAAAACTTGCACAAGAGAGGGAAGCTTTCAGGTAGCAGAGGGGATACTCGAGTTCCTGGCCCGTATATGGAATGGATTCGTGAGCGAGCTGTGAAGTTCCTTATGCCGTATCCAGCGGTTCAGCCATTACATCCTTCTCCGGTGGAGGAGCCCACCACTGTGGACATTCAGGTCTACAAGCAGCTGATGGCGGAGAGAGAAGAGCTAGCAAGGGCTAAGGAGGCTTTAGAGCAGGAGAATGCCCAGCTTCGGCATGAAAAGATTGAAATAGGATATGTTTCTAAGCAACAGGCTGAAACTCTGAAACATCTGAAGACTACGCTATTGGAATTGACTGAAACCAAGAAGCGTCTAGAGTTAGATGTAGACTCAGTTAGTAGCGTGTTGGCCACCAAGAAGCAAGAGCTGGAAAGGGCCTATACAAAGCTAGCCAAGTTCAGAGAGCACTGGGATCTCACTATGACCAAGCGCAAGGAGCGAGAAGAAGAGCTGAAGACACAGATTGCTCAGTTAGAAGAACAGGTCAAAGTGAAGCACGAAGAGCTTGAAGAAGAAGCCTGTCGCCGATACGAGGCCGAGCGCAAGCTGACAGATGCCATGAAGAATTTGGAAGATTTCCAGCATAGAGCAGATGCCAAGAGACCCAAACCTGGGGGCGGTGCCAATGATAAGGCTTGGGAAGACTTTGTCAGAGACATCCAGGGGACGGTCAGGAAGAGGGATCGGCTGATAGAAGGTTTGATTTATCAACCGGATCATGCAGAGACAAAGAAGATGGTCGAGGACTTCCGCAACCGTACCCGTACTTGATTTTTCTCTTGTATTCCGTATGTTGAGATCACCACCAGGCATGTTGGCTGGGATCCTCCTTATCATATCAGTTGTATGGAGCATAGTTGTGTAACCTCTTGACAAGACTGTTATTCTAATCAATATATGAGGGTTTTTTCCAAATATTGTCTTTATGGTTTATCTCGTCTTGCTACCACTGACACTGGAATTGGAGGGAAAATATCTCCAATGCACACATGCACGTTAGCATTTTTGTATTTCTGTTTGCATAAATCATACTGCATAGCATTTCTCTAGCAGGTCAGAGCACTTATCCAGCCTTTGTTTTCACCAGAAAGTGATTCTCGGGGGAATTGTTTGAGGCAAGAGTGGAGTGTTGAAGACGACCAAGGGGCTGAAGCAGATTTGAGCAGAATCAAGCAGCATAGTCGGTTACAGGTAATTGGTAGCTATGTCTGAAGGCAATTTCCAGGCTCCTAGCACCTGGGCAAGGTTTACTATGGCGTCCAACCATCAGTATGATTCTATGGAAGGCTTCCCGCCAGCGAACAATCTTACTGCAGCCCAAGTTGTGCAGCCTACTGTTGAAAACAGAGATCGGCATGAGCAGTTTGTTGCCCGAAATGAACATTATCCTCCTGTTAACAATCAATGTGTTGCTTTCCCTGTGATGAATTACCGAAGAGATATTCCAGTGACCGGGTTAGTAGACCCAAGAGCTCTTGACGATGGTAGAAGACTCCGAGCATTGGAAGAGCAAATGAAAGCCTTGGAAGCGAAAGATGCCGTTAACCTGGATGCTGTAGCCATGTGTTTGGTTCCTGACCTGGTGTTGCCGTACAAGTTCAAAATGCCGGAATTTGAAAAATACACGGGAGATAGCTGTCCGAAGTTGCATTTGATGATGTTCTGTCGAAGGATGACTTCGTTTGTGCGAAATGACCAACTAATGATTCATTGCTTCCAGTATAGCCTGACTGGGGCATCCCTGAGGTGGTATGTGCAATTGGAGAGTAATCAGATTCGATCTTGGGTAGATTTAGCCAGAGCTTTCATGAAGCAGTACGATTACAACTTGGATTTGACTCCTAGTCTCGTAGATCTGCAAGAATTGTCTCAAGCGGAGAATGAATCATTCAAAGGGTATTTACGAAGATGGAAAGAATTGGCTGCTAGTGTTCAACCACCGCTTCCGGAAAGGGAACTGGTTGACATCTTCTTGAGTACTCTGAAGGGCCATTATTTTGACAAATTGTTCAGTTGCACAAACTTTGTGGGCCTGATGAGACTAGGAGAGATTGTTGAGAGAGGACTCAGGAGTGGAAAGTTTCGAGATGTTCCTTACGTCCCAGTTGATAAGATTGAGTCAGTTGTCAGTTCTCAAGAAGAGTGGGAAGTAGGAACTGACGTCGTCTCAGAATCTCTAGCATCTCAGGATCAGTTTTCAGACACTTCAAGTCAACGATCATCCTATCGCCGATCGCGTCAGCATGCTCCACGAAGACCAAGGAAGCCTGAAAGGCAGTTTACTCAGCTACCAGTGTCGTACAGTCAGTTGTTGCCAGATCTAGTCAGAAGCGGATTGATAGTGCCAAAAGAGACTAAGCCGGTGATTCCACCGTATCCTCCAGGTTTTGATGCCAGCGCCCGCTGTGAGTACCATGTTGGGGCACAGGGTCATTCAACAAATGATTGTAAAGTGCTTAAAAGCCAGATTCAGGATCTGTTAGACTCTAACCGTATTTGCATCACGCCTCAGGGTTTTGTTCAGGTTAATGATTTTCCATCCTCCAGTTGTGTGGGTTCGTCAGTTAATGTCATGGAGGACTCCGCAGGAAGTGTGTGCTCTGAAGATTGTCAATCAGAGAGTTCAGTTGTGTGGGAGAAGTTTCTAGAGGTTTTTGCGCCGGATGTCGCATCTGTTTTCTCTGCTTAATCCGTTTAGCTTTTGTGCACTAGTGTCTGCCGACCACCACCAGGATTGTTGGCTGGGGTCGTTGTATTCATACTCATTTGTGCTTACTTGCTGATTTTGTTGGTTGTACATATGAGGGAGATGTTCGTCTGTGTGCTTATAGCTTGAGTTTCTCTTTGTCTCGTTATGAATATGTGTTTGTTTGCTACGCTGCATTATCATTTAGCAGGTATATCAGAACCGTGGGCCTTATTTCCTCATCATCCAGTTTGTTGCAGGAACTCCTTCAGAGATATGGAACAGAATCAGTTTGAATTGATTGAAGTCCAAAGCCAGCTGGGGCAGATGATGAGAGACATGCAAGAGATGCGTCTGGAGCAGAAGATTCTCAAAGAGGAGAACAGTCAGCTGAAGACCCAAATGAGCTTGATCATGGAGGTAGTCAAGAATGTGCTTAGGAAAGAAGACGATCAGCTATTTGAAGCCGCAATGAAGAAACTCGCGCCACCTGTGTATGTGGAACCTGAGCAGCAGCAACAGAAGATACATTCGGCTCAGCGAAGGATCCAGGAAGGGAAGCCAAAAAGAATGTTTGAGGCACCACCTATGACATATGCTGAGCTCTTGCAGACTTTATTGAGGTTTAATCTGGTTGAGAAAAGAACGTTGGAACCACCAACGAGAGTGTTTCCTCATGGGTACGATGCCAGTAAGCAATGTGAGTTTCATTCTGGGGCATCCGGGCACGACATCGAAGGCTGTCATGCTTTTAAGCACAATGTTCAAGACCTGATTGACTCGCACGATATTGAATTCACGCCGAGCGGCGTAGCTATGCGTATTGCTCCTGTCTCGATCGATGCTAAGATGACAGATGTTTCTAAAGCTGCAGTGGGTCAAAAGCGTATCCTGGACTCCATGGTGTCAGAATCTCCAGGTCCACAACTGTTGCCTATTCCTGGGGCAGATCTGAGAAAGAAAATGGCTAAGCATAAGGAGGGCGTTAATCAATACATTGAAGGTCAAGAAACTGATGTTGCATTTGATACAAAGGGTGTTCAAGGGTCAACCCGATACCAGCAGCAGCAGCCTCAGCAGCAGAACCAGCGGGGGTATAAAAGACATCAGAATCGGGGTCCTCTGGCAAGCCGTCATTTGGAAACTCCTCCTATGTCGTATGCGCAGCTTCTGCAAACGCTACTTCAGCTCCAATTGGTTCATAAAAGGACAATGACTCCCTTAACGGGACCACCACCACCAGGGTATGATGCCAATGCTACTTGTGAGTTCCATACTGGGGCACCAGGCCATACGGTTGAGAATTGTAAGGCTTTTAAGCACAAAGTGCAGGATCTGCTTGATAGTGCAGCAATCAGCTTCGGGCCGGGAGGTCCCCAAATCATCTGAATGAAGGAGGAGGGGCTCTATAATTTGGTTGGGTCGTTGAAAGCAGGTCAAGACAGCATCGAATGGTCTCTAATAAAGATAGCTGGTTCAGCAGCAGGGCAGATGTGAAAGCCCGGTTCTCGGAAGCTAGCATATTTTCTTTGTTTTAGCTTGTCATTTCTTTACATTTGTAGTTGCTTTCCTGTTTGAATTTGTAATCTTGTTTGTAAAACTTGTTGTTTTCATTCAATTGATGATAATGAAATAAATATGCATGTTTTGATCCATTCGTGTTCACTAACTGTTTTTGCAAATGTCCAACGCTTGGTTAAGAAGAATTTGGGGAGGATGACGAAAATGACCGACATGCAACTGCCGATATTGTATGCTTTTGAAATAAAACCTGTTGATGATGTACAGGCATTGTTTCAAATCCCTAAACACCGGAGATATAAGGAAGATAATCCCTTGTCAACCCCTTTGAGCCTCGTAGTAGGAGTTCCTTTCTGTGAATGAAAAACCCTCTATCTTAACCTGGGGCAGGGTAGGTGTTAGCTAATTTGACCGAGCGTCCAAATTGCAAAAGGAGCGTGCGTTCGAGGATCAATCGCGCCCCTAGAGGTCGTGCCTAAAAAACCACAATGGTTCAATCAAGAGTGTGACGGCCACATCGTTTCCCAAAGAGTCAGGCAACCAGTGTCATACGACCTGTTCGAAAGGAAAAAATGAAAAGAGAATCAAAAGCCCGCTAAGTCAAGAAAACTTCAAAACAAATGACTTAGGCAAAAATGAGGGCATCCCGCTGGACTTAAAAAATCAAAAGAAACTCAAAAGGAGTCAGTCCAGGCAAAAGTTAGGGATATGAAAAGAAAAAGATGAAAAGGATCAAAAGGGAAATCCTCGATGGAAATACGAGTCGTGTGACCTCAAGTGTCAAAGACGAAAAGCGAGTGGTTGTCACTCCGAAAACTCATAGTTTCTTGAACTATCATTCCTATCACTCAACCTCTGAGAGGTGAGCGCTAAGGTTGAATTAGCTGAACGTAGGATGGGAGAACATCAAGGAGAATGGGGAGATTAAAGTAAACTTTGAGCCTTTATCCTTTCTTTCAAAACCGTGAACCTGACCACGTTACAACCTTCAAAAGTCCTAATTGAAGCAAGTTGTTTCGAAAGCATACTTCGGTAAAGGTCGCGTCGATTCTGACTCCTAAGAGGGTTCCTCTTACCATGTTGATACTAATGTTGATAAATGTTTTGTGCATCATATGCTATAAACTGTTTTTCCTTTTCCCAGTGAACAGATTGGATGTCAAAGCTGTCATATGTGTTGCATTAATACATCTTTTATGCAGAACAACTTGTTTTACTTGCAAGTAAGCGCTTGACAGCAGAAAAGCTTCCTACAGTGGAAAGTATGGTCAAGATAGAATGCAGAGCGCCCGAATGTTCCGAGAGCAGGGGCAAGCTATTACTGTGATTCCCGGTCAGGGCAGCCTTTCGAAATCAGTTATCCTGGGGTAGTCAGGTCGAGATTTGGCAAATCTCTCGTGATTGGAGATACTGCTTTGGATCAGCTAATCAGAGGCAAGGTCATTGCAGTCAGGGGCAGACCATCTTAAGCACGCCAAAGTTATCCGAGGAGCATTCGGTGTGAGGTATTTCTCCGAAGTTCAGAATGCTGGAGCATTTCTTATCAGACCATCAGAAAACAGATTTCCAGATTTCCTTTCGAGGACTATCCCCACGGGGGTCCCGTAGGCTGAGGCATATCAGAAGAGAAAGGATTGGTCTTCTCCGTACCTACAGGGCCATTCGGAGTTATTCGAGCAGATTTAGCCAATCTTTCGAGAGCGAGATGAATGCGGGAAGTCGTGTTACTATCCCTTGACTCTTCACTAAAAGGCTGTGTATTCATGAAGAATATTTTCCAGCGTCAGTTGTACCTGACCCAATAAGATAGCTTAAGAGCTCAAATCCATGTTTGCGATTACTGCGAAGCCCATCCGTGTTGGCGCATCAATTTCCGAATCCGAGCTTCGTCAGTACGCAGGAGGACTCCCTCCATTTTGCCAGCAAAGTCCAATTTGTCGGTATAGGTAAGCTACCCCCAGAGAAGTCCAATCATATTCAGCACGTCTGCTATTCCACAGCGGAGTTATATACCCCAGCAGGGTATTACTTCGTCGATGATGTTCGGTTAAGTTCCCAATATCCCCAGCAGAGTTGATTTCACTCTCCCAACATTTATTTTGCTAGGATAATTCAGTGATATCCAGTGTATCCCCAGCAGAGTTGGCCTCGTCTTCAGCATTTAGGTTGCGGAAGTGATTTTCTGTACCCAACTTTCTCCGGCAGCTCGAGCCTGCACTAGCATATTGCATGCATCATCATACTTGCATCATACTTGCATATCATGGTCAAAATGCGTAGCATTTCCATCCAGAAGGGAGCATTACGCCATAGAAAGATTAAATCATATGCATGTGCATACGAAGCATAAGTCAGGTTTTATATCAGCCTCATATGGCGCGTGAGTTACTCTGTGATCAGTTCAGGGGCATTTATCCAGCAGTAGTATTCAGACGATTCAGCGGATTATTTGTATCAGATCTTACGATAGTTGTGCTTTGATCAAGCAGTCATCTGATATCGACAGACTTTTCTTCCCGTCAGTTCATATTGACGATGTGTTCCTTCGATAAGTGGATTTCTCCGTCTATCATTAGACGTCTGGAGTACGAATGTGGTTTTCTTTCCGTCTATCCATAGACGATGTGAAGTTGCGGGTGGTCGCAGTAAGGTTTCAAGAAGGGGTTTCCCCCAGGATATGCTTTCCTTCCCGTCTATCAGTAGACGATGTGAAGTTTTGGTTGATTTTCAATAAGGTTCAAAATAGGGTTTCTCCAGCAAGTGGCTTTTCTTTCCGTCTATCAGTAGACGATGTGAAGTTTTGGTTACTGTCCAGCGGGTTTCTTATTGCCAGATCATACATATGATGAGGTGTTTCCCCAGCGAGCCTTCTCCGGCTATCTTTGGTTGTTGAGGGGTTTCAAAACGATATTTCCGATAATGGTTTTCTTTCTGTTTATTGGATGAGATGACGTTTCAAGGGGTACTTTTCTGACTGTCAATCCTTATTGATGCCGAAGCTCTTCGAAGAATGTTCAGTTTTCGTGATTGTCGATTCTTATTGACGACATGGTTCTTTAAAGGTGGTTTTCTTCCCGTCGGTCCATACTGACGATGTGGCCCCTTCAAGGATGTTGATCTTTCCATCAATTCCCGTAGACAGAAGGATTCTGAAATTCAAGGGTTGGTGTTGAATTGCGATTATGGTGTCTTTCCGTCTATCCTTAGACGATGTGAGTATGGGGATTATTTCTTCCCGTCTATCAGTAGACGACGTGAATTTGGAGATTATTTCTTCCCGTCTACCCTTAGACGATGTGAATATTGATTTGTTCATCGATCAGGATGATTCCGTCTATCTTTAGACGATGTGAGTATGCGATCAGGATTTCTTCCCGTCTACTCTTAGACGATGTGAATATTGATTTGTTCATCGATCAGGATGATGCCGTCTATCCTTAGACGATGTGAATATGGAGATTAATGGTGTCTTTCCGTCTATCCTTAGACGATGTGAGTATGCGATCAGGATTTCTTCCCGTCTACTCTTAGACGATGTGAATATTGATTTGTTCATCGATCAGGATGATTCCGTCTATCCTTAGACGATGTGAGTATAGAGATTATGAATTTCTTTCCGTCTATCCTTAGACGATGTGAATTGATTGTTCATCAATCAGGATGATGCCGTCTACCCTTAGACGATGTGAATATTGATTTGTTCATCGATCAGGATGATCCCGTCTATCCTTAGACGATGGGAATTGGGAGATTAATGTTGTCTTTCCGTCTATCATTAAACGAGGTGAGTATTCAATCAGGGTGTCTTCCCGTCCATCTTTGGGCGATGTGAGTATATTTCTCTTCCTGCCTATCAGTAGGCAATGTGAAAGGATCAGGTATTTTGTTGCAGCCCTCGGGTTTTGTTACAGAGGGTATCACGGGTAATTGGCGTTCAAATCAGGAGTTCTTCATCAGATGATTGATCAGTTTACTGCCGTAATGATGGGACTCGGTTTTCTGGACTTTATTCCACAAGCAGTTTACAGTATATGCTCGCGGTTGGCAAATTTTCGGGTTTTATTTGTATTCAACCGTCTCGTGCCTCTGAATGTTTGAAGGCTGAGCGCTCTTCAAACCCTTCAGGTCCAAGTCGCTTGAATAGGGGCAGCTGTTGCACCCTAAAATTTGACCAACCGATTCTCCTATCTGACTCGTGGTCTAAACTCGTATTCACAAATCAGACGCAGGATATTTGTGCACAAACAGGGGATATCAGGGTTACAGCTTGATTTTCGTCTATCAGATATGGCAGATCCAGTCCAGATCACCAGGGTTTTACTTTTGGGAAATTGTGCGCTCCTCAGTGATTTTTAGCTTGCACAGTGATTTTGAGGATATTCTGATGCCCGGGGATCTCTGTTCGATTCGATCTGGTCTCGTGCGCTCTTCTATGGCGGTCATTTGCATTCATCTGCATTTTTAGGATTTTTATAGACTTTTGTGAATTTTAGATAGGCTTTATAGATTTTTCTGGAATTTAAATAGAGTTTTTAATAGTTTAATTCTCTTTTTAGAATTTTATAGATTTTTTAAATAGATTTTTAGTTTTTAATCTTTTTTTTTTTTAGAATATAAAAGAATTTAAATAAGTTTTAATTGTTTTTTAGATAATATAGAAAATAATATAGTTTTTTCTTTTATTAATGATAGATTTTAATAGATATTAAATAATATTAGAATTTTAATAGAGAATTAGTAGAAGTTTAGAGTCAATTAGATCTTAATCATTTTTTTAGATTTAATTAGGATAATACAGAATTAATTAGACTTTTAATCACTTTTTAGAGTTTAATTAGGTTAATCATTTTTTAGATTTAATTAGGATTAAGATAGTTGATTTTTGATTTAGTCAGTTAATTAGGCTTTAATGTTCATTTAGTTTTAAGTAAGTTTTAATTCAGTTTTACAGTTTTTTTTGGTTATTTTCGTTTGGGCTTTAGTGCAGCCCAATGCAGTTTTTGTTCAGTATTATGGGTCCAGATTCGTCCAAAAATGATCCAGCAAGTCCAGCAATTCCCAGACTTCTCCAGAGCGTTCCAGAAAGTTCCAGGCGTCTCAGTGCTTTAAATAGTAGCACGCCACGTGTGAGCAAGGGAGAGGGCCCACGCGTTTCGCATTGATCACAACACCTCACACACTCAGAAGCCCCCAGCTTACGCCACGCGTCCCACTCAGCCACCACTTCCTCTCTCTCTCTGTGCATGCGCGCCACGCGTTGCACCTGCATCAGTCCCTCTGCCACCTGCCATCACCACAGCTAGTCACCGGAGCATCGCCGGGACCTCGCCGCCGGGCATGCAGGCGCCCTGAGCCGCCGTCCAACCGTCTTCCGGCCACCGTCTTTCTTGCCGGAATCTGCAGAAATCTCCAGAAACCCTCTTTCGCCCCCCAATCTTCATCTTGCTCTTCCGTCACCTTCATCATCCCCTCGCCGGAAACATCAACTTCGCCGGAAACTGCAAGAACCACTCTCCAGATCATCTTCCATCTTCGTCATTCTTCATAAAGAATTTCCAGAAATCAACCTTCATCGTCCTTCAAGGTTTCCAGAACGTCATTGAACCTTCACGCTATTTTCCAGAACATCATCAACATCCAAGAACACCCTCTGACCTTCATCCTTCGTCCTTCAAGGAAGACTCAGAAAATCCTCAGACGTCAACATTCCCCAGAATCCTCAACGGTGTTCATGCAATTACCATTGATCTTCAAAGAGATCTCCAGAAATCCCCCAGCAAGATCTCAACGCAAGAATCTCAACCGAACGTCTTCAAGGATTGCTTCAACGAACGTCAACAGTTCACGGCGTCGTTCACACCTCAAGCCAGGTACGACGTTCTTCCACTCATCGTTGTTGATTGTTGAATGTAGGCTTCTGTTAGGATTCTCAGTTAGTGCGTAGTTTAAGTTAGATCTTGAACAGTGGATTCTTGTGAGGGATTGAGGTGTTTGGGTGAGAAGTTGTTTCGTTTAGGGTTTGTTTGGATTGATTAGGAAGGATCAGATGAGTTGCAGAAAGGATGAGTTGCAGAGACGGACGAAACAGCCAGGGTTTGGGGGTTAGAATGATGAACAGTAGCCTGGGTTTGTGAGGAGGAATGGTTTTGTTTAGGGTTTCGTTCAGATCAGGGTTAGGTTTGGGCTTAAGCCCAATTACGCGTACTGATGCATACCCCATTTGCTTGTCCCCCCCCCCCCCTGGCGTGTGAGAGACAGGGTGAATTGATGTGGGCCTTAGGCCCTAATTGCTGACCACACCCCCATGGGCATAAGCCCAGTGAAATAATAACTGGAACTTGCTAGCGCTGCACCCCCCCAGGCGTTTTTTCTTCTTTCTGTGTTTGTTAGTTGTTTTTGATAAACTTGGGCCCTGCGCCCAGTGCTTTTAGCACCTCCATTTCTGGCCCAGCTTGCAATAATAACTGGAAACCTTGCTGTTTGAACCCCCTCCCCCATTTTCTTTTATTTTGTTCTTCTTTTATATTTTCATGTTTTGTAAATAAATCATAATAAAATGTAAATAAGTGACTTTTTAATTCTTCTTTTTTCTACCATTTCATGAAAGTATCTAGAAAATTAAATAAAAATAAAAATGTCATTTTATTTTTATTCCCTATTTTGTTGGTATATTTTCCATTTAGTTGATTTCTTTTAATATCTTTAGTGCATACATATCGTTAGAAAATTAATAAAAAATAGTAGATTTAGTCAAATAATTCCGTTCTTTTTTTTGTAGACTCGTAATTCGGTGTAGAATTTTATAGCATAAAAACATTAGATTAATCATGCATTTTCAGTTTAATTGCATTTTTTGTATTGTCAGTAATATTGAATAATTGGTTTGTGGATATGTCTGTGTTGCTGATTTTAGTTCTTTCATCTGGTATTGAATTTTGTTCTGATTTTTTTCAGTATGTTGTCTTAGAGCCATGTAGGTTTCCCATAGATTTTTGATAGATTTTTGTAGGATGTTCTGATATGATTTGTCTGAGCTTGAAGATAGGAGAAGTCTTGATGACTTCTGACTTTGAAGTTCAACTGTGGTTGAACTTCAGAGATAGTCTCTTGTGGTTTTTTGGCCTGTGGGTTCTTCTCAAGGATAGGAGCTGGTTGCAGTCCTGTTGGAGCTTGCAAGGTTGCAGTGGATTGAGGCTTAGTCTAGGAGCTTGTTGTCTGTTTGTGAGGTTCGAGATCCTGAAGTTTGAAGGGAGTTTACGGTACTTTCCTGAGGAAGGCACTATGAATGACTTTCATCCTTTCTTCTCACCTCTTTCTCAAGTATCCAATGATGTCGGAGCCAACTTGTGAGTTTAATTTCTCCTGAGGAGGAATGTGAACTGATCACAGTTGTTGAGCCACATGGGATACGATTCCTAAGTGGAAGCCTCCTAGTACTTTCCTGAGGAAGGTCCTATGGGTCTATTCACTTAGTTCCATTAGTTTATCTAGGATTTCTTAAGTATCCAGTGATGTTGGAGCCAACTTGTGAGTTTAATTTCTCCTGAGGAGGAATGTAAACTGATCACAGTTGTTGAGCCACGTAGGATGCGATTCCTAAGTGTCAGCCTCCTAGTACTTTCCTGAGGAAGGTCCTATGGGTCTGTTCACTTAGTTCCCTTAGTGCATATAGGTTTTCTCAAATATCCAGTGATGCCGGAGCCTTCATGTGAGTTTAATTTCTCTTGAGGAGGAATGTAAACTGATCACAGTTGACGAGCCGCATAGGATATGACTCCTGAGTAGTAACCTCCTGGTACTTTCCTGAGGAAGGCACTATGAGCTTGTCTGCTTAGCCCCCTTTTCTCTGGTAAGCTTGTTCTGAAGCTTGGAGACTGGGATTGATTCCTCTTGCTTAGGGTTTTGATTAGAATTTTTGCTTAGATCTTTGCTTAGGGTATTGTGTAGAGTTTTGTTTAGAGATAGATTAGGAGCTTGTTCCAGGTTTGTTAGGGGCCTTGCCCAGGAGTAGTTTCTCGTTTTGTAGATAGAGGCTTTGTCAGGCTAGCTAGCCTTCTCTTTGGATTGTTTGACTTGTATGATGTTATGTTGCATTAGACTTAGGTGTTCATCTAGATAGTTCTGAGTAGGTGCATCTTAGAAGTAGACTTTGTGTGCATGAGAAGTTGAGGTGGTCCTCCTTCTGCTTGTTTGTTATTGCGTGGCTTTGCTTGTTGGTATTTGGTAGAGCTGAGCTCCCTTGCCTCTGTGGTTTGCGGCCTTCGCGCCTTGTTTGTCTAGTTGTTGCATTCATGCATAATCTCAGTATTTCTTTACTTTGCAGTTTCTTGTTTGTAGTTTAGTCCTGTTGCCATGATCCCTTAGGAGCTCTGACTTCTCCGCTGCGGAGTTGTTATGATAGACATTAGGATGGTCAACCAGGCATGATAGCAGTAGGTAGATTCCCCTTTGCCAGCTATAGTTCTAGGGTTTCCCTTTTCTTTCTGTAGGAGCTTTTTGAGTAGCTTGATCCGTAGTTAGCTGAACTACAGCTGCTCTGATTCTTTGTACCAGACAAGGATATGTAGGCATAGGATGCGATATCCTAGCGAGCACACTAACAACTAACCGTTGTTCTCTCGCGGCTGTGCGATCGAGACTTTCCCGCTAACGACTAATTGTTATCCTTTTCTCCTGCCCGAGTGCATTTGAGACCAGATCATAGTTGTAGGTTCCCGAGCCTTAGAGACCAGTTTGTTTTCTCACTGCTGTGTGAGAGCGCCAGTTTACCCGTAGTTAGTCGAACTACGTTTGCTCTGATCTTTCATACCAGATGAAAGTACGTAGGCACAGGACGCGATGTCCTAGCGAGCAACCTTTTCCCCGTTTAGACGTAGGCAGTCGAACTACGTTGACTCTGACTTTCCCATTGCACGAGGGAATACGTAGGCCCAGAACACCGTATGTTCTATCGAGTCCTGTCCTTTTATTTCCTTTTCAGACCAGCCGTTAGCGTAGATAGATAATACACCCTTTTACCTATAAACATCAAGCGTGGATCCCATCGAGTACGATGGACGTGAGGGGTGCTAATACCTTCCCCTTGCGTAACCGACTCCCGAATCCAGGTTTTGGTTGCGATGACCGTACCTTTTCCCGTCTTTGCGAGGTTTACTTCGAGCGTTTCCTTTCCCGCTCTGAGGGATAAATAACGCACGGTGGCGACTCTCCTGTCAAGCCGGCGCCGATTTTCGCAGTAGCGACAGCTGGCGACTCTGCTGGGGACCTATAGCATCTAGGGACTTCTCCCATCCCTTATGCTGGGACCGTTTCCCATCCCCTACGCGAGTCAATCCTAGCGCTTGGGTGTTTATTCGTTGGGTGTTGTGCATATTGTGTTTTACTTTTTCGCACTTTACTTTTCTGTACCTTTACCTTTCCGCATTTATTTTCCAGCATTATATTATTATGATTATTGCTGTGGGCAAAGGGAGGTTACTGTGAGTGGAAAGCCGGACCTGGGCTTGAGTACACACCTAGATATAGTTGCGGAGAAGTAGTAGACGAACCTGTCTGCTGAGCAGGCACAGTTCCCTACGAAAATCTGCGCTCAGACGAGATTCTTGCAGAGGTGCTCCTTTCCGGTCCTGAGGATCTGAGGGGAGTCCAGACGTGAGGATTGTCGACTCTGGGGACCGATCATTTGGAAGTCAGCTAAGTGAGGCCTCTTCATGACTTGATGATGCCACTCCTTCTGGGAATCGTATCGTCATTCATGAAAGTCTGTGACGCTGATGACCGCATAGGATGCCATACCTTTGTCTGTGGATTAGGTCTATCCTACCAGTGAGAGGGACTGGGTTATTGCAGGAAAACTGGCCTTCAGAAACCATGATTCAGTACCTTTATCAGATGGTGTTCTTGATTCATCTCCAGGTGTGTTGTCTGGGTCAGATGGGTTTCTTATCTGAGGTTGAGGCTATTATCAGATGGTATTCTCGTCAGATACAGAGGTTCAGATGGTTTTCTTACCAGGGGATTGATATTTTGAGTATCAGATGGTAGTTAGTGGCATGAGATTCTGGTGACCGTGTTGGTTTTCTGTTCTTGATCACAGAGATGTTCCTCTTCAGGCTACAGCATAGCCCCTGCGTTCGCAGATTGCATTATTTATCATATTGCATCATTGCATTACCATCTGCATTCAACTAACGTGTGTGTATTGCAGGTACATATTTTCCCTTCCAGTTCTGGTGTTTGTTCCTAGCAAGACATGGAAACCCTGAAGAGAGTATTGCCCTATAAGTTTCCGTCGCCGAATATCAGTCTATTGTTAGAGTTGATTGCCATTGCTAAGAAGAGGGGAATGAGTGACTTCAGAAAGAGATATGGGAGGATTCTGACCTACGTTTATCAGCCATCTGCCTACGAGACCAGCGGCATCTATACTCTGTTACAGTTCTACGACGCGGAGCTCAGGTGTTTTGTATTTCCCGACTTCGTTTTGGCTCCTACCCTGGAGGAGTACTCTGCACTTCTGGATATACCGATCCGTGAGCAGATGCCTTTCTATCGTACGGACGCTGAGCCTAAGCTGGCTGAGCTTTCTGCCATCCTGTGCTTGAAAGAGTCTGAGCTGTCTGGGAAGATGATCAGAAGAGGAGACGTATGGGGATTTCCGTTGGATGTCTTGGTGGAGAAGGCTCGGGAATACGCCCAGAAGGGTAGCTGGGGTGTTTTTGACGTCATCCTTGCTGTATGTGTGTATGGCATCGTGTTGTTCCCGAACATTCCTGATTTT
The DNA here is from genome assembly GCA_963859935.3 of Lathyrus sativus. Taxonomy (NCBI): domain Eukaryota; kingdom Viridiplantae; phylum Streptophyta; class Magnoliopsida; order Fabales; family Fabaceae; genus Lathyrus; species Lathyrus sativus. The sequence continues at coordinate 368,908 of CAWUDS030000639.1, forward strand.
GTTGATTCAGATGCCTTCTATATTTTGGCTGCGAAGAACCCAGTCCCTACTTTGCTGGGAGATATCCACCATTCAACTCACTACCAGAATGAAAAGCGACGAGGAAGGAATGTGTCTTGCTGTGTACCTCTCCTATGCAGGTGGTTCACCAGTCATATGCCTAAGTCAGGCCCTTTTGTCACCTCTATCAATTCTCTAGGATGGCCCGAGCGCTTAATGGGATTGACTGCTGAGAACGTGGTATGGGTCAATAAAGAGGTATTTGGAGCTGAAGTCATACTCAAAGGCGAAGGATTCCCGAATGTTCCGTTAATAGGAAGGAAAGGTTGTGTCAACTATAACCCTTCTTTATTGATCAAGCAATTTGGGTATGTACCTCAAGGAGCGCCAAAGCCCGAGGAGATACAGGAATCTCTGTATCTCACCGGGGCAATAGGGAAGGAAATGCTGACCAAACTTGAGAAAGCCTGGAAAAACTTGCACAAGAGAGGGAAGCTTTCAGGTAGCAGAGGGGATACTCGAGTTCCTGGCCCGTATATGGAATGGATTCGTGAGCGAGCTGTGAAGTTCCTTATGCCGTATCCAGCGGTTCAGCCATTACATCCTTCTCCGGTGGAGGAGCCCACCACTGTGGACATTCAGGTCTACAAGCAGCTGATGGCGGAGAGAGAAGAGCTAGCAAGGGCTAAGGAGGCTTTAGAGCAGGAGAATGCCCAGCTTCGGCATGAAAAGATTGAAATAGGATATGTTTCTAAGCAACAGGCTGAAACTCTGAAACATCTGAAGACTACGCTATTGGAATTGACTGAAACCAAGAAGCGTCTAGAGTTAGATGTAGACTCAGTTAGTAGCGTGTTGGCCACCAAGAAGCAAGAGCTGGAAAGGGCCTATACAAAGCTAGCCAAGTTCAGAGAGCACTGGGATCTCACTATGACCAAGCGCAAGGAGCGAGAAGAAGAGCTGAAGACACAGATTGCTCAGTTAGAAGAACAGGTCAAAGTGAAGCACGAAGAGCTTGAAGAAGAAGCCTGTCGCCGATACGAGGCCGAGCGCAAGCTGACAGATGCCATGAAGAATTTGGAAGATTTCCAGCATAGAGCAGATGCCAAGAGACCCAAACCTGGGGGCGGTGCCAATGATAAGGCTTGGGAAGACTTTGTCAGAGACATCCAGGGGACGGTCAGGAAGAGGGATCGGCTGATAGAAGGTTTGATTTATCAACCGGATCATGCAGAGACAAAGAAGATGGTCGAGGACTTCCGCAACCGTACCCGTACTTGATTTTTCTCTTGTATTCCGTATGTTGAGATCACCACCAGGCATGTTGGCTGGGATCCTCCTTATCATATCAGTTGTATGGAGCATAGTTGTGTAACCTCTTGACAAGACTGTTATTCTAATCAATATATGAGGGTTTTTTCCAAATATTGTCTTTATGGTTTATCTCGTCTTGCTACCACTGACACTGGAATTGGAGGGAAAATATCTCCAATGCACACATGCACGTTAGCATTTTTGTATTTCTGTTTGCATAAATCATACTGCATAGCATTTCTCTAGCAGGTCAGAGCACTTATCCAGCCTTTGTTTTCACCAGAAAGTGATTCTCGGGGGAATTGTTTGAGGCAAGAGTGGAGTGTTGAAGACGACCAAGGGGCTGAAGCAGATTTGAGCAGAATCAAGCAGCATAGTCGGTTACAGGTAATTGGTAGCTATGTCTGAAGGCAATTTCCAGGCTCCTAGCACCTGGGCAAGGTTTACTATGGCGTCCAACCATCAGTATGATTCTATGGAAGGCTTCCCGCCAGCGAACAATCTTACTGCAGCCCAAGTTGTGCAGCCTACTGTTGAAAACAGAGATCGGCATGAGCAGTTTGTTGCCCGAAATGAACATTATCCTCCTGTTAACAATCAATGTGTTGCTTTCCCTGTGATGAATTACCGAAGAGATATTCCAGTGACCGGGTTAGTAGACCCAAGAGCTCTTGACGATGGTAGAAGACTCCGAGCATTGGAAGAGCAAATGAAAGCCTTGGAAGCGAAAGATGCCGTTAACCTGGATGCTGTAGCCATGTGTTTGGTTCCTGACCTGGTGTTGCCGTACAAGTTCAAAATGCCGGAATTTGAAAAATACACGGGAGATAGCTGTCCGAAGTTGCATTTGATGATGTTCTGTCGAAGGATGACTTCGTTTGTGCGAAATGACCAACTAATGATTCATTGCTTCCAGTATAGCCTGACTGGGGCATCCCTGAGGTGGTATGTGCAATTGGAGAGTAATCAGATTCGATCTTGGGTAGATTTAGCCAGAGCTTTCATGAAGCAGTACGATTACAACTTGGATTTGACTCCTAGTCTCGTAGATCTGCAAGAATTGTCTCAAGCGGAGAATGAATCATTCAAAGGGTATTTACGAAGATGGAAAGAATTGGCTGCTAGTGTTCAACCACCGCTTCCAGAAAGGGAACTGGTTGACATCTTCTTGAGTACTCTGAAGGGCCATTATTTTGACAAATTGTTCAGTTGCACAAACTTTGTGGGCCTGATGAGACTAGGAGAGATTGTTGAGAGAGGACTCAGGAGTGGAAAGTTTCGAGATGTTCCTTACGTCCCAGTTGATAAGATTGAGTCAGTTGTCAGTTCTCAAGAAGAGTGGGAAGTAGGAACTGACGTCGTCTCAGAATCTCTAGCATCTCAGGATCAGTTTTCAGACACTTCAAGTCAACGATCATCCTATCGCCGATCGCGTCAGCATGCTCCACGAAGACCAAGGAAGCCTGAAAGGCAGTTTACTCAGCTACCAGTGTCGTACAGTCAGTTGTTGCCAGATCTAGTCAGAAGCGGATTGATAGTGCCAAAAGAGACTAAGCCGGTGATTCCACCGTATCCTCCAGGTTTTGATGCCAGCGCCCGCTGTGAGTACCATGTTGGGGCACAGGGTCATTCAACAAATGATTGTAAAGTGCTTAAAAGCCAGATTCAGGATCTGTTAGACTCTAACCGTATTTGCATCACGCCTCAGGGTTTTGTTCAGGTTAATGATTTTCCATCCTCCAGTTGTGTGGGTTCGTCAGTTAATGTCATGGAGGACTCCGCAGGAAGTGTGTGCTCTGAAGATTGTCAATCAGAGAGTTCAGTTGTGTGGGAGAAGTTTCTAGAGGTTTTTGCGCCGGATGTCGCATCTGTTTTCTCTGCTTAATCCGTTTAGCTTTTGTGCACTAGTGTCTGCCGACCACCACCAGGATTGTTGGCTGGGGTCGTTGTATTCATACTCATTTGTGCTTACTTGCTGATTTTGTTGGTTGTACATATGAGGGAGATGTTCGTCTGTGTGCTTATAGCTTGAGTTTCTCTTTGTCTCGTTATGAATATGTGTTTGTTTGCTACGCTGCATTATCATTTAGCAGGTATATCAGAACCGTGGGCCTTATTTCCTCATCATCCAGTTTGTTGCAGGAACTCCTTCAGAGATATGGAACAGAATCAGTTTGAATTGATTGAAGTCCAAAGCCAGCTGGGGCAGATGATGAGAGACATGCAAGAGATGCGTCTGGAGCAGAAGATTCTCAAAGAGGAGAACAGTCAGCTGAAGACCCAAATGAGCTTGATCATGGAGGTAGTCAAGAATGTGCTTAGGAAAGAAGACGATCAGCTATTTGAAGCCGCAATGAAGAAACTCGCGCCACCTGTGTATGTGGAACCTGAGCAGCAGCAACAGAAGATACATTCGGCTCAGCGAAGGATCCAGGAAGGGAAGCCAAAAAGAATGTTTGAGGCACCACCTATGACATATGCTGAGCTCTTGCAGACTTTATTGAGGTTTAATCTGGTTGAGAAAAGAACGTTGGAACCACCAACGAGAGTGTTTCCTCATGGGTACGATGCCAGTAAGCAATGTGAGTTTCATTCTGAACGCTCAACGTAATAACCGGAGTCTGGATACCCAACAAAATTGAACGGAATCTGAACGCTCAACGAAATAACCGGAATTTGGATACTCAACGAAGCTAACCGGAGCCTGAACGCTCAACGTAATAACCAGAGTCTGGATACTCAACGAAACTGACTAGAGCCTGAACGATCAACGTAATAACCGGAGTCTGGATACGCAACGAAACTGATCGGAGCCTGAACGATCAACGTAATATTCGGAGTCTGGATACCCAACGAAGCTGACTGGAGCTTGAACGCTCAACGTAATAACCGGAGTCTGGTTACCCAATGAAACTGACCGGAACCTGAACGCTTAACGTAATAACCGGAGTCTAGATACCCAACGAAACTGACTGGAGCCTGAACGCCTAACGTCATAACCAGAGTCAGGATACGCAACGAAACTGACCGGAGCCTGAATGATCAACGTAATAACCGGAGTCTGGATACCCAACGAAACTGACCGAAGCCTGAACGCTCAACGTAATAACCGGAGTCTGGATACCCAACGAAACTGATCGGAGCCTAAACGCTCAACGTAATAACAGGAGTCTGGATACCCAACAAAATTGACCGGAGCCAGAACGCTCAACGTAATAACCGGAATCTGGATACTCAACGAAACTTACCGGAGCCTGAACGCTCAACGTAATAACCGGAGTCTGGATACAAAACGAAACTGACCGGAGCCTGAACGCTCAACATAATAACCGCAGTCTGGATACCCAATGAAATTGACCGGAGCCTGAACGCTCAACGTAATAACCGGAATCTGGATACCTAACGAAACTAACCGGAGCCTGAACGCTCAACGTAATAACCGGAGTCTTGATACTCAACGAAACTGACCGGAGCCGGAACGCTCAACGTAATAACTGGAGTCTGGAAGCTCAACGAAAATGACCGGAGCCTGAACGCTCAACATAATAACCGGAGTCTTTATACCCAACGAAACTGTCCGGAGCCTGAACGCCTAACATAATAACCAGAGTCAGGATATGCAACGAAACTGACCGGAGCCTGAACGATCTACGTAATAACCGGAGTCTGGATACCCAACGAAACTGACCGAAGCCTGAACGCTCAACATAATAACCGGAGTCTGGATACTCAACAAAATTGACCGGAACCAGAACGCTCAACGTAATAACCGGAATCTGGACACTCAACGAAACTAACCGGAGCCTGAACGCTCAATGTAATAACCAGAGTCTGGATACTCAATGAAACTGACTGGAGACTGAACGATCAAAGTAATAACCGGAGTCTGGATACGCAGTGAAACTGACCGGAGCCAGAACGATCAACGTAATATTCAGAGTCTGGATACCCAACGAAGCTGACTGGAGCCTGAACGCTCAATGTAATAACCGGATTCTGGTTACCCAATGAAACTGACCGGAACCTGAACGCTTAACGTAATAACCGGAGTCTAGATACCCAACGAAACTGACCGGAGCCTGAACGCTTAATGTAATAACCAGAGTCAGGATACGCAACGAAACTGACTGGAGCCTGAACGATCAACGTAATAACCGGAGTCTGGATACCCAACGAAACTGACCGAAGCCTGAACGCTCAACTTAATAACCGGAGTCTGGATACCCAACGAAACTGATCGGAGCCTAAACGCTCAACGTAATAACAGGAGTCTGGATCCCCAACAAAATTGAGCGGAACCTGAACGCTCAACGTAATAACCGGAATCTGGATATGCAACGAAACTGACCGGAGCCTGAACGATCAACGTAATAACCGGAGTCTGGATACCCAACGAAACTGACCGGAGCCTGAACGCTCAACGTAATAACTGGAGTCTAGATACCCAACAAATTTGACCGGAACCTGAACGCTCAACGTAATAACCGGTATCTGGATACTCAACGAAACTAACCGGAGCCTGAACGCTCAACATAATAACCAGAGTCTGGATACTCAACGAAACTGACTGGAGCCTGAACGATCAACGTAATAACCGGAGTCTGGATACGCAACGAAACTGACCGGAGCCTGAACGATCAATGTAATATTCGGAGTCTGGATACCCAACGAAGCTGACTGGAGCCTGAATGCTCAACGTAATAATTGGAGTCTGGTTACCCAACGAAACTGACCGGAACCTGAACGCTTAACGTAATAACAGGAGTCTAGATACCCAACGAAACTGACCGGAGCCTGAACGCCTAACGTAATTACCAGAGTCAAGATACGCAATGAAACTGACCGGAGCCTGAACGATCAACGTAATAACCGGAGTCTGGATACCCAACGAAACTTACCAGAGCCTGAACGCTCAACGTAATAACCGGAGTCTGGATACCCAACGAAACTGATCGGAGCCTAAACGCTCAACGTAATAACAAGAGTCTGGATACCCAAGAAAATTGACCGGAGCCTGAACGCTCAACGTAATAACCGGAATCTAGATACTCAATGAAACTAACCGGAGCCTGAACGCTCAACGTAATAACCGGAGTCTGGATAATCAACGAAACTGACTGGAGCCTGAACAATCAACGTAATAACTGGAGTTTGGATACAAAACGAAACTGACCGGAGCCTGAACACTCAACGTAATAACCGGAGTCTAGATACCCAATGAAACTGACCGGAGCCTGAACGCTCAACGTAATAACCGGAATCTCGATACCGAATGATACTAACCGGAGCCTGAATGCTCAACGTAATAATCGGAGTCTTGATACTCAACGAAACTGACCGGAGCCTGAACGCTCAATGTAATAACCGGAGTCTGGATACCCAACGAAACTGACCGGGGCCTGAACGCTCAACGTAATAACCGGAGTCTGGATACCCAACGAAACTGACCAGAGCCTGCTCGCTCAACGTAATAACCGAAGTCTGGATACCTAACAAAACTGACCGGAGCCTGAACGTTCAACGTAAAAACCGGAGTCTGGATACCCAACAAAACTGACCAGAGCCTGAACGATCAACTTAATAACCGGAGTCTGGATACCCAACGAAACTGACCGGAGCCTGAACGCTCAACGTAATAACCGGAGTCTGGATACCCAACAAAATTGACCGGAACCTGAACGCTCGACGTAATAACCGGAATCTGGATACTCAACGAAACTAACCGGAGCCTGAACGCTCAACATAATAACCGGAGTATGGATACTCAACGAAACTGACTGTAGCCTGAACAATCAACGTAATAACTAGAGTCTGGATACAAAACGAAACTGACCGGAGCCTTAACGCTCAACCTAATAACCGGAGTCTGGATACCCAATGAAACTGACCGGAGCCTGAACGCTCAACGTAATAACCGGAATCTCGATACCGAACGAAACTAACCGGAGCCTGAACACTCAACGTAATAATCGGAGTCTTGATACTCAACGAAACTGACCAGAGCCTGAACGCTCAACGTAATAACCGGAGTCTGGATACCCAACAAAACTGACCGGAGCCTGAACGCTCAACGTAATAACCGGAGTCTGGATACCCAACGAAACTGACCGGAGCCTGCTCGCTCAACGTAATAACCGAAGTCTGGATACCTAACAAAACTGACCGGAGCCTGAACGTTCAACGTAAAAACCGGAGTCTGGATACCCAACAAAACTGACCGGAGCCTGAACGATCAACTTAATAACCGGAGTCTGGATACCCAACGAAACTGACCGGAGCCTAAACGCTCAACGTAATAACCGGAGACTGGATACCCAACAAAATTGACCAGAACCTGAACGCTCAACGTAATAACCGGAATCTGGATACTCAATGAAACTAACCGGAGCCTGAACGCTCAACGTAATAACCGGAGTCTGGATACTCAACAAAACTGACTGGAGCCTAAACAATCAACGTAATAACTAGAGTCTGGATACAAAACAAAACTGACCGGAGCTTGAACGCTCAACGTAATAACCAGAGTCTGAATACCCAATGAAACTGACCGGAGCCTGAACGCTCAACGTAATAACCGGAATCTCGATACCGAACGAAACTAATCAGAGCCTGAATGCTCAACGTAATAATCGGAGTCTTGATACTCAACGAAACTGACCGGAGCCTGAAAGCTCAACCTAATAACCGGAGTCTGGATACCCAACGAAACTGACCGGAGCCTTAACGCTCAACGTAATAACCGGAGTCTGGATACCCAACGAAACTGACCGGAGCCTGAACGCTCAACGTAATAACCGGAGTCTGGATACCCAACAAAATTGACCGGAACCTGATAGCTCGACGTAATAACCGGAATCTGGATACTCAACGAAACTAACCGGAGCCTGAACGCTCAAAGTAATAACCGGAGTCTGGATACTCAACGAAACTGACTGGAGCCTGAACAATCAACGTAATAACTGGAGTCTGGATACAAAACGAAACTGACCGGAGCCTGAACGCTCAACGTAATAACCGGAGTCTGGATACCCAATGAAATTGACCGGAGCCTGAACGCTCAACGTAATAACCGGAATCTCGATACCGAACGAAACTAACCGGAGCCTGAATGCTCAACGTAATAATCGGAGTCTTGATACTCAACGAAACTGACCGGAGCCTGAACGCTCAACGTAATAACCGGAGTCTGGATACCCAACGAAACTGACCGGAGCCTGAACGCTCAACGTAATAACCGGAGTCTGGATACCCAACGAAACTGACCGGAGCCTGCTCGCTCAACGTAATAACCGAAGTCTGGATACCTAACAAAACTGACCGGAGCCTGAACGTTCAACGTAAAAACCGGAGTCTGGATACCCAACAAAACTGACCGGAGCCTGAACGATCAACTTAATAACCGGAGTCTGGATACCCAACGAAACTGACCGGAGCCTAAACGCTCAACGTAATAACCGGAGACTGGATACCCAACAAAATTGACCAGAACCTGAACGCTCAACGTAATAACCGGAATCTGGATACTCAATGAAACTAACCGGAGCCTGAACGCTCAACGTAATAACCGGAGTCTGGATACTCAACAAAACTGACTGGAGCCTAAACAATCAACGTAATAACTAGAGTCTGGATACAAAACAAAACTGACCGGAGCTTGAACGCTCAACCTAATAACCAGAGTCTGAATACCCAATGAAACTGACCGGAGCCTGAACGCTCAACGTAATAACCGGAATCTCGATACCGAACGAAACTAATCAGAGCCTGAATGCTCAACGTAATAATCGGAGTCTTGATACTCAACGAAACTGACCGGAGCCTGAAAGCTCAACCTAATAACCGGAGTCTGGATACCCAACGAAACTGACCGGAGCCTTAACGCTCAACGTAATAACCGGAGTCTGGATACCCAACGAAACTGACCGGAGCCTGAACGCTCAACGTAATAACCGGAGTCTGGATACCCAACAAAATTGACCGGAACCTGATAGCTCGACGTAATAACCGGAATCTGGATACTCAACGAAACTAACCGGAGCCTGAACGCTCAAAGTAATAACCGGAGTCTGGATACTCAACGAAACTGACTGGAGCCTGAACAATCAACGTAATAACTGGAGTCTGGATACAAAACGAAACTGACCGGAGCCTGAACGCTCAACGTAATAACCGGAGTCTGGATACCCAATGAAATTGACCGGAGCCTGAACGCTCAACGTAATAACCGGAATCTAGATACCGAACGAAACTAACCGGAGCCTGAATGCTCAACGTAATAATCGGAGTCTTGATACTCAACGAAACTGACCGGAGCCTGAACGCTCAACGTAATAACCGGAGTCTGGATACCCAACGAAACTGACCGGAGCCTGAACGCTCAACGTAATAACCGGAGTCTGGATACCCAACGAAACTGACCGGAGCCTGCTCGCTCAACGTAATAACCGAAGTCTGGATACCTAACAAAACTGACCGGAGCCTGAACGTTCAACGTAAAAACCGGAGTCTGGATACCCAACAAAACTGACCGGAGCTTGAACGATCAACTTAATAACCGGAGTCTGGATACCCAACGAAACTGACCGGAGCCTGGACGCTCAACGTAATAACCGGAGTCTGGAAACCCAACAAAATTGACCGGAACCTGAACGTTCGACGTAATAACCGGAATCTGGATACTCAACGAAACTAACCGGAGCCTGAACGCTCAACGTAATAACCGGAGTCTGGATACTCAACGAAACTGACTGGAGCCTGAACAATCAACGTAATAACTAGAGTCTGGATACAAAACGAAACTGACCGGAGCCTTAACGCTCAAGGTAATAACCGGAGTTTGGATACCCAACGAAACTGACTGGAGTGAACGCTCAACGTAATAACCGGAATCACGATACTGAACGAAACTAACCGGAGCCTGAACGCTCAACGTAATAATCGGAGTCTTGATACTCAACGAAACTGACCGGAGCCTGAATGCTCAACGTAATAACCGGAGTCTGGATACCCAACGAAACTGACCGGAGCCTGAACGCTCAACGTAATAACCGGAGTCTGGATACCCAACGAAACTGACCGGAGCCTGCTCGCTCAACGTAATAACCGAAGTCTGGATACCTAACAAAACTGACCGGAGCCTGAACGTTCAACGTAAAAACCGGAGTCTGGATACCCAACAAAACTGACCGGAGCTTGAACGATCAACTTAATAACCGGAGTCTGGATACCCAACGAAACTGACCGGAGCCTGGACGCTCAACGTAATAACCGGAGTCTGGAAACCCAACAAAATTGACCGGAACCTGAACGTTCGACGTAATAACCGGAATCTGGATACTCAACGAAACTAACCGGAGCCTGAACGCTCAACGTAATAACCAGAGTCTGGATACTCAACGAAACTGACTGGAGCCTGAACAATCAACGTAATAATAGGAGTCTAGATACAAAACGAAACTGACCGGAGCCTTAACGCTCAACGTAATAACCGGAGTTTGGATACCCAATGAAACTGACTGGAGTGAACGCTCAACGTAATAACTGGAGTCTGGATACAAAACGAAACTGACCGGAGCCTGAACGCTCAACGTAATAATCGGAGTCTTGATACTCAACGTAACTGACTGGAGCCTGAATGCTCAACGTAATAACCGGAGTCTGGATACCCAACGAAACTGACCGGAGCCTGAACGCTCAATGTAATAACCGGAGTCTGGATACCCAACGAAACTGACCCGAGCCTGCTCGCTCAACGTAATAACCGAAGTCTGGATACCTAACAAAACTGACCGGAGCCTGAACCTTCAACGTAAAAACCGGAGTCTGGATACCCAACAAAACTGACCGGAGCCTGAACGATCAACTTAATAACCGGAGTATGGATACCCAACGAAACTGACCGGAGCCTGAACGCTCAACGTAATAACCGGAGTCTGGATACCCAACAAAATTGACCGGAAACTGAACGCTCAACGTAATAACCGGAATCTGGATACTCAACGAAACTAACCGGAGCCTGAACGCTCAACGTAATAACCGGAGTCTGGATACTCAACGAAACTGACTGGAGCCTGAATAATCAACGTAATAACTAGAGTCTGGATACAAAACAAAACTGACCGGAGCCTGAACGCTCAACGTAATAACCGGAGTCTGGATACCCAATGAAACTGATCGGAGCCTGAACGCTCAACGTAATAACCGGAATCTCGATACCGAACGAAACTAACCGGAGCCTGAACGCTCAACGTAATAATCGGAGTCTTGATACTCAACGAAAAAGACCGGAGCCTGAACGCTCAACGTAATAACCAGAGTCTGGATACCCAACGAAACTGACCGGAGCCTGAACGCTCAACGTAATAACCGGAGTCTGGATACCCAACGAAACTGACCGGAGCCTGAACGTTCAACGTAATAACAGGAGTCTGGATACCCAACAAAATCGACCGGAGCCTGAACGCTCAACGTAGTAACCGGAATCTGGATACTCAACGAAACTAACTGGAGCCTGAACGCTCAACGTAATAACCGGAGTCTGGATACTCAACAAAACTGACTGGAGCCTGAACAATCAACGTAATAACTGGAGTCTAGATACAAAACGAAACTGACCGGAGCCTGAACGCTCAACGTAATAACCGGAATCTCGATACCAAACGAAACTAACCAGAGCCTGAACATTCAACGTAATAATCGAAGTCTTGATACTCAACGAAACTGAACGGAGCCTGAACGCTCAACGTAATAACCGGAGTCTGGATACCCAACGAAACTGACCGGAGCTTGAACGCTCAACGTAATAACCGGAGTCTGGATACCCAACGAAACTGACCGGAGCCTGCTCGCTCAACGTAATAACCGAAGTCTGGATACCTAACAAAACTGACTGGAGCCTGAACATTCAACGTAAAATATCGGAGTCTGGATACCCAACAAAACTGACCGGAGCCTGAACGATCAACTTAATAACCGGAGTCTGGATACCCAACGAAACTGACCGGAGCCTGAACGCTCAACGTAATAACCGGAGTCTGGATACCCAACAAAATTGACCGGAACCTGATAGCTCGACGTAATAACCGGAATCTGGATACTCAACGAAACTAACCGGAGCCTGAACGCTCAAAGTAATAACCGGAGTCTGGATACTCAACGAAACTGACTGGAGCCTGAACAATCAACGTAATAACTGGAGTCTGGATACAAAACGAAACTGACCGGAGCCTGAACGCTCAACGTAATAACCGGAGTCTGGATACCCAATGAAATTGACCGGAGCCTGAACGCTCAACGTAATAACCGGAATCTCGATACCGAACGAAACTAACCGGAGCCTGAATGCTCAACGTAATAATCGGAGTCTTGATACTCAACGAAACTGACCGGAGCCTGAACGCTCAACGTAATAACCGGAGTCTGGATACCCAACGAAACTGACCGGAGCCTGAACGCTCAACGTAATAACCGGAGTCTGGATACCCAACGAAACTGACCGGAGCCTGCTCGCTCAACGTAATAACCGAAGTCTGGATACCTAACAAAACTGACCGGAGCCTGAACGTTCAACGTAAAAACCGGAGTCTGGATACCCAACAAAACTGACCGGAGCTTGAACGATCAACTTAATAACCGGAGTCTGGATACCCAACGAAACTCACCGGAGCCTGGACGCTCAACGTAATAACCGGAGTCTGGAAACCCAACAAAATTGACCGGAACCTGAACGTTCGACGTAATAACCGGAATCTGGATACTCAACGAAACTAACCGGAGCCTGAACGCTCAACGTAATAACCGGAGTCTGGATACTCAACGAAACTGACTTGAGCCTGAACAATCAACGTAATAACTGGAGTCTGGATACAAAACGAAACTGACCGGAGCCTTAACGCTCAACGTAATAACCGGAGTTTGGATACCCAATGAAACTGACTGGAGTGAACGCTCAAAGTAATAACCGGAATCTCGATACCGAACAAAACTAACCGGAGCCTGAACGCTCAACGTAATAATCGGAGTCTTGATACTCAACGAAACTGACCGGAGCCTGAATGCTCAACGTAATAACCGGAGTCTGGATACCCAACGAAACTGACCGGAGCCTGAACGCTCAATGTAATAACCGGAGTCTGGATACCCAACGAAACTGACCGGAGCCTGCTCGCTCAACGTAATAACCGAAGTCTGGATACCTAACAAAACTGACCGGAGCCTGAACGTTCAACGTAAAAACCGGAGTCTGGATACCCAACAAAACTGACTGGAGCCTGAACGATCAACTTAATAACCGGAGTATGGATACCCAACGAAACTGACCGGAGCCTGAACGCTCAACGTAATAACCGGAGTCTGGATACCCAACAAAATTGACCGGATGCTGAACGCTCAACGTAATAACCGGAATCTGGATACTCAATGAAACTAACCGGAGCCTGAACGCTCAACGTAATAACCGGAGTCTGGATACTCAACGAAACTGACTGGAGCCTGAATAATCAACGTAATAACTAGAGTCTGGATACAAAACAAAACTGACCGGAGCCTGAACGCTCAACGTAATAACCGGAGTCTGGATACCCAATGAAACTGATCGGAGCCTGAACGCTCAACGTAATAACCGGAATCTCAATACCGAACGAAACTAACCGGAGCCTGAACGCTCAACGTAATAATCGGAGTCTTGATACTCAACGAAACTGACCGGAGCCTGAACACTCAACGTAATAACCGGAGTCTGGATACCCAACGAAACTGACCGGAGCCTGAACGCTCAACGTAATAACCGGAGTCTGGATACCCAACAAAACTGACCGGAGCCTGCTCGCTCAACGTAATAACCGAAGTCTGGATACCTAACAAAACTGACCGGAGCCTGAACGTTCAACGTAAAAACCGGAGTCTGGATACCCAACAAAACTGACCGGAGCTTGAACGATCAACTTAATAACCGGAGTCTGGATACCCAACGAAACTGACCGGAGCCTGGACGCTCAACGTAATAACCGGAGTCTGGAAACCCAACAAAATTGACCGGAACCTGAACGTTCGACGTAATAACCGGAATCTGGATACTCAACGAAACTAACCGGAGCCTGAACGCTCAACGTAATAACCGGAGTCTGGATACTCAACGAAACTGACTGGAGCCTGAACAATCAACGTAATAACTAGAGTCTGGATACAAAACGAAACTGACCGGAGCCTTAACGCTCAAGGTAATAACCGGAGTTTGGATACCCAACGAAACTGACTGGAGTGAACGCTCAACGTAATAACCGGAATCACGATACTGAACGAAACTAACCGGAGCCTGAACGCTCAACGTAATAATCGGAGTCTTGATACTCAACGAAACTGACCGGAGCCTGAATGCTCAACGTAATAACCGGAGTCTGGATACCCAACGAAACTGACCGGAGCCTGAACGCTCAACGTAATAACCGGAGTCTGGATACCCAACGAAACTGACCGGAGCCTGCTCGCTCAACGTAATAACCGAAGTCTGGATACCTAACAAAACTGACCGGAGCCTGAACGTTCAACGTAAAAACCGGAGTCTGGATACCCAACAAAACTGACCGGAGCTTGAACGATCAACTTAATAACCGGAGTCTGGATACCCAACGAAACTGACCGGAGCCTGGACGCTCAACGTAATAACCGGAGTCTGGAAACCCAACAAAATTGACCGGAACCTGAACGTTCGACGTAATAACCGGAATCTGGATACTCAACGAAACTAACCGGAGCCTGAACGCTCAACGTAATAACCGGAGTCTGGATACTCAACGAAACTGACTGGAGCCTGAACAATCAACGTAATAACAGGAGTCTAGATACAAAACGAAACTGACCGGAGCCTTAACGCTCAACGTAATAACCGGAGTTTGGATACCCAATGAAACTGACTGGAGTGAACGCTCAACGTAATAACTGGAGTCTAGATACAAAACGAAACTGACCGGAGCCTGAACGCTCAACGTAATAACCGGAGTCTGGATACCCAACAAAATTGACCGGAAACTGAACGCTCAACGTAATAACCGGAATCTGGATACTCAACGAAACTAACCGGAGCCTGAACGCTCAACGTAATAACCGGAGTCTGGATACTCAACGAAACTGACTGGAGCCTGAATAATCAACGTAATAACTAGAGTCTGGATACAAAACAAAACTGACCGGAGCCTGAACGCTCAACGTAATAACCGGAGTCTGGATACCCAATGAAACTGATCGGAGCCTGAACGCTCAACGTAATAACCGGAATCTCGATACCGAACGAAACTAACCGGAGCCTGAACGCTCAACGTAATAATCGGAGTCTTGATACTCAACGAAAAAGACCGGAGCCTGAACGCTCAACGTAATAACCAGAGTCTGGATACCCAACGAAACTGACCGGAGCCTGAACGCTCAACGTAATAACCGGAGTCTGGATACCCAACGAAACTGACCGGAGCCTGAACGTTCAACGTAATAACAGGAGTCTGGATACCCAACAAAATCGACCGGAGCCTGAACGCTCAACGTAGTAACCGGAATCTGGATACTCAACGAAACTAAATGGAGCCTGAACGCTCAACGTAATAACCGGAGTCTGGATACTCAACAAAACTGACTGGAGCCTGAACAATCAACGTAATAACTGGAGTCTAGATACAAAACGAAACTGACCGGAGCCTGAACGCTCAACGTAATAACCGGAATCTCGATACCAAACGAAACTAACCAGAGCCTGAACATTCAACGTAATAATCGAAGTCTTGATACTCAACGAAACTGAACGGAGCCTGAACGCTCAACGTAATAACCGGAGTCTGGATACCCAACGAAACTGACCGGAGCTTGAACGCTCAACGTAATAACCGGAGTCTGGATACCCAACGAAACTGACCGGAGCCTGCTCGCTCAACGTAATAACCGAAGTCTGGATACCTAACAAAACTGACTGGAGCCTGAACATTCAACGTAAAATATCGGAGTCTGGATACCCAACAAAACTGACCGGAGCCTGAACGATCAACTTAATAACCGGAGTCTGGATACCCAACGAAACTGACCGGAGCCTGAACGCTCAACGTAATAACCGGAGTCTGGATACCCAACAAAATTGACCGGAACCTGAACGCACAACGTAATAACCGGAATCTGGATACTCAACGAAACTAACCGGAGCCTGAACGCTCAACATAATAACCGGAGTCTGGATACTCAACGAAACGGACTGGAGCCTGAACAATCAACGTAATAACTGGAGTCTGGATACAAAACGAAACTGACCGGAGCCTGAACGCTCAACGTAATAACCGGAGTCTGGATACCCAAAGAAACTGACCAGAGCCTGAACGCTCAACGTAATAACCGGAATCTCGATACAAAACGAAACTAACCGGAGCCTGAACGCTCAACGTAATAATCGGAGTCTTTATATTCAACGAAACTGACCGGAGCCTGAACACTCAACGTAATAACCGGAGTCTGGATACCCAACGAAACTGACCGGAGCCTGAACGCTCAACGTAATAACCGGAGTCTGGATACCCAACAAAACTGACCGGAGCCTGCTCGCTCAACGTAATAACCGAAGTCTGGATACCTAACAAAACTGACCGGAGCCTGAACGTTCAACGTAAAAACCGGAGTCTGTATACCCAACAAAACTGACCGGAGCTTGAACGATCAACTTAATAACCGGAGTCTGGATACCCAACGAAACTGACCGGAGCCTGGATGCTCAACGTAATAACCGGAGTCTGGAAACCCAACAAAATTGACCAGAACCTGAACGTTCGACGTAATAACCGGAATCTGGATACTCAACGAAACTAACCGGAGCCTGAACGCTCAACGTAATAACCGGAGTCTGGATACTCAACGAAACTGACTGGAGCCTGAACAATCAACGTAATAACTAGAGTCTGGATACAAAACGAAACTGACCGGAGCCTTAACGCTCAAGGTAATAACCGGAGTTTGGATACCCAACGAAACTGACTGGAGTGAACGCTCAACGTAATAACCGGAATCACGATACTGAACGAAACTAACCGGAGCCTGAACGCTCAACGTAATAATCGGAGTCTTGATACTCAACGAAACTGACCGGAGCCTGAATGCTCAACGTAATAACCGGAGTCTGGATACCCAACGAAACTGACCGGAGCCTGAACGCTCAACGTAATAACCGGAGTCTGGATACCCAACGAAACTGACCGGAGCCTGCTCGCTCAACGTAATAACCGAAGTCTGGATACCTAACAAAACTGACCGGAGCCTGAACGTTCAACGTAAAAACCGGAGTCTGGATACCCAACAAAACTGACCAGAGCTTGAACGATCAACTTAATAACCGGAGTCTGGATACCCAACGAAACTGACCGGAGCCTGGACGCTCAACGTAATAACCGGAGTCTGGAAACCCAACAAAATTGACCGGAACCTGAACGTTCGACGTAATAACCGGAATCTGGATACTCAACGAAACTAACCGGAGCCTGAACGCTCAACGTAATAACCGGAGTCTGGATACTCAACGAAACTGACTGGAGCCTGAACAATCAACGTAATAACTGGAGTCTAGATACAAAACGAAACTGACCGGAGCCTTAACGCTCAACGTAATAACCGGAGTTTGGATACCCAATGAAACTGACTGGAGTGAACGCTCAACGTAATAACTGGAGTCTGGATACAAAACGAAACTGACCGGAGCCTGAACGCTCAACGTAATAATCGGAGTCTTGATACTCAACGTAACTGACTGGAGCCTGAATGCTCAACGTAATAACCGGAGTCTGGATACCCAACGAAACTGACCGGAGCCTGAACGCTCAATGTAATAACCGGAGTCTGGATACCCAACGAAACTGACCCGAGCCTGCTCGCTCAACGTAATAACCGAAGTCTGGATACCTAACAAAACTGACCGGAGCCTGAACCTTCAACGTAAAAACCGGAGTCTGGATACCCAACAAAACTGACCGGAGCCTGAACGATCAACTTAATAACCGGAGTATGGATACCCAACGAAACTGACCGGATCCTGAACGCTCAACGTAATAACCGGAGTCTGGATACCCAACAAAATTGACCGGAAACTGAACGCTCAACGTAATAACCGGAATCTGGATACTCAACGAAACTAACCGGAGCCTGAACGCTCAACGTAATAACCGGAGTCTGGATACTCAACGAAACTGACTGGAGCCTGAATAATCAACGTAATAACTAGAGTCTGGATACAAAACAAAACTGACCGGAGCCTGAACGCTCAACGTAATAACCGGAGTCTGGATACCCAATGAAACTGATCGGAGCCTGAACGCTCAACGTAATAACCGGAATCTCGATACCGAACGAAACTAACCGGAGCCTGAACGCTCAACGTAATAATCGGAGTCTTGATACTCAACGAAAAAGACCGGAGCCTGAACGCTCAACGTAATAACCAGAGTCTGGATACCCAACGAAACTGACCGGAGCCTGAACGCTCAACGTAATAACCGGAGTCTGGATACCCAACGAAACTGACCGGAGCCTGAACGTTCAACGTAATAACAGGAGTCTGGATACCCAACAAAATCGACCGGAGCCTGAACGCTCAACGTAGTAACCGGAATCTGGATACCCAACGAAACTAACAGGAGCCTGAACGCTCAACGTAATAACCGGAGTCTGGATACTCAACAAAACTGACTGGAGCCTGAACAATCAACGTAATAACTGGAGTCTAGATACAAAACGAAACTGACCGGAGCCTGAACGCTCAATGTAATAACCGGAATCTCGATACCCAACGAAACTAACCAGAGCCTGAACATTCAACGTAATAATCGAAGTCTTGATACTCAACGAAACTGACCGGAGCCTGAACGCTCAACGTAATAACCGGAGTCTGGATACCCAACGAAACTGACCGGAGCTTGAACGCTCAACGTAATAACCGGAGTCTGGATACCCAACGAAACTGACCGGAGCCTGAACGCTCAACGTAATAACCGGAGTCTGGATACCCAACAAAACTGACCGGAGCCTGCTCGCTCAACGTAATAACCGAAGTCTGGATACCTAACAAAACTGACCGGAGCCTGAACGTTCAACGTAAAAACCGGAGTCTGTATACCCAACAAAACTGACCGGAGCTTGAACGATCAACTTAATAACCGGAGTCTGGATACCCAACGAAACTGACCGGAGCCTGGATGCTCAACGTAATAACCGGAGTCTGGAAACCCAACAAAATTGACCAGAACCTGAACGTTCGACGTAATAACCGGAATCTGGATACTCAACGAAACTAACCGGAGCCTGAACGCTCAACGTAATAACCGGAGTCTGGATACTCAACGAAACTGACTGGAGCCTGAACAATCAACGTAATAACTAGAGTCTGGATACAAAACGAAACTGACCGGAGCCTTAACGCTCAAGGTAATAACCGGAGTTTGGATACCCAACGAAACTGACTGGAGTGAACGCTCAACGTAATAACCGGAATCACGATACTGAACGAAACTAACCGGAGCCTGAACGCTCAACGTAATAATCGGAGTCTTGATACTCAACGAAACTGACCGGAGCCTGAATGCTCAACGTAATAACCGGAGTCTGGATACCCAACGAAACTGACCGGAGCCTGAACGCTCAACGTAATAACCGGAGTCTGGATACCCAACGAAACTGACCGGAGCCTGCTCGCTCAACGTAATAACCGAAGTCTGGATACCTAACAAAACTGACCGGAGCCTGAACGTTCAACGTAAAAACCGGAGTCTGGATACCCAACAAAACTGACCAGAGCTTGAACGATCAACTTAATAACCGGAGTCTGGATACCCAACGAAACTGACCGGAGCCTGGACGCTCAACGTAATAACCGGAGTCTGGAAACCCAACAAAATTGACCGGAACCTGAACGTTCGACGTAATAACCGGAATCTGGATACTCAACGAAACTAACCGGAGCCTGAACGCTCAACGTAATAACCGGAGTCTGGATACTCAACGAAACTGACTGGAGCCTGAACAATCAACGTAATAACTGGAGTCTAGATACAAAACGAAACTGACCGGAGCCTTAACGCTCAACGTAATAACCGGAGTTTGGATACCCAATGAAACTGACTGGAGTGAACGCTCAACGTAATAACTGGAGTCTGGATACAAAACGAAACTGACCGGAGCCTGAACGCTCAACGTAATAATCGGAGTCTTGATACTCAACGTAACTGACTGGAGCCTGAATGCTCAACGTAATAACCGGAGTCTGGATACCCAACGAAACTGACCGGAGCCTGAACGCTCAATGTAATAACCGGAGTCTGGATACCCAACGAAACTGACCCGAGCCTGCTCGCTCAACGTAATAACCGAAGTCTGGATACCTAACAAAACTGACCGGAGCCTGAACCTTCAACGTAAAAACCGGAGTCTGGATACCCAACAAAACTGACCGGAGCCTGAACGATCAACTTAATAACCGGAGTATGGATACCCAACGAAACTGACCGGATCCTGAACGCTCAACGTAATAACCGGAGTCTGGATACCCAACAAAATTGACCGGAAACTGAACGCTCAACGTAATAACCGGAATCTGGATACTCAACGAAACTAACCGGAGCCTGAACGCTCAACGTAATAACCGGAGTCTGGATACTCAACGAAACTGACTGGAGCCTGAATAATCAACGTAATAACTAGAGTCTGGATACAAAACAAAACTGACCGGAGCCTGAACGCTCAACGTAATAACCGGAGTCTGGATACCCAATGAAACTGATCGGAGCCTGAACGCTCAACGTAATAACCGGAATCTCGATACCGAACGAAACTAACCGGAGCCTGAACGCTCAACGTAATAATCGGAGTCTTGATACTCAACGAAAAAGACCGGAGCCTGAACGCTCAACGTAATAACCAGAGTCTGGATACCCAACGAAACTGACCGGAGCCTGAACGCTCAACGTAATAACCGGAGTCTGGATACCCAACGAAACTGACCGGAGCCTGAACGTTCAACGTAATAACAGGAGTCTGAATACCCAACAAAATCGACCGGAGCCTGAACGCTCAACGTAGTAACCGGAATCTGGATACCCAACGAAACTAACAGGAGCCTGAACGCTCAACGTAATAACCGGAGTCTGGATACTCAACAAAACTGACTGGAGCCTGAACAATCAACGTAATAACTGGAGTCTAGATACAAAACGAAACTGACCGGAGCCTGAACGCTCAATGTAATAACCGGAATCTCGATACCCAACGAAACTAACCAGAGCCTGAACATTCAACGTAATAATCGAAGTCTTGATACTCAACGAAACTGACCGGAGCCTGAACGCTCAACGTAATAACCGGAGTCTGGATACCCAACGAAACTGACCGGAGCTTGAACGCTCAACGTAATAACCGGAGTCTGGATACCCAATGAAACTGACCGGAGCCTGCTCGCTCAACGTAATAACCGAAGTCTGGATACCTAACAAAACTGACTGGAGCCTGAACATTCAACGTAAAAACCGGAGTCTGGATACCCAACAAAACTGACCGGAGCCTGAACGATCAACTTAATAACCGGAGTCTGGATACCCAACGAAACTGACCGGAGCCTGAACGCTCAACGTAATAACCGGAGTCTGGATACCCAACAAAATTGACCGGAACCTGAACGCTCAACGTAATAACCGGAATCTGGATACTCAACGAAACTAACCAGAGCCTGAACGCTCAACATAATAACCGGAGTCTGGATACTCAACGAAACGGACTGGAGCCTGAACAATCAACGTAATAACTGGAGTCTGGATACAAAACGAAACTGACCGGAGCCTGAACGCTCAACGTAATAACCGGAGTCTGGATACCCAAAGAAACTGACCAGAGCCTGAACGCTCAACGTAATAACCGGAATCTCGATACAGAACGAAACTAACCGGAGCCTGAACGCTCAACGTAATAATCGGAGTCTTTATATTCAACGAAACTGACCGGAGCCTGAACGCTAAACGTAATAACCGGAGTCTGGATACCCAACGAAACTGACCGGAGCCTGAACGCTCAACGTAATAACCGGAGTCTGGATACCCAAAGAAATTGATCGGAGCCTAAACGCTCAACGTAATAACAGGAGTCTGGATACCCAACAAAATTGACCAGAGCCTGAACGCTCAACGTAATAACCAGAATCTGGATACTCAACGAAACTCACCGGACCCTGAACGCTAAACGTAATAACCGGAGTCTGGATACTCAACAAAACTGACTGGAGCCTGAACAATCAACGTAATAACTGGAGTCTGGATACAAAACGAAACTGACCGGAGCCTGAACGCTCAACGTAATAACCGGAGTCTGGATACCCAATGAAACTGACCGGAGCCTGAACGCTCAACGTAACCGGAATCTGGATACTCAACGAAACTCACCGGACCCTGAACGCTTAACGTAATAACCGGAGTCTAGATACTCAACAAAACTGACTGGAGCCTGAACAATCAACGTAATAACTGGAGTCTGGATACAAAACGAAACTGACCGGAGCCTGAACGCTCAACTTAATAACCGGAGTCTGGATACCCAATGAAACTGACCGGAGCCTGAACGCTCAACGTAATAACCGGAATCACGATACCGAATGAAACTAACCGGAGCCTGAATGCTCAACGTAATAATCGGAGTCTTGATACTCAACGAAACTGACCAGAGCTTGAACGCTCAACATAATAACCGGAGTCTGGATACTCAACGAAACGGACTGGAGCCTGAACAATCAACGTAATAACTGGAGTCTGGATACAAAACGAAACTGACCGGAGCCTGAACGCTCAACGTAATAACCGGAGTCTGGATACCCAAAGAAACTGACCAGAGCCTGAACGCTCAACGTAATAACCGGAATCTCGATACAGAACGAAACTAACCGGAGCCTGAACGCTCAACGTAATAATCGGAGTCTTTATATTCAACGAAACTGACCGGAGCCTGAACGCTCAACGTAATAACCGGAGTCTGGATACCCAACGAAACTGACCGGAGCCTGAACGCTCAACATAATAACCGGAGTCTGGATACCCAAAGAAATTGATCGGAGCCTAAACGCTCAACGTAATAACAGGAGTCTGGATACCCAACAAAATTGACCAGAGCCTGAACGCTCAACGTAATAACTGGAATCTGGATACTCAACGAAACTCACCGGAGCCTGAACGCTAAACGTAATAACCGGAGTCTGGATACTCAACAAAACTGACTGGAGCCTGAACAATCAACGTAATAACTGGAGTCTGGATACAAAACGAAACTGACCGGAGCCTGAACGCTCAACGTAATAACCGGAGTCTGGATACCCAATGAAACTGACCGGAGCCTGAACGCTCAACGTAATAACCGGAATCTCGATACCGAACGAAACTAACCGGAGCCTGAATGCTCAACGTAATAATCGGAGTCTTGATACTCAACGAAACTGACCGGAGCCTGAACGCTCAACGTAATAACCGGAGTCTGGATACCCAACGAAACTGACCGGAGCCTGAACGCTCAACGTAATAACCGGAGTCTGGATACCCAACGAAACTGACCGGAGCCTGCTCGCTCAACGTAATAACCGAAGTCTGGATACCTAACAAAACTGACCGGAGCCTGAACGTTCAACGTAAAAACCGGAGTCTGGATACCCAACAAAACTGACCGGAGCTTGAACGATCAACTTAATAACCGGAGTCTGGATACCCAACGAAACTGACCGGAGCCTGGACGCTCAACGTAATAACCGGAGTCTGGAAACCCAACAAAATTGACCGGAACCTGAACGTTCGACGTAATAACCGGAATCTGGATACTCAACGAAACTAACCGGAGCCTGAACGCTCAACGTAATAACCGGAGTCTGGATACTCAACGAAACTGACTGGAGCCTGAACAATCAACGTAATAACTGTAGTCTGGATACAAAACGAAACTGACTGGAGCCTTAACGCTCAACGTAATAACCGGAGTTTGGATACCCAATGAAACTAACTGGAGTGAACGCTCAACGTAATAACCGGAATCTCGATACCGAACGAAACTAACCGGAGCCTGAACGCTCAACGTAATAATCGGAGTCTTGATACTCAACGAAACTGATCGGAGCCTGAATGCTCAACGTAATAACCGGAGTCTAGATACCCAACGAAACTGACCGGAGCCTGAA
Source organism: Lathyrus sativus (assembly GCA_963859935.3). Lineage (NCBI taxonomy): Eukaryota > Viridiplantae > Streptophyta > Magnoliopsida > Fabales > Fabaceae > Lathyrus > Lathyrus sativus. The sequence goes on from CAWUDS030000639.1 coordinate 393,425, forward strand.
TGCTCAATGTAATAACCGGAGTCTGGATACCCAACGAAACTGACCGGAGCCTGCTCGCTCAACGTAATAACCAAAGTCTGGATACCTAACAAAACTGACCGGAGCCTGAACGTTCAACGTAAAAACCGGAGTCTGGATACCCAACATAACTGACCGGAGCCTGAACGATCAACTTAATAACCGGAGTATGGATACCCAACGAAACTGACCGGAGCCTGAACGCTCAACGTAATAACCGAAGTCTGGATACCCAACAAAATTGACCGGAACCTGAACGCTCAACGTAATAACCGGAATCTGGATACTCAACGAAACTAACCGGAGCCTGAACGCTCAACTTAATAACCGGATTCTGGATACTCAACGAAACTGACTAGAGCCTGAATAATCAACGTAATAACTAGAGTCTGGATACAAAACAAAACTGACCGGAGCCTGAACGCTCAACGGAATAACCGGAGTCTGGATACCCAATGAAACTGATCGGAGCCTGAACGCTCAACGTAATAACCGGAATCTCGATACCGAACGAAACTAACCGGAGCCTGAACGCTCAACGTAATAATCGGAGTCTTGATACTCAACGAAACTGACCGGAGCCTGAACGGTCAACGTAATAACCGGAGTCTGGATACCCAACGAAATTGACCGGAACCTGAACGCTCAACGTAATAACCGGAGTCTGGATACCCAACGAAACCGACCGGAGCCTGAACGTTCAACGTAATAACAGGAGTCTGGATACCCAACAAAATCGACCGGAGCCTGAACGCTCAACGTAGTAACCGGAATCTGGATACTCAACGAAACTAACTGGAGCCTGAACGCTCAACGTAATAACCGGAGTCTGGATACTCAACAAAATTGACTGGAGCCTGAACAATCAACGTAATAACTGGAGTCTAGATACAAAACGAAACTGACCGGAGCCTGAACGCTCAACGTAATAACCGGAGTCTAGATACCTAATGAAACTGACCGGAGCCTGAACGCTCAACGTAATAACTGGAATCTCGATACCCAACGAAACTAACCAGAGCCTGAACATTCAACATAATAATCGGAGTCTTGATACTCAACGAAACTGACCGGAGCCTGAACGCTCAACGTAATAACCGGAGTCTGGATACCCAACGAAACTGACCGGAGCTTGAACGCTCAACGTAATAACCGGAGTCTGGATACCCAACGAAACTGACCGGAGCCTGCTCGCTCAACGTAATAACCGAAGTCTGGATACCTAACAAAACTGACTGGAGCCTGAACATTCAACGTAAAAACCGGAGTCTGGATACCCAACAAAACTGACCGGAGCCTGAACGATCAACTTAATAACCGGAGTCTGGATACCCAACGAAACTGATCGGAGCCTAAACGCTCAACGTAATAACAGGAGTCTGGATACCCAACAAAATTGACCAGAGCCCGAACGCTCAACGTAATAACCGGAATCTGGATACTCAACGAAACTCACCGGAGCCTGAACGCTAAACGTAATAACCGGAGTCTGGATACTCAACAAAACTGACTGGAGCCTGAACAATCAACGTAATAACTGGAGTCTGGATACAAAACGAAACTGACCGGAGCCTGAACGCTCAACGTAATAACCGGAGTCTGGATACCCAATGAAACTGACCGGAGCCTGAACGCTCAACGTAATAACCGGAATCTCGATACCGAACGAAACTAACCGGAGCCTGAATGCTCAACGTAATAATCGGAGTCTTGATACTCAACGAAACTGACCGGAGCCTGAACGCTCAACATAATAACCGGAGTCTGGATACTCAACGAAACGGACTGGAGCCTGAACAATCAACGTAATAACTGGAGTCTGGATACAAAACGAAACTGACCGAAGCCTGAACGCTCAACGTAATAACCGGAGTCTGGATACCCAAAGAAACTGACCAGAGCCTGAACGCTCAACGTAATAACCGGAATCTCGATACAGAACGAAACTAACCGGAGCCTGAACGCTCAACGTAATAATCGGAGTCTTTATATTCAACGAAACTGACCGGAGCCTGAACGCTCAACGTAATAACCGGAGTCTGGATACCCAACGAAACTGACCGGAGCCTGAACGCTCAACGTAATAACCGGAGTCTGGATACCCAAAGAAATTGATCGGAGCCTAAACGCTCAATGTAATAACAGGAGTCTGGATACCCAACAAAATTGACCAGAGCCTGAATGCTCAACGTAATAACCGGAATCTGGATACTCAACGAAACTCACCGGAGCCTGAACGCTAAACGTAATAACCGGAGTCTGGATACTCAACAAAACTGACTGGAGCCTGAACAATCAACATAATAACTGCAGTCTGGATACAAAACGAAACTGACCGGAGCCTGAACGCTCAACGTAATAACCGGAGTCTGGATACCCAATGAAACTGACCGGAGCCTGAACGCTCAACGTAATAACCGGAATCTCGATACCGAACGAAACTAACCGGAGCCTGAATGCTCAACGTAATAATCGGAGTCTTGATACTCAACGAAACTGACCGGAGCCTGAACGCTCAATGTAATAACCGGAGTCTGGATACCCAACGAAACTGACCGGAGCCTGAACGCTCAACGTAATAACCGGAGTCTGGATACCCAACGAAACTGACCGGAGCCTGCTCGCTCAACGTAATAACCGAAGTCTGGATACCTAACAAAACTGACCGGAGCCTGAACGTTCAACGTAAAAACCGGAGTCTGGATACCCAACAAAACTGACCGGAGCTTGAACGATCAACTTAATAACCGGAGTCTGGATACCCAACGAAACTGACCGGAGCCTAGACGCTCAACGTAATAACCGGAGTCTGGAAACCCAACAAAATTGACCGGAACCTGAACGTTCGACGTAATAACCGGAATCTGGATACTCAACGAAACTAACCGGAGCCTGAACGCTCAACGTAATAACCGGAGTCTGGATACTCAACGAAACTGACTGGAGCCTGAACAATCAACGTAATAACTGGAGTCTGGATACAAAACGAAACTGACTGGAGCCTTAACGCTCAACGTAATAACCGGAGTTTGGATACCCAATGAAACTGACTGGAGTGAACGCTCAACGTAATAACCGGAATCTCGATACCGAACGAAACTAACCGGAGCCTGAACGCTCAACGTAATAATCGGAGTCTTGATACTCAACGAAACTGACCGGAGCCTGAATGCTCTACGTAATAACCGGAGTCTAGATACCCAACGAAACTGACCGGAGCCTGAATGCTCAATGTAATAACCGGAGTCTGGATACCCAACGAAACTGACCGGAGCCTGCTCGCTCAACGTAATAACCGAAGTCTGGATACCTAACAAAACTGACCGGAGCCTGAACGTTCAACGTAAAAACCGGAGTCTGGATACCCAACATAACTGACCGGAGCCTGAACGATCAACTTAATAACCGGAGTATGGATACCCAACGAAACTGACCGGAGCCTGAACGCTCAACGTAATAACCGAAGTCTGGATACCCAACAAAATTGACCGGAACCTGAACGCTCAACGTAATAACCGGAATCTGGATACTCAACGAAACTAACCAGAGCCTGAACGCTCAACTTAATAACCGGAGTCTGGATACTCAACGAAACTGACTAGAGCCTGAATAATCAACGTAATAACTAGAGTCTGGATACAAAACAAAACTGACCGGAGCCTGAACGCTCAACGTAATAACCGGAGTCTGGATACCCAATGAAACTGATCGGAGCCTGAACGCTCAACGTAATAACCGGAATCTCGATACCGAACGAAACTAACCGGAGCCTGAACGCTCAACGTAATAATCGGAGTCTTGATACTCAACGAAACTGACCGGAGCCTGAACGGTCAACGTAATAACCGGAGTCTGGATACCCAACGAAATTGACCGGATCCTGAACGCTCAACGTAATAACCGGAGTCTGGATACCCAACGAAACTGACCGGAGCCTGAACGTTCAACGTAATAACAGGAGTCTGGATACCCAACAAAATCGACCGGAGCCTGAACGCTCAACGTAGTAACCGGAATCTGGATACTCAACGAAACTAACTGGAGCCTGAACGCTCAACGTAATAACCGGAGTCAGGATACTCAACAAAACTGACTGGAGCCTGAACAATCAACGTAATAACTGGAGTCTAGATACAAAACGAAACTGACCGGAGCCTGAACGCTCAACGTAATAACCGGAGTCTAGATACCCAATGAAACTGACCGGAGCCTGAACGCTCAACGTAATAACCGGAATCTCGATACCCAACGAAACTAACTAGAGCCTGAACATTCAACGTAATAATCGGAGTCTTGATACTCAACGAAACTGACCGGAGCCTGAACGCTCAACGTGATAACCGGAGTCTGGATACCCAACGAAACTGACCAGAGCTTGAACGCTCAACGTAATAACCGGAGTCTGGATACCCAACGAAACTGACCGGAGCCTGCTCGCTCAACGTAATAACCGAAGTCTGGATACCTAACAAAACTGACTGGAGCCTGAACGTTCAACGTAAAAACCGGAGTCTGGATACCCAACAAAACTGACCGGAGCCTGAACGATCAACTTAATAACCGGAGTCTGGATACCCAACGAAACTGACCGGAGTCTGAACGCTCAACGTAATAACCGGAGTCTGGATACCCAACAAAATTGACCGGAATCTAGATACTCAACGAAACTAACCGGAGCCTGAACGCTCAACATAATAACCGGAGTCTGGATACTCAACGAAACGGACTGGAGCCTGAACAATCAACGTAATAACTGGAGTCTGGATACAAAACGAAACTGACCGGAGCCTGAACGCTCAACGTAATAACCGGAGTCTGGATACCCAATGAAACTGACCAGAGCCTGAACGCTCAACGTAATAACCGGAGTCTGGATACCCAACGAAACTGACCGGAGCCTGAACGCTCAACGTAATAACCGAAGTCTGGATACCAAACAAAACTGACCGGAGCCTAAACGCTCAACGTAATAACCGGAGTCTGGAGACCCAATGAATCTGACCGGATCCTGAACGCCTAATGTAATAACCAGAGTCTGGATACGCAACGAAACTGACCGGAGCCTGAACGATCAACGTAATAACCGGAGTCTAGATACCCAACGAAACTGACCGGAGCCTGAACGCTCAACGTAATAACCCGAATCTGGATACTCAACGAAACTAACCGGAGCCTGAACGCTCAACGTAATAACCGGAGTCTGGATACAAAACGAAACTGACCGGAGCCTGAACGCTCAACGTAATAACCGGAGTCTGAATACCCAACGAAACTGATCGGAGCCTAAACGCTCAACGTAATAACAGGAGTCAGGATACCCAACAAAATTGACCGGAGCCTGAACGCTCAATGTAATAACCCGAATCTGGATACTCAACGAAACTAACCGGAGCCTGAACGCTCAACGTAATAACCGGAGTATGGATACAAAACGAAACTGACCGGAGCCTGAACGCTCAACGTAATAACCGGAGTCTGGATACCCAATGAAACTGACCGGAGCCTGAACGCTCAGCGTAATAACCGGAATCTGGATACCTAACGAAACTAACCATAGCCTGAACGCTCAACGTAATAACCGGAGTCTTGATACTCAACGAAACTGACCGGAGCCGGAACGCTCAACGTAATAACTAGAGTCTGGATGCTCAACGAAAATGACCGGAGCTTGAACGCTCAACATAATAACCGGAGTCTGGATACCCAACGAAACTGACCGGAGCCTGCTCGCTCAACGTAATAACCGGAGTCTGGATACCCAACAAAACAGACCGGAGCCTGAACGTTCAACGTAAAAACAGGAGTATGGATACCCAACAAAACTGACCGGAGCCTGAACGCTCAACGTAATAACCGGAGTCTGGATACCCAATGAAACTGACCGGAGCCTGAACGCTCAACGTAATAACCGAAGTCTGGATACGAAATAAAATTAACCAGAGCCTGAACGTTCAACGTAAAAACCGGAGTCTGGATACCCAACAAAACTGACCGGAGCCTGAACGCTCAACGTAATAACCGGAGTCTGGATACCCAACGAAACTGACAGGAGCCTGAACGCTCAACGTAATAACCGAAGTCTGGATACCAAACAAAACTGACCGGAGCCTGAACGCTCAACGTAATAACCAGAGTCTGGAGACCCAACGAATCTGACCGGATCCTGAACGCTCAACGTAATAACCGGAGTCTGGATACCCAACAAAACTGAACGGAGCCAGAACGCTCAACGTAATAACCGGAGTCTGGATACTCAACGAAACTGACCGGAGCCGGAACGCTCAACGTAATAACTGGAGTCTGGATGCTAACCGAAACTGACCGGAGCCTGAACGCTTAACGTAATAACCGGAGTCTGGATACCCAACAAAACTGCCGGAGCCTGAACGCCTAATGTAATAACCAGAGTCTGGATACGCAACGAAACTGACCGGAGCCTGAACGATCAACGTAATAACCGGAGTCTGGATACCCAACGAAACTGACCGGAGCCTGAACGCTCAACGTAATAACCGGAGTCTGGATACCCAACGAAACTGATCGGAGCCTAAACGCTCAACGTAATAACAGGAGTCAGGATACCAAACAAAATTGACCGGAGCCTGAACGCTCAACGTAATAACCCGAATCTGGATACTCAACGCAACTAACCGGAGCCTGAACGCTCAACGTAATAACCGGAGTCTGGATACAAAACGAAACTGACCGGAGCCTGAACGCTCAACGTAATAACCGGAGTCTGGATACCCAATGAAACTGTCCGGAGCCTGAACGCTCAACGTAATAACCGGAATCTGGATACCTAACGAAACTGACCGGAGCCTGAACGCTCAACGTAATAACCGAAGTCTGGATACCAAACAAAACTGACCGGAGCCTGAACGCTCAACGTAATAACCGGAGTCTGGAGACCCAACGAAACTGACCGGAGCCTGAACGCTCAACGTAATAACCCGAATCTGGATACTCAACGAAACTAACCGGAGCCTGAGCGCTCAATGTAATAACCGGAGTCTTGATACCCAACAAAACTGATCGGAGCCTGAACGTTCAACGTAAAAACTAGAGTCTGAATACCCAACAAAACTGACCGGAGCCTGAACGTTCAACGTAATAACCGGAGTCTGGATACCCAACGAAACTGACCGGAGCCTGAACGCTCAACGTAATAACCGAAGTCTGGATACCAAATAAAACTGACCGGAGCCTGAACGCTCAACGTAATAACCGGAGTCTGGAGACCCAACGAATCTGACCGGATCCTGAACGCTCAACGTAATAACCGGAGTCTGGATACCCAACAAAACTGAACGGAGCCTGAACGCTCAACAATAACCGGAGTCTGGATACTCAACGAAACTGACCGGAGCCGGAACGCTCAACGTAATAACTGGAGTCTGGATGCTCAACGAAAATGACCGGAGTCTGAACGCTCAACATAATAACCGGAGTCTGGATACCCAACAAAACTGACCGGAGCCTGCTCGCTCAACGTAAAAACCGGAGTCTGGATACCCAACAAAACTGACCGGAGCCTGAACGCTCAACGTAAAAATCGGAGTCTGGATACCCAACAAAACTGACCGGAGCCTGAACGATCAACGTAATAACCGGAGTCTGGATACCCAACGAAACTGACCGGAGCCTGAACGCTAAACGTAATAACCGGATTATGGATAACCAACGAAACTGATTGGAGCCTGAACGGTCAACGTAAAAACCGGAGTCTGGATAACCAACAAAACTGACCGGAGCCTGAACGCTCAACGTAATAACCGGAGTCTGGATACCCAACGAAACTGACCGGAGCCTGAACGCTCAACGTAATAACCGGAGTCTGGATACCCAACGAAACTGATCGGAGCCTAAACACTCAACGTAATAACAGGAGTCAGGATACCCAACAAAATTGACCGGAGCCTGAACGCTCAACGTAATAACTCGAATCTGGATACTCAACGAAACTAACCGGAGCCTGAACGCTCAACGTAATAACCGGAGTCTGGATACAAAACGAAACTGACCGGAGCCTAAACGCTCAACGTAATAACCGGAGTCTGAATACCCAACGAAACTGATCGGAGCCTAAACGCTCAACGTAATAACAGGAGTCAGGATACCCAACAAAATTGACCGGAGCCTGAACGCTCAATGTAATAACCCGAATCTAGATACTCAACGAAACTAACCAGAGCCTGAACGCTCAACGTAATAACCGGAGTATGGATACAAAATGAAACTGACCGGAGCCTGAACGCTCAACGTAATAACCGGAGTCTGGATACCCAATGAAACTGACCGGAGCCTGAACGCTCAGCGTAATAACCGGAATCTGGATACCTAACGAAACTAACCGGAGCCTGAACGCTCAACGTAATAACCGGAGTCTTGATACTCAACGAAACTGACCGGAGCCGGAACGCTCAACGTAATAACTAGAGTCTGGATGCCCAACAAAACTGAACGGAGCCGGAAAGCTCAACGTAATAACCGGAGTCTGGATACTCAACGAAACTGACCGAAGCCGGAACGCTCAACGTAATGACTGGAGTCTGGATGCTCAACGAAACTGACCGGAGCCTGAACGCTTAACGTAATAACCGGAGTCTAGATACACAACAAAACTGCCGGAGCCTGAAAGCCTAATGTAATAACCAGAGTCTGGATACGCAACGAAACTGACCGGAGCCTGAACGATCAACGTAATAACCGGAGTCTGGATACCCAACGAAACTGACCGGAGCCTGAACGCTCAACGTAATAACCGGAGTCTGGATACCCAACGAAACTGATCGGAGCCTAAACGCTCAACGTAATAACAGGAGTCAGGATACCAAACAAAATTGACCGGAGCCTGAACGCTCAACGTAATAACCTGAATCTGGATACTCAACGAAACTAACCGGAGCCTGAACGCTCAACGTAATAGCTGGAGTCTGGATACAAAACGAAACTGACTGGAGCCTGAACGCTCAACGTAATAACCGGAGTCTGGATACCCAATGAAACTGTCCGGAGCCTGAACGCTCAACGTAATAACCGGAATCTGGATACCTAATGAAACTGACCGGAGCCTGAACGCTCAATGTAATAACCGAAGTCTGGATACCAAACAAAACTGACCGGAGCCTGAACGCTCAACGTAATAACCGGAGTCTGGAGACCCAACGAAACTGACCGGAGCCTGAACGCTCAACGTAATAACCCGAATCTGGATACTCAACGAATCTAACCAGAGCCTGAACGCTCAATGTAATAACCGGAGTCTTGATACCCAACAAAACTGATCGGAGCCTGAACGTTCAACGTAAAAACCAGAGTCTGAATACCCAACAAAACTGACCGGAGCCTGAACGCTCAACGTAATAACCGGAGTCTGGATACCCAACGAAACTGACCGGAGCCTGAACGCTCAACGTAATAACCGAAGTCTGGATACCAAATAAAACTGACCATAGCCTGAACGCTCAACGTAATAACCGGAGTCTGGAGACCCAACGAATCTGACCGGATCCTGAATGCTCAACGTAATAACCGGAGTCAGGATACCCAACAAAACTGAACGGAGCCTGAACGCTCAACAATAACCGGAGTCTAGATACCCAACAAAACTGAACGGAGCCTGAACGCCTAATGTAATAACCAGAGTCTGGATACGCAACGAAACTGACCGGAGCCTGAACGATCAACGTAATAACCGGAGTCTGGATACCCAACGAAACTGACCGGAGCCTGAACGCTCAACGTAATAACCGGAGTCTGGATACCCAACGAAACTGATCGGAGCCTAAACGCTCAACGTAATAACAGGAGTCAAGATACCCAACAAAATTGACCGGAGCCTGAACGCTCAACGTAATAACCGGAATCTGGATACTCAACGAAACTAACCGGAGCCTGAACGCTCAACGTAATAACCGGAGTCTGGATACTCAACGAAACTGACTGGAGCCTGAACAATCAACGTAATAACTGGAGTCTGGATACAAAATGAAACTGACCGGAGTCTGAACGCTGAACGTAATAACCGGAGTCTGGATACCCAATGAAACTGACCGGAGCCTGAACGCTTAATGTAACAACCGGAATCTCGATACCCAACGAAACTAACCGGAGCCTGAACGCTCAACGTAATAACCGGAGTCTTGATACTCAACAAAACTGACCGGAGCCTGAACGCTCAACGTAATAACCGGAGTCTGGATACCCAACGAAACTGACCGGAGCCTGAACGCTCAACGTAATAACCGGAGTCTGGATACTTAACGAAACTGACTGGAGCCTGAACGATCAACGTAATAACTGGAGTCTGATACCCAACAAAACTGACCGGAGCCTGAACGTTCAACGTAAAAACCGGAGTCTGGATACCCAACGAAGTTGACCGGAGCCTGAACGCTCAATGTAATAACCGAGGTCTGGATACCCAACAAAACTGACCGGAGCCTGAACGCTCAACGTAATAACCGGAGTCTGGATACCCAACGAAACTGACCGGAGCATGCTCGCTCAACGTAATAACCGGAGTCTGGATACCCAACAAAACAGACCGGAGCCTGAACGTTCAACGTAAAAACAGGAGTCTGGATACCCAACAAAACTGATCGGAGCCTGAACGCTCAACGTAATAACCGGAGTCAGGATACCCAACGAAACTAACCGGAGCCTGAACGCTTAACGTAATAACCGAAGTCTGGATACCCAACAAAATTGACCGGAGCCTGAACGTTCAACGAAAAAACCGGAGTCTGGATACCCAACAAAACTGACCGGAGCCTGAACGCTCAACGTAATAACCAGAGTCTGGATACCCAACGAAACTGACCGGAGCCTGAACGCTCAACGTAATAACCGAAGTCTGGATACCAAACAAAACTGACCGGAGCCTGAACGCTCAACGTAGTAACCGGAGTCTGGAGACCCAACGAATCTGACCGGATCCTGAACGCTCAACGTAATAACCGGAGTTTGGATACCCAACAAAACTGAACGGAGCCGGAACGCTCAACGTAATAACCGGAGTCTGGATACTCAACGAAACTGACCGGAGCCGGAACGCTCAACGTAATAACTGGAGTCTAGATGCTCAACGAAACTGACCGGAGCCTGAACGCTTAACGTAATAACCGGAGTCTAGATACCCAACAAAACTGCCGGAGCCTGAACGCCTAATGTAATAACCTGAGTCTGGATACGCAACGAAACTGACCGGAGCCTGAACGATCAACGTAATAACCGGAGTCTGGATACCCAACGAAACTGACCGGAGCCTGAACGCTCAACGTAATAACCGGAGTCTGGATACCCAACGAAACTGATCGGAGCCTAAACGCTCAACGTAATAACAGGAGTCAGGATACCAAACAAAATTGACCGGAGCCTGAACGCTCAACGTAATAACCCGAATCTGGATACTCAACGAAACTAACCGGTGCCTGAACGCTCAACGTAATAACCAGAGTCTGGATACAAAACGAAACTGACCGGAGCCTGAACGCTCAACGTAATAACCGGAGTCTGGATACCCAATGAAACTGACCGGAGCCTGAACGCTCAACGTAATAACCGAAGTCTGGATACCAAACAAAACTGACCGGAGCCTGAACGCTCAACGTAATAACCGGAGTCTGGAGACCCAACGAAACTGACCGGAGCCTGAACGCTCAACATAATAACCCGAATCTGGATACTCAACGAAACTAACCGGAGCCTGAACGCTCAATGTAATAACCGGAGTCTTGATACCCAACAAAACTGATCGGAGCCTGAACGTTCAACGTAAAAACCAGAGTCTGGATACCCAACAAAACTGACCGGAGCCTGAACGCTCAACGTAATAACCGGAGTCTGGATACCCAACGAAACTGACCGAAGCCTGAACGCTCAACGTAATAACCGAAATCTGGATACCAAATAAAACTGACCGGAGCCTGAACGCTCAACGTAATAACCGGAGTCTGGAGACCCAACGAATCTGACAGGATCCTGAACGCTCAACGTAATAACCGGAGTCTGGATACCCAACAAAACTGAACGGAGCCTGAACGCTCAACAATAACCGGAGTCTGGATACTCAACGAAACTGACCGGAGCCGGAATGCTCAACGTAATAACTGGAGTCTGGGTGCTCAACGAAAATGACCGGAGTCTGAACGCTCAACATAATAACCGGAGTCTGGATACCCAACGAAACTGACCGGAGCCTGCTCGCTCAACGTAATAACCGGAGTCTGGATACCCAACAAAACTGACCGGAGCCTGAACATTCAACGTAAAAATCGGAGTCTGGATACCCAACAAAACTGACCGGAGCCTGAACGCTCAACGTAATAACCGGAGTCTGGATGCCCAACGAATTTGACCGGAGCCTGAACGCTCAACGTAATAACCGAAGTCTGGATACCCAACAAAACTGACCGGAGCCTGAACGTTCAACGTAAAAACCGGAGTCTGGATACCCAACAAAACTGACAGGAGCCTGAACGCTCAACGTAATAACCGGAGTCTGGATACCCATAGAAACTGACCGGAGCCTGAACGCTCAACGTAATAACCGAAGTCTGGATACCAAACAAAAATGACCGGAGCCTGAACGTTCAACGTAATAACCGGAGTCTGGAGACCCAACGAATCTGACCGGATCCTGAACGCTCAACGTAATAACCGGAGTCTAGATACCCAACAAAACTGAATGGAGCCTGAACGCTCAACGTAATAACCGGAGTCTGGATACTCAACGAAACTGACCGGAGCCGGAACGCTCAATGTAATAACTGGAGTCTGGATGCTCAACGAAACTGACCGGAGCCTGAACGCTTAAGGTAATAACCGGAGTCTAGATACCCAACAAAACTGAACGGAGCCTGAACGCCTAATGTAATAACCAGAGTCTGGATACGCAACGAAACTGACCGGAGCCTGAACGATCAACGTAATAACCGGAGTCTGGATACCCAACGAAACTGACCGGAGCCTGAACGCTCAACGTAATAACCGGAGTCTGGATACCCAAAGAAACTGATCGGAGCCTAAACGCTCAACGTAATAACAGGAGTCAGGATACCCAACAAAATTGACCGGAGCCTGAACGCTCAACGTAATAACCGGAATCTGGATACTCAACAAAACTAACCGGAGCCTGAACGCTCAACGTAATAACCGGAGTCTGGATACTCAACGAAACTGACTGGAGCCTGAACAATCAACGTAATAACTGGAGTTTGGATACAAAATGAAACTGACCGGAGCCTGAACGCTGAACGTAATAACCGGAGTCTGGATACCCAATAAAACTGACCGGAGCCTGAACGCTCAATGTAATAACCGGAATCTCGATACCCAACGAAACTAACCGGAGCCTGAACGCTCAACGTAATAACCGGAGTCTTGATACTCAACGAAACTGACCGGAGCCTGAACGCTCAACGTAATAACCGGAGTCTGGATACCCAACGAAACTAACCGGAGCCTGAACGCTCAACGTAATAACCGGAGTCTGGATACTCAACGAAACTGACTGGAGCCTGAACAATCAACGTAATAACTGGAGTCTGATACCCAACAAAACTGACCGGAGCCTGAACGCTCAACGTAATAACCGGAGTCTGAATACCCAACGAAACTGACCGGAGCCTGAACGCTCAATGTAATAACCGAAGTCTGGATACCAAACAAAACTGACCGGAGCCTGAACGCTCAACGTAATAACCAGAGTCTAGAGACCCAATGAAACTGACCGGAGCCTGAACGCTCAACGTAATAACCGGAGTCTGGATACCTAACGAAACTGACCGGAGCCTGAACGCTCAACGTAATAATCGGAGTCTGGATACCCAACAAAACTGACCTGAGCCTGAACGCTCAACGGAAAAACCGGAGTCTGGATACCCAACGAATCTGACCGGAGCCTGAACGCTCAACGTAATAACCGGAGTCTGGATACCCAACAAAACTGAACGGAGCCTGAACGCTCAACGTAATAACCGGAGTCTGGATACTCAACGAAACTGACCGGAGCCGGAACGCTCAACGTAATAACTGGAGTCTGGATGCTCAACAAAACTGACCGGAGCCTGAACGCTTAACGTAATAACCGGAGTCTAGATACCCAACAAAACTGAACGGAGCCTGAACGCCTAATGTAATAACCAGAGTCTGGATACGCAACGAAACTGACTGGAGCCTGAACGATCAACGTAATAACCGGAGTCTGGATACCCAATGAAACTGACCGGAGCCTGAACGCTCAACGTAATAACCGGAGTCTGGATACCCAACGAAACTGATCGGAGCCTAAACGCTCAACGTAATAACAGGAGTCAGGATACCCAACAAAATTGACCGGAGCCTGAACCCTCAACGTAATAACCCGAATCTGGATACTCAACGAAACTAACCAGAGCCTGAACGCTCAACGTAATAACCGGAGTCTGGATACAAAACGAAACTGACCGGAGCCTGAACGCTCAACGTAATAATCGGAGTCTGGATACCCAATGAAACTGACTGGAGCCTGAACGCTCAACGTAATAACCGGAATCTGGATACCTAACGAAACTAACCGGAGCCTGAACGCTCAATGTAATAACCGGAGTCTTGATACCCAACAAAACTGACCGGAGCCTGAACGTTCAACGTAACAACCGGAGTCTGGATACCCAACAAAACTGACCGGAGCCTGAACGCTCATCATAATAACCGGAGTCGGGATACCCAACGAAACTGACCGGAGCCTGAACGCTCAACGTAATAACCGAAGTCTGGATACCAAAGAAAACTGACCGGAGCCTGAACGATCAACGTAATAACCGGAGTCTGGATACCTAACGAAACTGACCAGAGCCTGAACGCTAAACGTAATAACCGGATTATGGATACCCAACGAAACTGATCGAAGCCTAAACGCTCAATGTAATAACAGGAGTCTGGATACCCAACAAAATTGACCGGAGCCTGAACGCTCAACGTAATAACCGGAATCTGGATACTCAACGAAACTAACCGGAGCCTGAACGCTCAACGTAATAACCGGAGTCTGGATACTCAACGAATCTGACTGGAGCCTGAACAATCAACGTAATAACTGGAGTCTGGATACAAAACGAAACTGACCGGAGCCTGAACGCTCAACGTAATAACCGGAGTCTGGATACCCAATGAAACTAACCGGAGCCTGAACGCTCAACGTAATAACCGGAATCTCGATACCCAACGAAACTAACCGGAGCCTGAACGCTCAACGTAATAACCGGAGTCTGGATACCCAACGAAACTAACCAGAGCCTGCTCGCTCAACGTAATAACCGGAGTCTGGATACCCAACAAAGCTGACCGGAGCCTGAACGCTCAACGTAATAACCGGAGTCTGGATACCCAACGAAACTGACCGGAGCCTGCTCGCTCAACGTAATAACCGGAGTCTGGATACCCAACAAAACTGACCGGAGCCTGAACTTTCAACGTAAAAACCGGAGTCTGGATACGCAACAAAACTGACCGGAGCCTGAACGCTCAACGTAATAACCGGAGTCTGGATACCCAACGAAATTGACCGGAGCCTGAACGCTCAACGTAATAACCGAAGTCTGGATACCAAACAAAACTGACCGGAGACTGAACGCTCAACGTAATAACCGGAGTCTGGAGACCCAATGAAACTGAGCGGAGCATGAACGCTCAACGTAATAACTGGAGTCGGATACCCAACGAACCTGACCGGAGCCTGAACGCTCAACGTAATAACCGGAGTCTGGATACCCAACAAAACTGACCTGAGCCTGAACGCTCAACGTAATAACCGGAGTCTGGATACTCAACGAAACTGACCGGAGCCGGAACGCTCAACTTCATAACTGGAGTCTGGATGCTCAACGAAACTGACCGGAGCCTGAACGCTTAACGTAATAACCGGAGTCTAGATACCCAACAAAACTGACCGGAGCCTGAACGCCTAATGTAATAACCAGAGTCTGGATACACAATGAAACTGACCGGAGCCTAAACGATCAAATTAATAACCGGAGTCTGGATACCCAACGAAACTGACCGGAGCCTGAACGCACAACGTAATAATAGGAGTCTGGATACCAAACAAAACTGACCGGAGGCTGAATGCTCAACGTAATAACCGGAGTCTGGATACCCAATGAAACTGATCGGAGCCTAAACGCTCAACGTAATAACAGGAGTCTGGATACCCAACAAAATTGACCGGAGCCTGAACGCTCAACGTAATAACCGGAATCTGGATACTCAACGAAACTAACCGGAGCCTGAACGCTCAACGTAATAACCGGAGTCTGGATACCCAACAAAACTGAACGGAGCCTGAACGCTCAACGTAATAACCGGAGTCTGGATACTCAACGAAACTGACCAGAGCCGGAACGCTCAACGTAATAACTGGAGTTTGGATGCTCAACGAAACTGACCGGAGCCTGAACGCTTAACGTAATAACCGGAGTCTAGATACCCAACATAACTGAACAGAGCCTGAACGCCTAATGTAATAACCAGAGTCTGGATACGCAACGAAACTCGCCGGAGCCTGAACGATCAACGTAATAACCGGAGTCTGGATACCCAACAAAACTGACCGGAGCCTGAACGCACAACGTAATAACCGGAGTCTGGATACCCAACGAAACTGATCGGAGCCTAAACGCTCAACGTAATAACAGGAGTCAGGATACCCAACAAATTTGACCGGAGCCTGAACGCTCAACGTAATAACCCGAATCTGGATACTCAACGAAACTAACCGGAGCCTGAACGCTTAACGTAATAACCGGAGTCTGGATACAAAACGAAACTGACCGGAGCCTGAACGCTCAACGTAATAACCGGAGTCTGGATACCCAATGAAACTGACTAGAGCCTGAACGCTCAACGTAATAACCGGAATCTGGATACCTAACGAAACTAACCGGAGCCTGAACGCTCAACGTAATAACCGGAGTCTTGATACCCAACAAAACTGACCGGAGCCTGAACGTTCAACGTAAAAACCGGAGTCTGGATACCCAACAAAACTGACCGGAGCCTGAACGCTCATCATAATAACCGGAGTTGAAGGAAAATTGCGATCTAAACGCAGCGGAAAACAAAAAATTTTCCTTTAGTGATCCTCACGAATGAGCATGGTCAGTGATAGAATCGTTACCTCTTTGTGGCGATTCAGATCTTTGATGCAGCGATCACAAGCGTTGATGAAGTGCAACGCCTCTACTCAGTCCACACGAACAGCTTCCGGTCACAGTGCTAGCTGCTTACGAACGGAATTATTTGAGTGAGAAAAGAGAATCAAAAACGAAATTGCATCAAGTGAAAGCTTCATCACAAGGGTTCCTTTTATAGACTCTCTTGTGGGCTGCGGGCTAAAACCCTAATTCACATGATCCATAATAATATTATATATTATTATAATAACTATTATTATAATAAATATATTTATTTTATTATTATTTTATAACCATTATAAAATAACAATAATTATTATTATATTATCCGAATTTCTATTTTTCACTTAAGTGCACCGTACCTTACGGTGTTCCTTTGATTTCTCTATCTCTCATCAAACTGTCCTTATGTGTGTGACCCTGTAGGATTTCGTAACGTTGGTAATTATATTAAATTATATATATTTAACATAATAAACAGTAAGCGGTATCTAGCAACACATCACTGCTACCCAAGTCACGAAAATGTCATGTGATCTGACAAAACCTTTTTCGTGATAATATATGTTTGTACAATTACCCTTTTGCCCCTATGTCTATATTGAACACAAGGCATACACTGTGTCATCCTTGTCCAGTTCAATATTGGGCCCTTAGACATTTCTCCTGTTATGCAGGATTGGCAAATTCCATCTAGGACACTCATGTCCCTCAGCATGCTTCGTGGAGTGCCCATCAACTGTCTTTATGATTATCCAGTTACGGATAATGTTTGATCAGCAATAAAGCACCCGACTCTACATCTAGGGTCCATAGTGGTTTCAGGTCGAAGGGTGGTAATACACCATTATCACCATGAGAATAACTTATGACACTTTGCATAACATACTATGTAGTATTCTCATAGCGGGTCAATCCGGTATAAATATTACTCCTAATATTTATACCTATGTCAAGACTTGATAACTCTTTATCCATGATCCATGAGATGTGATCATCAGTCTATCTTCATAATAGTCTCAATGCTTTTAATGTTATCCCACTTTGCAATAAAGCTTGACTACGGATATTTTAAGAATAATGTCTTTATGTTTAATGGGATCTCATGATTAAGTCACACTTAACATTTCATTAAACAGACTAACTATTCTAGGGACTTCATTATTCTGAAAGACAAACATAATAAAGAAATGCCTTTTATTATTAAACGAATAATCCGATACAAGTACCAAAAAGTATTGGCCTCTAGGGCTTACACCAACAATCTCCCACTAGCACTAGAGCCAATTAGGCATACCCTTAATACCCATAGATCTAGTATGACCATCATGCTTCTGTTGCGCAAGAGGCTTTGTTAATGGGTCAGCGATATTGTCAAGTGTAGGTACTCTGCATATCTTCACATCTCCCCGATCGATTATCTCTCGAATGAGGTGATAACGCCTAAGTATGTGTTTGGATCGTTGGTGAGATCTAGGCTCCTTAGCTTGTGCGATAGCACCATTGTTATCACAATATAAACCAATGGGATCCACAATGCTAGGGACTATGCCAAGTTCACTAATGAACTTCTTGATCCAAACAGCTTCCTTTGCTGCATTTGAGGCAGCAATATACTCGGCCTCAGTTGTAGAATCAGCAACTGTTTCTTGCTTTGAACTTTTCCAGCTCACAGCGCCACCATTGAGACAGAACACATAACCAGATTGTGATCTAAAATCATCCTTATCTGTCTGGAAGCTAGCATCAGTGTAACCAATTACATCAAGCTCTTCCTGACCTCCATATATCAAGAATGAATCCTTAGTCCTTCTCAAGTACTTAAGGATATTCTTGACAGCTACCCAGTGAGCATCACCGGGATCAGATTGGTACCTACTCGTTGCACTTAATGCATACGAGACATCTGGTCGAGTACATAACATGGCATACATGATAGATCCTATTGCAGATGCATATGGAATCTTATTCATGCGATCCCTTTCTTCCTTAGTTGAAGGGGATTGTGTTTTTGATAAACACAGACCATGTTGCATAGGTATGAATCCTTTCTTGGAATCATGCATATTAAAGCGTCTCAACACTTTATCTATGTATGTACTCTGACTTAGGCCAAGCAGTTTTTGTGATCTATCTCTATAGATCCTAATTCCTAATATATAGGCTGCTTCACCTAGGTCTTTCATAGAAAAACAATTCCCTAACCAAGTTTTCACTTGTTGCAAGGTAGGGACATCGTTTCCAATGAGTAATATGTCATCTACATATAATACCAAAAACACGATCATGCTCCCACTAACCTTCTTGTAGACACAAGGTTCATCTTCATTTTTGATGAATCCATATTGTTTTACGGTTTCATCAAAACGAAGATTCCAGCTTCTGGAAGCTTGCTTCAATCCATAGATTGATCGCTGTAACTTGCATATCTTTTGGGCATCTTGTGGTATGTCAAATCCTTCAGGTTGTGTCATGTACACATCCTCAAGAAGATTCCCATTAAGGAAAGCAGTTTTGACATCCATCTGCCATATTTCATAATCATGATATGCAGCGATGGCAAGTAAAATCCGAACAGATTTAAGCATTGCAACTGGTGAAAAGGTTTCATCATAGTCAACCCCATGAATTTGTTTATAGCCTTTTGCAACCAGTCTTGCTTTATAGGTATGTACCTTACCATCCATGTCAGTCTTCTTCTTGAAGACCCACTTGCATCCTATAGGGTTAACTCCTATAGGAGGTTCTACCAAGGTCCAAACCTGGTTTGTGTACATGGAATCCATTTCAGATTTCATGGCTTCTAGCCACTTCTCAGACTCAGGACCAGTTATGGCCTCTTTGTAGGTCACAGGCTCATCTTGATCCATGAGTAATACATCACCCTGATCACTTATGAGATATCCATATCTCTCAGGTTGGTGACGTATCCTGCTTGACCTACGCTGGTCTTGTTCTTCTTGAGCAGGTTGCTCTTCCACAACTACTTGTGTTTCCCGCTCTAGTTCCTCCATAGGTGTTTCAATGTTTTGTGATTCTTGAATTTCTTCAAGCTCTATTTTCCTCCCACTGTTTCCTTTGGAAATAAAATCCCTTTCCAGAAAGACTCCAGTTCGAGCGACAAACACTTTGCCCTCAGAAGGATTGTAGAAGTAATATCCTCTTGTTTCTTTAGGATACCCCACAAATAAGCATTTGTCAGATTTGGGCTCAAGCTTGGTTGAAATTTGTCGTTTGACGTAAACCTCGCAACCCCAAATCTTCATGTAAGACATATGTGGTTTCTTACCACTCCATATCTCATATGGTGTCTTATCAACCTTTTTGGATGGAACACGGTTAAGTGTGTAAGCTGCTGTTAATAATGCATGTCCCCAAAAGGAGTTTGGAAGATCGACGTGACTCATCATGGATCGGACCATGTCTAACAAGGTTCGATTTCTTCTCTCAGATACACCATTCCATTGTGGTGTTCCAGGAGGAGTAAGTTGGGATAGAATCCCATACTCTTTTAGATGGTCATCAAATTCTAGGCTTAAATATTCACCGCCTCGATCTGATCGAAGAACTTTAATATTCTTACCTAGTTGGTTTTGTACTTCATTCTTGAATTCCTTGAACTTTTCAAAGGACTCAGATTTGTGTTTCATTAAATACACATATCCGTATCTACTGAAGTCATCAGTAAAAGTGATGAAGTACTGAAAACCTCCTCTGGCTGGTATGTTCAGTGGTCCACATACATCAGTATGTATGAGTGCCAAAAGATCATTAGCCCTTTCACCTTTTCCTGTGAATGGGGATTTTGTCATCTTTCCAATTAAACAAGATCTGCATGTCTCGTATGATTCATAATCAAAAGAGTCCAAGAGTCCATCTTTATGGAGTTTGGAAATGCGTTTCTCATTTATGTGGCCTAATCGACAGTGCCAAAGGTAAGTTGGATTCAACTCATTAGGTTTCAACCTTTTAGTATTAATGTTATAAATTGGCATTTCAAGATCAAGGACATATAGTCCATTATTCATTTTTGCAGTAGCATAGAATATATCATTCAAATAAATGGAGCAACAATTGTTCCTTATTATGAATGAAAAACCAAACTTGTCCAAACAAGAAACGGAAATAATATTCCTGCTAATTGCAGGTACATAATAACAGTTCTCTAACTGAATTATTAAACCACTAGGTAAAGTTAAAACATAAGTTCCTACAGCTAAAGCAGCAACCTTTGCTCCATTGCCAACTCGTAGGTCAACTTCACCTTTTGCCAAATTTCTACTCCTTTTTAGTCCCTGCACATTAGTACAAATGTGAGAACCGCATCCAGTATCTAATACCCATGATGCAGAAGTAGATAAATTAATTTCAATAACAAAAATACCTGAATTTGAAGTCTCTACTCCATTATTCTTATCTTCCAGGTACTTTGGGCAATTTCTCTTCCAATGTCCGGTCTTACCGCAATGGAAGCAAGTGCCCTCCTTTGCTATTCCTCCACTAGGCTTCAAAACAGGAGGAGTGGGTTTGGTTTTGGCAACTTCCTTGCCTTTCCCTCTACCACCCTGTTTGATGGGCCTCTTGTTCTGTTTCTTTCCATTACTGACCATCAGAATGGATTTCCCTTTTGTCTTCATATTCTGCTCAGCAGTTCTCAACATGCCTAGCAGTTCTGGAAGACTTTTGTCCAAGTCATTCATATTGAAATTCAGGACAAACTGACTGAAGCTCTCTGGCAACGATTGCAAGATCAGATCAATCGCAAGTTCCTTTCCAAGGGGAAACCCTAATCTGTCAAGGTTCTCCACATACCCAATCATCTTGAGTACATGGGGACTTACAGGGGCTCCCTCAGCTAACTTGCTGTTAAAAAGGGACTTTGAAACCTGAAACCTCTCATTTCTTGCTTGCTCTTGATAAAGCGTTTTCAGATGTCCGATCATATCGAATGCAGACATGTTCTCGTGTTGCTTTTGCAACTCAGAGTTCATGGTAGCAAGCATGAGGCAAGCGGTTTCATTGGCATCATCGAAATGCTTCTTATAAGCATCTCTTTCTGCCTTTGGTGCAGAACTAGGAGGTTCCTCCTCAGGAACTGGTGTCTCCAAGACATACAGCTTCTTATCGTGCTTGAGGACAATCCTCAGATTACGGTGCCAATCCAGGAAATTTGTCCCAGACAATTTTTCCTTATCTAGGATGGATCGCAAAATATTGTTCGATGTGTTTGTTGTCATGGTAATCTACAAGAGAAATATGAAAATATAAGTATCATTAAAACAACATATTTAATTAGGCCTTTAATCAAATATGCTCCCACTATTTTATTCAAAACAAATGACCCTCATCATTTGATTCGGAAAATCCCGTTGGAAGACTTTCTAGTGGGTCGAGATCCATGTTTCACTTTGTTTTAAGTCAGCGTTAGGCTAATTACACAAAACTAAGTTATTTAGGTAGGAACTCCTTCCAATTGTATCTCATACAACTCTCGAATATTTTCAATTGGGTGAATAACTCCTTATTCTGATCCATCACATGAATCATTCCCAATTCTTGCTTCTAAACATATATAATCTTATTATAATTTGTTTAGTTAAGTTTGACCCATTGTTTTAGCAATTGGATATTACAATTATCCCATCACACCTTACTAATATAGAACATGCACCTCGCGTAGGCGAAACCTACAATGCTCGAAACTAGTCTTGATGAGTGCTAAAAATTGGAAAGCATAAACTTAATATTTAATTTTGAGGGAATTTGTTATTAGTTTGATCTCACCGGCTTCACATGCAAAACGTCTCTCACATGCATCAACATACAATTACATGCATAAACATACATATAAAAAAGATACAATTATGGCCCCTAACGCAATTGTTCTCTCAAGCCAATGAGAGAACCTAAGCTAACCTAATAACGATCTAAGCTTCTCCAAGCATGATCTCCAAGGTTATCCTCCTTTAATATTGAATACTTCCTTTTTTTTTTTTCATAACATAATATTACATTACATATAAGAAAACTCGTTTTACATACGAGGGAGTGAGATGAGAAAAGAAGTTACATAAAGAGATTGAGAGAGAGGCACGACACGCAGGCCGTATTCAAAAATCCCAAAACAAAACTAAGGCCATAACTGATCACCACAAATAAATAATAATAAACACACTTTTATTATTAGTTTAAAATTCCGATAATTAAATAAACTAAATTAAATTTCGACTGATTGATCACACTTTGCAGACTTAGCCGGGGGTTCCGCTGCCCGGTCAGCGGACGGTGGTTCACGTCGTTTCCTGCACAACTTTTGTGCATTTACAATCCCAACCGGAAAAGTCTGCGGCAATACAACACTTGTACTGCCATTAATCCTAATGCAACAATTTCATGCCGTCAAACACAACTCGATTGATAACTCAATATGATAGATCAACATATCATTGCTTCACCATACTAACGTCGGATTCCGAAGCGAATGAAAGTGATGATCTTTCAAAAGAATTACAATCCTTATGTGATTGAATGGATGAAATCAAAACAGTATATCCCATATACCATCTTTGCATCAGAATTTCTTATATCTTATATAAAAGTGATCGATCTAATTGTGTAACCTATGGATGATCAATGTATCGCACAACTTCACCATACTAATGTCGGATTCCGAAGCATAATCAACATCAATCATCCAAATCGTACACAACAGATGCCAAATTTAATTAATCGTTTATTGTTAAATTCATTCTGTGTTTTAATCGAATCAAATACAGAAAAGAAGGAAATTTAACAGCTATCAGATCCATGGTTTCGTAAGTGGCTCTGATACCACTGAAGGAAAATTGCGATCTAAACGCAGCGGAAAACAAAAAATTTTCCTTTAGTGATCCTCACGAATGAGCATGGTCAGTGATAGAATCGTTA
This sequence comes from Lathyrus sativus, assembly GCA_963859935.3. Classification (NCBI taxonomy): domain Eukaryota; kingdom Viridiplantae; phylum Streptophyta; class Magnoliopsida; order Fabales; family Fabaceae; genus Lathyrus; species Lathyrus sativus. Next base: position 417,547 of record CAWUDS030000639.1, read on the forward strand.
CCTCTTTGTGGCGATTCAGATCTTTGATGCAGCGATCACAAGCGTTGATGAAGTGCAACGCCTCTACTCAGTCCACACGAACAGCTTCCGGTCACAGTGCTAGCTGCTGACGAACGGAATTATTTGAGTGAGAAAAGAGAATCAAAAACGAAATTGCATCAAGTGAAAGCTTCATCACAAGGGTTCCTTTTATAGACTCTCTTGTGGGCTGCGGGCTAAAACCCTAATTCACATGATCCATAATAATATTATATATTATTATAATAACTATTATTATAATAAATATATTTATTTTATTATTATTTTATAACCATTATAAAATAACAATAATTATTATTATATTATCCGAATTTCTATTTTTCACTTAAGTGCACCGTACCTTACGGTGTTCCTTTGATTTCTCTATCTCTCATCAAACTGTCCTTATGTGTGTGACCCTGTAGGATTTCGTAACGTTGGTAATTATATTAAATTATATATATTTAACATAATAAACAGTAAGCGGTATCTAGCAACACATCACTGCTACCCAAGTCACGAAAATGTCATGTGATCTGACAAAACCTTTTTCGTGATAATATATGTTTGTACAATTACCCTTTTGCCCCTATGTCTATATTGAACACAAGGCATACACTGTGTCATCCTTGTCCAGTTCAATATTGGGCCCTTAGACATTTCTCCTGTTATGCAGGATTGGCAAATTCCATCTAGGACACTCATGTCCCTCAGCATGCTTCGTGGAGTGCCCATCAACTGTCTTTATGATTATCCAGTTACGGATAATGTTTGATCAGCAATAAAGCACCCGACTCTACATCTAGGGTCCATAGTGGTTTCAGGTCGAAGGGTGGTAATACACCATTATCACCATGAGAATAACTTATGACACTTTGCATAACATACTATGTAGTATTCTCATAGCGGGTCAATCCGGTATAAATATTACTCCTAATATTTATACCTATGTCAAGACTTGATAACTCTTTATCCATGATCCATGAGATGTGATCATCAGTCTATCTTCATAATAGTCTCAATGCTTTTAATGTTATCCCACTTTGCAATAAAGCTTGACTACGGATATTTTAAGAATAATGTCTTTATGTTTAATGGGATCTCATGATTAAGTCACACTTAACATTTCATTAAACAGACTAACTATTCTAGGGACTTCATTATTCTGAAAGACAAACATAATAAAGAAATGCCTTTTATTATTAAACGAATAATCCGATACAAGTACCAAAAAGTATTGGCCTCTAGGGCTTACACCAACAGGAGTCTGGATACCCAACGAAACTGACCGGAGCCTGAACGCTCAACGTAATAACCGAAGTCTGGATACCAAACAAAACTGACCGGAGCCTGAACGATCAACGTAATAACCGGAGTCTGGATACCTTACAAAACTGACCGGAGCCTGAACAATCAACGTAATAACTGGAGTCTGGATACAAAACGAAACTGACCGGAGCCTGAACACTCAACGTAATAACCGGAGTCTAGATACCCAATGAAACAGACCGAAGCCTGAACGCTCAACGTAATAACCGGAATCTCGATACCCAACGAAACTAACCGGAGCCTGAACGCTCAACGTAATAACCGGAGTCTGGCTACCCAACGAAACTGATCGGAGCCTGCTCGCTCAACGTAATAACCGGAGTCTGGATACCCAACAAAACTGACCGGAGCCTGAACGCTCAACGTAATAACCGGAGTCTGGATACCCAACGAAACTGACCGAAGCCTGCTCGCTCAACGTAATAACCGGAGTCTGGATACCCAACAAAACTGACCGGAGCCTGAACTTTCAACGTAAAAACCGGAGTCTGGATACCCAACAAAACTGACCGGAGCCTGAACGCTCAACGTAATAACCGGAGTCTGGATACCCAACGAAACTGATCGGAGCCTGAACGCTCAACGTAATAACCGAAGTCTGGATACCAAACAAAACTGACCGGAGACTGAACGCTCAACGTAATAACCAGAGTCTGGAGACCCAATGAAACTGACCGGAGCCTGAACGCTCAACGTAATAACCGGAGTCTGGATACCCAACGAACCTGACCGGAGCCTGAACGCTCAACGTAATAATCGGGGTCTGGATAACCAACAAAACTGACCTGAGCTTGAACGCTCAACGTAATAACCAGAGTCTGGATACTCAACGAAACTGACTGGATCCGGAACGCTCAACTTCATAACTGGAGTCTGGATGCTCAACGAAATTGACCGGAGCCTGAACGCTTAACGTAATAACCGGAGTCTAGATACCCAACAAAACTGACCGGAGCCTGAACGCCTAATGTAATAACCAGAGTCTGGATACACAACGAAACTGACAGGAGCCTAAACGATCAAATTAATAACCGGAGTCTGGATACCCAACGAAATTGACCGGAGCCTGAACGCACAATGTAATAATAGGAGTCTGGATACCCAACAAAACTGACCGGAGGCTGAACGCTCAACGTAATAACTGGAGTCTGGATACCCAATGAAACTGATCGGAGCCTAAACGCTCAACGTAATAACAGGAGTCTGGATACCCAACAAAATTGACCGGAGCCTAAACGCTCAACGTAATAACCAGAATCTGGATACTCAACGAAACTAACCGGAGCCTGAACGCTCAATGTAATAACCGGAGTCTGGATACAAAACGAAATTGACCAGAGCCTGAACGCTCAACGTAATAACCGGAGTCTGGATACCCAATCAAACTGACCGGAGCCTGAACGCTCAACGTAATAACCAGAATCTGGATACTCAACGAAACTAACCGGAGCCTGAACGCTCAACGTAATAAACGGAGTCTGGATACTCAACGAATCTGACTGGAGCCTGAACAATCAACGTAATAACTGGAGTCTGGATACAAAACGAAACTGACCGGAGCCTGAACGCTCAACGTAATAACCGGAGTCTGGATACCCAATGAAACTGACCGGAGCCTGAACGCTCAACGTAATAACCGGAATCTAGATACCCAACGAAACTAACCGGAGCCTGAACGCTCAACGTGATAACCGGAGTCTTGATACTCAACGAAACTGACCGGAGCCTGAACGCTCAACGTAATAACCGGAATCTGGATTCCAAACGAAACTGACCAGAGCCTGAACACTCCACGTAATAACCGGAGTCTGGATACCCAACGAAACTGACCGGAGCCTGAACGCTAAACATAATAACCGGATTATGGATACCCAACGAAACTGATCGGAGCCTAAACGCTCAATGTAATAACAGGAGTCTGGATACCCAACAAAATTGACCGGAGCCTGAACGCTCAACGTAATAACCGGAATCTGGATACTCAACGAAACTAACCGGAGCCTGAATGCTCAACGTAATAACCGGAGTCTGGATACTCAACGAATCTGACTGGAGCCTGAACAATCAACGTAATAACTGGAGTCTGGATACAAAACGAAACTGACCAGAGCCTGAACGCTCAACGTAATAACCGGAGTCTGGATACCCAATGAAACTGACCGGAGCCTGAACGCTCAACGTAATAACCGGAATCTCGATACCCAACGAAACTAACCGGAGCCTGAACGCTCAACGTAATAACCGGAGTCTGGATACCCAACAAAACTGACCAGAGCCTGCTCGCTCAACGTAATAACTGGAATCTGGATACCCAACAAAACTGACCGGAGCCTGAACGCTCAACGTAATAACCGGAGTCTGGATACCCAACGAAACTGACCGGAGCCTGCTCGCTCAACGTAATAACCGGAGTCTGGATACCCAACAAAACTGACCGGAGCCTGAACTTTCAACGTAAAAACCGGAGTCTGGATACCCAACAAAACTGACCGGAGCCTAAACGCTCAACGTAATAACCGGAGTCTGGATACCGAACGAAACTGAACGGAGCCTGAACGCTCAACGTAATAACCGAAGTCTGGATACCAAACAAAACTGACCGGAGCTTGAACGCTCAACGTAATAACCGGAGTCTGGAGACCCAATGAAACTGACCGGAGCCTGAACGCTCAACGTAATAACCGGAGTCTGGATACCCAACGAACCTGACCGGAGCCTGAACGCTCAACGTAATAACCGGAGTCTGGATACCCAACAAAACTGACCTGAGCCTGAACGCTCAACGTAATAACCGGAGTCTGGATACTCAACGAAACTGACCGGAGCCGGAACGCTCAACTTCATAACTGGAGTCTGGATGCTCAACAAAACTGACCGGAGCCTGAACGCTTAACGTAATAACCAAAGTCTAGATACCCAACAAAACTGACCGGAGCCTGAACGCCTAATGTAATAACCAGAGTCTAGATACACAACGAAACTGACCGGAGCCTAAACGATCAAATTAATAACCGGAGTCTGGATACCCAATGAAACTGACCGGAGCCTGAACGCACAATGTAATAATAGGAGTCTGGATACCCAACAAAACTGACCGGAGGCTGAACGCTCAACGTAATAACTGGAGTCTGGATACCCAATGAAACTGATCGGAGCCTAAACGCTCAACGTAATAACAGGAGTCTGGATACCCAACAAAATTGACCGGAGCCTGAACGCTCAACGTAATAACCGGAATCTGGATACTCAACGAAACTAATCGGAGCCTGAACGCTCAACGTAATAACCGGAGTCTGGATACAAAACGAAACTGACCGGAGCCTGAACACTCAACGTAATAACCGGAGTCTGGATACCCAATGAAACTGACTGGAGCCTGAACGCTCAACGTAATAACCGGAATCTGGATACTCAACGAAACTAACCGGAGCCTGAACGCTCAACGTAATAAACGGAGTCTGGATACTCAACGAATCTGACTGGAGCCTGAACAATCAACGTAATAACTGGAGTCTGGATACAAAACGAAACTGACCGGAGCCTGAACGCTCAACGTAATAACCGGAGTCTGGATACCCAATGAAACTGACCGGAGCCTGAACGCTCAACGTAATAACCGGAATCTCGATACCCAACGAAACTAACCGGAGCCTGAACGCTCAACGTGATAACCGGAGTCTTGATACTCAACAAAACTGACCGGAGCCTGAACGCTCAACGTAATAACCGGAATCTGGATTCCCAACGATACTGACCAGAGCCTGAACACTCCACGTAATAATCGGAGTCTGGATACTTAACGAAACTGACCGGAGCCTGTTCGCTCAACGTAATAACCGGAGTCTGGATACTCAACAAAACTGACCGGAGCCTGAACGTTCGACGTAATAACCTAAGTCTAGATAACCACCAAAACTGACCCGAGCCTGAACGCTCAACGTAATAACCGGAGTCTGGATACCCAACGAAACTGACTAGAGCCTGAACGCTCAACGTAATAACCGAAGTCTGGATGCCAAACGAATCTGACCGGAGCCTGAACACTCAACGAAGTAACCGTAGTCTGGAGACCCAACGAAACTGACCGGAGCCTGAATGCTCAACATAATAACCGGAGTCTGGATACCCAACGAAACTAACCGGAGCCTGAACGCTCAACGTAATAACCGGAGTCTTGATACCCAACGAAACTGACCAGAGCTTGAACGCACAACGTAATAACCGAAGTCTGGATACCCAACAAAACTGACCGGAGCCTGAACGCTCAACGTATCAACCGGAGTCTGGATACCCAACGAAACTGACCGGAGCCTGCTCGCTCAACGTAATAACAGGAGTCTGGATACCCAACAAAACTGACCGGAGCCTGAACGCTCAACGTAATAACCGGAGTCTGGATACCCAACGAAACTGACCGGAGCCTGATCGCTCAATGTAATAACCGAAGTCTGGATACCAAACAAAACTGACCGGAGCCTGAATGCTCAACGTAATAACCGGAGTCTGGAGACCCAATGAAACTGACCGGAGCATGAACGCTCAACGTAATAACCAGAGTCTGGATACCCAACGAACCTGACCGGAGCCTGAACGCTCAAGTCATAACCGGAGTCTGGATACCCAACAAAACTGAACTGAGCCTGAACGCTCAATGGAAAAACAGGAGTCAGGATACCCAACGAATCTGACCGGAGCCTGAACGCTCAACGTAATAACCGGAGTCTGGATACCCAACAAAACTGAACAGAGCCGAACGCTCAACGTAATAACCGGAGTCTGGATACTCAACGAAACTGACCGGAGCCGGAACGCTCAACGTAATAACCGGAGTCTGGATGCTCAACGAAACTGACCGGAGCCTGAACGCTTAACGTAATAACCGGAGTCTAGATACCCAACAAAACTGACCAGAGCCTGAACGCCTAATGTAATAACCAGAGTCTGGATACGCAATGAAACTGACCGGAGCCTGAACGATCAAAGTAATAACCGGAGTCTGGATACGCAACGAAACTGACCGGAGCCTGAACGCTCAACGTAATAACCGGAGTCTGGATACCCAACGAAACTGACCGGAACCTGAACGCTCAACGTAATAACCGAAGTCTGGATACCAAACAAAACTAACCGGAGCTTGAACGATCAACGTAATAACCGGAGTCTGGATACCCAACGAAACTGACTGGAGCCTGAACGCTAAACGTAATAACCGGATTCTGGATACCCAACGAAACTGATCGGAGCCTAAACGCTCAATGTAATCACAAGAGTCTGGATACCCAACAAAACTGACCGGAGCCTGAACGCTCAACGTAATAACCGGAATCTGGATACTCAACGAAACTAACCGGAGCCTTAACGCTCAACGTAATAACCGAAGTCTGGATACTCAACGAATCTGACTGGAGCCTGAACAATCAACGTAATAAGTGGAGTCTGGATACAAAACGAAACTAACCGGAGCCTGAATGCTCAACGTAATAACCGGAGTCTGGATACCCAACGAAACTGACCGGAACCTGAACGCTCTACGTAATAACCGGAATCTCGATACCGAACGAAACTAACCGGAGCCTAAACGCTCAACGTAATAACCGGAGTCTTGATACTCAACGAAACTGACCGGGGCCTTAACACTCAACGTAATAACCGGAGTCTGGATACCCAACGAAACTGATCGGAGCCTTAACGCTCAATGTAATAATAAGAGTCTGGATACCCAACAAAATTGACAGGAGCCTGAACGCTCAACGTAATAACCGGAATCTGGATACTCAACGAAACTAACCGGAGCCTTAACGCTCAACGTAATAACCGGAGTTTGGATACTCAACGAATCTGACTGGAGCCTGAACAATCAACGTAATAAATGGAGTCTAGATACAAAACGAAACTGACCGGAGCCTGAACGCTCAACGTAATAACCGGAGTCTGGATACCCAATGAACTGACCGGATCCTGAACGCTCAACATAATAACCGGAATCTCGATACCCAATGAAACTAACCGGAGCCAGAACGCTCAACGTAATAACCGGAGTCTGGATACCCAACGAAACTGACCGGAGCCTGCTCGCTCAACGTAATAACCGGAGTCTGGATACCCAACAAAACTGACCGGAGCCTGAACGCTCAACGTAATAACCAGAGTCTGGATACCCAACGAAACTGACCGGAGCCTGAACTTTCAATGTAACAACCGGAGTCTGGATACCCAACAAAACTGACCGGAGCCTCAACGCTCAACGTAATAACCGGAGTCTGGATACCCAACGAAACTGACCGGAGCCTGAACGCTCAACGTAATAACCGAAGTCTGGATACCAAACAAAACTGAGCGGAGCCTGAGCGCTCAACGTAATAACCGGAGTCTGGAGACCCAATGAAACTGACCGGAGCCTGAACGCTCAACGTAATAACCGGAGTCTGGATACCCAACGAACCTGACCGGAGCCTGCTCGCTCAACGTAATAACCGGAGTCTGGATACCCAACAAAACTGACCGGAGCCTGAACGCTCAACGTAATAACCGGAGTCTGGATACCCAACAAAACTGTCCGGAGCCTGAACTTTCAATGTAAAAACCGGAGTCTGGATACCCAAAAAACTGACCGGAGCCTGAACGCTCAACGTAATAACCGGAGTCTGGATACCCAATGAAACTGACCGGAGCCTGCTCGCTCAACGTAATAACCGGAGTCTGGATACCCAACAAAACTGAACGGAGCCTGAATGCTCAACGTAATAACCGGAGTCTGGATACCCAACAAAACTGACCGGAGCCTAAACTTTCAACGTAAAAACCGGAGTCTGGATACCCAACAAAACTGACCGGAGCCTGAACGCTCAACGTAATAACCGAGTCTGGATACCCAACGAAACTGACCGGAGCTTGAATGCTCAACGTAATAACCGAAGTCTAGATACCAAACAAAACTGACCGGAGCCTGAACGCTCAACGTAATAACCGGAGTCTGGAGACCCAATGAAATTGACCGGAGCCTAAACGCTCAACGTAATAACCGGAGTCTGGATACCCAACGAACCTGACCGGAGCCTGAACGCTCAACGTAATAACCGGAGTCTGGATACCCAACAAAACTGACCTGAGCCTGAACGTTCAACGTAATAACCGGAGTCTGGATACTCAACGAAACTGACCGGAGCCGGAACGCTCAACTTTATAACTGGAGTCTGGATGCTCAACGAAACTGACCGGAGCCTGAACGCTTAACGTAATAACCGGAGTCTAGATACCCAACAAAACTGACCGGAGCCTGAACGCCTAATGTAATAACCACAGTCTGGATACACAACGAAACTGGCCTGAGCCTAAACGATCAAATTAATAACCGGAGTCTGGATACCCAACAAAATTGACTGGAGCCTGAACGCTCAACGTAATAACCAGAATCTGGATACTCAACGAAACTAACCGGAGCCTGAACGCTCAACGTAATAACCGGAGTCTGGATACAAAACGAAATTGACCGGAGCCTGAACGCTCAACGTAATAACCGGAGTCTGGATACCCAATGAAACTGACCGGAGCCTGAACGCTCAACGTAATAACCGGAATCTGGATACTCAACGAAACTAACCGGAGCCTGAACGCTCAACGTAATAAACGGAGTCTGGATACTCAACGAATCTGACTGGAGCCTGAACAATCAACGTAATAACTGGAGTCTGGATACAAAACGAAACTGACCGGAGCCTGAACGCTCAACGTAATAACCGGAGTCTGGATACCCAATGAAACTGACCGGAGCCTGAACGGTCAACGTAATAACCGGAATCTCGATACCCAACGAAACTAACCGGAGCCTGAACGCTCAACATGATAACCGGAGTCTTGATACTCAACGAAACTGACCGGAGCCTGAACGCTCAACGTAATAACCGGAATCTGGATTCCAAACGAAACTGACCAGAGCCTGAACACTCCACGTAATAACCGGAGTCTGGATACCCAACGAAACTGACCAGAGCCTGAACGCTAAACGTAATAACCGGATTATGGATACCCAACGAAACTGATCGGAGCCTAAACGCTCAATGTAATAACAGGAGTCTGGATACCCAACAAAATTGACCGGAGCATGAACGCTCAACGTAATAACCGGAATCTGGATACTCAACGAAACTAACCGGAGCCTGAATGCTCAACGTAATAACCGGAGTCTAGATACTCAACGAATCTGACTGGAGCCTGAACAATCAACGTAATAACTGGAGTCTGGATACAAAACGAAACTGACCGGAGCCTGAACGCTCAACGTAATAACCGGAGTCTCGATACCCAATGAAACTGACCGGAGCCTGAACGCTCAACGTAATAACCGGAATCTCGATACCCAACGAAACTAACCGGAGCCTGAACGCTCAACGTAATAACCGGAGTCTGGATACCCAACAAAACTGACCGGAGCCTGCTCGCTCAACGTAATAACCGGAATCTGGATACCCAACAAAACTGACCGGAGCCTGAACGCTCAACGTAATAACCGGAGTCTGGATACCCAACGAAACTGACCGGAGCCTGCTCGCTCAACGTAATAACCGGAGTCTGGATACCCAACAAAACTGACCTGAGCCTGAACTTTCAACGTAAAAACCGGAGTCTGGATACCCAACAAAACTGACCGGAGCCTAAACGCTCAACGTAATAACCGGAGTCTGGATACCGAACGAAACTGATCGGAGCCTGAACGCTCAACGTAATAACCGAAGTCTGGATACCAAACAAAACTGACCGGAGCCTGAACGCTCAACGTAATAACCGGAGTCTGGAGACCCAATGAAACTGACCGGAGCCTGAACGCTCAACGTAATAACCGGAGTCTGGATACCCAACGAAACTGACCGGAGCCTGAACTTTCAATGTAACAACCGGAGTCTGGATACCCAACAAAACTGACCGGAGCCTCAACGCTCAACGTAATAACCGGAGTCTGGATACCCAACGAAACTGACCGGAGCCTGAACGCTCAACGTAATAACCGAAGTCTGGATACCAAACAAAACTGAGCGGAGCCTGAGCGCTCAACGTAATAACCGGAGTCTGGAGACCCAATGAAACTGACCGGAGCCTGAACGCTCAACGTAATAACCGGAGTCTGGATACCCAACGAACCTGACCGGAGCCTGCTCGCTCAACGTAATAACCGGAGTCTGGATACCCAACAAAACTGACCGGAGCCTGAACGCTCAACGTAATAACCGGAGTCTGGATACCCAACAAAACTGTCCGGAGCCTGAACTTTCAATGTAAAAACCGGAGTCTGGATACCCAAAAAACTGACCGGAGCCTGAACGCTCAACGTAATAACCGGAGTCTGGATACCCAATGAAATTGACCGGAGCCTGCTCGCTCAACGTAATAACCGGAGTCTGGATACCCAACAAAACTGACCGGAGCCTGAATGCTCAACGTAATAACCGGAGTCTGGATACCCAACAAAACTGACCGGAGCCTAAACTTTCAACGTAAAAACCGGAGTCTGGATACCCAACAAAACTGACCGGAGCCTGAACGCTCAACGTAATAACCGGAGTCTGGATACCCAACGAAACTGACCGGAGCTTGAATGCTCAACGTAATAACCGAAGTCTAGATACCAAACAAAACTGACCGGAGCCTGAACGCTCAACGTAATAACCGGAGTCTGGAGACCCAATGAAACTGACCGGAGCCTGAACGCTCAACGTAATAACCGGAGTCTGGATACCCAACGAACCTGACCGGAGCCTGAACGCTCAACGTAATAACCGGAGTCTGGATACCCAACAAAACTGACCTGAGCCTGAACGTTCAACGTAATAACCGGAGTCTGGATACTCAACGAAACTGACCGGAGCCGGAATGCTCAACTTTATAACTGGAGTCTGGATGCTCAACGAAACTGACCGGAGCCTGAACGCTTAACGTAATAACCGGAGTCTAGATACCCAACAAAACTGACCGGAGCCTGAACGCCTAATGTAATAACCACAGTCTGGATACACAACGAAACTGGCCTGAGCCTAAACGATCAAATTAATAACCGGAGTCTGGATACCCAACAAAATTGACCGGAGCCTGAACGTTCAACGTAATAACCAGAATCTGGATACTCAACGAAACTAGCCGGAGCCTGAACGCTCAACGTAATAACCGGAGTCTGGATACAAAACGAAATTGACCGGAGCCTGAACGCTCAACGTAATAACCGGAGTCTGGATACCCAATGAAACTGACCGGAGCCTGAACGCTCAACGTAATAACCGGAATCTGGATACTCAACGAAACTAACCGGAGCCTGAACGCTCAACGTAATAAACGGAGTCTGGATACTCAACGAATCTGACTGGAGCCTGAACAATCAACGTAATAACTGGAGTCTGGATACAAAACGAAACTGACCGGAGCCTGAACGCTCAACGTAATAACCGGAGTCTGGATACCCAATGAAACTGACCGGAGCCTGAACGCTCAATGTAATAACCAGAATCTCGATACCCAACGAAACTAACCGGAGCCTGAACGCTCAACATGATAACCGGAGTCTTGATACTCAACGAAACTGACCGGAGCCTGAACGCTCAACGTAATAACCGGAATCTGGATTCCAAACGAAACTGACCAGAGCCTGAACACTCCACGTAATAACCGGAGTCTGGATACCCAACGAAACTGACCAGAGCCTGAACGCTAAACGTAATAACCGGATTATGGATACCCAACGAAACTGATCGGAGCCTAAACGCTCAATGTAATAACAGGAGTCTGGATACCCAACAAAATTGACCGGAGCATGAACGCTCAACGTAATAACCGGAATCTGGATACTCAACGAAACTAACCGGAGCCTGAATGCTCAACGTAATAACCGGAGTCTGGATACTCAACGAATCTGACTGGAGCCTGAACAATCAACGTAATAACTGGAGTCTGGATACAAAACGAAACTGACCGGAGCCAGAACGCTCAACGTAATAACCGGAGTCTCGATACCCAATGAAACTGACCGGAGCCTGAACGCTCAACGTAATAACCGGAATCTCGATACCCAACGAAACTAACCGGAGCCTGAACGCTCAACGTAATAACCGGAGTCTGGATACCCAACAAAACTGACCGGAGCCTGCTCGCTCAACGTAATAACCGGAATCTGGATACCCAACAAAACTGACCGGAGCCTGAACGCTCAACGTAATAACCGGAGTTTGGATACCCAACGAAACTGACCGGAGCCTGCTCGCTCAACGTAATAACCGGAGTCTGGATACCCAACAAAACTGACCTGAGCCTGAACTTTCAACGTAAAAACCGGAGTCTGGATACCCAACAAAACTGACCGGAGCCTAAACGCTCAACGTAATAACCGGAGTCTGGATACCGAACGAAACTGATCGGAGCCTGAACGCTCAACGTAATAACCGAAGTCTGGATACCAAACAAAACTGACCGGAGCCTGAACGCTCAACGTAATAACCGGAGTCTGGAGACCCAATGAAACTGACCGGAGCCTGAACGCTCAACGTAATAACCGGAGTCTGGATACCCAACGAACCTGACCGGAGCCTGAACGCTCAACGTAATAACCGGAGTCTGGATACCCAACAAAATTGACCTGAGCCTGAACGCTCAACGTAATAACCGGAGTCTGGATACTCAACGAAACTGACCGGAGCCGGAACGCTCAACTTCATAACTGGAGTCTGGATGCTCAACAAAACTGACCGGAGCCTGAACGCTTAACGTAATAACCGAAGTCTAGATACCCAACAAAACTGACCGGAGCCTGAACGCCTAATGTAATAACCAGAGTCTGGATACACAACGAAACTGACCGGAGCCTAAACGATCAAATTAATAACCGGATTCTGGATACCCAACGAAACTGACCGGAGCCTGAACGCATAATGTAATAATAGGAGTCTGGATACCCAACAAAACTGACCGGAGGCTGAACGCTCAACGTGGAGTCTGGATACCCAATGAAACTGATCGGAGCCTAAACGCTCAACGTAATAACAGGAGTCTGGATACCCAACAAAATTGACCGGAGCCTGAACGCTCAACGTAATAACCGGAATCTGGATACTCAACGAAACTAACCGGAGCCTGAACGCTCAACGTAATAACCGGAGTCTGGATACAAAACGAAACTGACCGGAGCCTGAACGCTCAACGTAATAACCGGAGTCTGGATACCCAAAGAAACTGACCGGAGCCTGAACGCTCAACGTAATAACCGGAATCTGGATACTCAACGAAACTAACCGGAGCCTGAACGCTCAACGTAATAAACGGAGTCTGGATACTCAACGAATCTGACTGGAGCCTGAACAATCAACGTAATAACTGGAGTCTGGATACAAAACGAAACTGACCGGAGCCTGAACGCTCAACGTAATAACCGGAGTCTGGATACCCAATGAAACTGACCGGAGCCTGAACGCTCAACGTAATAACCGGAATCTCGATACCCAACGAAACTAACCGGAGCCTGAACGCTCAACGTGATAACCGGAGTCTTGATACTCAACGAAACTGACCGGAGCCTGAACGCTCAACGTAATAACCGGAATCTGGATTCCAAACAAAACTGACCAGAGCCTGAACACTCCACGTAATAACCGGAGTCTGGATACCCAACGAAACTGACCGGAGCCTGAACGCTAAACGTAATAACCGGATTATGGATACCCAACGAAACTGATCGGAGCCTAAACGCTCAATGTAATAACAGGAGTCTGGATACCCAACAAAATTGACCGGAGCCTGAACGCTCAACGTAATAACCGGAATCTGGATACTCAACGAAACTAACCAGAGCCTGAATGCTCAACGTAATAACCGGAGTCTGGATACTCAACGAATCTGACTGGAGCCTGAACAATCAACGTAATAACTGGAGTCTGGATACAAAACGAAACTGACCGGAGCCTGAACGCTCAACGTAATAACCGGAGTCTGGATACCCAATGAAACTGACCGGAGCCTGAACGCTCAACGTAATAACCGGAATCTCGATACCCAACGAAACTAACCGGAGCCTGAACGCTCAACGTAATAACCAGAGTCTGGATACCCAACAAAACTGACCGGAGCCTGCTCGCTCAACGTAATAACCGGAATTTGGATACCCAACAAAACTGACAGGAGCCTGAACGCTCAACGTAATAACCGGAGTCTGGATACCCAACGAAACTGACCGGAGCCTGCTCGCTCAACGTAATAACCGGAGTCTGGATACCCAACAAAACTGACCGGAGCCTGAACTTTCAACGTAAAAACCGGAGTCTGGATACCCAACAAAACTGACCGGAGCCTAAACGCTCAACGTAATAACCGGAGTCTGGATACCGAAAGAAACTGACCGGAGCCTGAACGCTCAACGTAATAACCGAAGTCTGGATACCAAACAAAACTGACCGGAGCCTGAACGCTCAACATAATAACCGGAGTCTGGAGACCCAATGAAACTGACCGGAGCCTGAACGCTCAACGTAATAACCGGAGTCTGGATACCCAACAAACCTGACCGGAGCCTGAACGCTCAACGTAATAACCGGAGTCTGGATACCCAACAAAACTGACCTGAGCCTGAACGCTCAACGTAATAACCGGAGTCTGGATACTCAACGAAACTGACCGGAGCCAGAACGCTCAACTTCATAACTGGAGTCTGGATGCTCAACAAAACTGACCGGAGCCTGAACGCTTAACGTAATAACCGAAGTCTAATACCCAACAAAACTGACCGGAGCCTGAACGCCTAATGTAATAACCAGAGTCTGGATACACAACGAAACTGACCAGGGCCTAAACGATCAAATTAATAACCGGAGTCTGGATACCCAACGAAACTGACCGGAGCCTGAACGCACAATGTAATAATAGGAGTCTGGATACCCAACAAAACTGACCGGAGGCTGAACGCTCAACGTAATAACTGGAGTCTGGATACCCAATGAAACTGATCGGAGCCTAAACGCTCAACGTAATAACAGGAGTCTGGATACCCAACAAAATTGACCGGAGCCTGAACGCTCAACGTAATAACCGGAATCTGGATACTCAACGAAACTAACCGGAGCCTGAACGCTCAACGTAATAACCGGAGTCTGGATACAAAACGAAACTGACCGGAGCCTGAACGCTCAACGTAATAACCGGAGTCTGGATACCCAATGAAACTGACCGGAGCCTGAACGCTCAACGTAATAACCGGAATCTGGATACTCAACGAAACTAACCGGAGCCTGAACGCTCAACGTAATAAACGGAGTCTGGATACTCAACGAATCTGACTGGAGCCTGAACAATCAACGTAATAACTGGAGTCTGGATACAAAACGAAACTGACCGGAGCCTGAACGCTCAATGTAATAACCGGAGTCTGGATACCCAATGAAACTGACCGGAGCCTGAACGCTCAACGTAATAACCGGAATCTCGATACCCAACGAAACTAACCGGAGCCTGAACGCTCAACGTGATAACCGGAGTCTTGATACTCAACGAAACTGACCGGAGCCTGAACGCTCAACGTAATAACCGGAATCTGGATTCCAAACGAAACTGACCAGAGCCTGAACAGTCCACGTAATAACCGGAGTCTGGATACCCAACGAAACTGACCGGAGCCTGAACGCTAAACGTAATAACCGGATTATGGATACCCAACGAAACTGATCGGAGCCTAAACGCTCAATGTAATAACAGGAGTCTGGATACCCAACAAAATTGACCGGAGCCTGAAAGCTCAACGTAATAACCGGAATCTGGATACTCAACGAAACTAACCGGAGCCTGAATGCTCAACGTAATAACCGGAGTCTGGATACTCAACGAATCTGACTGGAGCCTGAACAATCAACGTAATAACTGGAGTCTGGATACAAAGCGAAACTGACCGGAGCCTGAACGCTCAACGTAATAACCGGAGTCTCGATACCCAATGAAACTGACCGGAGCCTGAACGCTCAACGTAATAACCGGAATCTCGATACCCAACGAAACTAACCGGAGCCTGAACGCTCAACGTAATAACCGGAGTCTGGATACCCAACAAAACTGACCGGAGCCTGCTCGCTCAACGTAATAACCGGAATCTGGATACCCAACAAAACTGACCGGAGCCTGAACGCTCAACGTAATAACCGGAGTCTGGATACCCAACGAAACTGACCGGAGCCTGCTCGCTCAACGTAATAACCGGAGTCTGGATACCCAACAAAACTGACCGGAGCCTGAACTTTCAACGTAAAAACCGGAGTCTGGATACCCAACAAAACTGACCGGAGCCTAAACGCTCAACGTAATAACCGGAGTCTGGATACCGAAAGAAACTGACCGGAGCCTGAACGCTCAACGTAATAACCGAAGTCTGGATACCAAACAAAACTGACCGGAGCCTGAACGCTCAACGTAATAACCGGAGTCTGGAGACCCAATGAAACTGACCGGAGCCTGAACGCTCAACGTAATAACCGGAGTCTGGATACCCAACAAACCTGACCGGAGCCTGAACGCTCAACGTAATAACCGGAGTCTGGATACCCAACAAAACTGACCTGAGCCTGAACGCTCAACGTAATAACCGGAGTCTGGATACTCAACGAAACTGACCGGAGCCGGAACGCTCAACTTCATAACTGGAGTCTGGATGCTCAACAAAACTGACCGGAGCCTGAACGCTTAACGTAATAACCGAAGTCTAATACCCAACAAAACTGACCGGAGCCTGAACGCCTAATGTAATAACCAGAGTCTGGATACACAACGAAACTGACCAGGGCCTAAACGATCAAATTAATAACCGGAGTCTGGATACCCAACGAAACTGACCGGAGCCTGAACGCACAATGTAATAATAGGAGTCTGGATACCCAACAAAACTGACCGGAGGCTGAACGCTCAACGTAATAACTGGAGTCTGGATACCCAATGAAACTGATCGGAGCCTAAACGCTCAACGTAATAACAGGAGTCTGGATACCCAACAAAATTGACCGGAGCCTGAACGCTCAACGTAATAACCGGAATCTGGATACTCAACGAAACTAACCGGAGCCTGAACGCTCAACGTAATAACCGGAGTCTGGATACAAAACGAAACTGACCGGAGCCTGAACGCTCAACGTAATAACCGGAGTCTGGATACCCAATGAAACTGACCGGAGCCTGAACGCTCAACGTAATAACCGGAATCTGGATACTCAACGAAACTAACCGGAGCCTGAACGCTCAACGTAATAAACGGAGTCTGGATACTCAACGAATCTGACTGGAGCCTGAACAATCAACGTAATAACTGGAGTCTGGATACAAAACGAAACTGACCGGAGCCTGAACGCTCAATGTAATAACCGGAGTCTGGATACCCAATGAAACTGACCGGAGCCTGAACGCTCAACGTAATAACCGGAATCTCGATACCCAACGAAACTAACCGGAGCCTGAACGCTCAACGTGATAACCGGAGTCTTGATACTCAACGAAACTGACCGGAGCCTGAACGCTCAACGTAATAACCGGAATCTGGATTCCAAACGAAACTGACCAGAGCCTGAACAGTCCACGTAATAACCGGAGTCTGGATACCCAACGAAACTGACCGGAGCCTGAACGCTAAACGTAATAACCGGATTATGGATACCCAACGAAACTGATCGGAGCCTAAACGCTCAATGTAATAACAGGAGTCTGGATACCCAACAAAATTGACCGGAGCCTGAAAGCTCAACGTAATAACCGGAATCTGGATACTCAACGAAACTAACCGGAGCCTGAATGCTCAACGTAATAACCGGAGTCTGGATACTCAACGAATCTGACTGGAGCCTGAACAATCAACGTAATAACTGGAGTCTGGATACAAAGCGAAACTGACCGGAGCCTGAACGCTCAACGTAATAACCGGAGTCTCGATACCCAATGAAACTGACCGGAGCCTGAACGCTCAACGTAATAACCGGAATCTCGATACCCAACGAAACTAACCGGAGCCTGAACGCTCAACGTAATAACCGGAGTCTGGATACCCAACAAAACTGACCGGAGCCTGCTCGCTCAACGTAATAACCGGAATCTGGATACCCAACAAAACTGACCGGAGCCTGAACGCTCAACGTAATAACCGGAGTCTGGATACCCAACGAAACTGACCGGAGCCTGCTCGCTCAACGTAATAACCGGAGTCTGGATACCCAACAAAACTGACCGGAGCCTGAACTTTCAACGTAAAAACCGGAGTCTGGATACCCAACAAAACTGACCGGAGCCTAAACGCTCAACGTAATAACCGGAGTCTGGATACCGAAAGAAACTGACCGGAGCCTGAACGCTCAACGTAATAACCGAAGTCTGGATACCAAACAAAACTGACCGGAGCCTGAACGCTCAACGTAATAACCGGAGTCTGGAGACCCAATGAAACTGACCGGAGCCTGAACGCTCAACGTAATAACCGGAGTCTGGATACCCAACAAACCTGACCGGAGCCTGAACGCTCAACGTAATAACCGGAGTCTGGATACCCAACAAAACTGACCTGAGCCTGAACGCTCAACGTAATAACCGGAGTCTGGATACTCAACGAAACTGACCGGAGCCGGAACGCTCAACTTCATAACTGGAGTCTGGATGCTCAACAAAACTGACCGGAGCCTGAACGCTTAACGTAATAACCGAAGTCTAATACCCAACAAAACTGACCGGAGCCTGAACGCCTAATGTAATAACCAGAGTCTGGATACACAACGAAACTGACCAGGGCCTAAACGATCAAATTAATAACCGGAGTCTGGATACCCAACGAAACTGACCGGAGCCTGAACGCACAATGTAATAATAGGAGTCTGGATACCCAACAAAACTGACCGGAGGCTGAACGCTCAACGTAATAACTGGAGTCTGGATACCCAATGAAACTGATCGGAGCCTAAACGCTCAACGTAATAACAGGAGTCTGGATACCCAACAAAATTGACCGGAGCCTGAACGCTCAACGTAATAACCGGAATCTGGATACTCAACGAAACTAACCGGAGCCTGAACGCTCAACGTAATAACCGGAGTCTGGATACAAAACGAAACTGACCGGAGCCTGAACGCTCAACGTAATAACCGGAGTCTGGATACCCAAAGAAACTGACCGGAGCCTGAACGCTCAACGTAATAACCGGAATCTGGATACTCAACGAAACTAACCGGAGCCTGAACGCTCAACGTAATAAACGGAGTCTGGATACTCAACGAATCTGACTGGAGCCTGAACAATCAACGTAATAACTGGAGTCTGGATACAAAACGAAACTGACCGGAGCCTGAACGCTCAACGTAATAACCGGAGTCTGGATACCCAATGAAACTGACCGGAGCCTGAACGCTCAACGTAATAACCGGAATCTCGATACCCAACGAAACTAACCGGAGCCTGAACGCTCAACGTGATAACCGGAGTCTTGATACTCAACGAAACTGACCGGAGCCTGAACGCTCAACGTAATAACCGGAATCTGGATTCCAAACAAAACTGACCAGAGCCTGAACACTCCACGTAATAACCGGAGTCTGGATACCCAACGAAACTGACCGGAGCCTGAACGCTAAACGTAATAACCGGATTATGGATACCCAACGAAACTGATCGGAGCCTAAACGCTCAATGTAATAACAGGAGTCTGGATACCCAACAAAATTGACCGGAGCCTGAACGCTCAACGTAATAACCGGAATCTGGATACTCAACGAAACTAACCGGAGCCTGAATGCTCAACGTAATAACCGGAGTCTGGATACTCAACGAATCTGACTGGAGCCTGAACAATCAACGTAATAACTGGAGTCTGGATACAAAACGAAACTGACCGGAGCCTGAACGCTCAACGTAATAACCGGAGTCTGGATACCCAATGAAACTGACCGGAGCCTGAACGCTCAACGTAATAACCGGAATCTCGATACCCAACGAAACTAACCGGAGCCTGAACGCTCAACGTAATAACCAGAGTCTGGATACCCAACAAAACTGACCGGAGCCTGCTCGCTCAACGTAATAACCGGAATTTGGATACCCAACAAAACTGACAGGAGCCTGAACGCTCAACGTAATAACCGGAGTCTGGATACCCAACGAAACTGACCGGAGCCTGAACTTTCAACGTAAAAACCGGAGTCTGGATACCCAACAAAACTGACCGGAGCCTAAACGCTCAACGTAATAACCGGAGTCTGGATACCGAAAGAAACTGACCGGAGCCTGAACGCTCAACGTAATAACCGAAGTCTGGATACCAAACAAAACTGACCGGAGCCTGAATGCTCAACATAATAACCGGAGTCTGGAGACCCAATGAAACTGACCGGAGCCTGAACGCTCAACGTAATAACCGGAGTCTGGATACCCAACAAACCTGACCGGAGCCTGAACGCTCAACGTAATAACCGGAGTCTGGATACCCAACAAAACTGACCTGAGCCTGAACGCTCAACGTAATAACCGGAGTCTGGATACTCAACGAAACTGACCGGAGCCGGAACGCTCAACTTCATAACTGGAGTCTGGATGCTCAACAAAACTGACCGGAGCCTGAACGCTTAACGTAATAACCGAAGTCTAATACCCAACAAAACTGACCGGAGCCTGAACGCCTAATGTAATAACCAGAGTCTGGATACACAACGAAACTGACCAGGGCCTAAACGATCAAATTAATAACCGGAGTCTGGATACCCAACGAAACTGACCGGAGCCTGAACGCACAATGTAATAATAGGAGTCTGGATACCCAACAAAACTGACCGGAGGCTGAACGCTCAACGTAATAACTGGAGTCTGGATACCCAATGAAACTGATCGGAGCCTAAACGCTCAACGTAATAACAGGAGTCTGGATACCCAACAAAATTGACCGGAGCCTGAACGCTCAACGTAATAACCGGAATCTGGATACTCAACGAAACTAACCGGAGCCTGAACGCTCAACGTAATAACCGGAGTCTGGATACAAAACGAAACTGACCGGAGCCTGAACGCTCAACGTAATAACCGGAGTCTGGATACCCAATGAAACTGACCGGAGCCTGAACGCTCAACGTAATAACCGGAATCTGGATACTCAACGAAACTAACCGGAGCCTGAACGCTCAACGTAATAAACGGAGTCTGGATACTCAACGAATCTGACTGGAGCCTGAACAATCAACGTAATAACTGGAGTCTGGATACAAAACGAAACTGACCGGAGCCTGAACGCTCAATGTAATAACCGGAGTCTGGATACCCAATGAAACTGACCGGAGCCTGAACGCTCAACGTAATAACCGGAATCTCGATACCCAACGAAACTAACCGGAGCCTGAACGCTCAACGTGATAACCGGAGTCTTGATACTCAACGAAACTGACCGGAGCCTGAACGCTCAACGTAATAACCGGAATCTGGATTCCAAACGAAACTGACCAGAGCCTGAACACTCCACGTAATAACCGGAGTCTGGATACCCAACGAAACTGACCAGAGCCTGAACGCTAAACGTAATAACCGGATTATGGATACCCAACGAAACTGATCGGAGCCTAAACGCTCAATGTAATAACAGGAGTCTGGATACCCAACAAAATTGACCGGAGCCTGAACGCTCAACGTAATAACCGGAATCTGGATACTCAACGAAACTAACCGGAGCCTGAATGCTCAACGTAATAACCGGAGTCTGGATACTCAACGAATCTGACTGGAGCCTGAACAATCAACGTAATAACTGGAGTCTGGATACAAAACGAAACTGACCGGAGCCTGAACGCTCAACGTAATAACCGGAGTCTGGATACCCAATGAAACTGACCGGAGCCTGAACGCTCAACGTAATAACCGGAATCTCGATACCCAACGAAACTAACCGGAGCCTGAACGCTCAACGTAATAACCAGAGTCTGGATACCCAACAAAACTGACCGGAGCCTGCTCGCTCAACGTAATAACCGGAATTTGGATACCCAACAAAACTGACAGGAGCCTGAACGCTCAACGTAATAACCGGAGTCTGGATACCCAACGAAACTGACCGGAGCCTGCTCGCTCAACGTAATAACCGGAGTCTGGATACCCAACAAAACTGACCGGAGCCTGAACTTTCAACGTAAAAACCGGAGTCTGGATACCCAACAAAACTGACCGGAGCCTAAACGCTCAACGTAATAACCGGAGTCTGGATACCGAAAGAAACTGACCGGAGCCTGAACGCTCAACGTAATAACCGAAGTCTGGATACCAAACAAAACTGACCGGAGCCTGAACGCTCAACATAATAACCGGAGTCTGGAGACCCAATGAAACTGACCGGAGCCTGAACGCTCAACGTAATAACCGGAGTCTGGATACCCAACAAACCTGACCGGAGCCTGAACGCTCAACGTAATAACCGGAGTCTGGATACCCAACAAAACTGACCTGAGCCTGAACGCTCAACGTAATAACCGGAGTCTGGATACTCAACGAAACTGACCGGAGCCGGAACGCTCAACTTCATAACTGGAGTCTGGATGCTCAACAAAACTGACCGGAGCCTGAACGCTTAACGTAATAACCGAAGTCTAATACCCAACAAAACTGACCGGAGCCTGAACGCCTAATGTAATAACCAGAGTCTGGATACACAACGAAACTGACCAGGGCCTAAACGATCAAATTAATAACCGGAGTCTGGATACCCAACGAAACTGACCGGAGCCTGAACGCACAATGTAATAATAGGAGTCTGGATACCCAACAAAACTGACCGGAGGCTGAACGCTCAACGTAATAACTGGAGTCTGGATACCCAATGAAACTGATCGGAGCCTAAACGCTCAACGTAATAACAGGAGTCTGGATACCCAACAAAATTGACCGGAGCCTGAACGCTCAACGTAATAACCGGAATCTGGATACTCAACGAAACTAACCGGAGCCTGAACGCTCAACGTAATAACCGGAGTCTGGATACAAAACGAAACTGACCGGAGCCTGAACGCTCAACGTAATAACCGGAGTCTGGATACCCAATGAAACTGACCGGAGCCTGAACGCTCAACGTAATAACCGGAATCTGGATACTCAACGAAACTAACCGGAGCCTGAACGCTCAACGTAATAAACGGAGTCTGGATACTCAACGAATCTGACTGGAGCCAGAACAATCAACGTAATAACTGGAGTCTGGATACAAAACGAAACTGACCGGAGCCTGAACGCTCAATGTAATAACCGGAGTCTGGATACCCAATGAAACTGACCGGAGCCTGAACGCTCAACGTAATAACCGGAATCTCGATACCCAACGAAACTAACCGGAGCCTGAACGCTCAACGTGATAACCGGAGTCTTGATACTCAACGAAACTGACCGGAGCCTGAACGCTCAACGTAATAACCGGAATCTGGATTCCAAACGAAACTGACCAGAGCCTGAACAGTCCACGTAATAACCGGAGTCTGGATACCCAACGAAACTGACCGGAGCCTGAACGCTAAACGTAATAACCGGATTATGGATACCCAACGAAACTGATCGGAGCCTAAACGCTCAATGTAATAACAGGAGTCTAGATACCCAACAAAATTGACCGGAGCCTGAAAGCTCAACGTAATAACCGGAATCTGGATACTCAACGAAACTAACCGGAGCCTGAATGCTCAACGTAATAACCGGAGTCTGGATACTCAACGAATCTGACTGGAGCCTGAACAATCAACGTAATAACTGGAGTCTGGATACAAAGCGAAACTGACCGGAGCCTGAATGCTCAACGTAATAACCGGAGTCTCGATACCCAATGAAACTGACCGGAGCCTGAACGCTCAACGTAATAACCGGAATCTCGATACCCAACGAAACTAACCGGAGCCTGAACGCTCAACGTAATAACCGGAGTCTGGATACCCAACAAAACTGACCGGAGCCTGCTCGCTCAACGTAATAACCGGAATCTGGATACAAAACAAAACTGACCGGAGCCTGAACGCTCAACGTAATAACCGGAGTCTGGATACCCAACGAAACTGACCGGAGCCTGCTCGCTCAACGTAATAACCGGAGTCTGGATACCCAACAAAACTGACCGGAGCCTGAACTTTCAACGTAAAAACCGGAGTCTGGATACCCAACAAAACTGACCGGAGCCTAAACGCTCAACGTAATAACCGGAGTCTGGATACCGAAAGAAACTGACCGGAGCCTGAACGCTCAACGTAATAACCGAAGTCTGGATACCAAACAAAACTGACCGGAGCCTGAACGCTCAACGTAATAACCGGAGTCTGGAGACCCAATGAAACTGACCGGAGCCTGAACGCTCAACGTAATAACCGGAGTCTGGATACCCAACAAACCTGACCGGAGCCTGAACGCTCAACGTAATAACCGGAGTCTGGATACCCAACAAAACTGACCTGAGCCTGAACGCTCAACGTAATAACCGGAGTCTGGATACTCAACGAAACTGACCGGAGCCGGAACGCTCAACTTCATAACTGGAGTCTGGATGCTCAACAAAACTGACCGGAGCCTGAACGCTTAACGTAATAACCGAAGTCTAATACCCAACAAAACTGACCGGAGCCTGAACGCCTAATGTAATAACCAGAGTCTGGATACACAACGAAACTGACCAGGGCCTAAACGATCAAATTAATAACCGGAGTCTGGATACCCAACGAAACTGACCGGAGCCTGAACGCACAATGTAATAATAGGAGTCTGGATACCCAACAAAACTGACCGGAGGCTGAACGCTCAACGTAATAACTGGAGTCTGGATACCCAATGAAACTGATCGGAGCCTAAACGCTCAACGTAATAACAGGAGTCTGGATACCCAACAAAATTGACCGGAGCCTGAACGCTCAACGTAATAACCGGAATCCGGATACTCAACGAAACTAACCGGAGCCTGAACGCTCAACGTAATAACCGGAGTCTGGATACAAAACGAAACTGACCGGAGCCTGAACGCTCAACGTAATAACCGGAGTCTGGATACCCAATGAAACTGACCGGAGCCTAAACGCTCAACGTAATAACCGGAATCTGGATACTCAACGAAACTAACCGGAGCCTGAACGCTCAACGTAATAAACAGAGTCTGGATACTCAACGAATCTGACTGGAGCCTGAACAATCAACGTAATAACTGGAGTCTGGATACAAAACGAAACTGACCGGAGCCTGAACGCTCAATGTAATAACCGGAGTCTGGATACCCAATGAAACTGACCGGAGCCTGAACGCTCAACGTAATAACCGGAATCTCGATACCCAACAAAACTAACCGGAGCCTGAACGCTCAACGTGATAACCGGAGTCTTGATACTCAACGAAACTGACCGGAGCCTGAACGCTCAACGTAATAACCGGAATCTGGATTCCAAACGAAACTGACCAGAGCCTGAACACTCCACGTAATAACCGGAGTCTGGATACCCAACGAAACTGACCGGAGCCTGAACGCTAAACGTAATAACCGGATTATGGATACCCAACGAAACTGATCGGAGCCTAAACGCTCAATGTAATAACAGGGGTCTGGATACCCAACAAAATTGACCGGAGCCTGAAAGCTCAACGTAATAACCGGAATCTGGATACTCAACGAAACTAACCGGAGCCTGAATGCTCAACGTAATAACCGGAGTCTGGATACTCAACGAATCTGACTGGAGCCTGAACAATCAACGTAATAACTGGAGTCTGGATACAAAGCGAAACTGACCGGAGCCTGAACGCTCAACGTAATAACCGGAGTCTCGATACCCAATGAAACTGACCGGAGCCTGAACGCTCAACGTAATAACCGGAATCTCGATACCCAACGAAACTAACCGGAGCCTGAACGCTCAACGTAATAACCGGAGTCTGGATACCCAACAAAACTGACCGGAGCCTGCTCGCTCAACGTAATAACCGGAATCTGGATACCCAACAAAACTGACCGGAGCCTGAACGCTCAACGTAATAACCGGAGTCTGGATACCCAACGAAACTGACCGGAGCCTGCTCGCTCAACGTAATAACCGGAGTCTGGATACCCAACAAAACTGACCGGAGCCTGAACTTTCAACGTAAAAACCGGAGTCTGGATACCCAACAAAACTGACCGGAGCCTAAACGCTCAACGTAATAACCGGAGTCTGGATACCGAACGAAACTGACCGGAGCCTGAACGCTCAACGTAATAACCGAAGTCTGGATACCAAACAAAACTGACCGGAGCCTGAACGCTCAACGTAATAACCGGAGTCTGGAGACCCAATGAAACTGACCGGAGCCTGAACGCTCAACGTAATAACCGGAGTCTGGATACCCAACAAACCTGACCGGAGCCTGAACGCTCAACGTAATAACCGGAGTCTGGATACCCAACAAAACTGACCTGAGCCTGAACGCTCAACGTAATAACCTGAGTCTGGATACTCAACGAAACTGACCGGAGCCGGAACGCTCAACTTCATAACTGGAGTCTGGATGCTCAACAAAACTGACCGGAGCCTGAACGCTTAACGTAATAACCGAAGTCTAGATACCCAACAAAACTGACCGGAGCCTGAACGCCTAATGTAATAACCAGAGTCTGGATACACAACGAAACTGACCGGAGCCTAAACGATCAAATTAATAACCGGAGTCTGGATACCCAACGAAACTGACCGGAGCCTGAACGCACAATGTAATAATAGGAGTCTGGATACCCAACAAAACTGACCGGAGGCTGAACGCTCAACGTAATAACTGGAGTCTGGATACCCAATGAAACTGATCGGAGCCTAAACGCTCAACGTAATAACAGGAGTCTGGATACCCAACAAAATTGACCGGAGCCTGAACGCTCAACGTAATAACCGGAATCTGGATACTCAACGAAACTAACCGGAGCCTGAACGCTCAACGTAATAACCGGAGTCTAGATACAAAACGAAACTGACCGGAGCCTGAACGCTCAACGTAATAACCGGAGTCTGGATACCCAATGAAACTGACCGGAGCCTGAACGCTCAACGTAATAACCGGAATCTGGATACTCAACGAAACTAACCGGAGCCTGAACGCTCAACGTAATAAACGGAGTCTGGATACTCAACGAATCTGACTGGAGCCTGAACAATCAACGTAATAACTGGAGTCTGGATACAAAACGAAACTGACCGGAGCCTGAACGCTTAACGTAATAACCGGAGTCTGGATACCCAATGAAACTGACCGGAGCCTGAACGCTCAACGTAATAACCGGAATCTCGATACCCAACGAAACTAACCGGAGCCTGAACGCTCAACGTGATAACCGGAGTCTTGATACTCAACGAAACTGACCGGAGCCTGAACGCTCAACGTAATAACCGGAATCTGGATTCCCAACGATACTGACCAGAGCCTGAACACTCCACGTAATAATCGGAGTCTGGATACTTAACGAAACTGACCGGAGCCTGTTCGCTCAACGTAATAACCGGAGTCTGGATACTCAACAAAACTGACCGGAGCCTGAAAGTTCGACGTAATAACCTAAGTCTGGATACCCAACAAAACTGACCCGAGCCTGAACGCTCAACGTAATAACCGGAGTCTGGATACCCAACGAAACTGACCAGAGCCTGAACGCTCAACGTAATAACCGAAGTCTGGATGCCAAACGAAACTGACCGGAGCCTGAACGCTCAACGAAATAACCGTAGTCTGGAGACCCAACGAAACTGACCGGAGCCTGAATGCTCAACATAATAACCGGAGTCTGGATACCCAACGAAACTAACCGGAGCCTGAACGCTCAACGTAATAACCGGAGTCTTGATACCCAACGAAACTGACCAGAGCCTGAACGCATAACGTAATAACCGAAGTCTGGATACCCAACGAAACTGACCGGAGCCTGAACGCTCAACGTATCAACCGGAGTCTGGATACCCAACGAAACTGACCGGAGCCTGCTCGCTCAACGTAATAACAGGAGTCTGGATACCCAACAAAACTGACCGGAGCCTGAACGCTCAACGTAATAACCGGAGTCTGGATACCCAACGAAACTGACCGGAGCCTGATCGCTCAACGTAATAACCGAAGTCTGGATACCAAACAAAACTGACCGGAGCCTGAACGCTCAACGTAATAACCGGAGTCTGGAGACCCAATGAAACTGACCGGAGCATGAACGCTCAACGTAATAACCAGAGTCTGGATACCCAACGAACCTGACCGGTGCCTGAACGCTCAAGTCATAACCGGAGTCTGGATACCCAACAAAACTGAACTGAGCCTGAACGCTGAATGGAAAAACAGGAGTCTGGATACCCAACGAATCTGACAGGAGCCTGAACGCTCAACGTAATAACCGGAGTCTGGATACCCAACAAAACTGAACATAGCCGAACGCTCAACGTAATAACCGGAGTCTGGTTACTCAACGAAACTGACCGGAGCCGGAATGCTCAACGTAATAACCGGAGTCTGGATGCTCAACGAAACTGACCGGAGCCTGAACGCTTAACGTAATAACCGGAGTCTAGATACCCAACAAAACTGACCAGAGCCTGAACGCCTAATGTAATAACCAGAGTCTGGATACGCAATGAAACTGACCGGAGCCTGAACGATCAAAGTAATAACCGGAGTCTGGATACGCAACGAAACTGACCGGAGCCTGAACGCTCAACGTAATAACCGGAGTCTGGATACCCAACGAAACTGACCGGAACCTGAACGCTCAACGTAATAACCGAAGTCTGGATACCAAACAAAACTAACCGGAGCTTGAACGATCAACGTAATAACCGGAGTCTGGATACCCAACGAAACTGACCGGAGCCTGAACGCTAAACGTAATAACCGGATTCTGGATACCCAACGAAACTGATCGGAGCCTAAACGCTCAATGTAATCACAGGAGTCTGGATACCCAACAAAACTGGCCGGAGCCTGAACGCTCAACGTAATAACCGGAATCTGGATACTCAACGAAACTAACCGGAGCCTTAACGCTCAACGTAATAACCGAAGTCTGGATACTCAACGAATCTGACTGGAGCCTGAACAATCAACGTAATAACTGGAGTCTGGATACAAAACGAAACTGACCGGAGCCTAAATGCTCAACGTAATAACCGGAGTCTGGATACCCAACGAAACTGACCGGAACCTGAACGCTCAACGTAATAACCGGAATCTCGATACCGAACGAAACTAACCGGAGCCTAAACGCTCAACGTAATAACCGGAGTCTTGATACTCAACGAAACTGACCGGGGCCTTAACACTCAATGTAATAACTGGAGTCTGGATACCCAACGAAACTGATCGGAGCCTTAACGCTCAATGTAATAACAGGAGTCTGGATACCCAACAAAATTGACCGGAGCTTGAACGCTCAACGTAATAACCGGAATCTGGATACTCAGCGAAACTAACCGGAGCCTTAACGCTCAACGTAATAACCGGAGTTTGGATACTCAACGAATCTGACTGGAGCCTGAACAATCAACGTAATAACTGGAGTCTAGATACAAAACGAAACTGACCGGAGCCTGAACGCTCAACGTAATAACCGGAGTCTGGATACCCAATGAAACTGACCGGAGCCTGAACGCTCAACGTAATAACCGGAATCTCGATACCCAATGAAACTAACCGGAGCCTGAACGCTCAACGTAATAACCGGAGTCTGGATACCCAATGAAACTGACCGGAGGCTCAACGTAATAACCGGAGTCTGGATACCCAACAAAACTGACCGGAGCCTGAACGCTCAACGTAATAACCGGAGTCTGGATACCCAACAAAACTGACCGGAGCCTGAACTTTCAATGTAAAAACCGGAGTCTTGATACCCAACAAAACTGACCGGAGCCTCAACGCTCAACGTAATAATCGGAGTCTGGATACCCAACGAAACTGACCGGAGCCTGAACGCTCAACGTAATAACCGAAGTCTGGATACCAAACAAAACTGAGCGGACCCTGAGCGCTCAACGTAATAACCGGAGTCTGGAGACCCAATGAAACTGACCGGAGCCTGAACGCTCAACGTAATAACCGGAGTTTGGATACCAAACGAACCTGACCGGAGCCTGCTCGCTCAACGTAATAACCGGAGTCTGGATACCCAACAAAACTGACCAGAGCCTGAACGCTCAACGTAATAACCGGAGTCTGGATACCCAACAAAACTGTCCGGAGCCTGAACTTTCAATGTAAAAACCGGAGTTTGGATACCCAACAAAACTGACCGGAGCCTGAACGCTCAACGTAATAACCAGAGTCTGGATACCCAATGAAACTGACCGGAGCCTGCTCGCTCAACGTAATAACCGGAGTCTGGATACCCAACAAAACTGACCGGAGCCTGAATGCTCAACGTAATAACCGGAGTCTGGATACCCAACAAAACTGACCGGAGCCTGAACTTTCAACGTAAAAACCGGAGTCTGGATACCCAACAAAACTGACCGGAGCCTGAACGCTCAACGTAATAACCGGAGTCTGGATACCCAACGAAACTGACCGGAGCCTGAACGCTCAACGTAATAACCGAAGTCTAGATACCAAACAAAACTGACCGGAGCCTGAACGCTCAACGTAATAACCGGAGTCTGGAGACCCAATGAAACTGACCGGAGCCTGAACGCTCAACATAATAACCGGAGTCTGGATACCCAACGAACCTGACCGGAGCCTGAACGCTCAACGTAATAACCGGAGTCTGGATACCCAACAAAACTGACCTGAGCCTGAACGTTCAACGTAATAACCGGAGTCTGGATACTCAACGAAACTGACCGGAGCCGGAACGCTCAACTTTATAACTGAGTCTGGATGCTCAACGAAACTGACCGGAGCCTGAACGCTTAACGTAATAACCGGAGTCTAGATACCCAACAAAACTGACCGGAGCCTGAACGCCTAATGTAATAACCACAGTCTGGATACACAACGAAACTGGCCTGAGCCTAAACGATCAAATTAATAACCGGAGTCTGGATACCCAACGAAACTGACCGGAGCGTGAACGCACAACGTAATAATAGGAGTCTGGATACCCAACAAAACTGACCGGAGCCTGAACGCTCAACGTAATAACCGGAGTCTGGATACCCAATGAAACTGATCGGAGCCTAAACGCTCAACGTAATAACAGGAGTCTGGATACCCAACAAAATTGACCGGAGCCTGAACGCTCAACGTAATAACCGGAATCTGGATACTCAACGAAACTAACCGGAACCTGAACGCTCAACATAATAACCGGAGTCTGGATACAAAACGAAACTGACCGGAGCCTAAACGCTCAACGTAATAACCGGAGTCTGGATACCCAATGAAACTGACCGGAGCCTGAACGCTCAACGTAATAACCAGATTCTGGATACTCAACGAAACTAACCGGAGCCTGAACGCTCAACGTAATAACCAGAGTCTGGATACTCAACGAAACTGACTGGAGCCTGAATAATCAACGTAATAACTGGAGTCTGGATACAAAATGAAACTGACCGGAGCCTGAACGCTGAACGTAATAACCGGAGTCTGGATACCCAATGAAACTGACCGGAGCCTGAACGCTCAACGTAATAACCGGAATCTCGATACCCAACGAAACTAACCGGAGCCTGAACGCTCAACGTAATAACCGGAGTCTGGATACCCAATGAAACTGACCGGAGCCTGAACGCTCAACGTAATAACCGGAATCTGGATACTCAACGAAACTAACCGCAGCCTGAACGCTCAACGTAATAACCAGAGTCTGGATACTCAACGAAACTGACTGGAGCCTGAACAATCAACGTAATAACTGGAGTCTGGATACAAAATGAAACTGACCGGAGCCTGAACGCTCAACGTAATAACCGGAATCTCGATACCCAACGAAACTAACCGGAGCCTGAACGCTCAACGTAATAACCGGAGTCTGGATACCCAACGAAACTGACCGGAGCCTGCTCGCTCAACGTAATAACCGGAGTCTGGATACCCAACAAAACTGACCGGAGCCTGAACGCTCAACGTAATAACCGGAGTCTGGATACCCAATGAAACTGACCGGAGCCTGCTCGCTCAACGTAAAAACCGGAGTCTGGATACCCAACAAAACTGACTGGAGCCTGAACGCTCAACGTAATAACCGGAGTCTGGAGACCCAATGAAACTGACCGGAGCCTGAATGCTCAACGTAATAACCGGAGTCTGGATACCCAACGAACCTGACCGGAGCCTGCTCGCTCAACGTAATAACCGGAGTCTGGATACCCAACAAAACTGACCGGAGCCTGAACGCTCAACGTAATAACCAGAGTCTGGATACCCAACAAAACTGACCGGAGCCTGAACTTTCAATGTAAAAACCGGAGTCTGGATACCCAACAAAACTCACCGGAGCCTGAACGGTCAACGTAATAACCGGAGTCTGGATACCCAACGAAACTGACCGGAGCCTGAACGCTCAACGTAATAACCGAAGTCTGGATACCAAACAAAACTGACCGGAGCCTGAGCGCTCAACGTAATAACCGGAGTCTGGAGACCCAATGAAACTGACCGGAGCCTGAATGCTCAACGTAATAATCGGAGTCTGGATACCCAACGAACCTGACCGGAGCCTGCTCGCTCAACGTAATAACCGGAGTCTGGATACCCAACAAAACTGACCGGAGCCTGAACGCTCAACGTAATAACCAGAGTCTGGATACCCAACAAAACTGACCGGAGCCTGAACTTTCAATGTAAAAACCGGAGTCTGGATACCCAACAAAACTCACCGGAGCCTGAACGGTCAACGTAATAACCGGAGTCTGGATACCCAACGAAACTGACCGGAGCCTGCTCGCTCAACGTAATAACCGGAGTCTGGATACCCAACAAAACTGACTGGAGCCTGAACGCTCAACGTAATAACCGGAGTCTGGATACCCAACAAAACTGACCGGAGCCTGAACTTTCAACGTAAAAACCGGAGTCTGGATACCCAACAAAATTGACCGGAGCCTGAACGCTCAACGTAATAACCGGAGTATGGATACCCAACGAAACTGACCGGAGCCTGAACGCTCAACGTATTAACCGAAGTCTGGATACCAAACAAAACTGACCGGAGCCTGAACGCTCAACGTAATAACCGGAGTCTGGAGACCCAATGAAACTGACCGGAGCCTGAACGCTCAACGTAATAACCGGAGTCTGGATACCCAACGAACCTGACCGGAGCCTGAACGCTCAATGTAATAACCGGAGTCTGGATACCCAACAAAACTGACCTGAGCCTGAATGCTCAACGTAATAACCGGAGTCTGGATACTCAACGAAACTGACCGGAGCCGGAATGCTCAACTTTATAACAGGTGTCTGGATGCTCAACGAAACTGACCGGAGCCTGAACGCTTAACGTAATAACCGGAGTCTAGATACCCAACAAAACTTACCGGAGCCTGAACGCCTAATGTAATAACTAGAGTCTGGATACACAACGAAACTGAACGGAGCCTAAACGATTAAATTAATAACCGGAGTCTGGATACCCAATGAAACTGACCAGAGCCTGAACGCACAACGTAATAACAGGAGTCTGGATACCCAACAAAACTGACCGGAGCCTGAACGCTCAACGTAATAACCGGAATCTGGATACCCAATGAAACTGATCGGAGCCTAAACGCTCAACGTAATAACCGGAGTCTGGATACCCAACAAAACTGACTGGAGCCTGAACGCTCAACGTAATAACCGGAGTCTGGATACCCAATGAAACTGACCGGAGCCTGCTCGCTCAACGTAAAAACCGGAGTCTGGATACCCAACAAAACTGACTGGAGCCTGAACGCTCAACGTAATAACCGGAGTCTGGATACCCAACGAAACTGACCGGAGCCTGAACGCTCAACGTAATAACCGAAGTCTGGATACCAAACAAAACTGACCGGAGCCTGAGCGCTCAACGTAATAACCGGAGTCTGGAGACCCAATGAAACTGACCGGAGCCTGAATGCTCAACGTAATAACCGGAGTCTGGATACCCAACGAACCTGACCGGAGCCTGCTCGCTCAACGTAATAACCGGAGTCTGGATACCCAACAAAACTGACCGGAGCCTGAACGCTCAACGTAATAACCAGAGTCTGGATACCCAACAAAACTGACCGGAGCCTGAACTTTCAATGTAAAAACCGGAGTCTGGATACCCAACAAAACTCACCGGAGCCTGAACGGTCAACGTAATAACCGGAGTCTGGATACCCAACGAAACTGACCGGAGCCTGCTCGCTCAACGTAATAACCGGAGTCTGGATACCCAACAAAACTGACTGGAGCCTGAACGCTCAATGTAATAACCGGAGTCTGGATACCCAACAAAACTGACCTGAGCCTGAATGCTCAACGTAATAACCGGAGTCTGGATACTCAACGAAACTGACCGGAGCCGGAATGCTCAACTTTATAACTGGTGTCTGGATGCTCAACGAAACTGACCGGAGCCTGAACGCTTAACGTAATAACCGGAGTCTAGATACCCAACAAAACTTACCGGAGCCTGAACGCCTAATGTAATAACTAGAGTCTGGATACACAACGAAACTGAACGGAGCCTAAACGATTAAATTAATAACCGGAGTCTGGATACCCAACGAAACTGACCAGAGCCTGAACGCACAATGTAATAACAGGAGTCTGGATACCCAACAAAATTGACCGGAGCCTGAACGCTCAACGTAATAACCGGAATCTGGATACCCAACAAAACTGACCTGAGCCTGAATGCTCAACGTAATAACCGGAGCCGGAATGCTCAACTTTATAACTGGTGTCTGGATGCTCAACGAAACTGACCGGAGCCTGAACGCTTAACGTAATAACCGGAGTCTAGATACCCAACAAAACTTACCAGAGCCTGAACGCCTAATGTAATAACTAGAGTCTGGATACACAACGAAACTGAACGGAGCCTAAACGATTAAATTAATAACCGGAGTCTGGATACCCAACGAAACTGACCAGAGCCTGAACGCACAACGTAATAACAGGAGTCTGGATACCCAACAAAATTGACCGGAGCCTGAACGCTCAACGTAATAACCGGAATCTGGATACCCAATGAAACTGATCGGAGCCTAAACGCTCAACGTAATAACAGGAGTCTGGATACCCAACAAAATTGACCGGAGCCTGAACGCTCAACGTAATAACCGGAATCTGGATACTCAACGAAACTAACCGGAGCCTGAACGCTCAACGTAATAACCGGAGTCTGCATACAAAACGAAACTGACCGGAGCCTGAACGCTCAACGTAATAACCGGAGTCTGGATACCCAATGAAACTGACCGGAGCCTGAACACTCAATTTAATAACCGGAATCTGGATACTCAACGAAACTAACCGGAGCCTGAACGTTCAACGTAATAACCAGAGTCTGGATACTCAACGAAACTGACTGGAGCCTGAACAATCAACGTAATAACTGGAGTCTGGATACAAAATGAAGCTGACCGGAGCCTGAACGCTGAACATAATAACCGGAGTCTGGATACCCAATGAAACTGACCGGAGCCTGAACGCTCAATGTAATAACCGGAATCTCGATACCCAACGAAACTAACCGGAGCCTGAACGCTCAACGTAATAACCGGAGTCTTGATACTCAACGAAACTGACCGGAGCCTTAACGCTCAACGTAATAACCGAAGTCTGGATACTCAACGAATCTGACTGGAGCCTGAACAATCAACGTAATAACTGGAGTCTGGATACAAAACGAAACTGACCGGAGCCTAAATGCTCAACGTAATAACCGGAGTCTGGATACCCAACGAAACTGACCGGAACCTGAACGCTCAACGTAATAACCGGAATCTCGATACCGAACGAAACTAACCGGAGCCTAAACGCTCAACGTAATAACCGGAGTCTTGATACTCAACGAAACTGACCGGGGCCTTAACACTCAATGTAATAACCGGAGTCTGGATACCCAACAAAACTGATCGGAGCCTTAACGCTCAATGTAATAACAGGAGTCTGGATACCCAACAAAATTGACCGGAGCCTGAACGCTCAACGTAATAACCGGAATCTGGATACTCAACGAAACTAACCGGAGCCTTAACGCTCAACGTAATAACCGGAGTTTGGATACTCAACGAATCTGACTGGAGCCTGAACAATCAACGTAATAACTGGAGTCTAGATACAAAACGAAACTGACCGGAGCCTGAACGCTCAACGTAATAACCGGAGTCTGGATACCCAATGAAACTGACCGGAGCCTGAACGCTCAACGTAATAACCGGAATCTCGATACCCAATGAAACTAACCGGAGCCTGAACGCTCAACGTAATAACCGGAGTCTGGATACCCAACGAAACTGACCGGAGGCTCAACGTAATAACCGGAGTCTGGATACCCAACAAAACTGACCGGAGCCTGAACGCTCAACGTAATAACCGGAGTCTGGATACCCAACGAAACTGACCGGAGCCTGAACTTTCAATGTAAAAACCGGAGTCTGGATACCCAACAAAACTGACCGGAGCCTCAACGCTCAACGTAATAATCGGAGTCTGGATACCCAACGAAACTGACCGGAGCCTGAACGCTCAACGTAATAACCGAAGTCTGGATACCAAACAAAACTGAGCGGACCCTGAGCGCTCAACGTAATAACCGGAGTCTGGAGACCCAATGAAACTGACCGGAGTCTGAACGCTCAACGTAATAACCGGAGTTTGGATACCAAACGAACCTGACCGGAGCCTGCTCGCTCAACGTAATAACCGGAGTCTGGATACCCAACAAAACTGACCGGAGCCTGAACGTTCGACGTAAAAACCGGAGTCTGGATACCCAACAAAACTGTCCGGAGCCTGAACTTTCAATGTAAAAACCGGAGTCTGGATACCCAACAAAACTGACCGGAGCCTGAACGCTCAACGTAATAACCGGAGTCTGGATACCCAATGAAACTGACCGGAGCCTGCTCGCTCAACGTAATAACCGGAGTCTGGATACCCAACAAAACTGACCGGAGCCTGAATGCTCAACGTAATAACCGGAGTCTGGATACCCAACAAAACTGACCGGAGCCTGAACTTTCAACGTAAAAACCGGAGTCTGGATACCCAACAAAACTGACCGGAGCCTGAACGCTCAACGTAATAACCGGAGTCTGGATACCCAACGAAACTGACCGGAGCCTGAATGCTCAATGTAATAACCGAAGTCTAGATACCAAACAAAACTGACCGGAGCCTGAACGCTCAACGTAATAACCGGAGTCTGGAGACCCAATGAAACTGACCGGAGCCTGAACGCTCAACGTAATAACCGGAGTCTGGATACCCAACGAACCTGACCGGAGCCTGAACGCTGAACGTAATAACCGGAGTCTGGATACCCAACAAAACTGACCTGAGCCTGAACGTTCAACGTAATAACCGGAGTCTGGATACTCAACGAAACTGACCGGAGCCGGAACGCTCAACTTTATAACTGGAGTCTGGATGCTCAACGAAACTGACCGGAGCCTGAACGCTTAACGTAATAACCGGAGTCTAGATACCCAACAAAACTGACCGGAGCCTGAACGCCTAATGTAATAACCACAGTCTGGATACACAACGAAACTGGCCTGAGCCTAAACGATCAAATTAATAACCGGAGTCTGGATACCCAACGAAACTGACCGGAGCGTGAACGCACAACGTAATAATAGGAGTCTGGATACCCAACAAAACTGACCGGAGCCTGAACGCTCAACGTAATAACCGGAGTCTGGATACCCAATGAAACTGATCGGAGCCTAAACGCTCAACGTAATAACAGGAGTCTGGATAACCAACAAAATTGACCGGAGCCTGAACGCTCAACGTAATAACCGGAATCTGGATACTCAACGAAACTAACCGGAACCTGAACGCTCAACGTAATAACCGGAGTCTGGATACAAAACGAAACTGACCGGAGCCTGAAAGCTCAACGTAATAACCGGAGTCTGGATACCCAATGAAACTGACCGGAGCCTGAACGCTCAACGTAATAACCGGATTCTGGATACTCAACGAAACTAACCGGAGCCTGAACGCTCAACGTAATAACCAGAGTCTGGATACTCAACGAAACTGACTGGAGCCTGAACAATCAACGTAATAACTGGAGTCTGGATACAAAATGAAACTGACCGGAGCCTGAACGCTGAACGTAATAACCGGAGTCTGGATACCCAATGAAACTGACCGGAGCCTGAACGCTCAACGTAATAACCGGAATCTCGATACCCAACGAAACTAACCGGAGCCTGAACGCTCAACGTAATAACCGGAGTCTTGATACTCAACGAAACTGACCGGAGCCTTAACGCTCAACGTAATAACCGAAGTCTGGATACTCAACGAATCTGACTGGAGCCTGAACAATCAACGTAATAACTGGAGTCTGGATACAAAACGAAACTGACCGGAGCCTAAATGCTCAACGTAATAACCGGAGTCTGGATACCCAACGAAACTGACCGGAACCTGAACGCTCAACGTAATAACCGGAATCTCGATACCGAACGAAACTAACCGGTGCCTAAACGCTCAACGTAATAACCGGAGTCTTGATACTCAACGAAACTGACCGGGGCCTTAACACTCAATGTAATAACCGGAGTCTGGATACCCAACAAAACTGATCGGAGCCTTAACGCTCAATGTAATAACAGGAGTCTGGATACCCAACAAAATTGACCGGAGCCTGAACGCTCAACGTAATAACCGGAATCTGGATACTCAACGAAACTAACCGGAGCCTTAACGCTCAACGTAATAACCGGAGTTTGGATACTCAACGAATCTGACTGGAGCCTGAACAATCAACGTAATAACTGGAGTCTAGATACAAAACGAAACTGACCGGAGCCTGAACGCTCAACGTAATAACCGGAGTCTGGATACCCAATGAAACTGACCGGAGCCTGAACGCTCAACGTAATAACCGGAATCTCGATACCCAATGAAACTAACCGGAGCCTGAACGCTCAACGTAATAACCGGAGTCTGGATACCCAACGAAACTGACCGGAGGCTCAACGTAATAACCGGAGTCTGGATACCCAACAAAACTGACCGGAGCCTGAACGCTCAACGTAATAACCGGAGTCTGGATACCCAACGAAACTGACCGGAGCCTGAACTTTCAATGTAAAAACCGGAGTCTGGATACCCAACAAAACTGACCGGAGCCTCAACGCTCAACGTAATAATCGGAGTCTGGATACCCAACGAAACTGACCGGAGCCTGAACGCTCAACGTAATAACCGAAGTCTGGATACCAAACAAAACTGAGCGGACCCTGAGCGCTCAACGTAATAACCGGAGTCTGGAGACCCAATGAAACTGACCGGAGTCTGAACGCTCAACGTAATAACCGGAGTTTGGATACCAAACGAACCTGACCGGAGCCTGCTCGCTCAACGTAATAACCGGAGTCTGGATACCCAACAAAACTGACCAGAGCCTGAACGCTCAACGTAATAACCGGAGTCTGGATACCCAACAAAACTGTCCGGAGCCTGAACTTTCAATGTAAAAACCGGAGTCTGGATACCCAACAAAACTGACCGGAGCCTGAACGCTCAACGTAATAACCGGAGTCTGGATACCCAATGAAACTGACCGGAGCCTGCTCGCTCAACGTAATAACCGGAGTCTGGATACCCAACAAAACTGACCGGAGCCTGAATGCTCAACGTAATAACCGGAGTCTGGATACCCAACAAAACTGACCGGAGCCTGAACTTTCAACGTAAAAACCGGAGTCTGGATACCCAACAAAACTGACCGGAGCCTGAACGCTCAACGTAATAACCGGAGTCTGGATACCCAACGAAACTGACCGAAGCCTGAATGCTCAATGTAATAACCGAAGTCTAGATACCAAACAAAACTGACCGGAGCCTGAACGCTCAACGTAATAACCGGAGTCTGGAGACCCAATGAAACTGACCGGAGCCTGAACGCTCAACGTAATAACCGGAGTCTGGATACCCAACGAACCTGACCGGAGCCTGAACGCTTAACGTAATAACCGGAGTCTGGATACCCAACAAAACTGACCTGAGCCTGAACGTTCAACGTAATAACCGGAGTCTGGATACTCAACGAAACTGACCGGAGCCGGAACGCTCAACTTTATAACTGGAGTCTGGATGCTCAACGAAACTGACCGGAGCCTGAACGCTTAACGTAATAACCGGAGTCTAGATACCCAACAAAACTGACCGGAGCCTGAACGCCTAATGTAATAACCACAGTCTGGATACACAACGAAACTGGCCTGAGCCTAAACGATCAAATTAATAACCGGAGTCTGGATACCCAACGAAACTGACCGGAGCGTGAACGCACAACGTAATAATAGGAGTCTGGATACCCAACAAAACTGACCGGAGCCTGAACGCTCAACGTAATAACCGGAGTCTGGATACCCAATGAAACTGATCGGAGCCTAAACGCTCAACGTAATAACAGGAGTCTGGATAACCAACAAAATTGACCGGAGCCTGAACGCTCAACGTAATAACCGGAATCTGGATACTCAACGAAACTAACCGGAACCTGAACGCTCAACGTAATAACCGGAGTCTGGATACAAAACGAAACTGACCGGAGCCTGAACGCTCAACGTAATAACCGGAGTCTGGATACCCAATGAAACTGACCGGAGCCTGAACGCTCAACGTAATAACCGGATTCTGGATACTCAACGAAACTAACCGGAGCCTGAACGCTCAACGTAATAACCAGAGTCTGGATACTCAACGAAACTGACTGGAGCCTGAACAATCAACGTAATAACTGGATCTGGATACAAAATGAAACTGACCGGAGCCTGAACGCTGAACGTAATAACCGGAGTCTGGATACCCAATGAAACTGACCGGAGCCTGAACGCTCAACGTAATAACCGGAATCTCGATACCCAACGAAACTAACCGGAGCCTGAACGCTCAACGTAATAACCGGAGTCTGGATACCCAATGAAACTGACCGGAGCCTGAACGCTCAACGTAATAACCGGAATCTGGATACTCAACGAAACTAACCGGAGCCTGAACGCTCAACGTAATAACCAGAGTCTGGATACTCAACGAAACTGACTAGAGCCTGAACAATCAACGTAATAACTGGAGTCTGGATACAAAATGAAACTGACCGGAGCCTGAACGCTGAACGTAATAACCGGAGTCTGGATACCCAATGAAACTGACCGGAGCCTGAACGCTCAACGTAATAACCGGAATCTCGATACCCAACGAAACTAACCGGAGCCTGAACGCTCAACGTAATAACCGGAGTCTGGATACCTGTTGCACCCTAAAATTTGCCCAGCCTTATTCCTTGGATTTATGTTTCATTATCATTAGCATTTGCATATAGAGTCATGTACATAGACTAACCATCTGCATAGCATAAGCATAGCAAGTCATTCAACAGGGGACCAATCATTATTTTCATCTCTAGAGGCCTAGCAAGAGGTTATTATCCTAATTCCACCCTATTCAAGTCATCAGGAAAGAATTTGAA
This sequence comes from Lathyrus sativus, assembly GCA_963859935.3. Taxonomy (NCBI): domain Eukaryota; kingdom Viridiplantae; phylum Streptophyta; class Magnoliopsida; order Fabales; family Fabaceae; genus Lathyrus; species Lathyrus sativus. Next base: position 459,468 of record CAWUDS030000639.1, read on the forward strand.
AGCAAAGAGTTCAGCAGATCAATCCTTGAGTCCATCTCCTAGCTGAGGGTATCTGAGGATCAACAAGAGGGTTGTGAGCTATGAAATGAAAGCATGGAGAGCATCTAGACATCTTGAGAGACTTATAAAGTCATTTGGAGAAGAAAACAAGTCATTGATGAAAGCACAAGAGCTACAGTTGAAGACAGTCAACTAGGGTTTCATCTGGGTCAGCCCTAGGTCAACCCTAGGTCAATTGACTGACTTAAGAGGGCATTCAAGGCTATTGGAGAGATGTGGGGATCATCATTGAACATATGAAGAAGGATATGGAGATATGACAAGGAGAATTCAAGAGAAATCGAGGAGAAGAGGAGTTACTAAATTAGGGTTTCTCTGTAAAATCCCCTAGTTTAGGTCAAATTTCCAAGCAAGATAAGTCAAAATGCTAGCTTCAAATGGCTTCTTGGCCAACATGAAACTTGTAGAGGATCTCAAGACCTTTAATTTGAGTGGTGGAAGACCTCAAGGAGATTTATAGAACTCAAGTTATGGTCCTTACAAGTTACAGGTCATTTGGGGTGTCTGAATTTTTGTCTGTGAAAGTGACTTGACTTCCAAGCTAGTTTTGCCCCTCAAGGAGATTTCAAATGAATTCTTGGTCAACATAAGAATTGTTCCTCATTGTCTTAGCTTTCTAGAATGGTATGGTATGCCTTCATATGATGTAGAGAACTCAACTTATGGTCTTGACAAGCAAAGGGTATTTTGGGCATTTGTGAATTACAGGTCATTTTAACCTATGTCCAAAACTCATACAAGGAGGCCTCAAATGGAAAAACTTACAACATCAAACTTGCTCCAAATGGGATTTTAAGTCTAGAAAGAAGGTCACAAATTATTGGAGAAGCTCATAGCATGGAGTTGCATGATTGGTCAAAATATGAACTAAAAAGGCTTATAAAGTGAATAATTTCAAGTTGAAAAATGGTTTGGGAGATTTACAAGTCCAAATGGAGACTTCCAATATATGATTTTGAATGGAAAAACAATTCTAAGAACAATGGTTCACACACTTTTTTGAGTTTAGAAGGAAAAAATGAAGTTATCCATGGTTGCTTATCATTTAAGAAACATAATCAAAAATGAGCCAAAGTTTGAAAACAAGGGAATGTGCAAGATGGATCTAGAATGTTCATTTGGGGTCTATATATTCATGAAAGGAGAATTTGGCAAGGGTTGGCCTCATTTGCACCAAGAATTTCACAAGATTTCTCATTCTTTTACATTGAAGTTTCATTGCAATTCTCACAAATTCTTCACCAAATCTTCATCATAATCAACCTTCTCATACTGATTCATCATCATATAGTATAATTCAATCAAGAACAAGGTGGTTATCATCCATTTTCGAGCACTTTTTTCAAGAGCATCAAGATTGAAGTTGCAAGTGGATAGCATAATTCTGGCCAAATCTCATCCAAAGCTTGCATACAGAATCAAGTTCATCAAGGATTGATCAAGATCCAAGTCTCAAAAGCCTCAAATCATCAATCTCCATAGCTGTTTGCAAGATTTTGCACAAGGTAAGTTTTCATTCAAACTGCTTGATCCAGTTAGTTAGGCATGATTTTGTTAGTGTAGAATTGATCTAGGTGGTTAGGAGATTAAGTTAGATGAATTTGGAGAGATTTGGTGATGGTTAGTGACAGGTGCCATAATCTGTTGGTGCTTATATCTCTTAGATTAGTGTGTTATAATTGTGGCTTGATAGCATATGTTAATCTCCATTAGGTGTAGTTTAATTTAGGCTAAGTTTGAGGAAGATTGGTGATGGTCCATACCAGTGCATTTCAATGGTGGTCAGTATGTGATTCAATCGAATTTGTTGATGTGGTGAATTTCAAAGCGAATTGACGCCCTAAGCTTGTAGAGGGAGAGATTTGGAGCAGATTTCATGTTCATGGCATGTGGATTAGTGGCGTATAGGATGAGAACAGAGAGGAAGAAAGTTACTCGTGCATGGATGTTCATGGTGAAGTGAAACCCTAATTTGCAGAACCTTTGGGGAAGATGAAATCGTGGCCTTCCATTTGTAGTTGGACCTTTGACTGTTAGTAAGATCGTGTGGCCTACGTTTAATTTCAGATTTGGAGGGAATGACTTTGGCTCTAAACGCACCGTTTCATTAATTGAAACGGGCGGGCCTGAGTCTCTTTTGTTATCCCCACCCCCGAGTTAGGCCCAATTCCAATTTACAACGCGTTTTGGTTACTTCTCTCACCCCCTGGCATTTCTTCCTATGTTTTTTGTTGCTGACTCAAGCTGGGCCTTGGTAAAACTGCTACGCGCACCCCCATTATGTGGCCCATCCTGGTTCTGAACTGGGGCGAATTTCTTTTCATACCCCCTCTGGCTCATTTAATTCATTTTATTTGTCTTAATTCCATTTTAATTTTTACCAATTCTCATAAAATCATAAATAATTCATAAAAAATGCTTTTTAATCCATTCTTTTTACCATATTTTCATTAAAATGTCTAGAATATTATAGGAAAATAAATTTTCATTTTTAGTATTATTTCATATTTTTTACATATTTTCTAAATAAATGTCACATTAAATAGATTCATTTCATGCATTATTTTTATGATTTCTGTTCTCTCACATGCTTTAATATTTTTTGATCATTATTTTCATATTGTTTAGATGAGATATTAGGCTTATAGAAATATTTTAGTTCCCATTTTTAGGAGTTAATTTTAGGTGATTAATAAATGCTTGAATATCATGTACAAAACTAGGGTTTTTAGGTGACAACTTAGGAGTTTGATTTCATTTCCCTTAGGACTTAGGGTTTGAATAGATTAGTTATGGGACTATAGGGGCTATGGGTAGTTATTAGATCCCTTAGAAAAGTTAGGATTCCCCTACTGCTATTATTACTGTCTGTATATCTGTTGTCTGGTGTGGTGTGCCCTCTGGGGTTTACTGATTGTTTGTATGGGTATTGGGTTTGTCTGGGGCCCTGGGGAAGCTGAAGATTTGTGGAGATGAAGCTATTGGAGATTCAAATGCTGAAGATCAACTGTCAGAGTTGAGGAGGAGTTTCCTGCTATCAGTTGCTGAGGAGACTAGGGTTTAGGAGCTAGGCAGAGCTCTAGATTAGAATGATTATTTCTCAAACATGGATTGCCTTGTCTGCATCCATTCTTCTCTGTGATTCAGAGTCTCTCTAAGACACTCACCCCCTTCCTTTGGAAGGCTTGGTGATAGTGTCTATGAGATAGAACTCTTGAGAGAAAATGTCTCTTGTGTTAGAAGCAGTCTGTTCACCACCTTTGGTAGTCAGCTGATTGCTTAACACTCAATTCACTCTTGTGACTGATCCCTCATCCTGGAGGTTTGAGTTTGAAGAAAAGCCAGTGCAGATGGAAGACTGATGATCAAAACCCTTGCCTGAAGGTCATGCAGATGGAGATTGATGCTTGTTGAAGCTTGTGAATGATTGGAGATTGCTTGAAGTCAGTTGTTGACTCAGAGCTGCTGATGCTGTTTGTTTTATTGTTGTATTTTATTGCTGATGTATTGATTGGTTTTCTGAACTGTATTGTTTGCTGTTTACCCTGCTGGGTTGGAAGTGAAGTCTGTTCACTTTTGCCTATTGTTTTCTAGGTTCGAGGTTGAGTGGTACTCCCTTGCCTCGCTTGTATTGCTGCATCCATGCATTTTACTGTTTTGCTGTATATATCTGATATTGTTTCTGTTTCTGCCTATCCCGTAGGATCTCTGTTTCTCTCTGTGCAAGAGAGGAGCATGATAGACACTAGGTCTTAACCCATGCATGATAACATTAGGATAGTTTGTTTCCCTTCGCAACCGTAGGTTAGAGTTCTGTCTCTTCTCTCTCAAAACAAACAGAAAAAACACCTAAAGATTTCAAACACAATAAAAGACACTTCTTTCGTAAAAGAATGTGAACTCATCAAAACGTCATTTTTGTCCGCTTGGACTGCTAATCAGAAAAAACCTTTTTCAGAAGGAATAAAATCAATCAAGGACAGACTTGTGTCGTGCGTGGCCCGAACTACGTTTGCTCTGATCTTTCATGCTGTATGAAAGTACGTAGGCATAGGATGCGATATCCTAGCGAGCAACCTTCCCCTCCTTTCCCGTAGGTAGGTGAACTACGTTGACTCTGATTTCTCGTGCCAGACGGGAATACGTAGGCATAAAGTGCGATACTTTGCCGAGTCATTTTTATTTTCATTTTATTTTCTTTTTAACCCTTGACCTATAGTTTAGATAGAATAACAATCCATACCCGAGAACAAGCGTGGATCCCATCGAGTACGATGGACGTGAGGGGTGCTAATACCTTCCCCTTGCGTAACCGACTCCCGAATCCAGGTTTTGGTTGCGATGACCATACCTTTCCCGTGTTGTGCGAGGTTTACTCTGAGCGTTTCCTTTCCCTCCCGTGGGATAAATAACGCACGGTGGCGACTCTTCTGTTCAGCCGGCGCCGATTTTCGCAGTAGCGACAGCTGGCGACTCTGCTGGGGATCCAACGTCCCCTGGCTGCTAAGGACTGCGATAGTTCTTATGCATTTGGGATCCAACGTCCCTTAAGAGAGTCAATCCTAACGCTTGTTTTCCCGTCGAGGATTTTGTATGGAGTTATTGTATATTTCTAACCCTGTATTTTTCAGCTTTATATATATTGTTTATTATTGCTGTATCTGGGGTGTGACGGGTGTTCTGATATTGAGAGATAAGCCGGACCTGGGCTTGAGTGCACCTAGAATTAGAGTAGAAATTAGTGGGCGCCCGCTTGCTTTGCTTGCTTTGGTGTCCCATGAAATCTACACTCAGACGAGGTTCCTCTGGTTGGCCTCCTGCCCCTTCCTTTGGTTGGCGTGGGTTGCTGGTTAGTTGGATTGTCGACTCTGGGGACCGATCATTTGGAAGTTGGCTGAGTGAGGCCTCTTCAGGAATTGATGATGCCACTCCTTCTGGGAATCGTATCATCAACCCTGAAAGTCTGTGACGCCGACGACCGCATAGGATGCCGTACCTTGTGCCAGTTATAGGGCCACCCACCTGTGAGGGGATTCAGGGTTATGCAGGTAACTAGACCTCCAGACCACCGGTTATTTCTTGATCAGAGATCCGGGTTATTTATGGAGAGTTTTGAGGTCTGTCAGAGACCATTTGGAGATGTGTTCTGAGGTCTGTCAGAGACCAACTATGGATGTGATTTGAGGTCTGTCAGAGACCATTTGGAGATGTGTTACGAGGTCTGTCGGAGACCAATTATGGATGTGATTTGAGGTCTATCAGAGACCAGTGAGTTATGGTTTGAGGTCTGTCAGAGACCAGTGTTGGAGTTCTATTTTAGGTCTATCTGAGGCCAGGGTTTGATGACTTCTGGATGGTCTATCTGAGACCTTTCTTGATTGGGTTTAGGCTATTCAGCTGCAGCTTTGGTCCCTGTTGAATGTTACCTGCATTGCATCCCTGCATATACATTATCATTTGCATTTTACTAACGTGTGTCTGTGTTGCAGGTGCATTTGCATTTCCCTAGTTCTAGTGCCCAGACTTCTGAGTATTTGATCATGACTAACCTACGGAGAACGGTTGCTTACAAATTGCCTACGCCTGATATTGTTCCTTTACTGGGGTTGATCTCTCTTGCTGATGAGAGTGTTCGTAGGAGTTTCCGGATGAGCTATGGTAGATTATTGAGATTGGTGTGCAAACCTACAGAGGTAGAGTTGGATGGGCTGTATGCTTTGATGCAATTCTACGACCCTGCTTTGAGGTGTTTCACGTTCTCTGATTTTATTATGGGACCAACTCTGGAGGAATACGCTGAGTATGTTGAGCTGCCTGTGCAGAACCAGGTTCCATTCATTCATTATGATGCCAAGCCTAAGCCGGAGGAATTGGCAAAAGCCTTGCATGTTGATGCTTCTGAACTTGTGACTACTGTTTCCCGTGGAGTTCCAGGCTTCTCATTTCAGTTCTTAGTGGGTAAAGCCCAAGAGTACGCCAAGAATGGGTGCTGGGTTGCTTTCAATGCTATGTTGGCCTTGTGCATTTATGGCATAGTACTGTTCCCCAACATACCGGATTTTGTGGACTTCGATGCTTTCTACTTGTTTGCCGCTGGTAATCCTGTACCTACCTTACTCGGAGATTTCTACCACTCACTGCATTACAAGAATGAGAAGGGAAGAGGGAAGAATGTTCATTTCTGTGTACCCTTGTTGAGTACGTGGTTTGAGAGTCACCTTCCTAAGAGAGGATCTGCTGCAGAGACTACAATTCCAGTTGGTTGGCCAGAACGCTTGATGAGGCTATCGTCGGAAGATATGGAGTGGTTTGATAGAGATTTGTTGGGATCCGAGCTCATCTTCAGTTGTTCTGGGTACCCTAATGTACCGTTGATAGGAAGAAAAGGGTGTATCAATTACAACCCTTCTCTATTCATTCGCCAGTTCGGATATGCGCTGAAGAATCCACCTCAGGAGGAAGAAGTACAGGAATCTCTGTACTTCACCGGTGACGTGAAGGGGGAGTTATTAGCCAAGTTGCGACATGCTTGGACGAGTATTAACCACAAAGGGAAGCCGTTGTTAGGAAAGAATGACTGTCAGGCCTATGCACCTTATAGAGCTTGGATTCAGGAGAGGGCTAGTCAGTTGAAGATGCCGTTTCCAGAGGCACCAATTCTTGATCCTATTCCGGTAGAAGAGCCGACCACTGTTTCTAGGGAAGTCTATGAACAAGTTGTGAGGGAGAAAGAAGCCTTAATGAAGATTAATGAAGGGTTAGAGCAAGAGCTAGCCCAGGCACGCAGTGAGAAGAACAAGGCCGTATATGCTTTCCAACAACAGATTGAGCTGGTAAACAGGTTAGGAGCTGAGTTGACCGAGGAAAAGAAGAAGCGTGAACGTCTGGGGCAAGAGTTCAGAAGCTCCCATGACATGCTGGAAGCCAAAAAGAAAGCGCTCGACGCAGCACACCGAGAGATATCTTCTTGCAACAAGACTTGGAATGCTACACTCACCAACAACAAGCAGAGGGAAGATAAGCTAAAGCAGCAAATTTCCGACCTCGAGGAGAAGTTGAAGTCTAGCATCAAGAAATGTGAGGAGGAAGTGATGAACCGGTACAGTGTCCAGCATGCACTGAACAAGGCAATCAAATCCAGAGATGAAGCAGTGTCCCAGAAGCGAAAGTTAGAAGATTGCTTCGGAGAAGCGGCATGGGAAGAAACTGCTGAAGACGTACGCCGTGTCCTTAAGAAGAGAAACCAGCTTGTTGAAGGGCTGCTCGATCGACCAAGCCATCCGGAGACCAAGAAGTTGATAGAGGAGTACCAGACCTTTGGGAGGATCTGATCATTCCATTATTTGTATGCTTTATTTGCATAGTGCTGACCATCACCAGGATTGTTGGTTGAGGTTATGCCATCTTTGTACTCTCAGTGATATTGTACCCTGGGCTTATTGATTCTCTCTGCAATATACGAGGCTTTCTATGATTCAGCTCCGATATTCTTATTGTCAACACTGTCACCGCACCGGCATCTTCGCACTAGAACTGGGGGAATGAACTTCCCTAATGCACAGACACATTGCATTGCATTCATATTCATCTTGCATAACAGGTAATATATGAATGGTGTCTTATCTCCTGCTTTGATTCAGGTACTTAACAGGATTCCAGATCAACATCCGCACCGCTATTCTACACGATCCAACTGTCGGAAAGTCATGGACCAGATTCAGAATGAAATGCAGGATGTACGCGAGAAGCTCGCCCTCTTCATGCAGACCATGGAAGCTATAGCAAAAGGGCAAGAGAATTTGCAGGCCATGGTCCAGCCTCTGTTGGCTCGCAACGCTGGTCATGGTAACGAAGATCATCAGGCTGTCCGGGTTGATACTGCTCATGGAGACGGCACTCCCACGCCAGTGGCTCCGCCTGTCGTCAATATACCCGCTGCTAACGTCAACAACGCTACCGCTGCTGTGAATGGTAACGTCGGAGTTGGTAATGAAACTGCTGTCCATAACGCTGGGCTGGGTGATGTCAATTTGGGAGATAATCTCGGAGGCAATGGCTTTGTCAACGCTGGGTTCGGATTCAACGATCAGGGATTCGACAATACTGGCAAGTATGGCTTTAATGCTCAAGGCTTTGGGCAAGATGGTTATGGTATGGTCAATCAGGGCTACGGAGGTTTTGGAAACGGAAACGGTGCTGGTTTTATGGCTGGTGGTCCTGCTGGAGGTATTCAAGGGTATGGCAACAGAGGTCGAGTTCCGGGGATGAATCAGGTCAGAGCTGGACGTAATAATGCGTATGATGGATACGGGGCTGGAAACGGTATGTGGCAAGAGGATCAGCAGGAGGACGCCTTCTCTGGAGGGGGCTTTGAAGGGCCGATGGATGATTCTCAAAAGATTAGAATGCTGGAAGAGCAAATGAAGGGAGTCCTAAACCAGAGTGCTGTGGGTCTGGACATGGCAACTATGGGCTTGGTACCTGGCTTGAGGGTGCCGATCAAGTTCAAAGCGCCTGCGTTCGATAAGTACAAAGGAGATACATGCCCGAAAGTGCATGTACGAGCTTATTACAGAAAGATGTCTGCATACTCCACTGACGAAAGAATGCTCATGCATTTCTTTCAGGATAGCCTATCGGGTCCTTCCTTAGAGTGGTACATGGGGTTGGAGCCCACTGATATCAAGACTTGGAAGCAATTAGCAGAGGCGTTCGTAGCCCATTACAAATATAACAGTGACCTGGCACCCAATCGGGTCCAGTTGGCCGGGCTTTCGCAGAAGAAGGGGGAGAGTTTTAAAGAATACGCGCAAAGGTGGCGCGATATGGCTGCCAGGGTTCGTCCTCCCGTCGAAGATAAAGAAATGAACGATATGTTTGTCGGCACATTCACCGGGCTGTTTCATGATATGTTGTTTCATACTTCTCTGGCCAGTTTTTCAGACCTGATTTTGATGGGCGAAAAGATTGAGCGGAACATTAAGCAAGGAAAGTTCCAAGTCGATGAATCAACTGCATCTGGCAGTAATAGGAAAGCTTATGGTGGGCGCCGTCAGGGCGAAGCTAGTGCTGTATTTGGAGGCCGAGGCCGAGGCCGAGGCAGGGGAAGAAATCAATATCGTCAGCCGCAGCAAGTGTCGAGTGTCACCATCCCGTATCAACAACAACCAATTCAGCAACAACAACAGGTTCAGCAGCAACCAATGCCACAGCAGCAGCAGCCTCAGCAGGGGGCACAGCAAGCTCAGAGAAAATTCCAGGGTGGTAAGCCGAGAAGGGTGTTCGAGAAGCCTCCCTCTAACTATGCTGATTTATTGCAGACCTTGTTGGGATTGAATCTGGTGGAGAAAAGAACCTTGGCACCGATAACGGGAGCTCCCCCGTTCGGCTATGATGCAAATAGGCGCTGCGAGTTTCATTCTGGGGCCCCGGGCCATGATATAGAAGGTTGTCATGCTTTTAAGCACGTTGTGCAGGATCTCTTGGACAACAAGTCTATCAACTTCGGAACGACCGGTGCGAATATAGTCCAGAAACCCATGCCTAATCATGGGGCGAATGCCGTACTGACTGAGGAAGGTCTGAATCTGATTATGAATGTTGAGGATTTAAAGACGCCGCTGAGCGAAATAAAAAGCCGACTGTTGCAGGGAGGTGTTTACCCGGGTTGTAATGAGTACTGCTTAGATTGTTGGGCCCTGTCTGGGGGGTGTGAGGATTTGAAGAAAGGCATCCAGGCCTTAATTGATGATGGTATATTGCAGTTTGATAGAACAGCAACTGAGGAGCCGGCAGGGGCAGTAATGGATAATCAGAGTGATGTTGCCACAGTGACAATTCCTAGGAAGACGATCACTATTTCAGCACCAGCTCAGCGACCACCGATTACCATAACTAAAGCCGGGCCAATCCCGTATGAGAACACGAAAGCAGTCCCATGGTCATATGGGCTAGAGGTGTATTGTGACGGGATTAAAATCGATGTTAACAAGCAGTCAGCGGAGGTTGTGGATAATGTTGTTGGCTCAGGAGGCATGACGAGGAGCGGCAGGATCTTTATATCTCCTGAAGTGGAGGCTGAAAGGCTAGCGAAAGGAAAGGGGAAAGCGGTGGAAAATGTTCCGGTTCAAGCCAACGAAAAAGAAGCAGCGTCTAAGGATGTAGAGGAATTCATGCGCTTAATTCGGAAAAGTGATTATAAAATCGTGGAGCATCTGCAGCAAACGCCGTCCAAAATATCCATTCTGTCATTGCTGTTGTGTTCAGAGGCTCACCGAAATGCTTTGCTGAAAGTCCTGGACACTTCTTTTGTACCACAGGATGTCTCCGTGAACCAGCTAGAAGGGGTATTGGCACATGTAAATGCGGGCCACAGTCTGGGCTTTACTGATTTTGACTTGACTCCGAAAGGAAGGGATCATAATATGGCATTACATGTATCTGTTGAGTGCAGAGGGTCGACAATGTCGCACGTATTGGTTGACACCGGGTCGTCTTTGAACGTGCTGCCTAAGAAGGCTATGATGAAGCTGGATGTTCGAGGGATTTTGTGTACACCAAGTGATTTGGTAGTCAGAGCGTTTGACGGCACGCGGAGGACAGTCTTCGGATCGATCACCTTGCCTCTGCAAGTGGGGCCGGAAGTGTTTGCAACAGAGTTTTATATCATGGATATACAGCCTGCGTACAGCTGCTTGCTGGGAAGACCTTGGATTCACGGTGCAGGGGCAGTCACGTCAACCCTGCATCAGAAGTTAAAGTATATGGTCGGAGACAGTGTAGTCACCGTGTGCGGAGAAGAAGACATCCTGGTCAGCCATCTTTCTTCATTTAAATATGTGGAAGTCGACGGGGAGATCCACGAGACGCCATGCCAGGCATTCGAAGGTTTGCGCATAAAGGACAAGGGTCCCGGGCCAAGCAAAGTGCCAGAGATAGCTGTTTCTTCGTATAAAGAGGCTCAAGCGCTAGTGAAGGCAGGAGAAGCCAAGGGCTGGGGCAAAGTATTGGACATTCCGGTAAAAATGGACCGGTTCGGACTGGGGTACCGACCGTCGTCATCTACTCCTTCTGTGGGGGCCCCTCATTTCAGAAAGTCAATCACCATCTCTGCCAGTGGAGTATGCCATGAATCTGTCAATGCTGCTTCAGAGTCCGATGAAGGGGACAGCGACTGTGATATGGATGCCTGGATTCAGCCAAGCACGCCAGGACAAGGACTGTGCAACTGGTCCATTCAGGAGCTTGTTCCTGTGACTTTTAAACAGTAATGCTTTGCTTTATTAATTGTTGAATAATCTGATGTCTTGCCCGGGGCATCAGGATTTGCTTAGGGCTGTGTTGTTATAAACATTGCTTCGTTAATCATTAAATAAATGGCGTTTTTTTCATGTGTAAATACCGTAATCCCTGTCTTTCTTGTTTTGTATTTTTCAATAAAATGGCAACGTGGTTATCCGCTGTATACGCATTTTGAAGCACTTAACCCTTTCTTTTGCAGGATAACATTTTCAGATGACATCCTTGAACCACCTATGACTCGTCCCGACTTCGAGCACCCGGTATTCCAGACCGAAGAAGAGGTCATCGAAGATAGCGACGTTCCCGAAGAACTGTCTTGGTTGGTGAAGCAAGAGGAAAGAGCCATTCTGCCTCACGACGAGGTTATCGAAATTATCAATTTGGGGTCGGAAGGGGTTGAGAAAAATATTCGTATCGGAGCCGCACTACAGAGTGATATCAAGCGAAAACTGGTTGAAATGCTCCGAGAGTATAATGATGTATTCGCTTGGTCGTATCAAGATATGCCAGGGCTCGATACTGATATGGTTGTGCATCGTCTGCCACTGAAAGAAGACTGCCCGCCCGTCAAACAAAAACTTCGCAGAACTCGCCCAGATATGGCAATGAAGATCAAAGAGGAGGTTCAGAAACAGTGGGACGCTGGGTTCCTGGCTGTGACGAAGTATCCCTCATGGGTTGCTAACATCGTACCAGTGCCAAAGAAAGATGGCAAGGTTCGAATGTGCGTGGATTATAGAGATTTGAATAAAGCAAGCCCAAAAGACGATTTTCCACTTCCTCATATTGACGTGTTAGTTGATAATACTGCTCAATACTCCGTATTCTCCTTCATGGATGGCTTTTCAGGCTATAACCAAATTAAAATGGCGCCAGAGGATATGGAGAAGACTACCTTCATAACGCCTTGGGGAACATTTTGCTATAAAGTGATGCCCTTTGGTTTGAAAAATGCTGGGGCAACATATCAGCGTGCGATGACGACTCTCTTTCATGACATGATGCATAAAGAGATCGAAGTTTATGTTGACGATATGATTGCCAAATCCCAGACAGAGGAAGAGCATCTGGTGAATCTGTTGAAGTTGTTTAAAAGACTTAGGAAGTTCAGGCTGAGGCTGAACCCTAACAAATGCACCTTCGGGGTGAGATCGGGTAAGCTCCTGGGGTTCATGGTAAGCGAAAGAGGAATAGAGGTCGATCCTGCTAAAATAAAAGCGATTCAAGAAATGCCGACGCCTAAAACAGAAAAAGAGGTGCGCGGGTTTTTAGGGAGATTGAACTACATTGCTCGGTTCATATCTCACCTAACGGCCACGTGTGAACCATTATTCAAGCTGTTAAAGAAAGATCAAGCTGTAACGTGGAACGATAATTGTCAAAAGGCGTTCGATAAAATAAAGAAGTATCTGCAGGAGCCTCCTATTTTGATACCCCCAGTGGCAGGGAGACCCTTGATAATGTATTTGACGGTTCTAGAGGGAAGCATGGGTTGCGTTCTCGGTCAACACGACGAAACGGGGAGAAAAGAGCATGCAATTTACTATTTGAGTAAGAAATTTACGGACTGCGAATCTCGATACTCAATGCTGGAGAAAACTTGTTGCGCGCTAGCCTGGGCCGCCAAGCGTTTGAGGCAGTACATGCTGAATCATACAACCATGCTCATCTCGAAGATGGATCCAATCAAATATATATTTGAAAAGCAGGCGTTGTCAGGTAGAATTGCCAGGTGGCAGATGATCTTGACCGAATACGATATTCAATACGTCTCGCAAAAGGCAATAAAGGGGAGTGTGCTGGCTGAGTATCTGGCAGAGCAGCCTATTGAAGAGTATCAATCGATGAGATTTGACTTTCCTGACGAGGATATCATGTATCTCAAGATGAAGGATTGCGAAGAGCCGTTACCAGACGAAGGACCAGAGCCGGGGTCCAAATGGCAGATGATATTTGACGGAGCTGTGAATGCTTACGGTAGCGGAATAGGGGCAATTATCACTACGCCGCACGGGTCGCACATCCCGTTTACTGCCCGATTGACCTTTGCTGTTACCAACAATGAGGCCGAATACGAAGCTTGTATAATGGGGCTTGAAGAAGCCATTGATTTGCGAATCAAACATTTAGACGTATACGGAGACTCAGCTCTGGTGGTGAATCAGATCAAAGGGGAATGGGAGACACGGCAGCCCAATTTGATACATTATACGAATTATGCAAGGAGATTGTTGCCTTTCTTCGACAAAGTTGAATTGCATCACGTGCCACGGGCAGAAAATCAAATGGCTGACGCCCTTGCCACCTTGTCTTCCATGTACAAGGTCAATTTCTGGAACGAAGCTCCCCAAATCACTATCTCTCGGTTGGACAGGCCAGCTTATGTATTTGCTATTGATGAAGCGTCTGATGGCAAACCGTGGTATTTTGATATCCTTAATTTCCTGAAGAATAAAGAGTATCCGGCTGGGGCATCCAGTCAAGATCAGAAGACTCTCAGGAGATTAGCGGGTAATTTCTATTTGAACCCGGATGGCGTCTTATACAGAAGAAACCACGACTTGGTGTTGTTGCGTTGTGTGGACGAGAAGGAGGCAAAGCTTCTCATGGAGGAAATTCACGAAGGTGCCTTTGGTACGCATGCTGGCGGGCATGCTATGACGAGAAAACTGCTGCGGGCAGGTTACTTTTGGCTGACGATGGAAACTGATTGTTTCAAATTTGCAAGAAAGTGCCACAAGTGCCAAATATATGCTGACAAAATACATGTGCCTCCGAGTCCTCTAAATGTGATGTCATCTCCATGGCCATTCTCAATGTGGGGAATCGATATGATTGGAAAGATCGAGCCGACGGCTTCTAACGGGCATCGGTTCATACTAGTAGCAATCGATTATTTCACCAAATGGGTGGAAGCAGCGTCTTATGCAAATGTAACGAAGCAAGTGGTGGCTAGATTCATCAAAAGAGATATCATTTGCCGATACGGAATTCCTGAGCGGATAATCACGGATAATGGTTCTAATCTGAACAACAAAATGATGAAGGAGCTCTGTCAGAATTTCAAGATCGAACATCACAACTCCTCCCCTTACCGACCCAAGATGAATGGCGCTGTCGAAGCGGCCAATAAGAATATCAAGAAGATTGTCCAGAAAATGGTGGTGACGTATAAAGATTGGCATGAAATGCTACCTTTCGCTTTGCACGGTTACCGTACGACGGTACGCACGTCAACCGGGGCAACTCCGTTCTCGTTGGTATACGGAATGGAAGCGGTATTACCATTGGAGGTTGAGATCCCTTCTCTGAGGGTATTGCGAGACGTTCAGCTGGACGAGGCAGAATGGGTAACGAACAGATTGAACCAACTGAGTTTGATGGATGAGAAGAGGCTAGCTTCTCTGGCATACGGTCGTTTATACCAAAGACGAATGAAGAAAGCGTACGACAAGAAAATACTTCCGCGAAGCTTTCAGACGGGCGACCTTGTGTTGAAAAGGATTCTCCCGCCGCAAGCAGATCACAGGGGCAAGTGGACCCCCAACTACGAAGGGCCATACGTTGTCAGTAAGGTTTTTTCAGGAGGAGCTTTATTGTTGTCCACCATGGACGGGGAAGACTTTGCGTCACCTGTGAATTCGGACGCAGTTAAAAAATACTTTGCTTAAAATAGACCCGCTGGACAGAAAAAAGAGAGTCCAGGCAAAAATGGGGCATCCTGGCGAACCAAAAACAGAATGAAAGGTTCGGGCAAAAGTTAGGGATAAAATTGAAAAAATGTACACCCGCGAAGTTGAAAACCTACACTGGGCGGCTTCGGCAAAAAGGGGTATCCCGGTGAACTGAAAACCCGTAAAGGGCGGTTCACGCAAAAGTTAGGGATGAGAAAAGCAAATGACTGCGGGCCGAATTTGGTATTCAATGAGCATCAGTGCGGGAGAATATATTTGAGGAATTAGTTATCGGATACAACCTCTTCAGAAGTAGGGATACCGGGAAAGTATTAGAGTCGGACGAGTCATGGGAGGATCAGTTCGTGATGTTCATCTGCATCCAGTTGCCGACATGTGTACAAAATTTAATTTGTCAATATTTATGCTTCTTGTGAATACTTGCATACTTGTATATTTGCTTTGTGTAGCTTCCTCTTTTCAGGAGTTACATCCCGTGTACAAAAACTCCGCCCATTCAGGGGCCCAATCAATGAAAATGTGTTATTCAGTACTTGATGCCTGTTCTTTACTGTTTTGCGCATGATAAAACGCCTAAGTTTATTGAAACTAGCATGAGTATAACATCACTGGCCCTTGCCAACAATCGTTAAAGCTTTGAATTAACTGAGTGTAACGTCACTAACCTGAATTGATTCGATTGCATAGGCTTGTCGTGCTTTGTTTGTGTTGTTGCAGGTTTCATAACTGTACGAGGAAGGTGATCAAAAGATTGCAATAGTGAAAGGCTTGATCCTCACGCAGGTCATGCATGTTCTTCCTGAAGAAGGATAGAATTCCCCAGCTAGCCGTAGCTTATCCAAAGGACGTGCTCCAGAGAAGTTACTCGTCCTCAGCAGAGTTTAGTGATTCTGAGATCGTAAGGCTGTATTCAGACAGGTTCATCTCCCCCCGCAGGGTCCTGCATTCTCCCCCGGCGGAGTCAGTTAATTTTCCCCAAGAGAATCCAGCCATCCCCAGCGGAGTTCTCTTTTCAGCAAGTGTTCTTTCCTTCCAGTGGAATCCGAAGATCAAGACTCTCCCCAGCAGGGTTGATGGGGGGTCCTGTCATTTATTTTGTCAGAGATACCGGTGATATCAGTTCACGTTCCAGCAGAAAGATCAATCATACCAGGTGCATCTGCCATTCCCCAGCAGAGTTATATTCCCTGGCAGGGGGTTACTTCAACAAGACGTGTGGTTTGAGTTCCCAAATTCCCAGCAGGGTCGACTTCACTCTTCCGGCATTTATTTTGCCGGAATAATTTTGTAGCATCAGGCTATCCCCGGCGGGTCGGCATTATCCTTCCAGCATTTATTTTGCTGAAGCAGTTTTTGTATTCTAGCAGTTCAGGTGGAAAGAGCTCTTGCTCAAATAAATCACCAAACAGTCAAGATCTCGGCAGGAGATATTCAATGATAATGTCAGTTTCGGCGGTATTCCCCACAGAGTTATCGTGATAAAACTCTCTTTGTCTCTAGCAGAGTCATTTATGCAAATGTATCTTATTTTCCCCAGCCAGAGTGGCCAGGATAAGAATCTCCTTATTCCCAAGCAGAGTTTGTTTGTCATCAACGAGTCGTATGAATCAGAATTTCGAAGCAGGTGTCCGATAGTTGGTTTTCAGACATCCCCAGTAGAGTTCATCTCGAAGTCGCTGTCACGTCAGTGCTGAGCAGTTTGTGGGTAAGGATCATTGAAGAATTAAGTCCTGACGTAGACCATTTACTCCTAGAATGACGGGATTTCTTTAGACGTGGGCGTCCTAACGTGGACAGGTTTGTTTTACCGGATTGGTAAGGTGTGTTAATCCTGACGTGGATAGATTCGGTCTCTCGAAATTTGGAGAAAGGGAGGTCATGACGTTGACAAAAGATTGGTTATTCTTCGTGTTGGTGTCCTGACGTGGATCATTTTGTTTTCAGCAGATATCTTTATTCGTAATGGTGAAATGTGCGTCCTGACGTGGACAAGTCTGTATTTCTTTGTGATGACAAGATACAAGAATCCGGACGTGGACAAATTTATCCTTCTTCGTGTTGTTGGCAAAGGGTAAGTCCTGACGCGGATATTTCCCCAGCAAGTCGAAGACGTGTGAGTCCTTACGTGGACAAGTTATTTCCTCAGCGAGTCGAAGATGTCTGAGTCCTAACGTGGACGAATCAAGACGAGATCAGTGTCCTAACGCGGACAGATCAAAGAGATTATTATTCCTAACATGGAAAGATGTGGTCCTTACGCGGACATATCAACAGAAGTGATTCCTAACGTGGAAATACGGAGATTCCTAACGCGGGAAAGAGGTAGTCCTTACGCGGACGTATCAGAAGATAGTTTCCTTACGCGGAAATGACAGTATTCCTAACGGGGAAAGAGCAGAGTCCTTACGTGGACAGATTAAGATGATTCCTTACGTGGAAAAAGATGGTTTCCTTACGTGGAAAAATGAGTCCTGACGCGGACAAATTGAGAAAGAATTGATTCCTGACGTGGAAAGATCGGAGTCCTTACGTGGACATATCAAGAGCCTTCCTTATGTGGAAGAAAAATGGTTTCCTTACGTGGAAAGACGAGTTTATTCCTAACGTGGAAAGATTGAGTCCTCACGCGGACATATCAAGATTGATTCCTGACGTGGAAAGAAATGGATCATTCCTGACGTGGAAAGAGAGTTTAGTCATGACGCGGACAAATCAGAAAGAAGTTGGTATTCCTGACGTGGAAAGATCAAAGTCCTGACGCGGACATATCAAGATTGATTCCTAACGTGGAAAGAAGAAGATTATTCCTGACGTGGAAGAAATTGAGGTCCTTACGTGGACAGATTCAAGAAAAGTGGAGTTCCTTACGTGGAAAGATCGGAGTCCTGACGCGGACATGTCAAATGGCATTGGAGTCCTTACGTGGACAGATTGATGCAGTTCTCCTTATGTGGAAAGAAGATTGCTTCCTAACGTGGAAAGATAAGAGCGTTACTCCTAACATGGAAGAGTGTTGTTCCTAACGTGGGCGATTCAGTTTACGGAAATGCAGATGAAGTATCCCCAGCGGAGTTGCCGAGATTTTTTCTGGGTTGACAGCAAGTGGAGTCCTGACGTGGACAGGTTCTAGTTGAGAGTTCTTCGTATTGACAACAGACAGAGTCCTAACGTGGACAAGCAAGCAATCTGTTATGACAGAATCCTCTTCAGAACGATGAAGACAATCCCCAGCACGGTCGTGCGAGATCAGTGGGTTGCTCTAGCAGTCAGATTCAGCTGACGAATGTCAGTCCTCAAGCAGGAGCGCAGTTTATTTCTGCGGTTGGCAAATTTCTGGTTTCACTAGTATTCAACCGTCTCGTACCGCGAATGTCTGAAGGCTCCGGGCTCTTCACCCAATCGGGTCCAAGTCGCTTGAATAGGGGCAGCTGTTGCACCCTAAAATTTGCCCAGCCTTATTCCTTGGATTTATGTTTCATTATCATTAGCATTTGCATATAGAGTCATGTACATAGACTAACCATCTGCATAGCATAAGCATAGCAAGTCATTCAACAGGGGACCAATCATTATTTTCATCTCTAGAGGCCTAGCAAGAGGTTATTATCCTAATTCCACCCTATTCAAGTCATCAGGAAAGAATTTGAAAGCAAAGAGTTCAGCAGATCAATCCTTGAGTCCATCTCCTAGCTGAGGGTATCTGAGGATCAACAAGAGGGTTGTGAGCTATGAAATGAAAGCATGGAGAGCATCTAGACATCTTGAGAGACTTATAAAGTCATTTGGAGAAGAAAACAAGTCATTGATGAAAGCACAAGAGCTACAGTTGAAGACAGTCAACTAGGGTTTCATCTGGGTCAGCCCTAGGTCAACCCTAGGTCAATTGACTGACTTAAGAGGGCATTCAAGGCTATTGGAGAGATGTGGGGATCATCATTGAACATATGAAGAAGGATATGGAGATATGACAAGGAGAATTCAAGAGAAATCGAGGAGAAGAGGAGTTACTAAATTAGGGTTTCTCTGTAAAATCCCCTAGTTTAGGTCAAATTTCCAAGCAAGATAAGTCAAAATGCTAGCTTCAAATGGCTTCTTGGCCAACATGAAACTTGTAGAGGATCTCAAGACCTTTAATTTGAGTGGTGGAAGACCTCAAGGAGATTTATAGAACTCAAGTTATGGTCCTTACAAGTTACAGGTCATTTGGGGTGTCTGAATTTTTGTCTGTGAAAGTGACTTGACTTCCAAGCTAGTTTTGCCCCTCAAGGAGATTTCAAATGAATTCTTGGTCAACATAAGAATTGTTCCTCATTGTCTTAGCTTTCTAGAATGGTATGGTATGCCTTCATATGATGTAGAGAACTCAACTTATGGTCTTGACAAGCAAAGGGTATTTTGGGCATTTGTGAATTACAGGTCATTTTAACCTATGTCCAAAACTCATACAAGGAGGCCTCAAATGGAAAAACTTACAACATCAAACTTGCTCCAAATGGGATTTTAAGTCTAGAAAGAAGGTCACAAATTATTGGAGAAGCTCATAGCATGGAGTTGCATGATTGGTCAAAATATGAACTAAAAAGGCTTATAAAGTGAATAATTTCAAGTTGAAAAATGGTTTGGGAGATTTACAAGTCCAAATGGAGACTTCCAATATATGATTTTGAATGGAAAAACAATTCTAAGAACAATGGTTCACACACTTTTTTGAGTTTAGAAGGAAAAAATGAAGTTATCCATGGTTGCTTATCATTTAAGAAACATAATCAAAAATGAGCCAAAGTTTGAAAACAAGGGAATGTGCAAGATGGATCTAGAATGTTCATTTGGGGTCTATATATTCATGAAAGGAGAATTTGGCAAGGGTTGGCCTCATTTGCACCAAGAATTTCACAAGATTTCTCATTCTTTTACATTGAAGTTTCATTGCAATTCTCACAAATTCTTCACCAAATCTTCATCATAATCAACCTTCTCATACTGATTCATCATCATATAGTATAATTCAATCAAGAACAAGGTGGTTATCATCCATTTTCGAGCACTTTTTTCAAGAGCATCAAGATTGAAGTTGCAAGTGGATAGCATAATTCTGGCCAAATCTCATCCAAAGCTTGCATACAGAATCAAGTTCATCAAGGATTGATCAAGATCCAAGTCTCAAAAGCCTCAAATCATCAATCTCCATAGCTGTTTGCAAGATTTTGCACAAGGTAAGTTTTCATTCAAACTGCTTGATCCAGTTAGTTAGGCATGATTTTGTTAGTGTAGAATTGATCTAGGTGGTTAGGAGATTAAGTTAGATGAATTTGGAGAGATTTGGTGATGGTTAGTGACAGGTGCCATAATCTGTTGGTGCTTATATCTCTTAGATTAGTGTGTTATAATTGTGGCTTGATAGCATATGTTAATCTCCATTAGGTGTAGTTTAATTTAGGCTAAGTTTGAGGAAGATTGGTGATGGTCCATACCAGTGCATTTCAATGGTGGTCAGTATGTGATTCAATCGAATTTGTTGATGTGGTGAATTTCAAAGCGAATTGACGCCCTAAGCTTGTAGAGGGAGAGATTTGGAGCAGATTTCATGTTCATGGCATGTGGATTAGTGGCGTATAGGATGAGAACAGAGAGGAAGAAAGTTACTCGTGCATGGATGTTCATGGTGAAGTGAAACCCTAATTTGCAGAACCTTTGGGGAAGATGAAATCGTGGCCTTCCATTTGTAGTTGGACCTTTGACTGTTAGTAAGATCGTGTGGCCTACGTTTAATTTCAGATTTGGAGGGAATGACTTTGGCTCTAAACGCACCGTTTCATTAATTGAAACGGGCGGGCCTGAGTCTCTTTTGTTATCCCCACCCCCGAGTTAGGCCCAATTCCAATTTACAACGCGTTTTGGTTACTTCTCTCACCCCCTGGCATTTCTTCCTATGTTTTTTGTTGCTGACTCAAGCTGGGCCTTGGTAAAACTGCTACGCGCACCCCCATTATGTGGCCCATCCTGGTTCTGAACTGGGGCGAATTTCTTTTCATACCCCCTCTGGCTCATTTAATTCATTTTATTTGTCTTAATTCCATTTTAATTTTTACCAATTCTCATAAAATCATAAATAATTCATAAAAAATGCTTTTTAATCCATTCTTTTTACCATATTTTCATTAAAATGTCTAGAATATTATAGGAAAATAAATTTTCATTTTTAGTATTATTTCATATTTTTTACATATTTTCTAAATAAATGTCACATTAAATAGATTCATTTCATGCATTATTTTTATGATTTCTGTTCTCTCACATGCTTTAATATTTTTTGATCATTATTTTCATATTGTTTAGATGAGATATTAGGCTTATAGAAATATTTTAGTTCCCATTTTTAGGAGTTAATTTTAGGTGATTAATAAATGCTTGAATATCATGTACAAAACTAGGGTTTTTAGGTGACAACTTAGGAGTTTGATTTCATTTCCCTTAGGACTTAGGGTTTGAATAGATTAGTTATGGGACTATAGGGGCTATGGGTAGTTATTAGATCCCTTAGAAAAGTTAGGATTCCCCTACTGCTATTATTACTGTCTGTATATCTGTTGTCTGGTGTGGTGTGCCCTCTGGGGTTTACTGATTGTTTGTATGGGTATTGGGTTTGTCTGGGGCCCTGGGGAAGCTGAAGATTTGTGGAGATGAAGCTATTGGAGATTCAAATGCTGAAGATCAACTGTCAGAGTTGAGGAGGAGTTTCCTGCTATCAGTTGCTGAGGAGACTAGGGTTTAGGAGCTAGGCAGAGCTCTAGATTAGAATGATTATTTCTCAAACATGGATTGCCTTGTCTGCATCCATTCTTCTCTGTGATTCAGAGTCTCTCTAAGACACTCACCCCCTTCCTTTGGAAGGCTTGGTGATAGTGTCTATGAGATAGAACTCTTGAGAGAAAATGTCTCTTGTGTTAGAAGCAGTCTGTTCACCACCTTTGGTAGTCAGCTGATTGCTTAACACTCAATTCACTCTTGTGACTGATCCCTCATCCTGGAGGTTTGAGTTTGAAGAAAAGCCAGTGCAGATGGAAGACTGATGATCAAAACCCTTGCCTGAAGGTCATGCAGATGGAGATTGATGCTTGT
Source organism: Lathyrus sativus (assembly GCA_963859935.3). Lineage (NCBI taxonomy): Eukaryota > Viridiplantae > Streptophyta > Magnoliopsida > Fabales > Fabaceae > Lathyrus > Lathyrus sativus. The sequence goes on from CAWUDS030000639.1 coordinate 481,643, forward strand.
TGAAGCTTGTGAATGATTGGAGATTGCTTGAAGTCAGTTGTTGACTCAGAGCTGCTGATGCTGTTTGTTTTATTGTTGTATTTTATTGCTGATGTATTGATTGGTTTTCTGAACTGTATTGTTTGCTGTTTACCCTGCTGGGTTGGAAGTGAAGTCTGTTCACTTTTGCCTATTGTTTTCTAGGTTCGAGGTTGAGTGGTACTCCCTTGCCTCGCTTGTATTGCTGCATCCATGCATTTTACTGTTTTGCTGTATATATCTGATATTGTTTCTGTTTCTGCCTATCCCGTAGGATCTCTGTTTCTCTCTGTGCAAGAGAGGAGCATGATAGACACTAGGTCTTAACCCATGCATGATAACATTAGGATAGTTTGTTTCCCTTCGCAACCGTAGGTTAGAGTTCTGTCTCTTCTCTCTCAAAACAAACAGAAAAAACACCTAAAGATTTCAAACACAATAAAAGACACTTCTTTCGTAAAAGAATGTGAACTCATCAAAACGTCATTTTTGTCCGCTTGGACTGCTAATCAGAAAAAACCTTTTTCAGAAGGAATAAAATCAATCAAGGACAGACTTGTGTCGTGCGTGGCCCGAACTACGTTTGCTCTGATCTTTCATGCTGTATGAAAGTACGTAGGCATAGGATGCGATATCCTAGCGAGCAACCTTCCCCTCCTTTCCCGTAGGTAGGTGAACTACGTTGACTCTGATTTCTCGTGCCAGACGGGAATACGTAGGCATAAAGTGCGATACTTTGCCGAGTCATTTTTATTTTCATTTTATTTTCTTTTTAACCCTTGACCTATAGTTTAGATAGAATAACAATCCATACCCGAGAACAAGCGTGGATCCCATCGAGTACGATGGACGTGAGGGGTGCTAATACCTTCCCCTTGCGTAACCGACTCCCGAATCCAGGTTTTGGTTGCGATGACCATACCTTTCCCGTGTTGTGCGAGGTTTACTCTGAGCGTTTCCTTTCCCTCCCGTGGGATAAATAACGCACGGTGGCGACTCTTCTGTTCAGCCGGCGCCGATTTTCGCAGTAGCGACAATACCCAACGAAACTGACCGGAGCCTGCTCGCTCAACGTAATAACCGGAGTCTGGATACCAAACAAAACTGACCGGAGCCTGAACGCTCAACGTAATAACCGGAGTCTGGATACCCAATGAAACTGACTGGAGCCTGCTCGCTCAACGTAAAAACCGGAGTCTGGATACCCAACAAAACTGACTGGAGCCTGAACGCTCAACGTAATAACCGGAGTCTGGATACCCAACGAAACTGACCGGAGCCTGAACGCTCAACGTAATAACCGAAGTCTGGATACCAAACAAAACTGACCGGAGCCTGAGCGCTCAACGTAATAACCGGAGTCTGGAGACCCAATGAAACTGACCGGAGCCTGAATGCTCAACGTAATAACCGGAGTCTGGATACCCAACGAACCTGACCGGAGCCTGCTCGCTCAACGTAATAACCGGAGTCTGGATACCCAACAAAACTGACCGGAGCCTGAACGCTCAACGTAATAACCAGAGTCTGGATACCCAACAAAACTGACCGGAGCCTGAACTTTCAATGTAAAAACCGGAGTCTGGATACCCAACAAAACTCACCGGAGCCCTGAACGCTCAACGTAATAACCGGAGTCTGGATACCCAACGAAACTGACCGGAGCCTGCTCGCTCAACGTAATAACCGGAGTCTGGATACCCAACAAAACTGACTGGAGCCTGAACGCTCAACGTAATAACCGGAGTCTGGATACCCAACAAAACTGACCGGAGCCTGAACTTTCAACGTAAAAACCGGAGTCTGGATACCCAACAAAATTGACCGGAGCCTGAACGCTCAACGTAATAACCGGAGTGTGGATACCCAACGAAACTGACCGGAGCCTGAACGCTCAACGTATTAACCGAAGTCTGGATACCAAACAAAACTGACCGGAGCCTGAACGATCAACGTAATAACCGAAGTTTGGATACCCAACGAAACTGACGGAGCCTGAACGCTAAACGTAATAACCGGATTCTGGATACCCAACAAAACTGATCGGAGCCTAAACGCTCAACGTAATAACCGGAGTCTGGATACCCAACAAAACTGACCTGAGCCTGAACGCTCAACGTAATAACCCGAGTCTGGATACTCAACGAAACTGACCGGAGCCGGAACTCTCAACTTTATAACTGGAGTCTGGATGCTCAACGAAACTGACCGGAGCCTGAATGCTTAACGTAATAACCGGAGTCTAGATACCCAACAAAACTGACCGGAGCCTGAACGCCTAATGTAATAACCAGAGTCTGGATACACAACGAAACTGACCGGAGCCTAAACGATCAAATTAATAACCAGAGTATGGATACCCAACGAAACTGACCGGAGCCTGAACGCACAACGTAATAACAGGAGTCTGGATACCCAACAAAACTGACCGGAGCCTGAACGCTCAACGTAATAACCGGAGTCTGGATACCTAATGAAACTGATCGGAGCCTAAACGCTCAACGTAATAACAGGAGTCTGGATACCCAACAAAATTGACCGGAGCCTGAACGCTCAACGTAATAACCGGAATCTGGATACTCAACGAAACTAACCGTAGCCTGAACGCTCAACGTAATAACTGGAGTCTGCATACAAAACGAAACTGACCGGAGCCTGAACGCTCAACGTAATAACCGGAGTCTGGATACCCAATGAAACTGACCGGAGCCTGAACACTCAACGTAATAACCGGAATCTGGATACTCAACGAAACTAACCGGAGCCTGAACGTTCAACGTAATAACCAGAGTCTGGATACTCAACGAAACTGACTGGAGCCTAAACAATCAACATAATAACTGGAGTCTGGATACAAAATGAAGCTGACCGGAGCCTGAACGCTGAACATAATAACCGGAGTCTGGATACCCAATAAAACTGACCGGAGCCTGAACGCTCAAAGTAATAACCGGAATCTCGATACCCAACGAAACTAACCGGAGCCTGAACGCTCAACGTAATACCGGAGTCTTGATACTCAACGAAACTGACCGGAGCCTGAACGCTCAACGTAATAACCGAAGTCTGGATACTCAACGAATCTGACTGGAGCCTGAACAATCAACGTAATAACTGGAGTCTGGATACAAAACGAAACTGACCGGAGCCTAAATGCTCAACGTAATAACCGGAGTCTGGATACCCAACGAAACTGACCGGAACCTGAACGCTCAACGTAATAACCGGAATCTCGATACCGAACGAAACTAACCGGAGCCTAAACGCTCAACGTAATAACCGGAGTCTTGATACTCAACGAAACTGACCGGGGCCTTAACACTCAATGTAATAACCGGAGTCTGGATACCCAACAAAACTGACCGGAGCCTTAACGCTCAATGTAATAACAGGAGTCTGGATACCCAACAAAATTGACCGGAGCCTGAACGCTCAACGTAATAACTGGAATCTGGATACTCAACGAAACTAACCGGAGCCTTAACGCTCAACGTAATAACCGGAGTTTGGATACTCAACGAATCTGACTGGAGCCTGAACAATCAACGTAATAACTGGAGTCTAGATACAAAACGAAACTGACCGGAGCCTGAACGCTCAACGTAATAACCGGAGTCTGGATACCCAATGAAACTGACCGGAGCCTGAACGCTCAACGTAATAACCGGAATCTCGATACCCAATGAAACTAACCAGAGCCTGAACGCTCAACGTAATAACCGGAGTCTGGATACCCAACGAAACTGACCGGAGGCTCAACGTAATAACCGGAGTCTGGATACCCAACAAAACTGACCGGAGCCTGAACGCTCAACGTAATAACCGGAGTCTGGATACCCAACGAAACTGACCGGAGCCTGAACTTTCAATGTAAAAACCGGAGTCTGGATACCCAACAAAACTGACCGGAGCCTCAACGCTCAACGTAATAATCGGAGTCTGGATACCCAACGAAACTGACCGGAGCCTGAACGCTCAACGTAATAACCGAAGTCTGGATACCAAACAAAACTGAGCGGACCCTGAGCGCTCAACGTAATAACCGGAGTCTGGAGACCCAATGAAACTGACCGGAGTCTGAACGCTCAACGTAATAACCGGAGTTTGGATACCAAACGAACCTGACCGGAGCCTGCTCGCTCAACGTAATAACCGGAGTCTGGATACCCAACAAAACTGACCAGAGCCTGAACGCTCAACGTAATAACCGGAGTCTGGATACCCAACAAAACTGTCCGGAGCCTGAACTTTCAATGTAAAAACCGGAGTCTGGATACCCAACAAAACTGACCGGAGCCTGAACGCTCAACGTAATAACCGGAGTCTGGATACATAATGAAACTGACCGGAGCCTGCTCGCTCAACGTAATAACCGGAGTCTGGATACCCAACAAAACTGACCGGAGCCTGAATGCTCAACGTAATAACCGGAGTCTGGATACCCAACAAAACTGACCGGAGCCTGAACTTTCAACGTAAAAACCGGAGTCTGGATACCCAACAAAACTGACCGGAGCCTGAACGCTCAACGTAATAACCGGAGTCTGGATACCCAACGAAACTGACCGGAGCCTGAATGCTCAATGTAATAACCGAAGTCTAGATACCAAACAAAACTGACCGGAGCCTGAACGCTCAACGTAATAACCGGAGTCTGGAGACCCAATGAAACTGACCGGAGCCTGAACGCTCAACGTAATAACCGGAGTCTGGATACCCAACGAACCTGACCGGAGCCTGAACGCTTAACGTAATAACCGGAGTCTGGATACCCAACAAAACTGACCTGAGCCTGAACGTTCAACGTAATAACCGGAGTCTGGTTACTCAACGAAACTGACCGGAGCCGGAACGCTCAACTTTATAACTGGAGTCTGGATGCTCAACGAAACTGACCGGAGCCTGAACGCTTAACGTAATAACCGGAGTCTAGATACCCCACAAAACTGACCGGAGCCTGAACGCCTAATGTAATAACCACAGTCTGGATACACAACGAAACTGGCCTGAGCCTAAACGATCAAATTAATAACCGGAGTCTGGATACCCAACGAAACTGACCGGAGCGTGAACGCACAACGTAATAATAGGAGTCTGGATACCCAACAAAACTGACCGGAGCCTGAACGCTCAACGTAATAACCGGAGTCTGGATACCCAATGAAACTGATCGGAGCCTAAACGCTCAACGTAATAACAGGAGTCTGGATAACCAACAAAATTGACCGGAGCCTGAACGCTCAACGTAATAACCGGAATCTGGATACTCAACGAAACTAACCGGAACCTGAACGCTCAACGTAATAACCGGAGTCTGGATGCAAAACGAAACTGACCGGAGCCTGAACGCTCAACGTAATAACCGGAGTCTGGATACCCAATGAAACTGACCGGAGCCTGAACGCTCAACGTAATAACCGGATTCTGGATACTCAACGAAACTAACCGGAGCCTGAACGCTCAACGTAATAACCAGAGTCTGGATACTCAACGAAACTGACTGGAGCCTGAACAATCAACGTAATAACTGGAGTCTGGATACAAAATGAAACTGACCGGAGCCTGAACGCTGAACGTAATAACCGGAGTCTGGATACCCAATGAAACTGACCGGAGCCTGAACGCTCAACGTAATAACCGGAATCTCGATACCCAACGAAACTAACCGGAGCCTGAACGCTCAACGTAATAACCGGAGTCTTGATACTCAACGAAACTGACCGGAGCCTTAACGCTCAACGTAATAACCGAAGTCTGGATACTCAACGAATCTGACTGGAGCCTGAACAATCAACGTAATAACTGGAGTCTGGATACAAAACGAAACTGACCGGAGCCTAAATGCTCAACGTAATAACCGGAGTCTGGATACCCAACGAAACTGACCGGAACCTGAACGCTCAACGTAATAACCGGAATCTCGATACCGAACGAAACTAACCGGAGCCTAAACGCTCAACGTAATAACCGGAGTCTTGATACTCAACGAAACTGACCGGGGCCTTAACACTCAATGTAATAACCGGATTCTGGATACCCAACAAAACTGATCGGAGCCTTAACGCTCAATGTAATAACAGGAGTCTGGATACCCAACAAAATTGACCGGAGCCTGAATGTTCAACGTAATAACCGGAATCTGGATACTCAACGAAACTAACCGGAGCCTTAACGCTCAACGTAATAACCGGAGTTTGGATACTCAACGAATCTGACCGGAGCCTGAACAATCAACGTAATAACTGGAGTCTGGATGCTCAACGAAACTGACCGGAGCCTGAACGCTTAACGTAATAACCGGAGTCTAGATACCCAACAAAACTGACCAGAGCCTGAACGCCTAATGTAATAACCAGAGTCTGGATACACAATGAAACTGACCGGAGCCTGAACGATCAACGTAATAACCGGAGTCTGGATACGCAACGAAACTGACCGGAGCCTGAACGCTCAACGTAATAACCGGAGTCTGGATACCTAACGAAACTGACCGGAACCTGAACGCTCAACATAATAACCGAAGTCTGGATACCAAACAAAATTGACCGGAGCCTGAACGATCAACGTAATAACCGGAGTCTGGATACCCAACGAAACTGACCGGAGCCTGAACGCTAAACGTAATAACCGGATTCTGGATACCCAACGAAACTGATCGGAGCCTAAACGCTCAACGTAATAACCGGAGTCTGGATACCCAACAAAACTGACCTGAGCCTGAACGCTCAACGTAATAATCGGAGTCTGGATACTCAACGAAACTGACCGGAGCCGGAACGCTCAACTTTATAACTAGAGTCTGGATGCTCAACGAAACTAACCGGAGCCTGAACGCTTAACGTAATAACCGGAGTCTAGATACCCAACAAAACTGACCGGAGCCTGAACGCCTAATGTAATAACCAGAGTCTGGATACACAACGAAACTGACCGGAGCCTAAACGATCAAATTAATAACCGGAGTCTGGATACCCAACGAAACTGACCGGAGCCTGAACGGACAACGTAATAACAGGAGTCTGGATACCCAACAAAACTGACCGGAGCCTGAACGTTCAACGTAATAACCGGAGTCTGGATACCCAATGAAACTGATCGGAGCCTAAACGCTCAACGTAATAACAGGAGTCTGGATACCCAACAAAATTGACCGGAGTCTGAACGATCAACGTAATAACCGGAATCTGGATACTCAACGAAACTAACCGGAGCCTGAACGCTCAACGTAATAACCGGAGTCTGGATACAAAACGAAACTGACCGGAGCCTGAACGCTCAACGTAATAACCGGAGTCTGGATACCCAATGAAACTGACCGGAGCCTGAACGCTCAACGTAATAACCGGAATCTGGATACTCAACGAAACTAACCGGAGCCTGAACGCTCAACGTAATAACCAGAGTCTGGATACAAAATGAAACTGACCGAAGCCTGAACGCTGAACGTAATAACCGGAGTCTGGATACCCAATGAAACTGACCGGAGCCTGAACGCTCAACGTAATAACCAGAATCTCGATACCCAACGAAACTAACCGGAGCCTGAACGCTCAACGTAATAACCAGAGTCTTGATACTCAACGAAACTGACCGGAGCCTGAACGCTCAACGTAATAACCGGAAACTGGATTCCCAACGAAACTGACCAGAGCCTGAACGCTCAACGTAATAACCGGAGTCTGGATACCCAACGAAACTGACCGGAGCCTGTTCGCTCAAAGTAATAACCGGAGTCTGGATACCCAACGAAAGTGACCGGAGCCTGAACGCTAAACGTAATAACCGGATTCTGGATACCCAACGAAACTGATCGGAGCCTAAACGCTCAACGTAATAACTGGAGTCTGGATACCCAACAAAACTGACCTGAGCCTGAACGCTCAACGTAATAACCGGAGTCTGGATACTCAACGAAACTGACCGGAGCCGGAACGCTCAACTTTATAACTGGAGTCTGGATGCTCAACAAAACTGACCGGAGCCTGAACGCTTAACGTAATAACCGGAGTCTAGATACCCAACAAAACTGACCGGAGCCTGAACGCCTAATGTAATAACCAGAGTCTGGATACACAACAAAACTGACTGGAGCCTAAACGATCAAATTAATAATCGGAGTCTGGATACCCAACGAAACTGACCGGAGCCTGAACGCACAACGTAATAACAGGAGTCTGGATACCCAACAAAACTGACCGGAGCCTGAACGCTCAACGTAATAACCGGAGTCTGGATACCCAATGAAACTGATCGGAGCCTAAACGCTCAACGTAATAACAGGAGTCTGGATACCCAACAAAATTGACCAGAGCCTGAACGATCAACGTAATAACCGGAATCTGGATACTCAACGAAACTAACCGGAGCCTGAACGCTCAACGTAATAACCGGAGTCTGGATACAAAACGAAACTGACCGGAGCCTGAACGCTCAACGTAATAACCGGAGTCTGGATACCCAATGAAACTGACCGGAGCCTGAACGCTCAACGTAATAACCGGAATCTGGATACTCAACGAAACTAACCGGAGCCTGAACGCTCAACGTAATAACCAGAGTATGGATACAAAATGAAACTGACCGGAGCCTGAACGCTGAACGTAATAACCGGAGTCTGGATACCCAATGAAACTGATCGGAGCCTGAACGCTCAACGTAATAACCAGAATCTCGATACCCAACGAAACTAACCGGAGCCTGAACGCTCAACGTAATAACCGGAGTCTTGATACTCAACGAAACTGACCGGAGCCTGAACGCTCAACGTAATAACCGGAATATGGATTCCCAACGAAACTGACCAGAGCCTGAACGCTCAACGTAATAACCGGAGTCTGGATACCCAACGAAACTGACCGGAGCCTGTTCGCTCAACGTAATAACCGGAGTCTGGATACCCAACGAAACTGACCGGAGCCTGAATGCTAAACGTAATAACCGGATTCTGGATACCCAACGAAACTGATCGGAGCCTAAACGCTCAACGTAATAACCGGAGTCTGGATACCCAACAAAACTGACCTGAGCCTGAACGCTCAACGTAATAACCGGAGTCTGGATACTCAACAAAACTGACCGGAGCCGGAACGCTCAACTTTATAACTGGAGTCTGGATGCTCAACAAAACTGACCGGAGCCTGAACGCTTAACGTAATAACCGGAGTCTAGATACCCAACAAAAATGACCGGAGCCTGAACGCCTAATGTAATAACCAGAGTGTGAATACACAACAAAACTGACTGGAGCCTAAACGATCAAATTAATAACCGGAGTCTGGATACCCAACGAAACTGACCGGAGCCTAAACGCTCAACGTAATAACAGGAGTCTGGATACCCAACAAAATTGACCGGAGCCTGAACGGTCAACGTAATAACCGGAATCTGGATACTCAACGAAACTAACCGGAGCCTGAACGCTCAACGTAATAACCGGAGTCTGGATACAAAACGAAATTGACCGGAGCCTGAACGCTCAACGTAATAACCGGAGTCTGGATACCCAATGAAACAGACCGGAGCCTGAACGCTCAACGTAATAACCGGAATCTGGATACTCAACGAAACTAACCGGAGCCTGAACGCTCAACGTAATAACCAGAGTCTGGATACTCAACGAAACTGACTGGAGCCTGAACAATCAACGTAATAACTGGAGTCTAGAGACAAAATGAAGCTGACCGGAGCCTGAACGCTGAACGTAATAACCGGAGTCTGGATACCCAATGAAACTGACCGGAGCCTGAACGCTCAATGTAATAACCGGAATCCAGATACCCAACGAAACTAACCGGAGCCTGAACGCTCAACGTAATAACCGGAGTCTTGATACTCAACGAAACTGACCGGAGCCTGAACGCTCAACGTAATAACCGGAATCTGGATTCCCAACGAAACTGACTAGAGCCTGAACGCTCAACGTAATAACCAGAGTCTGGATACCCAACGAAAATGACCGGAGCCTGAACGCTCAACGTAATAACCGGAGTCTGGATACCCAACGAAACTGACCGGAACCTGCTCGCTCAACGTAATAACTGGAGCCTGGATACCCAACAAAACTGACCGGAGCCTGAACGCTCAACGTAATAACTAGAGTCTGGATACCCAACGATACTGACCGGAGCCTGATCGCTCAACGTAATAACCGAAGTCTGGATACCAAACAAAACTGACCGGAGCCTGAACGCTCAACGTAATAACCGGAGTCTGGAGACCCAATGAAACTGACCGGAGCATGAACGCTCAACGTAATAACCAGAGTCTGGATACCCAACGAACCTGACCGGAGCCTGAACGCTCAATGGAAAAACAGGAGTCTGGATACCCAACGAATCTGACCGGAGCCTGAACGCTCAATGTAATAACCGGAGTCTGGATACCCAACAAAACTGAACGGAGCCTGAATGCTCAACGTAATAACCAGATTTATGATACTCAACGAAACTGACCGGAGCCGGAACGCTCAACGTCATAACTGGAGTCTGGATGCTCAATGAAATTGACCGGAGCCTGAACGCTTGACGTAATAACCGGAGTCTAGATACCCAACAAAACTGACCAGAGCCTGAACGCCTAATGTAATAACCAGAGTCTGGATACACAATGAAACTGACCGGAGCCTGAACGATCAACGTAATAACCGGAGTCTGGATACGCAACGAAACTGACCGGAGCCTGAACGCTCAACATAATAACCGAAGTCTGGATACCAAACAAAACTGACCGGAGCCTGAACGATCAACGTAATAACCGAAGTTTGGATACCCAACGAAACTGACCGGAGCCTGAACGCTAAACGTAATAACCGGATTCTGGATACCCAACAAAACTGATCGGAGCCTAAACGCTCAACGTAATAACCGGATTCTGGATACCCAACGAAACTGACCGGAACCTGCTCGCTCAACGTAATAACTGGAGCCTGGATACCCAACAAAACTGACCGGAGCCTGAACGCTCAACGTAATAACTAGAGTCTGGATACCCAACGATACTGACCGGAGCCTGATCGCTCAACGTAATAACCGAAGTCTGGATACCAAACAAAACTGACCGGAGCCTGAACGCTCAACGTAATAACCGGAGTCTGGAGACCCAATGAAACTGACCGGAGCATGAACGCTCAACGTAATAACCAGAGTCTGGATACCCAACGAACCTGACCGGAGCCTGAACGCTCAATGGAAAAACAGGAGTCTGGATACCCAACGAATCTGACCGGAGCCTGAACGCTCAATGTAATAACCGGAGTCTGGATACCCAACAAAACTGAACGGAGCCTGAACGCTCAACGTAATAACCAGATTTATGATACTCAACGAAACTGACCGGAGCCGGAACGCTCAACGTCATAACTGGAGTCTGGATGCTCAACGAAACTGACCGGAGCCTGAACGCTTGACGTAATAACCGGAGTCTAGATACCCAACAAAACTGACCAGAGCCTTAACGCCTAATGTAATAACCAGAGTCTGGATACACAATGAAACTGACCGGAGCCTGAACGATCAACGTAATAACCGGAGTCTGGATACCCAACGAAACTGACCGGAGCCTGAACGCTCAACATAATAACCGAAGTCTGGATACCAAACAAAACTGACCGGAGCCTGAACGATCAACGTAATAACCGAAGTTTGGATACCCAACGAAACTGACCGGAGCCTGAACGCTAAACGTAATAACCGGATTCTGGATACCCAACAAAACTGATCGGAGCCTAAACGCTCAACGTAATAACCGGAGTCTGGATACCCAACAAAACTGACCTGAGCCTGAACGCTCAACGTAATAACCAGAGTCTGGATACTCAACGAAACTGACCGGAGCCGGAACTCTCAACTTTATAACTGGAGTCTGGATGCTCAACGAAACTGACCGGAGCCTGAATGCTTAACGTAATAACCGGAGTCTAGATACCCAACAAAACTGACCGGAGCCTGAACGCCTAATGTAATAACCAGAGTCTGGATACACAACGAAACTGACCGGAGCCTAAACGATCAAATTAATAACCAGAGTATGGATACCCAACGAAACTGACCGGAGCCTGAACGCACAACGTAATAACAGGAGTCTGGATACCCAACAAAACTGACCGGAGCCTGAACGCTCAACGTAATAACCGGAGTCTGGATACCTAATGAAACTGATCGGAGCCTAAACGCTCAACGTAATAACAGGAGTCTGGATACCCAACAAAATTGACCGGAGCCTGAACGCTCAACGTAATAACCGGAATCTGGATACTCAACGAAACTAACCGGAGCCTGAACGCTCAACGTAATAACCGGAGTCTGGATACAAAACGAAACTGACCGGAGCCTGAACGCTCAACGTAATAACTGGAGTATGGATACCCAATGAAACTGACCGGAGCCTGAACGCTCAACGTAATAACCGGAATCTGGATACTCAACGAAACTAACCGGAGCCTGAACGCTCAACGTAATAACCAGAGTCTGGATACAAAATGAAACTGACCGGAGCCTGAACGTTGAACGTAATAACCGGAGTCTGGATACCCAATGAAACTGACCGGAGCCTGAACGCTCAATGTAATAACCGGAATCTCGATACCCAACGAAACTAACCGGAGCCTGAACGCTCAACGTAATAACCGGAGTCTTGATACTCAACGAAACTGACCGGAGCCTGAACGCTCAACGTAATAACCGGAATCTGGATTCCAAACGAAACTGACCAGAGCCTGAACGCTCAACGTAATAACCGGAGTCTGGATACCCAACGAAACTGACCGGAGCCTGAACGCTCAACGTAATAACCGGAGTCTGGATACCCAACGAAACTGACCGGAGCCTGCTCGCTCAACGTAATAACTGGAGCCTGGATACCCAACAAAACTGACCGGAGCCTGAACGCTCAACGTAATAACTGGAGTCTGGATACCCAACGAAACTGACCGGAGCCTGATCGCTCAACGTAATAACCGAAGTCTGGATACCAAACAAAACTGACTGGAGCCTAAACGCTCAACGTAATAACCGGAGTCTGGAGACCCAATGAAACTGACCGGAGCATGAACGCTCAACGTAATAACCAGAGTCTGGATACCCAACGAACCTGACCGGAGCCTGATCGCTCAAGTCATAACCGAAGTCTGGATACCCAACAAAACTGACCTGAGCCTGAACGCTCAATGGAAAAACAGGAGTCTGGATACCCAACGAATCTGATCGGAGCCTGAACGCTGAATGTAATAACCGGAGTCTGGATACCCAACAAAACTGAACGGAGCCTGAACGCTCAACGCAATAACCGGATTTATGATACTCAACGAAACTGACCGGAGCCGGAACGATCAACGTCATAACTGGAGTCTGGATGCTCAACGAAACTGACCGGAGCCTGAACGCTTAACGTAATAACCGGAGTCTAGATACCCAACAAAACTGACCAGAGCCTGAACGCCTAATGTAATAACCAGAGTCTGGATACACAATGAAACTGACCGGAGCCTGAACGATCAACGTAATAACCGGAGTCTGGATACGCAACGAAACTGACCGGAGCCTGAACGCTCAACGTAATAACCGGAGTCTGGATACCTAACGAAACTGACCGGAACCTGAACGCTCAACATAATAACCGAAGTCTGGATACCAAACAAAATTGACCGGAGCCTGAACGATCAACGTAATAACCGGAGTCTGGATACCCAACGAAACTGACCGGAGCCTGAACGCTAAACGTAATAACCGGATTCTGGATACCCAACGAAACTGATCGGAGCCTAAACGCTCAATGTAATAACCGGAGTCTAGATACCCAACAAAACTGACCTGAGCCTGAACGCTCAACGTAATAATCGGAGTCTGGATACTCAACGAAACTGACCGGAGCCGGAACGCTCAACTTTATAACTAGAGTCTGGATGCTCAACGAAACTAACCGGAGCCTGAACGCTTAACGTAATAACCGGAGTCTAGATACCCAACAAAACTGACCGGAGCCTGAACGCCTAATGTAATAACCAGAGTCTGGATACACAACGAAACTGACCGGAGCCTAAACGATCAAATTAATAACCGGAGTCTGGATACCCAACGAAACTGACCGGAGCCTGAACGGACAACGTAATAACAGGAGTCTGGATACCCAACAAAACTGACCGGAGCCTGAACGTTCAACGTAATAACCGGAGTCTGGATACCCAATGAAACTGATCGGAGCCTAAACGCTCAACGTAATAACAGGAGTCTGGATACCCAACAAAATTGACCGGAGCCTGAACGATCAACGTAATAACCGGAATCTGGATACTCAACGAAACTAACCGGAGCCTAAACGCTCAACGTAATAACCGGAGTCTGGATACAAAACGAAACTGACCGGAGCCTGAACGCTCAACGTAATAACCGGAGTCTGGATACCCAATGAAACTGACCGGAGCCTGAACGCTCAACGTAATAACCGGAATCTGGATACTCAACGAAACTAACCGGAGCCTGAACGCTCAACGTAATAACCAGAGTCTGGATACAAAATGAAACTGACCGAAGCCTGAACGCTGAACGTAATAACCGGAGTCTGGATACCCAATGAAACTGACCGGAGCCTGAACGCTCAACGTAATAACCAGAATCTCGATACCCAACGAAACTAACCGGAGCCTGAACGCTCAACGTAATAACCAGAGTCTTGATACTCAACGAAACTGACCGGAGCCTGAACGCTCAACGTAATAACCGGAAACTGGATTCCCAACGAAACTGACCAGAGCCTGAACGCTCAACGTAATAACCGGAGTCTGGATACCCAACGAAACTGACCGGAGCCTGTTCGCTCAAAGTAATAACCGGAGTCTGGATACCCAACGAAAGTGACCGGAGCCTGAACGCTAAACGTAATAACCGGATTCTGGATACCCAACGAAACTGATCGGAGCCTAAACGCTCAACGTAATAACTGGAGTCTGGATACCCAACAAAACTGACCTGAGCCTGAACGCTCAACGTAATAACCGGAGTCTGGATACTCAACGAAACTGACCGGAGCCGGAACGCTCAACTTTATAACTGGAGTCTGGATGCTCAACAAAACTGACCGGAGCCTGAACGCTTAACGTAATAACCGGAGTCTAGATACCCAACAAAACTGACCGGAGCCTGAACGCCTAATGTAATAACCAGAGTCTGGATACACAACAAAACTGACTGGAGCCTAAACGATCAAATTAATAATCGGAGTCTGGATACCCAACGAAACTGACCGGAGCCTGAACGCACAACGTAATAACAGGAGTCTGGATACCCAACAAAACTGACCGGAGCCTGAACGCTCAACGTAATAACCGGAGTCTGGATACCCAATGAAACTGATCGGAGCCTAAACGCTCAACGTAATAACAGGAGTCTGGATACCCAACAAAATTGACCAGAGCCTGAACGATCAACGTAATAACCGGAATCTGGATACTCAACGAAACTAACCGGAGCCTGAACGCTCAACGTAATAACCGGAGTCTGGATACAAAACGAAACTGACCGGAGCCTGAACGCTCAACGTAATAACCGGAGTCTGGATACCCAATGAAACTGACCGGAGCCTGAACGCTCAACGTAATAACCGGAATCTGGATACTCAACGAAACTAACCGGAGCCTGAACGCTCAACGTAATAACCAGAGTATGGATACAAAATGAAACTGACCGGAGCCTGAACGCTGAATGTAATAATCGGAGTCTGGATACCCAATGAAACTGACCGGAGCCTGAACGCTCAACGTAATAACCAGAATCTCGATACCCAACGAAACTAACCGGAGCCTGAACGCTCAACGTAATAACCGGAGTCTTGATACTCAACGAAACTGACCGGAGCCTGAACGCTCAACGTAATAACCGGAATATGGATTCCCAACGAAACTGACCAGAGCCTGAACGCTCAACGTAATAACCGGAGTCTGGATACCCAACGAAACTGACCGGAGCCTGTTCGCTCAACGTAATAACCGGAGTCTGGATACCCAACGAAACTGACCGGAGCCTGAATGCTAAACGTAATAACCGGATTCTGGATACCCAACGAAACTGATCGGAGCCTAAACGCTCAACGTAATAACCGGAGTCTGGATACCCAACAAAACTGACCTGAGCCTGAACGCTCAACGTAATAACCGGAGTCTGGATACTCAACAAAACTGACCGGAGCCGGAACGCTCAACTTTATAACTGGAGTCTGGATGCTCAACAAAACTGACCGGAGCCTGAACGCTTAACGTAATAACCGGAGTCTAGATACCCAACAAAACTGACCGGAGCCTGAACGCCTAATGTAATAACCAGAGTGTGAATACACAACAAAACTGACTGGAGCCTAAACGATCAAATTAATAACCGGAGTCTGGATACCCAACGAAACTGACCGGAGCCTGAACGCACAACGTAATAACAGGAGTCTGGATACCCAACAAAACTGACCGGAGCCTGAACGCTCAACTTAATAACCGGAGTCTGGATACCCAATGAAACTGATCGGAGCCTAAACGCTCAACGTAATAACAGGAGTCTGGATACCCAACAAAATTGACTGGAGCCTAAACGCTCAATGTAATAACCGGAATCTGGATACTCAATGAAACTAACCGGAGCCTGAACGCTCAACGTAATAACCGGAGTCTGGATACAAAACGAAACTGACCGGAGCCTGAACGCTCAACGTAATAACCGGAGTCTGGATACCCAATGAAACTGACCGGAGCCTGAACGCTCAACGTAATAACCGGAATCTGGATACTCAACGAAACTAACCGGAGCCTGAACGCTCAACGTAATAACCAGAGTCTGGATACAAAATGAAACTGACCGGAGCCTGAACGCTGAACGTAATAACCGGAGTCTGGATACCCAATGAAACTTACCGGAGCCTGAACGCTCAACGTAATAACCGGAATCTCGATACCCAACGAAACTAACTGGAGCCTGAACGCTAAACGTAATAACCGGAGTCTTGATACTCAACGAAACTGACCGGAGCCTGAACGCTCAACGTAATAACCGGAATCTGGATTCCCAACGAAACTGACTAGAGCCTGAACGCTCAACGTAATAACCGGAGTCTGGATACCCAACGAAACTGACCGGAGCCTGTTCGCTCAACGTAATAACCGGAGTCTGGATACCCAACAAAACTGACCGGAGCCTGAACGTTCGACGTAAAAACCGGAGTCTGGATACCCAACAAAATTGACCGGAGCCTGAACGCTCAACGTAATAACCGGAGTCTGGATACCCAATGAAACTGACCAGAGCATGAACGCTCAACGTAATAACCGAAGTCTGGATGCCAAACGAAACTGACCGGAGCCTGAACGCTCAACGAAATAACCGTAGTCTGGAGACCTAATGAAACTGACCGGAGCCTGAACGCTCAACGTAATAATCGGAGTCTGGATACCCAACGAAACTAACCGGAGCCTGAATGCTCAACGTAATAACCGGAGTCTTGATACTCAACGAAACTGACCGGAGCCTTAATGCACAACTTAATAACCGGAGTCTGGATACCCAATGAAACTGACCGGAGCCTGAACGCTCAACGTAATAACCGGAGTCTGGATACCCAACGAAACTGACCGGAGCCTGCTCGCTCAATGTAATAACTAGAGTCTGGATACCCAACAAAACTGACCGGAGCCTGAAAGCTCAACGTAATAACCGGAGTCTGGATACCCAACGAAACTGACCGGAGCCTGATCGCTCAACGTAATAACCGAAGTCTGGATACCAAACAAAACTGACCGGAGCCTGAACGCTCAACGTAATAACCGGAGTCTGGAGACCCAATGAAACTGACCGGAGCATGAACGCTCAACGTAATAACCAGAGTCTGGATACCCAACGTACCTGACCGGAGCCAGATCGCTCAAGTCATAACAGGAGTCTGGATACCCAACAAAACTGACCTGAGCCTGAACGTTCAATGGAAAAACAGGAGTCTGGATACCCAACGAATCTGACCGGAGCCTGAACGCTCAACGTAATAACCGGAGTCTGGATACCCAACAAAACTGAACGGAGCCTGAACGCTAAACGTAACAACCAGAGTCTGGATACTCAACGAAACTGACCGGAGCCGGAACGCTCAACGTCATAACTGGAGTCTGGATGCTCAACGAAACTGACCGGAGCCTGAACGCTTAACGTAATAACCGGAGTCTAGATACCCAACAAAACTGACCAGAGCCTGAACGCCTAATGTAATAACCGTAGTCTGGATACGCAATGAAACTGACCGGAGCCTGAACGATCAACGTAATAACCGGAGTCTGGATACGCAACGAAACTGACCGGAGCCTGAACGCTCAACGTAATAACCGGAGTCTGGATACCTAACGAAACTGACCGGAACCTGAACGCTCAACGTAATAACCGAAGTCTGGATACCAAACAAAACTGACCAGAGCCTGAACGATCAACGTAATAATCGGAGTCTGGATACCCAACGAAACTGACCGGAGCCTGAACGCTAAACGTAATAACCGGATTCTGGATACCCAACGAAACTGATCAGAGCCTAAACGCTCAATGTAATAACAGGAGTCTGGATACCCAACAAAATTGACCGGAGCCTGAACGCTCAACGTAATAACCGGTTTCTGGATACTCAACGAAACTAACCGGAGCCTTAACGCTCAACGTAATTACCGGAGTCTGGATACAAAACGAAACTGACCGGAGCCTGAACGCTCAACGTAATAACCGGAGTCTGGATACCCAATGAAACTGACCGGAGCCTGAACGCTCAACGTAATAACCGGAATCTGGATACTCAACGAAACTAACCGGAGCCTGAACGCTCAACGTAATAACCAGAGTCTGGATACAAAATGAAACTGACCGGAGCCTGAACGCTGAACGTAATAACCGGAGTCTGGATACCCAATGAAACTTACCGGAGCCTGAACGCTCAACGTAATAACCGGAATCTCGATACCCAACGAAACTAACTGGAGCCTGAACGCTAAACGTAATAACCGGAGTCTTGATACTCAACGAAACTGACCGGAGCCTGAACGCTCAACGTAATAACCGGAATCTGGATTCCCAACGAAACTGACTAGAGCCTGAACGCTCAACGTAATAACCGGAGTCTGGATACCCAACGAAACTGACCGGAGCCTGTTCGCTCAACGTAATAACCGGAGTCTGGATACCCAACAAAACTGACCGGAGCCTGAACGTTCGACGTAAAAACCGGAGTCTGGATACCCAACAAAATTGACCGGAGCCTGAACGCTCAACGTAATAACCGGAGTCTGGATACCCAATGAAACTGACCAGAGCATGAACGCTCAACGTAATAACCGAAGTCTGGATGCCAAACGAAACTGACCGGAGCCTGAACGCTCAACGAAATAACCGTAGTCTGGAGACCTAATGAAACTGACCGGAGCCTGAACGCTCAACGTAATAATCGGAGTCTGGATACCCAACGAAACTAACCGGAGCCTGAATGCTCAACGTAATAACCGGAGTCTTGATACTCAACGAAACTGACCGGAGCCTTAATGCACAACTTAATAACCGGAGTCTGGATACCCAATGAAACTGACCGGAGCCTGAACGCTCAACGTAATAACCGGAGTCTGGATACCCAACGAAACTGACCGGAGCCTGCTCGCTCAATGTAATAACTAGAGTCTGGATACCCAACAAAACTGACCGGAGCCTGAAAGCTCAACGTAATAACCGGAGTCTGGATACCCAACGAAACTGACCGGAGCCTGATCGCTCAACGTAATAACCGAAGTCTGGATACCAAACAAAACTGACCGGAGCCTGAACGCTCAACGTAATAACCGGAGTCTGGAGACCCAATGAAACTGACCGGAGCATGAACGCTCAACGTAATAACCAGAGTCTGGATACCCAACGTACCTGACCGGAGCCAGATCGCTCAAGTCATAACAGGAGTCTGGATACCCAACAAAACTGACCTGAGCCTGAATGTTCAATGGAAAAACAGGAGTCTGGATACCCAACGAATCTGACCGGAGCCTGAACGCTCAACGTAATAACCGGAGTCTGGATACCCAACAAAACTGAACGGAGCCTGAACGCTAAACGTAACAACCAGAGTCTGGATACTCAACGAAACTGACCGGAGCCGGAACGCTCAACGTCATAACTGGCGTCTGGATGCTCAACGAAACTGACCGGAGCCTGAACGCTTAACGTAATAACCGGAGTCTAGATACCCAACAAAACTGACCAGAGCCTGAACGCCTAATGTAATAACCGTAGTCTGGATACGCAATGAAACTGACCGGAGCCTGAACGATCAACGTAATAACCGGAGTCTGGATACGCAACGAAACTGACCGGAGCCTGAACGCTCAACGTAATAACCGGAGTCTGGATACCTAACGAAACTGACCGGAACCTGAACGCTCAACGTAATAACCGAAGTCTGGATACCAAACAAAACTGACCAGAGCCTGAACGATCAACGTAATAATCGGAGTCTGGATACCCAACGAAACTGACCGGAGCCTGAACGCTAAACGTAATAACCGGATTCTGGATACCCAACGAAACTGATCAGAGCCTAAACGCTCAATGTAATAACAGGAGTCTGGATACCCAACAAAATTGACCGGAGCCTGAACGCTCAACGTAATAACCGGTTTCTGGATACTCAACGAAACTAACCGGAGCCTTAACGCTCAACGTAATTACCGAAGTCTGGATACTCAACGAATCTGACTGGAGCCTGAACAATCAACGTAATAACTGGAGTCTGGATACAAAACGAACCTGACCGGAGCCTGAACGCTCAACGTAATAACCGGAGTCTGGATACCCAATGAAACTGACCGGAGCCTGAACGCTCAACGTAATAACCGGAGTCTGGATACCCAACAAAACTGACCGGAGCCTGAACTTTCAATGTAAAAACCGGAGTCTGGATACCCAACAAAACTGACCGGAGCCTGAACGCTCAACGTAATAACCGGAGTCTAGATACCCAACGAAACTGACCGGAGCCTGAACGCTCAACGTAATAACCGGAATCTGGATACTCAACGAAACTAACCGGAGCCTGAACGCTCAACGTAATAACCAGAGTCTGGATACAAAATGAAACTGACCGGAGCCTGAACGCTGAACGTAATAACCGGAGTCTGGATACCCAACAAAACTGTCCGGAGCCTGAACTTTCAATGTAAAAACCGGAGTCTGGATACCCAACAAAACTGACCGGAGCCTGAACACTCAACGTAATAACCGGAGTCTGGATACCCAACGAAACTGACCGGAGCCTGCTCGCTCAACGTAATAACCGGAGTCTGGATACCCAACAAAACTGACCGGAGCCTGAACGCTCAACGTAATAACCGGAGTCTGGATACCCAACAAAACTGACCGGAGCCTGAACTTTCAACGTAAAAACCGGAGTCTGGATACCCAACAAAACTGACCGGAGCCTGAACGCTCAATGTAATAACAGGAGTCTGGATACCCAACGAAACTGACCGGAGCCTGAACGCTCAACATAATAACCGAAGTCTGGATACCAAACAAAACTGACCGGAGCCTGAACGCTCAACGTAATAACCGGAGTCTGGAGACCCAATGAAACTGACCGGAGCCTGAACGCTCAACGTAATAACCGGAGTCTGGATACCCAACGAACCTGACCGGAGCATGAACGCTCAATGTAATAAACGGAGTCTGGATACCCAACAAAACTGACCTAAGCCTGAACGCTCAATGTAATAACCGGAGTCTGGATACTCAACGAAACTGACCGGAGACGGAACGCTCAACGTAATAACTAGAGTCTGGATGCCCAACGAAACTGACCGGAGCCTGAACGCTTAACGTAATAACCGGAGTCTAGATACCCAACAAAACTGACCGGAGCCTGAACGCCTAATGTAATAACCAGAGTCTGGATACACAACGAAACTGACCGGAGCCTAAACGATCAAATTAATAACCGGAGTCTGTATACCCAACGAAACTGACCGGAGCTTGAACGCACAACGTAATAACAGGAGTCTGGATACCCAACAAAACTGACCGGAGCCTGAACGCACAACGTAATAACCGGAGTCTGGATACCCAATGAAACTGATCCGAGCCTAAACGCTCAACGTAATAACAGGAGTCTGGATACCCAACAAAATTGACCGGAGCCTGAACGCTCAACATAATAACCGGAATCTGGATACTCAACGAAACTAACCGGAGCCTGAACGCTCAATGTAATAACCGGAGTCTGGATACAAAACGACATTGACCGGAGCCTGAACGCTCAACGTAATAATCGGAGTCTTGATACCCAATGAAACAGACCGGAGCCTGAACGCTCAACGTAATAACCGGAATCTGGATACTCAACGAAACTAACCGGAGCCTGAACGCTCAATGTAATAACCAGAGTCTGGATACTCAACGAAACTGACTGGAGCCTGAACAATCAACGTAATAACTGGAGTCTGGATAGAAAATGAAACTGACCGGAGCCTGAACGCTGAACCTAATAACCGGAGTCTGGATACCCAATGAAACTGACCGGAGCCTGAACGCTCAACGTAATAACCGGAATCTCGATACCCAACGAAACTAACCGGAGCCTGAACGCTCAACGTAATAACCGGAGTCTGGATACCCAACCAAACTGACCGGAGCCTACTCGCTCAACGTAATAACCGGAGTCTGGCTACCAAACAAAACTGACCGGAGCCTGAACGCTCAACGTAATAACCGGAGTCTGGATACCCAACGAAACTGACCGGAGCCTGAACTTTCAATGTAAAAACCGGAGTCTGGATACCCAACAAAACTGACCGGAGCCTGAACGCTCAACGTAATAACCGGAGTCTGGATACCCAATGAAACTGACCGGAGCCTGAACGCTCAACGTAATAACCAGAGTCTGGATACTCAACGAAACTGACTGGAGCCTGAACAATCAACATAATAATTGGAGTCTGGATACAAAATGAAACTGACCGGAGCCTGAACGCTCAACGTAATAACCGGAGTCTGGATACCCAATGAAACTGACCGGAGCCTGAACGCTCAACGTAATAACCGGAATCTCGATACCCAACGAAACTAACCGGAGCCTGAACGCTCAACGTAATAACCGGAGTCTGGATACCCAACGAAACTGACCGGAGCCTGCTCGCTCAACGTAATAACCGGAGTCTGGATACCCAACAAAACTGACCGGAGCCTGAACGCTCAACGTAATAACCGGAGTCTGGATACCCAACGAAACTGACCGGAGCCTGAACTTTCAATGTAAAAACCGGAGTCTGGATACCCAACTAAACTGACCGGAGCCTGAACGCTCAACGTAATAACCGGAGTCTGGATACCCAATGAAACTGACCGGAGCTTGAACGCTCAACGTAATAACCGAAGTCTGGATACCAAACAAAACTGACCGGAGCCTGAAGGCTCAACGTAATAACCGGAGTCTGGAGACCCAATGAAACTGACCGGAGACTGAACGCTCAACGTAATAACCGGAGTCTGGATACCCAACGAACCTGACCGGAGCCTGAACGCTCAAGGTAATAACCGGAGTCGGGATACCCAACAAAGCTGACCTGAGCCTGAACGCTCAACGTAATAACCGGAGTCTGGATACCCAACAAAATTGACCGGAGCCTGAACGCTCAACGGAATAACCGGAGTCTGGATACCCAATGAAACTGATCGGAGCCTAAACGCTCAACGTAATAACAGGAGTCTGGATACCCAACAAAATTGACCGGAGCCTGAACGCTCAACGTAATAACCGGAATCTGGATTCTCAACGAAACTAACCGGAGCCTGAACGCTCAACGTAATAACCGGAGTCTGGATACAAAAGGAAACTGACCAGAGCCTGAACGCTCAACGTAATAACCGGAGTCTGGATACCCAATGAAACTGACCGGAGCCTGAACGCTCAACGTAATAACCGGAATCTGGATACTCAACGAAACTAACCGGAGCCTGAACGCTCATCGTAATAACCAAAGTCTGGATACTCAACAAAACTGACTAGAGCCTGAACAATCAACGTAATAACTGGAGTCTGTATACAAAATGAAACTGAACGGAGCCTGAACGCTGAACGTAATAACCGAAGTCTGGATACCCAATGAAACTGACCGGAGCCTGAACGCTCAATGTAATAACCGGAATCTCGATACCCAACGAAACTAACCGGAGCCTGAACGCTCAACGTAATAACCGGAGTCTGGATACCCAACGAAACTGACCGGAGCCTGCTCGCTCAACGTAATAACAGGAGTCTGGATACCCAATAAAACTGATCGGAGCCTGAACCCTAAACGTAATAACCGGAGTCTGGATACCCAACGAAACTGACCGGAGCCTGACCTTTCAATGTAAAAACCGGAGTCTGGATACCCAACAAAACTGACCGGAGCCTGAACGCTCAACGTAATAACCGGAGTCTGGATACCCAACGAAACTGACCGGAGCCTGAACGCTCAACGTAATAACCGAAGTCTGGATACCAAACAAAACTGACCGGAGCCTGAGCGCTCAACTTAATAACCGGAGTCTGGAGACCCAATGAAACTGACCGGAGCCTGAACGCTCAACGTAATAACCGGAGTCTGGATACCCAACGAACCTGACCGGAGCTTGCTCGCTCAACGTAATAACCGGAGTCTGGATACCCAACAAAACTGACCGGAGCCTGAACGCTCAACGTAATATCCGGAGTCTGGATACCCAACAAAACTGACCGGAGCCTAAACTTTCAATGTAAAAACCAGAGTCTGGATACCCAACAAAACTGACCGGAGCTTGAACGCTCAACGTAATAACCGGAGTCTGGATACCCAACGAAACTGACCGGAGCCTGCTCGCTCAACGTAATAACCGGAGTCTGGATACCCAACAAAACTGACCGGAGCCTGAACGCTCAACGTAATAACCGGAGTCTGGATACCCAACAAAACTGACCGGAGCCTGAACTTTCAACGTAAAAACCGGAGTCTGGATACCCAACAAAACTGACCGGAGCCTGAACGCTCAACGTAATAACCGGAGTCTGGATACCCAACGAAACTGACCGGAGCCTGAACGCTCAACGTAATAACCGAAGTCTGGATACCAAACAAAACTGACCGGAGCCTGAACGCTCAACATAATAACCGGAGTCTGGAGACCCAATGAAACTGACCGGAGCCTGAACGCTCAACGTAATAACCGGAGTCTGGATACCCAACGAACCTGACCGGAGCCTGAACGCTCAAGGTAATAACCGGAGTCTGGATGCTCAACGAAACTGACCGGAGCCTGAACGCTTAACGTAATAACCGGAATCTAGATACCCAACAAAACTGACCGGAGCCTGAACGCCTAATGTAATAACCAGAGTCTGGATACACAACGAAACTGACCGGAACCTAAACGATCAAATTAATAACCTGAGTCTGGATACCCAACGAAACTGACCGGAGCCTGAACGCACAACGTAATAACAGGAGTCTGGATACCCAACAAAACTGACCCGAGCCTGAACGCTCAACGTAATAACAGGAGTCTGGATACCCAACGAAATTGATCGGAGCCTAAACGCTCAACGTAATAACAGGAGTCTGGATACCCAACAAAATTGACCGGAGCCTGAACGCTCAACATAATAACCGGAATCTGGATACTCAACGAAACTAACCGGAGCCTGAACGCTCAACGTAATAACCGGAGTCTGGATACAAAACGAAAATGACCGAAGCCTGAACGCTCAACGTAATAACCGGAGTGTGGATACCCAATGAAACTGACCGGAGCCTGAACGCTCAACGTAATAACCGGAATCTGGATACTCAACGAAACTAACCGGAGCCTGAACGCTCAACGTAATAACCAGAGTCTGGATACTCAACGAAACTGACTGGAGCCTGAACAATCAACGTAATAACTGGAGTCTGGATACAAAATGAAACCGACCGGAGCCTGAACGCTAAACGTAATAACCGGAGTCTGGATACCCAATGAAACTGACCGGAGCCTGAACGCTCAACGTAATAACCGGAATCTCGATACCCAACGAAACTAACCGGAGCCTGAACGCTCAACGTAATAACCGGAGTCTTGATACTCAACGAAACTGACCGGAGCCTGAACGCTCAACGTAATAACCGGAATCTGGATTCCCAACGAAACTGACCAGAGCCTGAATGCCCAACGTAATAACCGGAGTCTGGATACACAACGAAACTGACCGGAGCCTGTTCGCTCAACGTAATAACCGGAGTCTGGATACCCAACAAAACTGACCGGAGCCTGAACGTTCGACGTAAAAACCGGAGTCTGGATACCCAACAAAACTGACCGGAGCCTGAACGCTCAACGTAATAACCGGAGTCTGGATACCCAACGAAACTGACCAGAGCCTGAACGCTCAACGTAATAACCGAAGTCTGGATGCCAAACGAAACTGACCAGAGCCTGAATGCTCAACGAAATAATCGTAGTCTGGAGACCCAATGAAACTGACCGGAGCCTGAACGCTCAACGTAATAACCGGAGTCTGGATACCCAACGAAACTAACCGGAGCCTGAATGCTCAACGTAATAACCGGAGTCTTGATACTCAACGAAACTGACCGGAGCCTTAACGTACAACGTAATAACCGGAGTCTGGATACCCAACGAAACTGACCGGAGCCTGAACGCTCAACGTAATAACCGGAGTCTGGATACCCAACGAACCTGACCGGAGCTTGCTCGCTCAACGTAATAACCGGAGTCTGGATACCCAACAAAACTGACTGGAGCCTGAACGCTCAACGTAATAACCGGAGTCTGGATACCCTACAAAACTGACCGGAGCCTAAACTTTCAATGTAAAAACCAGAGTCTGGATACCCAACAAAACTGACCGGAGCTTGAACGCTCAACGTAATAACCGGAGTCTGGATACCCAACGAAACTGACCGGAGCCTGCTCGCTCAACGTAATAACCGGAGTCTGGATACCCAACAAAACTGACCGGAGCCTGAACGCTCAACGTAATAACCGGAGTCTGGATACCCAACAAAACTGACCGGAGCCTGAACTTTCAACGTAAAAACCGGAGTCTGGATACCCAACAAAACTGACCGGAGCCTGAACGCTCAACGTAATAACCGGAGTCTGGATACCCAACGAAACTGACCGGAGCCTGAACGCTCAACGTAATAACCGAAGTCTGGATACCAAACAAAACTGACCGGAGCCTGAACGCTCAACATAATAACCGGAGTCTGGAGACCCAATGAAACTGACCGGAGCCTGAACGCTCAACGTAATAACCGGAGTCTGGATACCCAACGAACCTGACCGGAGCCTGAACGCTCAAGGTAATAACCGGAGTCTGGATGCTCAACGAAACTGACCGGAGCCTGAACGCTTAACGTAATAACCGGAGTCTAGATACCCAACAAAACTTACCGGAGCCTGAACGCCTAATGTAATAACCAGAGTCTGGATACACAACGAAACTGACCGGAACCTAAACGATCAAATTAATAACCTGAGTCTGGATACCCAACGAAACTGACCGGAGCCTGAACGCACAACGTAATAACAGGAGTCTGGATACCCAACAAAACTGACCGGAGCCTGAACGCTCAACGTAATAACAGGAGTCTGGATACCCAACGAAACTGATCGGAGCCTAAACGCTCAACGTAATAACAGGAGTCTGGATACCCAACAAAATTGACCGGAGCCTGAACGCTCAACATAATAACCGGAATCTGGATACTCAACGAAACTAACCGGAGCCTGAACGCTCAACGTAATAACCGGAGTCTGGATACAAAACGAAAATGACCGAAGCCTGAACGCTCAACGTAATAACCGGAGTCTGGATACCCAATGAAACTGACCGGAGCCTGAACGCTCAACGTAATAACCGGAATCTGGATACTCAACGAAACTAACAGGAGCCTGAACGCTCAACGTAATAACCAGAGTCTGGATACTCAACGAAACTGACTGGAGCCTGAACAATCAACGTAATAACTGGAGTCTGGATACAAAATGAAACCGACCGGAGCCTGAACGCTAAACGTAATAACCGGAGTCTGGATACCCAATGAAACTGACCGGAGCCTGAACGCTCAACGTAATAACCGGAATCTCGATACCCAACGAAACTAACCGGAGCCTGAACGCTCAACGTAATAACCGGAGTCTTGATACTCAACGAAACTGACCGGAGCCTGAACGCTCAACGTAATAACCGGAATCTGGATTCCCAACGAAACTGACCAGAGCCTGAATGCCCAACGTAATAACCGGAGTCTGGATACACAACGAAACTGACCGGAGCCTGTTCGCTCAACGTAATAACCGGAGTCTGGATACCCAACAAAACTGACCGGAGCCTGAACGTTCGACGTAAAAACCGGAGTCTGGATACCCAACAAAACTGACCGGAGCCTGAACGCTCAACTTAATAACCGGAGTCTGGATACCCAACGAAACTGACCAGAGCCTGAACGCTCAACGTAATAACCGAAGTCTGGATGCCAAACGAAACTGACCAGAGCCTGAATGCTCAACGAAATAATCGTAGTCTGGAGACCCAATGAAACTGACCGGAGCCTGAACGCTCAACGTAATAACCGGAGTCTGGATACCCAACGAAACTAACCGGAGCCTGAATGCTCAACGTAATAACCGGAGTCTTGATACTCAACGAAACTGACCGGAGCCTTAACGCACAACGTAATAACCGGAGTCTGGATACCCAACGAAACTGACCGGAGCCTGAACGCTCAACGTAATAACCGGAGTCTGGATACAAAAGGAAACTGACCGGAGCCTGAACGCTCAACGTAATAACCGGAGTCTGGATACCCAATGAAACTGACCAGAGCCTGAACGCTCAACGTAATAACCGAAGTCTGGATGCCAAACGAAACTGACCAGAGCCTGAACGCTCAACGAAATAACCGTAGTCTGGAGACCCAATGAAACTGACCGGAGCTTGAACGCTCAACGTAATAACCGGAGTCTGGATACCCAACGAAACTAACCGGAGCCTGAATGCTCAACGTAATAATCGGAGTCTGGATACCCAACAAAACTGACCGGAGCCTAAACTTTCAATGTAAAAACCAGAGTCTGGATACCCAACAAAACTGACCGGAGCTTGAACGCTCAACGTAATAACCGGAGTCTGGATACCCAACGAAACTGACCGGAGCCTGCTCGCTCAACGTAATAACCGGAGTCTGGATACCCAACAAAACTGACCGGAGCCTGAACGCTCAACGTAATAACCGGAGTCTGGATACCCAACAAAACTGACCGGAGCCTGAACTTTCAACGTAAAAACCGGAGTCTGGATACCCAACAAAACTGACCGGAGCCTGAACGCTCAACGTAATAACCGGAGTCTGGATACCCAACGAAACTGACCGGAGCCTGAACGCTCAACGTAATAACCGAAGTCTGGATACCAAACAAAACTGACCGGAGCCTGAACGCTCAACATAATAACCGGAGTCTGGAGACCCAATGAAACTGACCGGAGCCTGAACGCTCAACGTAATAACCGGAGTCTGGATACCCAACGAACCTGACCGGAGCCTGAACGCTCAAGGTAATAACCGGAGTCTGGATGCTCAACGAAACTGACCGGAGCCTGAACGCTTAACGTAATAACCGGAGTCTAGATACCCAACAAAACTTACCGGAGCCTGAACGCCTAATGTAATAACCAGAGTCTGGATACACAACGAAACTGACCGGAACCTAAACGATCAAATTAATAACCTGAGTCTGGATACCCAACGAAACTGACCGGAGCCTGAACGCACAACGTAATAACAGGAGTCTGGATACCCAACAAAACTGACCGGAGCCTGAACGCTCAACGTAATAACAGGAGTCTGGATACCCAACGAAACTGATCGGAGCCTAAACGCTCAACGTAATAACAGGAGTCTGGATACCCAACAAAATTGACCGGAGCCTGAACGCTCAACATAATAACCGGAATCTGGATACTCAACGAAACTAACCGGAGCCTGAACGCTCAACGTAATAACCGGAGTCTGGATACAAAACGAAAATGACCGAAGCCTGAACGCTCAACGTAATAACCGGAGTCTGGATACCCAATGAAACTGACCGGAGCCTGAACGCTCAACGTAATAACCGGAATCTGGATACTCAACGAAACTAACAGGAGCCTGAACGCTCAACGTAATAACCAGAGTCTGGATACTCAACGAAACTGACTGGAGCCTGAACAATCAACGTAATAACTGGAGTCTGGATACAAAATGAAACCGACCGGAGCCTGAACGCTAAACGTAATAACCGGAGTCTGGATACCCAATGAAACTGACCGGAGCCTGAACGCTCAACGTAATAACCGGAATCTCGATACCCAACGAAACTAACCGGAGCCTGAACGCTCAACGTAATAACCGGAGTCTTGATACTCAACGAAACTGACCGGAGCCTGAACGCTCAACGTAATAACCGGAATCTGGATTCCCAACGAAACTGACCAGAGCCTGAATGCCCAACGTAA
The DNA here is from genome assembly GCA_963859935.3 of Lathyrus sativus. Classification (NCBI taxonomy): domain Eukaryota; kingdom Viridiplantae; phylum Streptophyta; class Magnoliopsida; order Fabales; family Fabaceae; genus Lathyrus; species Lathyrus sativus. Next base: position 512,207 of record CAWUDS030000639.1, read on the forward strand.
TAACCGGAGTCTGGATACACAACGAAACTGACCGGAGCCTGTTCGCTCAACGTAATAACCGGAGTCTGGATACCCAACAAAACTGACCGGAGCCTGAACGTTCGACGTAAAAACCGGAGTCTGGATACCCAACAAAACTGACCGGAGCCTGAACGCTCAACTTAATAACCGGAGTCTGGATACCCAACGAAACTGACCAGAGCCTGAACGCTCAACGTAATAACCGAAGTCTGGATGCCAAACGAAACTGACCAGAGCCTGAATGCTCAACGAAATAATCGTAGTCTGGAGACCCAATGAAACTGACCGGAGCCTGAACGCTCAACGTAATAACCGGAGTCTGGATACCCAACGAAACTAACCGGAGCCTGAATGCTCAACGTAATAACCGGAGTCTTGATACTCAACGAAACTGACCGGAGCCTTAACGCACAACGTAATAACCGGAGTCTGGATACCCAACGAAACTGACCGGAGCCTGAACGCTCAACGTAATAACCGGAGTCTGGATACAAAAGGAAACTGACCGGAGCCTGAACGCTCAACGTAATAACCGGAGTCTGGATACCCAATGAAACTGACCAGAGCCTGAACGCTCAACGTAATAACCGAAGTCTGGATGCCAAACGAAACTGACCAGAGCCTGAACGCTCAACGAAATAACCGTAGTCTGGAGACCCAATGAAACTGACCGGAGCTTGAACGCTCAACGTAATAACCGGAGTCTGGATACCCAACGAAACTAACCGGAGCCTGAATGCTCAACGTAATAATCGGAGTCTGGATACCCAACAAAACTGACCGGAGCCTAAACTTTCAATGTAAAAACCAGAGTCTGGATACCCAACAAAACTGACCGGAGCTTGAACGCTCAACGTAATAACCGGAGTCTGGATACCCAACGAAACTGACCGGAGCCTGCTCGCTCAACGTAATAACCGGAGTCTGGATACCCAACAAAACTGACCGGAGCCTGAACGCTCAACGTAATAACCGGAGTCTGGATACCCAACAAAACTGACCGGAGCCTGAACTTTCAACGTAAAAACCGGAGTCTGGATACCCAACAAAACTGACCGGAGCCTGAACGCTCAACGTAATAACCGGAGTCTGGATACCCAACGAAACTGACCGGAGCCTGAACGCTCAACGTAATAACCGAAGTCTGGATACCAAACAAAACTGACCGGAGCCTGAACGCTCAACATAATAACCGGAGTCTGGAGACCCAATGAAACTGACCGGAGCCTGAACGCTCAACGTAATAACCGGAGTCTGGATACCCAACGAACCTGACCGGAGCCTGAACGCTCAAGGTAATAACCGGAGTCTGGATGCTCAACGAAACTGACCGGAGCCTGAACGCTTAACGTAATAACCGGAATCTAGATACCCAACAAAACTGACCGGAGCCTGAACGCCTAATGTAATAACCAGAGTCTGGATACACAACGAAACTGACCGGAACCTAAACGATCAAATTAATAACCTGAGTCTGGATACCCAACGAAACTGACCGGAGCCTGAACGCACAACGTAATAACAGGAGTCTGGATACCCAACAAAACTGACCCGAGCCTGAACGCTCAACGTAATAACAGGAGTCTGGATACCCAACGAAATTGATCGGAGCCTAAACGCTCAACGTAATAACAGGAGTCTGGATACCCAACAAAATTGACCGGAGCCTGAACGCTCAACATAATAACCGGAATCTGGATACTCAACGAAACTAACCGGAGCCTGAACGCTCAACGTAATAACCGGAGTCTGGATACAAAATGAAAATGACCGAAGCCTGAACGCTCAACGTAATAACCGGAGTGTGGATACCCAATGAAACTGACCGGAGCCTGAACGCTCAACGTAATAACCGGAATCTGGATACTCAACGAAACTAACCGGAGCCTGAACGCTCAACGTAATAACCAGAGTCTGGATACTCAACGAAACTGACTGGAGCCTGAACAATCAACGTAATAACTGGAGTCTGGATACAAAATGAAACCGACCGGAGCCTGAACGCTAAACGTAATAACCGGAGTCTGGATACCCAATGAAACTGACCGGAGCCTGAACGCTCAACGTAATAACCGGAATCTCGATACCCAACGAAACTAACCGGAGCCTGAACGCTCAACGTAATAACCGGAGTCTTGATACTCAACGAAACTGACCGGAGCCTGAACGCTCAACGTAATAACCGGAATCTGGATTCCCAACGAAACTGACCAGAGCCTGAATGCCCAACGTAATAACCGGAGTCTGGATACACAACGAAACTGACCGGAGCCTGTTCGCTCAACGTAATAACCGGAGTCTGGATACCCAACAAAACTGACCGGAGCCTGAACGTTCGACGTAAAAACCGGAGTCTGGATACCCAACAAAACTGACCGGAGCCTGAACGCTCAACGTAATAACCGGAGTCTGGATACCCAACGAAACTGACCAGAGCCTGAACGCTCAACGTAATAACCGAAGTCTGGATGCCAAACGAAACTGACCAGAGCCTGAATGCTCAACGAAATAATCGTAGTCTGGAGACCCAATGAAACTGACCGGAGCCTGAACGCTCAACGTAATAACCGGAGTCTGGATACCCAACGAAACTAACCGGAGCCTGAATGCTCAACGTAATAACCGGAGTCTTGATACTCAACGAAACTGACCGGAGCCTTAACGTACAACGTAATAACCGGAGTCTGGATACCCAACGAAACTGACCGGAGCCTGAACGCTCAACGTAATAACCGGAGTCTGGATACCCAACGAACCTGACCGGAGCTTGCTCGCTCAACGTAATAACCGGAGTCTGGATACCCAACAAAACTGACTGGAGCCTGAACGCTCAACGTAATAACCGGAGTCTGGATACCCTACAAAACTGACCGGAGCCTAAACTTTCAATGTAAAAACCAGAGTCTGGATACCCAACAAAACTGACCGGAGCTTGAACGCTCAACGTAATAACCGGAGTCTGGATACCCAACGAAACTGACCGGAGCCTGCTCGCTCAACGTAATAACCGGAGTCTGGATACCCAACAAAACTGACCGGAGCCTGAACGCTCAACGTAATAACCGGAGTCTGGATACCCAACAAAACTGACCGGAGCCTGAACTTTCAACGTAAAAACCGGAGTCTGGATACCCAACAAAACTGACCGGAGCCTGAACGCTCAACGTAATAACCGGAGTCTGGATACCCAACGAAACTGACCGGAGCCTGAACGCTCAACGTAATAACCGAAGTCTGGATACCAAACAAAACTGACCGGAGCCTGAACGCTCAACATAATAACCGGAGTCTGGAGACCCAATGAAACTGACCGGAGCCTGAACGCTCAACGTAATAACCGGAGTCTGGATACCCAACGAACCTGACCGGAGCCTGAACGCTCAAGGTAATAACCGGAGTCTGGATGCTCAACGAAACTGACCGGAGCCTGAACGCTTAACGTAATAACCGGAGTCTAGATACCCAACAAAACTTACCGGAGCCTGAACGCCTAATGTAATAACCAGAGTCTGGATACACAACGAAACTGACCGGAACCTAAACGATCAAATTAATAACCTGAGTCTGGATACCCAACGAAACTGACCGGAGCCTGAACGCACAACGTAATAACAGGAGTCTGGATACCCAACAAAACTGACCGGAGCCTGAACGCTCAACGTAATAACAGGAGTCTGGATACCCAACGAAACTGATCGGAGCCTAAACGCTCAACGTAATAACAGGAGTCTGGATACCCAACAAAATTGACCGGAGCCTGAACGCTCAACATAATAACCGGAATCTGGATACTCAACGAAACTAACCGGAGCCTGAACGCTCAACGTAATAACCGGAGTCTGGATACAAAACGAAAATGACCGAAGCCTGAACGCTCAACGTAATAACCGGAGTCTGGATACCCAATGAAACTGACCGGAGCCTGAACGCTCAACGTAATAACCGGAATCTGGATACTCAACGAAACTAACCGGAGCCTGAACGCTCAACGTAATAACCAGAGTCTGGATACTCAACGAAACTGACTGGAGCCTGAACAATCAACGTAATAACTGGAGTCTGGATACAAAATGAAACCGACCGGAGCCTGAACGCTAAACGTAATAACCGGAGTCTGGATACCCAATGAAACTGACCGGAGCCTGAACGCTCAACGTAATAACCGGAATCTCGATACCCAACGAAACTAACCGGAGCCTGAACGCTCAACGTAATAACCGGAGTCTTGATACTCAACGAAACTGACCGGAGCCTGAACGCTCAACGTAATAACCGGAATCTGGATTCCCAACGAAACTGACCAGAGCCTGAATGCCCAACGTAATAACCGGAGTCTGGATACACAACGAAACTGACCGGAGCCTGTTCGCTCAACGTAATAACCGGAGTCTGGATACCCAACAAAACTGACCGGAGCCTGAACGTTCGACGTAAAAACCGGAGTCTGGATACCCAACAAAACTGACCGGAGCCTGAACGCTCAACTTAATAACCGGAGTCTGGATACCCAACGAAACTGACCAGAGCCTGAACGCTCAACGTAATAACCGAAGTCTGGATGCCAAACGAAACTGACCAGAGCCTGAATGCTCAACGAAATAATCGTAGTCTGGAGACCCAATGAAACTGACCGGAGCCTGAACGCTCAACGTAATAACCGGAGTCTGGATACCCAACGAAACTAACCGGAGCCTGAATGCTCAACGTAATAACCGGAGTCTTGATACTCAACGAAACTGACCGGAGCCTTAACGCACAACGTAATAACCGGAGTCTGGATACCCAACGAAACTGACCGGAGCCTGAACGCTCAACGTAATAACCGGAGTCTGGATACAAAAGGAAACTGACCGGAGCCTGAACGCTCAACGTAATAACCGGAGTCTGGATACCCAATGAAACTGACCAGAGCCTGAACGCTCAACGTAATAACCGAAGTCTGGATGCCAAACGAAACTGACCAGAGCCTGAACGCTCAACGAAATAACCGTAGTCTGGAGACCCAATGAAACTGACCGGAGCTTGAACGCTCAACGTAATAACCGGAGTCTGGATACCCAACGAAACTAACCGGAGCCTGAATGCTCAACGTAATAATCGGAGTCTTGATACTCAACGAAACTGACCAGAGCCTTAACGCACAACGTAATAACCGGAGTCTGGATACCCAACGAAACTGACCGGAGCCTGAACGCTCAACGTAATAACCGGAGTCTGGATACAAAAGGAAACTGACCGGAGCCTGAACGCTCAACGTAATAACCGGAGTCTGGATACCCAATGAAACTGACCGGAGCCTGAACGCTCAACGTAATAACCGGAATCTGGATACTCAACGAAACTAACCGGAGCCTGAACGCTCATCGTAATAACCAGAGTCTGGATACTCAACGAAACTGACTGGAGCCTGAACAATCAACATAATAACCGGAGTCTGGATACCCAATGAAACTGACCGGAGCCTGAACGCTCAACGTAATAACCGGAATCTTGATACCCAACGAAACTAACCGGAGCCTGAACGCTCAACGTAATAACGGGAGTCTGGATACCCAACGAAACTGACCGGAGCCTGCTCGCTCAACGTAATAACCGGAGTCTGGATACCCAATAAAACTGACCGGAGCCTGAACCCTCAACGTAATAACCGGAGTCTGGATACCCAACGAAACTGACCGGAGCCTGAACTTTCAATGTAAAAACCGGAGTCTGGATACCCAACAAAACTGACCGGAGCCTGAACGCTCAACGTAATAACCGGAGTCTGGATACCCAACGAAACTGACCGGAGCCTGAACGCTCAATGTAATAACCGAAGTCTGGATACCAAACAAAACTGACCGGAGCCTGAGCGCTCAACGTAATAACCGGAGTCTGGAGACCCAATGAAACTGACCGGAGCCTGAACGCTCAACGTAATAACCGGAGTCTGGATACCCAACGAACCTGACCGGAGCCTGCTCGCTCAACGTAATAACCGGAGTCTAGATACCCAACAAAACTGACCGGAGCCTGAACGCTCAACGTAATAACCGGAGTCTGGATACCCATCAAAACTGACCGGAGCCTAAACTTTCAATGTAAAAACCAGAGTCTGGATACCCAACAAAACTGATCGGAGCTTGAACGCTCAACGTAATAACCGGAGTCTAGATACCCAACGAAACTGACCGGAGCCTGCTCGCTCAACGTAATAACCGGAGTCTGGATACCCAACAAAACTGACCGGAGCCTGAACGCTCAACGTAATAACCGGAGTCTGGATACCCAACAAAACTGACCGGAGCCTGAACTTTCAACGTAAAAACCGGAGTCTGGATACCCAACAAAACTGACCGGAGCCTGAACGCTCAACGTAATAACCAGAGTCTGGATACCCAACGAAACTGACCGGAGCCTGAACGCTCAACGTAATAACCGAAGTCTGGATACCAAACAAAACTGACCGGAGCCTGAACGCTCAACATAATAACCGAAGTCTGGAGACCCAATGAAACTGACCGGAGCCTGAACGCTCAACGTAATAACCGGAGTCTGGATACCCAACGAACCTGACCGGAGCCTGAACGCTCAAGGTAATAACCGGAGTCTGGATACCCAACAAAACTGACCTGAGCCTGAACGCTCAACGTAATAACCGGAGTCTGGATACTCAACGAAACTGACTGGAGCCTGAACAATCAACGTAATAACTGGAGTCTGGATACAAAATGAAACCGACCGGAGCCTGAACGCTAAACGTAATAACCGGAGTCTGGATACCCAATGAAACTGACCGGAGCCTGAACGCTCAACGTAATAACCGGAATCTCGATACCTAACGAAACTAACCGGAGCCTGAACGCTCAACGTAATAACCGGAGTCTTGATACTCAACGAAACTGACCGGAGCCTGAACGCTCAACGTAATAACCGGAATCTGGATTCCCAAAGAAACTGACCAGAGCCTGAACGCCAAACGTAATAACCGGAGTCTGGATACCCAACGAAACTGACCGGAGCCTGTTCACTCAACGTAATAACCGGAGTCTGGATACCTAACAAAACTGACCGGAGCCTGAACGTTCGACGTAAAAACCGGAGTCTGGATACCCAACAAAACTGACCGGAGCCTGAACGCTCAACGTAATAACCGGAGTCTGGATACCCAACGAAACTGACCAGAGCCTGAACGCTCAACGTAATAATCGAAGTCTGGATGCCAAACGAAACTGACCAGAGCCTGAACGCTCAACGAAATAACCGTAGTCTGGAGACCCAATGAAACTGACCGGAGCTTGAACGCTCAACGTAATAACCGGAGTCTGGATACCCAACGAAACTAACCGGAGCCTGAATGCTCAACGTAATAACCGGAGTCTTGATACTCAACGAAACTGAACGGAGCCTTAACGCACAACATAATAACCGGAGTCTGGATACCCAACGAAACTGACTGGAGCCTGAACGCTCAACGTAATAACCGGAGTCTGGATACCCATCGAAACTGACCGGAGCCTGCTCGCTCAACGTAATAACTGGAGTCTGGATACCCAACGAAACTGACCGGAGCCTGAACTTTCAATGTAAAAACCGGAGTCTGGATACCCAACAAAACTGACCGGAGCCTGAACGCTCAACGTAATAACCGGAGTCTGGATACCCAACGAATTTGACCGGAGCCTGAACGCTCAATGTAATAACTGAAGTCTGGATACCAAACAAAACTGACCGGAGCCTGAGCGCTCAACGTAATAACTGGAGTCTGGAGACCCAATGAAACTGACCGGAGCCTGAACGCTCAACGTAATAACCGGAGTCTGGATACCCAACGAACCTGACCGGAGCCTGCTCACTCAACGTAATAACCGGAGTCTAGATACCCAACAAAACTGACCGGAGCCTGAGCGCTCAACGTAATAACCGGAGTCTGGATACCCAACAAAACTGACCGGAGCCTGAACTTTCAACGTAAAAACCGGAGTCTGGATACCCAACAAAACTGACCGGAGCCTGAACGCTCAACGTAATAACCAGAGTCTGGATACCCAACGAAACTGACCGGAGCCTGAACGCTCAACGTAATAACCGAAGTCTGGATACCGAACAAAACTGACCGGAGCCTGAACGCTCAACATAATAACCGAAGTCTGGAGACCCAATGAAACTGACCGGAGCCTGAACGCTCAACGTAATAACCGGAGTCTGGATACCCAACGAACCTGACCGGAGCCTGAACGCTCAAGGTAATAACCGGAGTCTGGATACCCAACAAAACTGACCTGAGCCTGAACGCTCAACGTAATAACCGGAGTCTGGATACTCAACGAAACTGACTGGAGCCTGAACAATCAACGTAATAACTGGAGTCTGGATACAAAATGAAACCGACCGGAGCCTGAACGCTAAACGTAATAACCGGAGTCTGGATACCCAATGAAACTGACCGGAGCCTGAACGCTCAACGTAATAACCGGAATCTCGATACCTAACGAAACTAACTGGAGCCTGAACGCTCAACGTAATAACCGGAGTCTTGATACTCAACGAAACTGACCAGAGCCTGAACGCTCAACGTAATAACCGGAATCTGGATTCCCAAAGAAACTGACCAGAGCCTGAACGCCAAACGTAATAACCGGAGTCTGGATACCCAATGAAACTGACCGGAGTCTGTTCGCTCAACGTAATAACCGGAGTCTGGATACCCAACAAAACTGACCGGAGCCTGAACGTTCGACGTAAAAACCGGAGTCTGGATACCCAACAAAACTGACCGGAGCCTGAACGCTCAACGTAATAACCGGAGTCTGGATACCCAACGAAACTGACCAGAGCCTGAACGCTCAACTTAATAATCGAAGTCTGGATGCCAAACGAAACTGACCAGAGCCTGAACGCTCAACGAAATAACCGTAGTCTGGAGACCCAATGAAACTGACCGGAGCCTGAACGCTCAACGTAATAACTGGAGTCTGGATACCCAACGAAACTAACCGGAGCCTGAATGCTCAACGTAATAACCGGAGTCTTGATACTCAACGAAACTGACCGGAGCCTTAACGCACAACATAATAACCGGAGTCTGGATACCCAACGAAACTGACTGGAGCCTGAACGCTCAACGTAATAACCGGAGTCTGGATACCCATCGAAACTGACCGGAGCCTGCTCGCTCAACGTAATAACTGGAGTCTGGATACCCAACGAAACTGACCGAAGCCTGAACTTTCAATGTAAAAACCGGAGTCTGGATACCCAACAAAACTGACCGGAGCCTGAACGCTCAACGTAATAACCGGAGTCTGGATACCCAACGAAACTGACCGGAGCCTGAACGCTCAATGTAATAACCGAAGTCTGGATACCAAACAAAACTGACCGGAGCCTGAGCGCTCAACGTAATAACCGGAGTCTGGAGACCCAATGAAACTGACCGGAGCCTGAACGCTCAACGTAATAACCGGAGTCTGGATACCCAACGAACCTGACCGGAGCCTGCTCACTCAACGTAATAACCGGAGTCTGGATACCCAACAAAACTGACCGGAGCCTGAACGCTCAACGTAATAACCGGAGTCTGGATACCCAACAAAACTGACCGGAGCCTAAACTTTCAATGTAAAAACCAGAGTCTGGATACCCAACAAAACTGACCGGAGCTTGAACGCTCAACGTAATAACCGGAGTCTGGATACCCAACGAAACTGACCGGAGTCTGCTCGCTCAACGTAATAACCGGAGTCTGGATACCCAACAAAACTGACCGGAGCCTGAACGCTCAACGTAATAACCGGAGTCTGGATACCCAACAAAACTGACCGGAGCCTGAACTTTCAACGTAAAAACCGGAGTCTGGATACCCAACAAAACTGACCGGAGCTTGAACGCTCAACGTAATAACCGGAGTCTGGATACCCAACGAAACTGACCGGAGCCTGCTCGCTCAACGTAATAACCGGAGTCTGGATACCCAACAAAACTGACCGGAGCCTGAACGTTCGACGTAAAAACCGGAGTCTGGATACCCAACAAAACTGACCGGAGCCTGAACGCTCAACGTAATAACCGGAGTCTGGATACCCAACGAAACTGACCAGAGCCTGAACGCTCAACTTAATAATCGAAGTCTGGATGCCAAACGAAACTGACCAGAGCCTGAACGCTCAACGAAATAACCGTAGTCTGGAGACCCAATGAAACTGACCGGAGCCTGAACGCTCAACGTAATAACCGGAGTCTGGATACCCAACGAAACTAACCGGAGCCTGAATGCTCAACGTAATAACCGGAGTCTTGATACTCAACGAAACTGACCGGAGCCTTAACGCACAACATAATAACCGGAGTCTGGATACCCAACGAAACTGACTGGAGCCTGAACGCTCAACGTAATAACCGGAGTCTGGATACCCATCGAAACTGACCGGAGCCTGCTCGCTCAACGTAATAACTGGAGTCTGGATACCCAACGAAACTGACCGAAGCCTGAACTTTCAATGTAAAAACCGGAGTCTGGATACCCAACAAAACTGACCGGAGCCTGAACGCTCAACGTAATAACCGGAGTCTGGATACCCAACGAAACTGACCGGAGCCTGAACGCTCAATGTAATAACCGAAGTCTGGATACCAAACAAAACTGACCGGAGCCTGAGCGCTCAACGTAATAACCGGAGTCTGGAGACCCAATGAAACTGACCGGAGCCTGAACGCTCAACGTAATAACCGGAGTCTGGATACCCAACGAACCTGACCGGAGCCTGCTCACTCAACGTAATAACCGGAGTCTGGATACCCAACAAAACTGACCGGAGCCTGAACGCTCAACGTAATAACCGGAGTCTGGATACCCAACAAAACTGACCGGAGCCTAAACTTTCAATGTAAAAACCAGAGTCTGGATACCCAACAAAACTGACCGGAGCTTGAACGCTCAACGTAATAACCGGAGTCTGGATACCCAACGAAACTGACCGGAGTCTGCTCGCTCAACGTAATAACCGGAGTCTGGATACCCAACAAAACTGACCGGAGCCTGAACGCTCAACGTAATAACCGGAGTCTGGATACCCAACAAAACTGACCGGAGCCTGAACTTTCAACGTAAAAACCGGAGTCTGGATACCCAACAAAACTGACCGGAGCTTGAACGCTCAACGTAATAACCGGAGTCTGGATACCCAACGAAACTGACCGGAGCCTGCTCGCTCAACGTAATAACCGGAGTCTGGATACCCAACAAAACTGACCGGAGCCTGAACGTTCGACGTAAAAACCGGAGTCTGGATACCCAACAAAACTGACCGGAGCCTGAACGCTCAACGTAATAACCGGAGTCTGGATACCCAACGAAACTGACCAGAGCCTGAACGCTCAACTTAATAATCGAAGTCTGGATGCCAAACGAAACTGACCAGAGCCTGAACGCTCAACGAAATAACCGTAGTCTGGAGACCCAATGAAACTGACCGGAGCCTGAACGCTCAACGTAATAACCGGAGTCTGGATACCCAACGAAACTAACCGGAGCCTGAATGCTCAACGTAATAACCGGAGTCTTGATACTCAACGAAACTGACCGGAGCCTTAACGCACAACATAATAACCGGAGTCTGGATACCCAACGAAACTGACTGGAGCCTGAACGCTCAACGTAATAACCGGAGTCTGGATACCCATCGAAACTGACCGGAGCCTGCTCGCTCAACGTAATAACTGGAGTCTGGATACCCAACGAAACTGACCGAAGCCTGAACTTTCAATGTAAAAACCGGAGTCTGGATACCCAACAAAACTGACCGGAGCCTGAACGCTCAACGTAATAACCGGAGTCTGGATACCCAACGAAACTGACCGGAGCCTGAACGCTCAATGTAATAACCGAAGTCTGGATACCAAACAAAACTGACCGGAGCCTGAGCGCTCAACGTAATAACCGGAGTCTGGAGACCCAATGAAACTGACCGGAGCCTGAACGCTCAACGTAATAACCGGAGTCTGGATACCCAACGAACCTGACCGGAGCCTGCTCACTCAACGTAATAACCGGAGTCTGGATACCCAACAAAACTGACCGGAGCCTGAACGCTCAACGTAATAACCGGAGTCTGGATACCCAACAAAACTGACCGGAGCCTAAACTTTCAATGTAAAAACCAGAGTCTGGATACCCAACAAAACTGACCGGAGCTTGAACGCTCAACGTAATAACCGGAGTCTGGATACCCAACGAAACTGACCGGAGTCTGCTCGCTCAACGTAATAACCGGAGTCTGGATACCCAACAAAACTGACCGGAGCCTGAACGCTCAACGTAATAACCGGAGTCTGGATACCCAACAAAACTGACCGGAGCCTGAACTTTCAACGTAAAAACCGGAGTCTGGATACCCAACAAAACTGACCGGAGCTTGAACGCTCAACGTAATAACCGGAGTCTGGATACCCAACGAAACTGACCGGAGCCTGCTCGCTCAACGTAATAACCGGAGTCTGGATACCCAACAAAACTGACCGGAGCCTGAGCGCTCAACGTAATAACCGGAGTCTGGATACCCAACAAAACTGACCGGAGCCTGAACTTTCAACGTAAAAACCGGAGTCTGGATACCCAACAAAACTGACCGGAGCCTGAACGCTCAACGTAATAACCAGAGTCTGGATACCCAACGAAACTGACCGGAGCCTGAACGCTCAACGTAATAACCGAAGTCTGGATACCGAACAAAACTGACCGGAGCCTGAACGCTCAACATAATAACCGAAGTCTGGAGACCCAATGAAACTGACCGGAGCCTGAACGCTCAACGTAATAACCGGAGTCTGGATACCCAACGAACCTGACCGGAGCCTGAACGCTCAAGGTAATAACCGGAGTCTGGATACCCAACAAAACTGACCTGAGCCTGAACGCTCAACGTAATAACCGGAGTCTGGATACTCAACGAAACTGACTGGAGCCTGAACAATCAACGTAATAACTGGAGTCTGGATACAAAATGAAACCGACCGGAGCCTGAACGCTAAACGTAATAACCGGAGTCTGGATACCCAATGAAACTGACCGGAGCCTGAACGCTCAACGTAATAACCGGAATCTCGATACCTAACGAAACTAACTGGAGCCTGAACGCTCAACGTAATAACCGGAGTCTCGATACTCAACGAAACTGACCGGAGCATGAACGCTCAACGTAATAACCGGAATCTGGATTCCCAAAGAAACTGACCAGAGCCTGAACGCCAAACGTAATAACCGGAGTCTGGATACCCAACGAAACTGACCGGAGTCTGTTCGCTCAACGTAATAACCGGAGTCTGGATACCCAACAAAACTGACCGGAGCCTGAACGTTCGACGTAAAAACCGGAGTCTGGATACCCAACAAAACTGACCGGAGCCTGAACGCTCAACGTAATAACCGGAGTCTGGATACCCAACGAAACTGACCAGAGCCTGAACGCTCAACTTAATAATCGAAGTCTGGATGCCAAACGAAACTGACCAGAGCCTGAACGCTCAACGAAATAACCGTAGTCTGGAGACCCAATGAAACTGACCGGAGCCTGAACGCTCAACGTAATAACCGGAGTCTGGATACCCAACGAAACTAACCGGAGCCTGAATGCTCAACGTAATAACCGGAGTCTTGATACTCAACGAAACTGACCGGAGCCTTAACGCACAACATAATAACCGGAGTCTGGATACCCAACGAAACTGACTGGAGCCTGAACGCTCAACGTAATAACCGGAGTCTGGATACCCATCGAAACTGACCGGAGCCTGCTCGCTCAACGTAATAACTGGAGTCTGGATACCCAACGAAACTGACCGAAGCCTGAACTTTCAATGTAAAAACCGGAGTCTGGATACCCAACAAAACTGACCGGAGCCTGAACGCTCAACGTAATAACCGGAGTCTGGATACCCAACGAAACTGACCGGAGCCTGAACGCTCAATGTAATAACCGAAGTCTGGATACCAAACAAAACTGACCGGAGCCTGAGCGCTCAACGTAATAACCGGAGTCTGGAGACCCAATGAAACTGACCGGAGCCTGAACGCTCAACGTAATAACCGGAGTCTGGATACCCAACGAACCTGACCGGAGCCTGCTCACTCAACGTAATAACCGGAGTCTGGATACCCAACAAAACTGACCGGAGCCTGAACGCTCAACGTAATAACCGGAGTCTGGATACCCAACAAAACTGACCGGAGCCTAAACTTTCAATGTAAAAACCAGAGTCTGGATACCCAACAAAACTGACCGGAGCTTGAACGCTCAACGTAATAACCGGAGTCTGGATACCCAACGAAACTGACCGGAGTTTGCTCGCTCAACGTAATAACCGGAGTCTGGATACCCAACAAAACTGACCGGAGCCTGAACGCTCAACGTAATAACCGGAGTCTGGATACCCAACAAAACTGACCGGAGCCTGAACTTTCAACGTAAAAACCGGAGTCTGGATACCCAACAAAACTGACCGGAGCCTGAACGCTCAACGTAATAACCAGAGTCTGGATACCCAACGAAACTGACCGGAGCCTGAACGCTCAACGTAATAACCGAAGTCTGGATACCGAACAAAACTGACCGGAGCCTGAACGCTCAACATAATAACCGAAGTCTGGAGACCCAATGAAACTGACCGGAGCCTGAACGCTCAACGTAATAACCGGAGTCTGGATACCCAACGAACCTGACCGGAGCCTGAACGCTCAAGGTAATAACCGGAGTCTGGATACCCAACAAAACTGACCTGAGCCTGAACGCTCAACGTAATAACCGGAGTCTGGATACTTAACGAAACTGACTGGAGCCTGAACAATCAACGTAATAACTGGAGTCTGGATACAAAATGAAACCGACCGGAGCCTGAACGCTAAACGTAATAACCGGAGTCTGGATACCCAATGAAACTGACCGGAGCCTGAACGCTCAACGTAATAACCGGAATCTCGATACCTAACGAAACTAACCGGAGCCTGAACGCTCAACGTAATAACCGGAGTCTTGATACTCAACGAAACTGACCGGAGCCTGAACGCTCAACGTAATAACCGGAATCTGGATTCCCAAAGAAACTGACCAGAGCCTGAACGCCAAACGTAATAACCGGAGTCTGGATACCCAACGAAACTGACCGGAGCATGTTCGCTCAACGTAATAACCGGAGTCTGGATACCCAACAAAACTGACCGGAGCCTGAACGTTCGACGTAAAAACCGGAGTCTGGATACCCAACAAAACTGACCGGAGCCTGAACGCTCAACGTAATAACCGGAGTCTGGATACCCAACGAAACTGACCAGAGCCTGAACGCTCAACGTAATAACCGAAGTCTGGATGCCAAACGAAACTGACCAGAGCCTGAACGCTCAACGAAATAACCGTAGTCTGGAGACCCAATGAAACTGACCGGAGCCTGAACGCTCAACGTAATAACCGGAGTCTGGATACCCAACGAAACTAACCGGAGCCTGAATGCTCAACGTAATAACCGGAGTCTTGATACTCAACGAAACTGAACGGAGCCTTAACGCACAACATAATAACCGGAGTCTGGATACCCAACGAAACTGACTGGAGCCTGAACGCTCAACGTAATAACCGGAGTCTGGATACCCATCGAAACTGACCGGAGCCTGCTCGCTCAACGTAATAACTGGAGTCTGGATACCCAACGAAACTGACCGGAGCCTGAACTTTCAATGTAAAAACCGGAGTCTGGATACCCAACAAAACTGACCGGAGCCTGAACGCTCAACGTAATAACCGGAGTCTGGATACCCAACGAATTTGACCGGAGCCTGAACGCTCAATGTAATAACCGAAGTCTGGATACCAAACAAAACTGACCGGAGCCTGAGCGCTCAACGTAATAACCGGAGTCTGGAGACCCAATGAAACTGACCGGAGCCTGAACGCTCAACATAATAACCGGAGTCTGGATACCCAACGAACCTGACCGGAGCCTGCTCACTCAACGTAATAACCGGAGTCTAGATACCCAACAAAACTGACCGGAGCCTGAACACTCAACGTAATAACCGGAGTCTGGATACCCAACAAAACTGACCGGAGCCTAAACTTTCAATGTAAAAACCAGAGTCTGGATACCCAACAAAACTGACCGGAGCTTGAACGCTCAACGTAATAACCGGAGTCTGGATACCCAACGAAACTGACCGGAGCCTGCTCGCTCAACGTAATAACCGGAGTCTGGATACCCAACAAAACTGACCGGAGCCTGAGCGCTCAACGTAATAACCGGAGTCTGGATACCCAACAAAACTGACCGGAGCCTGAACTTTCAACGTAAAAACCGGAGTCTGGATACCCAACAAAACTGACCGGAGCCTGAACGCTCAACGTAATAACCAGAGTCTGGATACCCAACGAAACTGACCGGAGCCTGAACGCTCAACGTAATAACCGAAGTCTGGATACCGAACAAAACTGACCGGAGCCTGAACGCTCAACATAATAACCGAAGTCTGGAGACCCAATGAAACTGACCGGAGCCTGAACGCTCAACGTAATAACCGGAGTCTGGATACCCAACGAACCTGACCGGAGCCTGAACGCTCAAGGTAATAACCGGAGTCTGGATACCCAACAAAACTGACCTGAGCCTGAACGCTCAACGTAATAACCGGAGCCTGGATACTCAACGAAACTGACTGGAGCCTGAACAATCAACGTAATAACTGGAGTCTGGATACAAAATGAAACCGACCGGAGCCTGAACGCTAAACGTAATAACCGGAGTCTGGGTACCCAATGAAACTGACCGGAGCCTGAACGCTCAACGTAATAACCGGAATCTCGATACCTAACGAAACTAACTGGAGCCTGAACGCTCAACGTAATAACCGGAGTCTTGATACTCAACGAAACTGACCAGAGCCTGAACGCTCAACGTAATAACCGGAATCTGGATTCCCAAAGAAACTGACCAGAGCCTGAACGCCAAACGTAATAACCGGAGTCTGGATACCCAATGAAACTGACCGGAGTCTGTTCGCTCAACGTAATAACCAGAGTCTGGATACCCAACAAAACTGACCGGAGCCTGAACGTTCGACGTAAAAACCGGAGTCTGGATACCCAACAAAACTGACCGGAGCCTGAACGCTCAACGTAATAACCGGAGTCTGGATACCCAACGAAACTGACCAGAGCCTGAACGCTCAACTTAATAATCGAAGTCTGGATGCCAAACGAAACTGACCAGAGCCTGAACGCTCAACGAAATAACCGTAGTCTGGAGACCCAATGAAACTGACCGGAGCCTGAACGCTCAACGTAATAACTGGAGTCTGGATACCCAACGAAACTAACCGGAGCCTGAATGCTCAACGTAATAACCGGAGTCTTGATACTCAACGAAACTGACCGGAGCCTTAACGCACAACATAATAACCGGAGTCTGGATACCCAACGAAACTGACTGGAGCCTGAATGCTCAACGTAATAACCGGAGTCTGGATACCCATCGAAACTGACCGGAGCCTGCTCGCTCAACGTAATAACTGGAGTCTGGATACCCAACGAAACTGACCGAAGCCTGAACTTTCAATGTAAAAACTGGAGTCTGGATACCCAACAAAACTGACCGGAGCCAGAACGCTCAACGTAATAACCGGAGTCTGGATACCCAACGAAACTGACCGGAGCCTGAACGCTCAATGTAATAACCGAAGTCTGGATACCAAACAAAACTGACCGGAGCCTGAGCGCTCAACGTAATAACCGGAGTCTGGAGACCCAATGAAACTGACCGGAGCCTGAACGCTCAACGTAATAACCGGAGTCTGGATACCCAACGAACCTGACCGGAGCCTGCTCACTCAACGTAATAACCGGAGTCTGGATACCCAACAAAACTGACCGGAGCCTGAACGCTCAACGTAATAACCGGAGTCTGGATACCCAACAAAACTGACCGGAGCCTAAACTTTCAATGTAAAAACCAGAGTCTGGATACCCAACAAAACTGACCGGAGCTTGAACGCTCAACGTAATAACCGGAGTCTGGATACCCAACGAAACTGACCGGAGTCTGCTCGCTCAACGTAATAACCGGAGTCTGGATACCCAACAAAACTGACCGGAGCCTGAACGCTCAACGTAATAACCGGAGTCTGGATACCCAACAAAACTGACCGGAGACTGAACTTTCAGTGTAAAAACCGGAGTCTGGATACCCAACAAAACTGACCGGAGCTTGAACGCTCAACGTAATAACCGGAGTCTGGATACCCAACAAAACTGACCGGAGCCTGAACCCTCAACGTAATAACCGGAGTCTGGATACCCAACGAAACTGACCAGAGCCTGAACGCTCAACTTAATAATCGAAGTCTGGATGCCAAACGAAACTGACCAGAGCCTGAACGCTCAACGAAATAACCGTAGTCTGGAGACCCAATGAAACTGACCGGAGCCTGAACGCTCAACGTAATA
Organism: Lathyrus sativus; assembly: GCA_963859935.3. Lineage (NCBI taxonomy): Eukaryota > Viridiplantae > Streptophyta > Magnoliopsida > Fabales > Fabaceae > Lathyrus > Lathyrus sativus. The sequence goes on from CAWUDS030000639.1 coordinate 530,689, forward strand.
ACTGGAGTCTGGATACCCAACGAAACTAACCGGAGCCTGAATGCTCAACGTAATAACCGGAGTCTTGATACTCAACGAAACTGACCGGAGCCTTAACGCACAACATAATAACCGGAGTCTGGATACCCAACGAAACTGACTGGAGCCTGAACGCTCAACGTAATAACCGGAGTCTGGATACCCATCGAAACTGACCGGAGCCTGCTCGCTCAACGTAATAACTGGAGTCTGGATACCCAACGAAACTGACCGAAGCCTGAACTTTCAATGTAAAAACCGGAGTCTGGATACCCAACAAAACTGACCGGAGCCTGAACGCTCAACGTAATAACCGGAGTCTGGATACCCAACGAAACTGACCGGAGCCTGAACGCTCAATGTAATAACCGAAGTCTGGATACCAAACAAAACTGACCGGAGCCTGAGCGCTCAACGTAATAACCGGAGTCTGGAGACCCAATGAAACTGACTGGAGCCTGAACGCTCAACGTAATAACCGGAGTCTGGATACCCAACGAACCTGACCGGAGCCTGCTCACTCAACGTAATAACCGGAGTCTGGATACCCAACAAAACTGACCGGAGCCTGAACGCTCAACGTAATAACCGGAGTCTGGATACCCAACAAAACTGACCGGAGCCTAAACTTTCAATGTAAAAACCAGAGTCTGGATACCCAACAAAACTGACCGGAGCTTGAACGCTCAACGTAATAACCGGAGTCTGGATACCCAACGAAACTGACCGGAGTCTGCTCGCTCAACGTAATAACCGGAGTCTGGATACCCAACAAAACTGACCGGAGCCTGAACGCTCAACGTAATAACCGGAGTCTGGATACCCAACAAAACTGACCGGAGACTGAACTTTCAGTGTAAAAACCGGAGTCTGGATACCCAACAAAACTGACCGGAGCTTGAACGCTCAACGTAATAACCGGAGTCTGGATACCCAACAAAACTGACCGGAGCCTGAACCCTCAACGTAATAACCGGAGTCTGGATACCCAACGAAACTGACCAGAGCCTGAACGCTCAACTTAATAATCGAAGTCTGGATGCCAAACGAAACTGACCAGAGCCTGAACGCTCAACGAAATAACCGTAGTCTGGAGACCCAATGAAACTGACCGGAGCCTGAACGCTCAACGTAATAACTGGAGTCTGGATACCCAACGAAACTAACCGGAGCCTGAATGCTCAACGTAATAACCGGAGTCTTGATACTCAACGAAACTGACCGGAGCCTTAACGCACAACATAATAACCGGAGTCTGGATACCCAACGAAACTGACTGGAGCCTGAACGCTCAACGTAATAACCGGAGTCTGGATACCCATCGAAACTGACCGGAGCCTGCTCGCTCAACGTAATAACTGGAGTCTGGATACCCAACGAAACTGACCGAAGCCTGAACTTTCAATGTAAAAGCCGGAGTCTGGATACCCAACAAAACTGACCGGAGCCTGAACGCTCAACGTAATAACCGGAGTCTGGATACCCAACGAAACTGACCGGAGCCTGAACGCTCAATGTAATAACCGAAGTCTGGATACCAAACAAAACTGACCGGAGCCTGAGCGCTCAACGTAATAACCGGAGTCTGGAGACCCAATGAAACTGACCGGAGCCTGAACGCTCAACGTAATAACCGGAGTCTGGATACCCAACGAACCTGACCGGAGCCTGCTCACTCAACGTAATAACCGGAGTCTGGATACCCAACAAAACTGACCGGAGCCTGAACGCTCAACGTAATAACCGGAGTCTGGAGACCCAATGAAACTGACCGGAGCCTAAACTTTCAATGTAAAAACCAGAGTCTGGATACCCAACAAAACTGACCGGAGCTTGAACGCTCAACGTAATAACCGGAGTCTGGATACCCAACGAAACTGACCGGAGTCTGCTCGCTCAACGTAATAACCGGAGTCTGGATACCCAACAAAACTGACCGGAGCCTGAACGCTCAACGTAATAACCGGAGTCTGGATACCCAACAAAACTGACCGGAGACTGAACTTTCAACGTAAAAACCGGAGTCTGGATACCCAACAAAACTGACCGGAGCTTGAACGCTCAACGTAATAACCGGAGTCTGGATACCCAACGAAACTGACCGGAGCCTGCTCGCTCAACGTAATAACCGGAGTCTGGATACCCAACAAAACTGACCGGAGCCTGAACGTTCGACGTAAAAACCGGAGTCTGGATACCCAACAAAACTGACCGGAGCCTGAACGCTCAACGTAATAACCGGTGTCTGGATACCCAACGAAACTGACCAGAGCCTGAACGCTCAACTTAATAATCGAAGTCTGGATGCCAAACGAAACTGACCAGAGCCTGAACGCTCAACGAAATAACCGTAGTCTGGAGACCCAATGAAACTGACCGGAGCCTGAACGCTCAACGTAATAACCGGAGTCTGGATACCCAACGAAACTAACCGGAGCCTGAATGCTCAACGTAATAACCGGAGTCTTGATACTCAACGAAACTGACCGGAGCCTTAACGCACAACATAATAACCGGAGTCTGGATACCCAACGAAACTGACTGGAGCCTGAACGCTCAACGTAATAACCGGAGTCTGGATACCCATCGAAACTGACCGGAGCCTGCTCGCTCAACGTAATAACTGGAGTCTGGATACCCAACGAAACTGACCGAAGCCTGAACTTTCAATGTAAAAACCGGAGTCTGGATACCCAACAAAACTGACCGGAGCCTGAACGCTCAACGTAATAACCGGAGTCTGGATACCCAACGAAACTGACCGGAGCCTGAACGCTCAATGTAATAACCGAAGTCTGGATACCAAACAAAACTGACCGGAGCCTGAGCGCTCAACGTAATAACCGGAGTCTGGAGACCCAATGAAACTGACCGGAGCCTGAACGCTCAACGTAATAACCGGAGTCTGGATACCCAACGAACCTGACCGGAGCCTGCTCACTCAACGTAATAACCGGAGTCTGGATACCCAACAAAACTGACCGGAGCCTGAACGCTCAACGTAATAACCGGAGTCTGGATACCCAACAAAACTGACCGGAGCCTAAACTTTCAATGTAAAAACCAGAATCTGGATACCCAACAAAACTGACCGGAGCTTGAACGCTCAACGTAATAACCGGAGTCTGGATACCCAACGAAACTGACCGGAGTCTGCTCGCTCAACGTAATAACCGGAGTCTGGATACCCAACAAAACTGACCGGAGCCTGAACGCTCAACGTAATAACCGGAGTCTGGATACCCAAAAAAACTGACCGGAGCCTGAAGTTTCAACGTAAAAACCGGAGTCTGGATACCCAACAAAACTGACCGGAGCTTGAACGCTCAACGTAATAACCGGAGTCTGGATACCCAACGAAACTGACCGGAGCCTGCTCGCTCAACGTAATAACCGGAGTCTGGATACCCAACAAAACTGACCGGAGCCTGAGCGCTCAACGTAATAACCGGAGTCTGGATACCCAACAAAACTGACCGGAGCCTGAACTTTCAACGTAAAAACCGGAGTCTGGATACCCAACAAAACTGACCGGAGCCTGAACGCTCAACGTAATAACCAGAGTCTGAATACCCAACGAAACTGACCGGAGCCTGAACGCTCAACGTAATAACCGAAGTCTGGATACCGAACAAAACTGACCGGAGCCTGAACGCTCAACATAATAACCGAAGTCTGGAGACCCAATGAAACTGACCGGAGCCTGAACGCTCAACGTAATAACCGGAGTCTGGATACCCAACGAACCTGACCGGAGCCTGAACGCTCAAGGTAATAACCGGAGTCTGGATACCCAACAAAACTGACCTAGGCCTGAACGCTCAACGTAATAACCGGAGTCTGGATACTCAACGAAACTGACTGGAGCCTGAACAATCAACGTAATAACTGGAGTCTGGATACAAAATGAAACCGACCGGAGCCTGAACGCTAAACGTAATAACCGGAGTCTGGATACCCAATGAAACTGACCGGAGCCTGAACGCTCAACGTAATAACCGGAATCTCGATACCTAACGAAACTAACTGGAGCCTGAACGCTCAATGTAATAACCGGAGTCTCGATACTCAACGAAACTGACCGGAGCCTGAACGCTCAACGTAATAACCGGAATCTGGATTCCCAAAGAAACTGACCAGAGCCTGAACGCCAAACGTAATAACCGGAGTCTGGATACCCAATGAAACTGACCGGAGTCTGTTCGCTCAACGTAATAACCGGAGTCTGGATACCCAACAAAACTGACCGGAGCCTGAACGTTCGACGTAAAAACCGGAGTCTGGATACCCAACAAAACTGACCGGAGCCTGAACGCTCAACGTAATAACCGGAGTCTGGATACCCAACGAAACTGACCAGAGCCTGAACGCTCAACTTAATAATCGAAGTCTGGATGCCAAACGAAACTGACCAGAGCCTGAACGCTCAACGAAATAACCGTAGTCTGGAGACCCAATGAAACTGACCGGAGCCTGAACGCTCAACGTAATAACTGGAGTCTGGATACCCAACGAAACTAACCGGAGCCTGAATGCTCAACGTAATAACCGGAGTCTTGATACTCAACGAAACTGACCGGAGCCTTAACGCACAACATAATAACCGGAGTCTGGATACCCAACGAAACTGACTGGAGCCTGAACGCTCAACGTAATAACCGGAGTCTGGATACCCATCGAAACTGACCGGAGCCTGCTCGCTCAACGTAATAACTGGAGTCTGGATACCCAATGAAACTGACCGAAGCCTGAACTTTCAATGTAAAAACCGGAGTCTGGATACCCAACAAAACTGACCGGAGCCTGAACGCTCAACGTAATAACCGGAGTCTGGATACCCAACGAAACTGACCGGAGCCTGAACGCTCAATGTAATAACCGAAGTCTGGATACCAAACAAAACTGACCGGAGCCTGAGCGCTCAACGTAATAACCGGAGTCTGGAGACCCAATGAAACTGACCGGAGCCTGAACGCTCAACGTAATAACCGGAGTCTGGATACCCAACGAACCTGACCGGAGCCTGCTCACTCAATGTAATAACCGGAGTCTGGATACCCAACAAAACTGACCGGAGCCTGAACGCTCAACGTAATAACCGGAGTCTGGATACCCAACAAAACTGACCGGAGCCTAAACTTTCAATGTAAAAACCAGAGTCTGGATACCCAACAAAACTGACCGGAGCTTGAACGCTCAACGTAATAACCGGAGTCTGGATACCCAACGAAACTGACCGGAGTCTGCTCGCTCAACGTAATAACCGGAGTCTGGATACCCAACAAAACTGACCGGAGCCTGAACGCTCAACGTAATAACCGGAGTCTGGATACCCAACAAAACTGACCGGAGCCTGAACTTTCAACGTAAAAACCGGAGTCTGGATACCCAACAAAACTGACCGGAGCTTGAACGCTCAACGTAATAACCGGAGTCTGGATACCCAACGAAACTGACCGGAGCCTGCTCGCTCAACGTAATAACCGGAGTCTGGATACCCAACAAAACTGACCGGAGCCTGAACGTTCGACGTAAAAACCGGAGTCTGGATACCCAACAAAACTGACCGGAGCCTGAACGCTCAACGTAATAACCGGAGTCTGGATACCCAACGAAACTGACCAGAGCCTGAACGCTCAACTTAATAATCGAAGTCTGGATGCCAAACGAAACTGACCAGAGCCTGAACGCTCAACGAAATAACCGTAGTCTGGAGACCCAATGAAACTGACCGGAGCCTGAACGCTCAACGTAATAACCGGAGTCTGGATACCCATCGAAACTAACCGGAGCCTGAATGCTCAACGTAATAACCGGAGTCTTGATACTCAAAGAAACTGACCGGAGCCTTAACGCACAACATAATAACCGGAGTCTGGATACCCAACGAAACTGACTGGAGCCTGAACGCTCAACGTAATAACCGGAGTCTGGATACCCATCGAAACTGACCGGAGCCTGCTCGCTCAACGTAATAACTGGAGTCTGGATACCCAACGAAACTGACCGAAGCCTGAACTTTCAATGTAAAAACCGGAGTCTGGATACCCAACAAAACTGACCGGAGCCTGAACGCTCAACGTAATAACCGGAGTCTGGATACCCAACGAAACTGACCGGAGCCTGAACGCTCAATGTAATAACCGAAGTCTGGATACCAAACAAAACTGACCGGAGCCTGAGCGCTCAACGTAATAACCGGAGTCTGGAGACCCAATGAAACTGACCGGAGCCTGAACGCTCAACGTAATAACCGGAGTCTGGATACCCAACGAACCTGACCGGAGCCTGCTCACTCAACGTAATAACCGGAGTCTGGATACCCAACAAAACTGACCGGAGCCTGAACGCTCAACGTAATAACCGGAGTCTGGATACCCAACAAAACTGACCGGAGCCTAAACTTTCAATGTAAAAACCAGAGTCTGGATACCCAACAAAACTGACCGGAGCTTGAACGCTCAACGTAATAACCGGAGTCTGGATACCCAACGAAACTGACCGGAGTCTGCTCGCTCAACGTAATAACCGGAGTCTGGATACCCAACAAAACTGACCGGAGCCTGAACGCTCAACGTAATAACCGGAGTCTGGATACCCAACAAAACTGACCGGAGCCTGAACTTTCAACGTAAAAACCGGAGTCTGGATACCCAACAAAACTGACCGGAGCTTGAACGCTCAACGTAATAACCGGAGTCTGGATACCCAACGAAACTGACCGGAGCCTGCTCGCTCAACGTAATAACCGGAGTCTGGATACCCAACAAAACTGACTGGAGCCTGAGCGCTCAACGTAATAACCGGAGTCTGGATACCCAACAAAACTGACCGGAGCCTGAACTTTCAACGTAAAAACCGGAGTCTGGATACCCAACAAAACTGACCGGAGCCTGAACGCTCAACGTAATAACCAGAGTCTGGATACCCAACGAAACTGACCGGAGCCTGAACGCTCAACGTAATAACCGAAGTCTGGATACCGAACAAAACTGACCGGAGCCTGAACGCTCAACATAATAACCGAAGTCTGGAGACCCAATGAAACTGACCGGAGCCTGAACGCTCAACGTAATAACCGGAGTCTGGATACCCAACGAACCTGACCGGAGCCTGAACGCTCAAGGTAATAACCGGAGTCTGGATACCCAACAAAACTGACCTGAGCCTGAACGCTCAACGTAATAACCGGAGTCTGGATACTCAACGAAACTGACTGGAGCCTGAACAATCAACGTAATAACTGGAGTCTGGATACAAAATGAAACCGACCGGAGCCTGAACGCTAAACGTAATAACCGGAGTCTGGATACCCAATGAAACTGACCGGAGCCTGAACGCTCAACGTAATAACCGGAATCTCGATACCTAACGAAACTAACTGGAGCCTGAACGCTCAACGTAATAACCGGAGTCTCGATACTCAACGAAACTGACCGGAGCCTGAACGCTCAACGTAATAACCGGAATCTGGATTCCCAAAGAAACTGACCAGAGCCTGAACGCCAAACGTAATAACCGGAGTCTGGATACCCAACGAAACTGACCGGAGTCTGTTGGCTCAACGTAATAACCGGAGTCTGGATACCCAACAAAACTGACCGGAGCCTGAACGTTCGACGTAAAAACCGGAGTCTGGATACCCAACAAAACTGACCGGAGCCTGAACGCTCAACGTAATAACCGGAGTCTGGATACCCAACGAAACTGACCAGAGCCTGAACGCTCAAATTAATAATCGAAGTCTGGATGCCAAACGAAACTGACCAGAGCCTGAACGCTCAACGAAATAACCGTAGTCTGGAGACCCAATGAAACTGACCGGAGCCTGAACGCTCAACGTAATAACCGGAGTCTGGATACCCAACGAAACTAACCGGAGCCTGAATGCTCAACGTAATAACCGGAGTCTTGATACTCAACGAAACTGACCGGAGCCTTAACGCACAACATAATAACCGGAGTCTGGATACCCAACGAAACTGACTGGAGCCTGAACGCTCAACGTAATAACCGGAGTCTGGATACCCATCGAAACTGACCGGAGCCTGCTCGCTCAACGTAATAACTGGAGTCTGGATACCCAACGAAACAGACCGAAGCCTGAACTTTCAATGTAAAAACCGGAGTCTGGATACCCAACAAAACTGACCGGAGCCTGAACGCTCAACGTAATAACCGGAGTCTGGATACCCAACGAAACTGACCGGAGCCTGAACGCTCAATGTAATAACCGAAGTCTGGATACCAAACAAAACTGACCGGAGCCTGAGCGCTCAACGTAATAACCGGAGTCTGGAGACCCAATGAAACTGACCGGAGCCTGAACGCTCAACGTAATAACCGGAGTCTGGATACCCAACGAACCTGACCGGAGCCTGCTCACTCAACGTAATAACCGGAGTCTGGATACCCAACAAAACTGACCGGAGCCTGAACGCTCAACGTAATAACCGGAGTCTGGATACCCAACAAAACTGACCGGAGCCTAAACTTTCAATGTAAAAACCAGAGTCTGGATACCCAACAAAACTGACCGGAGCTTGAACGCTCAACGTAATAACCGGAGTCTGGATACCCAACGAAACTGACCGGAGTCTGCTCGCTCAACGTAATAACCGGAGTCTGGATACCCAACAAAACTGACCGGAGCCTGAACGCTCAACGTAATAACCGGAGTCTGGATACCCAACAAAACTGACCGGAGCCTGAACTTTCAACGTAAAAACCGGAGTCTGGATACCCAACAAAACTGACCGGAGCTTGAACGCTCAACGTAATAACCGGAGTCTGGATACCCAACGAAACTGACCGGAGCCTGCTCGCTCAACGTAATAACCGGAGTCTGGATACCCAACAAAACTGACCGGAGCCTGAGCGCTCAACGTAATAACCGGAGTCTGGATACCCAACAAAACTGACCGGAGCCTGAACTTTCAACGTAAAAACCGGAGTCTGGATACCCAACAAAACTGACCGGAGCCTGAACGCTCAACGTAATAACCAGAGTCTGGATACCCAACGAAACTGACCGGAGCCTGAACGCTCAACGTAATAACCGAAGTCTGGATACCGAACAAAACTGACCGGAGCCTGAACGCTCAACATAATAACCGAAGTCTGGAGACCCAATGAAACTGACCGGAGCCTGAACGCTCAACGTAATAACCGGAGTCTGGATACCCAACGAACCTGACCGGAGCCTGAACGCTCAAGGTAATAACCGGAGTCTGGATACCCAACAAAACTGACCTGAGCCTGAACGCTCAACGTAATAACCGGAGTCTGGATACTCAACGAAACTGACTGGAGCCTGAACAATCAACGTAATAACTGGAGTCTGGATACAAAATGAAACCGACCGGAGCCTGAACGCTAAACGTAATAACCGGAGTCTGGATACCCAATGAAACTGACCGGAGCCTGAACGCTCAACGTAATAACCGGAATCTCGATACCTAACGAAACTAACTGGAGCCTGAACGCTCAACGTAATAACCGGAGTCTCGATACTCAACGAAACTGACCGGAGCCTGAACGCTCAACGTAATAACCGGAATCTGGATTCCCAAAGAAACTGACCAGAGCCTGAACGCCAAACGTAATAACCGGAGTCTGGATACCCAACGAAACTGACCGGAGTCTGTTGGCTCAACGTAATAACCGGAGTCTGGATACCCAACAAAACTGACCGGAGCCTGAACGTTCGACGTAAAAACCGGAGTCTGGATACCCAACAAAACTGACCGGAGCCTGAACGCTCAACGTAATAACCGGAGTCTGGATACCCAACGAAACTGACCAGAGCCTGAACGCTCAACTTAATAATCGAAGTCTGGATGCCAAACGAAACTGACCAGAGCCTGAACGCTCAACGAAATAACCGTAGTCTGGAGACCCAATGAAACTGACCGGAGCCTGAACGCTCAACGTAATAACCGGAGTCTGGATACCCAACGAAACTAACCGGAGCCTGAATGCTCAACGTAATAACCGGAGTCTTGATACTCAACGAAACTGACCGGAGCCTTAACGCACAACATAATAACCGGAGTCTGGATACCCAACGAAACTGACTGGAGCCTGAACGCTCAACGTAATAACCGGAGTCTGGATACCCATCGAAACTGACCGGAGCCTGCTCGCTCAACGTAATAACTGGAGTCTGGATACCCAACGAAACAGACCGAAGCTTGAACTTTCAATGTAAAAACCGGAGTCTGGATACCCAACAAAACTGACCGGAGCCTGAACGCTCAACGTAATAACCGGAGTCTGGATACCCAACGAAACTGACCGGAGCCTGAACGCTCAATGTAATAACCGAAGTCTGGATACCAAACAAAACTGACCGGAGCCTGAGCGCTCAACGTAATAACCGGAGTCTGGAGACCCAATGAAACTGACCGGAGCCTGAACGCTCAACGTAATAACCGGAGTCTGGATACCCAACGAACCTGACCGGAGCCTGCTCACTCAACGTAATAACCGGAGTCTGGATACCCAACAAAACTGACCGGAGCCTGAACGCTCAACGTAATAACCGGAGTCTGGATACCCAACAAAACTGACCGGAGCCTAAACTTTCAATGTAAAAACCAGAGTCTGGATACCCAACAAAACTGACCGGAGCTTGAACGCTCAACGTAATAACCGGAGTCTGGATACCCAACGAAACTGACCGGAGTTTGCTCGCTCAACGTAATAACCGGAGTCTGGATACCCAACAAAACTGACCGGAGCCTGAACGCTCAACGTAATAACCGGAGTCTGGATACCCAACAAAACTGACCGGAGCCTGAACTTTCAACGTAAAAACCGGAGTCTGGATACCCAACAAAACTGACCGGAGCCTGAACGCTCAACGTAATAACCAGAGTCTGGATACCCAACGAAACTGACCGGAGCCTGAACGCTCAACGTAATAACCGAAGTCTGGATACCGAACAAAACTGACCGGAGCCTGAACGCTCAACATAATAACCGAAGTCTGGAGACCCAATGAAACTGACCGGAGCCTGAACGCTCAACGTAATAACCGGAGTCTGGATACCCAACGAACCTGACCGGAGCCTGAACGCTCAAGGTAATAACCGGAGTCTGGATACCCAACAAAACTGACCTGAGCCTGAACGCTCAACGTAATAACCGGAGTCTGGATACTTAACGAAACTGACTGGAGCCTGAACAATCAACGTAATAACTGGAGTCTGGATACAAAATGAAACCGACCGGAGCCTGAACGCTAAACGTAATAACCGGAGTCTGGATACCCAATGAAACTGACCGGAGCCTGAACGCTCAACGTAATAACCGGAATCTCGATACCTAACGAAACTAACCGGAGCCTGAACGCTCAACGTAATAACCGGAGTCTTGATACTCAACGAAACTGACCGGAGCCTGAACGCTCAACGTAATAACCGGAATCTGGATTCCCAAAGAAACTGACCAGAGCCTGAACGCCAAACGTAATAACCGGAGTCTGGATACCCAACGAAACTGACCAGAGCATGTTCGCTCAACGTAATAACCGGAGTCTGGATACCCAACAAAACTGACCGGAGCCTGAATGTTCGACGTAAAAACCGGAGTCTGGATACCCAACAAAACTGACCGGAGCCTGAACGCTCAACGTAATAACCGGAGTCTGGATACCCAACGAAACTGACCAGAGCCTGAACGCTCAACGTAATAACCGAAGTCTGGATGCCAAACGAAACTGACCAGAGCCTGAACGCTCAACGAAATAACCGTAGTCTGGAGACCCAATGAAACTGACCGGAGCCTGAACGCTCAACGTAATAACCGGAGTCTGGATACCTAACGAAACTAACCGGAGCCTGAATGCTCAACGTAATAACCGGAGTCTTGATACTCAACGAAACTGACCGGAGCCTTAACGCACAACATAATAACCGGAGTCTGGATACCCAACGAAACTGACTGGAGCCTGAACGCTCAACGTAATAACCGGAGTCTGGATACCCATCGAAACTGACCGGAGCCTGCTCGCTCAACGTAATAACTGGAGTCTGGATACCCAACAAAACTGACCGGAGCATGAACGCTCAACGTAATAACCGGAGTCTGGATACCCAACGAAACTGACCGGAGCCTGATCTCTCAACGTAATAACCGAAGTCTGGATACCAAACAAAACTGACCGGAGCGTAAACGCTCAACGTAATAACCGGAGTCTGGAGACCCAATGAAAATGACTGGAGCATGAACGCTCAACGTAATAACTAGAGTCTGGATACCCAACAAACCTGACCGGAGCCTGATCGCTCAAGTCATAACCGGAGTTTGGATACCCAAAAAAACTGACCTGAGCCTGAACGCTCAATAGAAAAATAGGAGTCTGGATACCCAACGAATCTGACCGGAGCCTGAACGCTCAACGTAATAACCGGAGTCTGGATACCCAACAAAACTGAACGGAGCCTGAACGCTCAACGTAATAACCGGAGTCTGGATACTCAACGAAACTGACCGGAGCCGGAACGCTCAACGTCATAACTGGAGTCTGGATGCTCAACGAAACTGACCGGAGCCTGAACGCTTAACGTAATAACCAGAGTCTAGATACCCAACAAAACTGACCAGAGCCTGAACGCCTAATGTAATAACCAGAGTCTGGATACGCAATGAAACTGACCGGAGCCTGAACGATCAACGTAATAACCGGAGTCTGGATACGCAACGAAACTGACCGGAGCCTGAACGCTCAACTTATAATCGGAGTCTGGATACCTAACGAAATTGAACGAAACCTGAACGCTCAACGTAATAACCGAAGCCTGGATACCAAACAAAACTGACCGGATCCTGAACGATCAACGTAATAACCGGAGTCTGGATACCCAACGAAACTGACCGGAGCCTGAACGCTAAACGTAATAACCGGATTCTGGATACACAACGAAACTGACCGGAGCCTAAACGATCAAATTAATAACCGGAGTCTGTATACCCAACGAAACTGACCGGAGCCTGAACGCACAACGTAATAACCGAAGTCTGGATACCGAACAAAACTGACCGGAGCCTGAACGCTCAACATAATAACCGAAGTCTGGAGACCCAATGAAACTGACCGGAGCCTGAACGCTCAACGTAATAACCGGAGTCTGGATACCCAACGAACCTGACCGGAGCCTGAACGCTCAAGGTAATAACCGGAGTCTGGATACCCAACAAAACTGACCTGAGCCTGAACGCTCAACGTAATAACCGGAGTCTGGATACTCAACGAAACTGACTGGAGCCTGAACAATCAACGTAATAACTGGAGTCTGGATACAAAATTAAACCGACTGGAGCCTGAACGCTAAACGTAATAACCGGAGTCTGGATACCCAATGAAACTGACCGGAGCCTGAACGCTCAACGTAATAACCGGAATCTCGATACCTAACGAAACTAACTGGAGCCTGAACGCTCAACGTAATAACCGGAGTCTTGATACTCAACGAAACTGACCGGAGCCTGAACGCTCAACGTAATAACCGGAATCTGGATTCCCAAAGAAACTGACCAGAGCCTGAACGCCAAACGTAATAACCGGAGTCTGGATACCCAACGAAACTGACCGGAGTCTGTTCGCTCAACGTAATAACCGGAGTCTGGATACCCAACAAAACTGACCGGAGCCTGAACGTTCGACGTAAAAACCGGAGTCTGGATACCCAACAAAACTGACCGGAGCCTGAACGCTCAACGTAATAACCGGAGTCTGGATACCCAACGAAACTGACCAGAGCCTGAACGCTCAACTTAATAATCGAAGTCTGGATGCCAAACGAAACTGACCAGAGCCTGAACGCTCAACGAAATAACCGTAGTCTGGAGACCCAATGAAACTGACCGGAGCCTGAACGCTCAACGTAATAACCGGAGTCTGGATACCCAACGAAACTAACCGGAGCCTGAATGCTCAACGTAATAACCGGAGTCTTGATACTCAACGAAACTGACCGGAGCCTTAACGCACAACATAATAACCGGAGTCTGGATACCCAACGAAACTGACTGGAGCCTGAACGCTCAACGTAATAACCGGAGTCTGGATACCCATCGAAACTGACCGGAGCCTGCTCGCTCAACGTAATAACTGGAGTCTGGATACCCAACGAAACTGACCGAAGCCTGAACTTTCATTGTAAAAACCGGAGTCTGGATACCCAACAAAACTGACCGGAGCCTGAACGCTCAACGTAATAACCGGAGTCTGGATACCCAACGAAACTGACCGGAGCCTGAACGCTCAATGTAATAACCGAAGTCTGGATACCAAACAAAACTGACCGGAGCCTGAGCGCTCAACGTAATAACCGGAGTCTGGAGACCCAATGAAACTGACCGGAGCCTGAACGCTCAACGTAATAACCGGAGTCTGGATACCCAACGAACCTGACCGGAGCCTGCTCACTCAACGTAATAACTGGAGTCTGGATACCCAACAAAACTGACCGGAGCCTGAACGCTCAACGTAATAACCGGAGTCTGGATACCCAAAAAAACTGACCGGAGCCTAAACTTTCAATGTAAAAACCAGAGTCTGGATACCCAACAAAACTGACCGGAGCTTGAACGCTCAACGTAATAACCGGAGTCTGGATACCCAACGAAACTGACCGGAGTCTGCTCGCTCAACGTAATAACCGGAGTCTGGATACCCAACAAAACTGACCGGAGCCTGAACGCTCAACGTAATAACCGGAGTCTGGATACCCAACAAAACTGACCGGAGCCTGAACTTTCAACGTAAAAACCGGAGTCTGGATACCCAACAAAACTGACCGGAGCCTGAACGCTCAACGTAATAACCAGAGTCTGGATACCCAACGAAACTGACCGGAGCCTGAACGCTCTACGTAATAACCGAAGTCTGGATACCGAACAAAACTGACCGGAGCCTGAACGCTCAACATAATAACCGAAGTCTGGAGACCCAATGAAACTGACCGGAGCCTGAACGCTCAACGTAATAACCGGAGTCTGGATACCCAACGAACCTGACCGGAGCCTGAACGCTCAAGGTAATAACCGGAGTCTGGATACCCAACAAAACTGACCTGAGCCTGAACGCTCAACGTAATAACCGGAGTCTGGATACTCAACGAAACTGACTGGAGCCTGAACAATCAACGTAATAACTGGAGTCTGGATACAAAATGAAACCGACCGGAGCCTGAACGCTAAACGTAATAACCGGAGTCTGGATACCCAATGAAACTGACCGGAGCCTGAACGCTCAACGTAATAACCGGAATCTCGATACCTAACGAAACTAACCGGAGCCTGAACGCTCAACGTAATAACCGGAGTCTTGATACTCAACGAAACTGACCGGAGCCTGAACGCCAAACGTAATAACCGGAGTCTGGATACCCAACGAAACTGACCGGAGCCTGTTCGCTCAACGTAATAACCGGAGTCTGGATACCCAACAAAACTGACCGGAGCCTGAACGTTCGACGTAAAAACCGGAGTCTGGATACCCAACAAAACTGACCGGAGCCTGAACGCTCAACGTAATAACCGGAGTCTGGATACCCAACGAAACTGACCAGAGCCTGAACGCTCAACGTAATAACCGAAGTCTGGATGCCAAACAAAACTGACCAGAGCCTGAACGCTCAACGAAATAACCGTAGTCTGGAGACCCAATGAAACTGACCGGAGCCTGAACGCTCAACGTAATAACCGGAGTCTGGATACCCAACGAAACTAACCGGAGCCTGAATGCTCAACGTAATAACCGGAGTCTTGATACTCAACGAAACTGACCGGAGCCTTAACGCACAACATAATAACCGGAGTCTGGATACCCAACGAAACTGACTGGAGCCTGAACGCTCAACGTAATAACCGGAGTTTGGATACCCATCGAAACTGACCGGAGCCTGCTCGCTCAACGTAATAACTGGAGTCTGGATACCCAACAAAACTGACCGGAGCCTGAACACTCAACGTAATAACCGGAGTCTGGATACCCAACGAAACTGACCGGAGCCTGATCTCTCAACGTAATAACCGAAGTCTGGATACCAAACAAAACTGACCGGAGCGTGAACGCTCAACGTAATAACCGGAGTCTGGAGACCCAATGAAAATGACTGGAGCATGAACGCTCAACGTAATAACTAGAGTCTGGATACCCAACAAACCTGACCGGAGCCTGATCGCTCAAGTCATAACCGGAGTTTGGATACCCAAAAAAACTGACCTGAGCCTGAACGCTCAATAGAAAAATAGGAGTCTGGATACCCAACGAATCTGACCGGAGCCTGAACGCTCAACGTAATAACCGGAGTCTGGATACCCAACAAAACTGAACGGAGCCTGAACGCTCAACGTAATAACCGGAGTCTGGATACTCAACGAAACTGACCGGAGCCGGAACGCTCAACGTCATAACTGGAGTCTGGATGCTCAACGAAACTGACCGGAGCCTGAACGCTTAACGTAATAACCAGAGTCTAGATACCCAACAAAACTGACCAGAGCCTGAACGCCTAATGTAATAACCAGAGTCTGGATACGCAATGAAACTGACCGGAGCCTGAACGATCAACGTAATAACCGGAGTCTGGATACGCAACGAAACTGACCGGAGCCTGAACGCTCAACGTAATAACCAGAGTCTGGATACCTAACGAAATTGAACGAAACCTGAACGCTCAACGTAATAACCGAAGTCTGGATACCAAACAAAACTGTACGGATCCTGAACGATCAACGTAATAACCGGAGTCTGGATACCCAACGAAACTGACCGGAGCCTGAACGCTAAACGTAATAACCGGATTCTGGATACACAACGAAACTGACCGGAGCCTAAACGATCAAATTAATAACCGGAGTCTGTATACCCAACGAAACTGACCGGAGCCTGAACGCACAACGTAATAACAGGAGTCTGGATACCCAACAAAACTGACCGGAGCCTGAACGCTCAACGTAATAACCGGAGTCTGGATACCCAATGAAACTGATCGGAGCCTAAACGCTCAACGTAATAACAGGAGTCTGGATACCCAACAAAATTGACCGGAGCCTGAACGCTCAACGTAATAACCGGAATCTGGATACTCAACGAAACTAACCGGAGCCTGAACGCTCAATGTAATAACCGGAGTCTGGATACAAAACGACACTGACCGGAGCCTGAACGCTCAACGTAATAACCGGAGTCTGGATACCCAATGAAACTGACCGGAGCCTGAACGCTCAACGTAATAACCGGAATCTGGATACTCAACGAAACTAACCGGAGCCTGAACACTCAACGTAATAATCAGAGTACGGATACTCAACGAAACTGACTGGAGCCTGAACAATCAACGTAATAACTGGAGTCTGGATACAAAATGAAACTGACCGGAGCTTGAACACGGAACGTAATAACCGGAGTCTGGATACCCAATGAAACTGACCGGAGCCTGAACGCTCAACGTAATAACCGGAATCTCGATACCCAACGAAACTAACCGGAGCCTGAACGCTCAACGTAATAACCTGAGTCTGGATACCCAACGAAACTGACCGGAGCCTGCTCGCTCAACGTAATAACCGGAGTCTGGATACCCAACAAAACTGACCAGAGCCTGAACGCTCAACGTAATAACCGGAGTCTGGATACCCAACGAAACTAATCGGAGCCTGAACTTTCAATGTAAAAACCGGAGTCTGGATACCCAACAAAACTGACCGGAGCCTGAACGCTCAACGTAATAACCGGAGTCTGGATACCCAATGAAACTAACCGGAGCCTGAACGCTCAACGTAATAACCAGAGTCTGGATACTCAACGAAACTGACTGGAGCCTGAACAATCAACGTAATAACTGGAGTCTGGATACAAAATGAAACTGACCGGAGCCTGAACGCTGAACGTAATAACCGGAGTCTGGATACCCAATGAAACTGACCGGAGCCTGAACGCTCAACGTAATAACCGGAATCTCGATACCCAACGAAACTAACCGGAGCCTGAACGCTCAACGTAATAACCGGAGTCTGGATACCCAACGAAACTGACCGGAGCCTGCTCGCTCAAAGTAATAACCGGAGTCTGGATACCCAACAAAACTGACCGGAGCCTGAACGCTCAACGTAATAACCGGAGTCTGGATACCCAACGAAACTGACCGGAGCCTTAACTTTCAATGTAAAAACCGGAGTCTGGATACCCAACAAAACTGACCGGAGCCTGAACGCTCAATGTAATAACCGGAGTCTGGATACCCAATGAAACTGACCGGAGCCTGAACGCTCAACGTAATAACCGAAGTCTGGATACCAAACAAAACTGACCGGAGCCTGAGCGCTCAACGTAATAACCGGAGTCTGGAGACCCAATGAAACTGGTCGGAGCCTGAACGCTCAACGTAATAACCGGAGTCTGGATACCCAACAAAAGTGACCAGAGCCTGAACTTTCAATGTAAAAACCGGAGTCTGGATACCCAACAAAACTGACCGGAGCCTGAACGCTCAACGTAATAACCGGAGTCTAGATACCCAACGAAACTGACCGGAGCCTGCTCGCTCAATGTAATAACCGGAGTCTGGATACCCAACAAAACTGACCGGAGCCTGAACGCTCAACGTAATAACCCGAGTCTGGATACCCAACAAAACTGACTGGAGCCTGAACTTTCAACGTAAAAACCGGAGTCTGGATACCCAACAAAACTGACCGGAGCCTGAACGCTCAACGTAATAACCGGAGTCTGGATACCCAACGAAACTGACCGGAGCCTGAACGCTCAACGTAATAACTGAAGTCTGGATACCAAACAAAACTGACCGGAGCCTGAAGGCTCAACGTAATAACCGGAGTCTGGAGACCCAATGAAACTGACCGGAGCCTGAACGCTCAACGTAATAACCGAAGTCTGGATACCCAACGTACCTGACCGGAGCCTGAACGCTCAAGGTAATAACCGGAGTCTGGATACCCAACAAAACTGACCTGAGCCTGAACGCTCAACGTAATAACCGGAGTCTGGATACCCAACAAAATTGACCGGAGCGTGAACGCTCAACGTAATAACCGGAGTCTGGATACCCAATGAAACTGATCGGAGCCTAAACGCTCAACGTAATAACAGAAGTCTGGATACCCAACAAAATTTACCGGAGCCTGAATGCTCAACGTAATAACCGGAATCTGGATTCTCAACGAAACTAACCGGAGCCTAAACGCTCAACGTAATAACCGGAGTCTGGATACAAAAGGAAACTGACCGGAGCCTGAACGCTCAACGTAATAACCGGAATCTGGATACCCAATGAAACTGACCGGAGCCTGAACGCTCAACGTAATAACCGGAATCTGGATACTCAACGAAACTAACCGGAGCCTGAACGCTCATCGTAATAACCAGAGTCTGGATACTCAACGAAACTGACTGGAGCCTGAACAATCAACGTAATAACTGGAGTCTGGATACAAAATGAAACTGACCGGAGCCTGAACGCTGAACGTAATAACTGGAGTCTGGATACCCAATGAAACTGACCGGAGCCTGAACGCTCAACGTAATAACCGGAATCTCGATACCCAACGAAACTAACCGGAGCCTGAACGCTCAACGTAATAACCGGAGTCTGGATACCCAACGAAACTGACCGGAGCCTGCTCACTCAACGTAATAACCGGAGTCTGGATACCCAATAAAACTGACCGAAGCCTGAACGCTCAACGTAATAACCGGAGTCTGGATACCCAACGAAACTGACCGGAGCCTGAACTTTCAATGTAAAAACCGGAGTCTGGATACCCAACAAAACTGACCGGAGCCTGAACGCTCAACGTAATAACCGGAGTCTGGATACCCAACGAAACTGACCGGAGCCTGAACGCTCAACGTAATAACCGAAGTCTGGATACCAAACAAAACTGACCGGAGCCTGAGCGCTCAACGTAATAACCGGAGTCTGGAGACCCAATGAAACTGACCGGAGCCTGAACGCTCAACGTAATAACCGGAGTCTGGATACCCAACGAACCTGACCGGAGCCTGCTCGCTCAACATAATAACCGGAGTCTGGATACCCAACAAAACTGACCGGAGCCTGATAGCTCAACGTAATAACCGGAGTCTGGATACCCAACAAAACTGACCGGAGCCTAAACTTTCAATGTAAAAACCAGAGTCTGGATACCCAACAAAACTGACCGGAGCTTGAACGCTCAACGTAATAACCGGAGTCTGGATACCCAACGAAACTGACCGGAGCCTGCTCGCTCAACGTAATAACCGGAGTCTGGATACCCAACAAAACTGACCGGAGCCTGAACGCTCAACGTAATAACCGGAGTCTGGATACCCAACAAAACTGACCGGAGCCTGAACTTTCAACGTAAAAACCGGAGTCTGGATACCCAACAAAACTGACCGGAGCCTGAACGCTCAACGTAATAACCGGAGTCTGGATACCCAACGAAACTGACCGGAGCCTGAACGCTCAACGTAATAACCGAAGTCTGGATACCAAACAAAACTGACCGGAGCCTGAACGCTCAACATAATAACCGGAGTCTGGAGACCCAATGAAACTGACCGGAGCCTGAACGCTCAACGTAATAACCGGAGTCTGGATACCCAACGAACCTGACCGGAGCCTGAACGCTCAAGGTAATAACCGGAGTCTGGATACCCAACAAAACTGACCTGAGCCTGAACGCTCAATGTAATAACCGGAGTCTGGATACTCAACGAAACTGACCGGAGCCGGAATGCTCAACTTTATAACTGGAGTCTGGATGCTCAACGAAACTGAACGGAGCCTGAACGCTTAACGTAATAACCGGAGTCTAGATACCCAACAAAACTTACCGGAGCCTGAACGCCTAATGTAATAACCAGAGTCTGGATACACAACGAAACTGACCGGAGCCTAAACGATCAAATTAATAACCTGAGTCTGGATACCCAACGAAACTGACCGGAGCCTGAACGCACAACGTAATAATAGGAGTCTGGATACCCAACAAAACTGACCGGACCCTGAACGCTCAACGTAATAACCGGAGTCTGGATACCCAACGAAACTGATCGGAGCCTAAACGCTCAACGTAATAACAGGAGTCTGGATACCCAACAAAATTGACCGGAGCCTGAACGCTCAACGTAATAACCGGAATCTGGATACTCAACAAAACTAACCGGAGCCTGAACGCTCAACGTAATAACCGGAGTCTGGATACAAAACGAAACTGACCGGAGCCTGAACGCTCAACGTAATAACCGGAGTCTGGATACCCAATGAAACTGACCGGAGCCTGAACGCTCAACGTAATAACCGGTATCTGGATACTCAACGAAACTAACCGGAGCCTGAACGCTCAACGTAATAACCAGAGTCTGGATACTCAACGAAACTGACTGGAGCCTGAACAATCAACGTAATAACTGGAGTCTGGATACAAAAGGAAACCGACGGGAGCCTGAACGCTAAACGTAATAACTGGAGTCTGGATACCCAATGAAACTGACCGGAGCCTGAACGCTCAACGTAATAACCGGAATCTCGATACCTAAGGAAACTAACCGGAGCCTGAACGCTCAACGTAATAACCGGAGTCTTGATACTCAACGAAACTGACCGGATCCTGAACGCTCAATGTAATAACCAGAATCTGGATTCCCAACGAAACTGACCAGAGCCTGAACGCCCAACGTAATAACCGGAGTCTGGATACCCAACGAAACTGACCGGAGCCTGTTCGCTCAACGTAATAACCGGAGTCTGGATACCCAACAAAACTGACCGGAGCCTGAACGTTCGATGTAAAAACCGGAGTCTGGATACCCAACAAAACTGACCGGAGCCTGAACGCTTAACGTAATAACCGGAGTCTGGATACCCAACGAAACTGACCAGAGCCTGAATGCTCAACGTAATAACCGAAGTCTGGATGCCAAACGAAACTGACCAGAGCCTGAACGCTCAACGAAATAACCGTAGTCTGGATGCCAAACGAAACTGACCGGAGCCTGAACGTTCAACGTAATAACCGGAGTCTGGATACCCAACGAAACTAACCGGAGCCTGAATGCTCAACGTAATAACCGGAGTCTTGATACTCAACGAAACTGACCGGAGCCTTAACGCACAACGTAATAACCGGAGTCTGGATACCCAACGAAACTGACTGGAGCCTGAACGCTCAACGTAATAACCGGAGTCTGGATACCCATCGAAACTGACCGGAGCCTGCTCGCTCAACGTAATAACTGGAGTCTGGATACCCAACAAAACTGACCGGAGCCTGAACGCTCAACGTAATAACCGGAGTCTGGATACCCAACGAAACTGACCGTAGCCTGATCGCTCAACGTAATAACCGAAGTCTGGATACCAAACAAAACTGACCGGAGCCTGAACGCTCAACGTAATAACCGGAGTCTGGAGACCCAATGAAAATGACCGGAGCATGAATGCTCAACGTAATAACCAGAGTCTGGATACCCAATGAACCTGACCGGAGCCTGATCGCTCAAGTCATAACCGGAGTTTGGATACCCAACAAAACTGACCTGAGCCTGAACGCTCAATAGAAAAATAGGAGTCTGGATACCCAACGAATCTGACCGGAGCCTGAACGCTCAACGTAATAACCGGAGTCTGGATACCCAACAAAACTGAACGGAGCCTGAATGCTCAACGTAATAACAGGAGTCTGGATACTCAACGAAACTGACCGGAGCCGGAACGCTCAACGTCATAACTGGAGTCTGGATGCTCAACGAAACTGACCGGAGCCTGAACGCTTAACGTAATAACCGGAGTCTAGATACCCAACAAAGCTGACCAGAGCCTGAACGCCTAATGTAATAACCAGAGTCTGGATACGCAATGAAACTGACCAGAGCCTGAACGATCAACGTAATAACCGGAGTCTGGATACGCAACGAAACTGACCGGAGCCTGAACGCTCAACGTAATAACCGGAGTCTGGATACCTAACGAAATTGACCGAAACCTGAACGCTCAACGTAATAACCGAAGTCTGGATACCAAACAAAACTGACCGGAGCCTGAACGATCAACGTAATAACCGGAGTCTGGATACCCAACGAAACTAACCGGAGCCTGAACGCTAAACGTAATAACCGGATTCTGGATACCCAACGAAACTGATCGGAGCCTAAACGCTCAATGTAATAACAGGAGTCTGGATACCCAACAAAATTGACCGGAGCCTGAACGCTCAACGTAATAAACTGAATCTGGATACTCAACGAAACTAACCGGAGCCTTAACGCTCAACGTAATTACCGAAGTCTGGATACTTAACGAATCTGACTAGAGCCTGAACAATCAACGTAATAACTGGAGGCTGGATACAAAACAAAACTGAACGGAGCCTGAACGCTCAACGTAATAACCGGAGTCTGGTTAGCCAATGAAACTGACCGGAGCCTGAACGCTCAACGTAATAACCGAAATCTCGATACCCAACGAAACTAACCGGAGCCTGAACGCTCAACGTAATAACCGGAGTCTTGATACTCAACGAAACTGACTGGGGCCTTAACGCTCAACGTAATAACCGGAGTCTGGATACCCAACGAAATTGACCGGAGCCTGAACGCTCAACGTAATAACCGGAGTCTGGATACCCAACGAAACTGACCGGAGCCTGCTCGCTCAACGTAATAACCGGAGTCTGGATACCCAACAAAATTGACCGGGGCCTGAACGTTCAACGTAAAAACCGGAGTCTGGATACCCAACAAAACTGACCGGAGCCTGAACGCTCAATGTAGTAACCGGAGTCTGGATACCCAACGAAACTGACCGGAGCCTGAACGCTCAACGTAATAACCGAAGTCTGGATACCAAACAAAACTGACCGGAGCCTGAACGCTCAACGTAATAACCGGAGTCTGGAGACCCAATGTAACTGACCAGAGCCTGAACGCTCAACGTAATAACCGGAGTCTGGATAACCAACGAACCTGACCGGAGCCTGAACGCTCAACGTAATAACCGGAGTCTGGATACCCAACAAAATTGACCTGAGCCTGAACGCTCAATGGAAAAACATGAGTCTGGATACCCAACAAATCTGACCGGAGCCTGAACGCTCAACATAATAACCGGAGTCTGGATACCCAACAAAATTAAACGGAGCCTGAACGCTCAACGTAATAACCGGAGTCTAGATACTCAACGAAACTGACCGGAGCCGGAACGCTCAACTTCATAACTGGAGTCTGGATGCTCAACGAAACTGACCGGAGCCTGAACGCTTAACGTAATAACCGGAGTCTAGATACCCAACAAAACTGACCGGAGCCTGAACGTCTAATGTAATAACCAGAGTCTGGATACGCAACGAAACTGACCGGAGTCTAAACGATCAACGTAATAACTGGAGTCTGGATACCCAACGAAACTGACCGTAGCCTGATCGCTCAACGTAATAACCGAAGTCTGGATACCAAACAAAACTGACCGGAGCCTGAACGCTCAACGTAATAACCGGAGTCTGGAGACCCAATGAAAATGACCGGAGCATGAACGCTCAACGTAATAACCAGAGTCTGGATACCCAATGAACCTGACCGGAGCCTGATCGCTCAAGTCATAACCGGAGTTTGGATACCCAACAAAACTGACCTGAGCCTGAACGCTCAATAGAAAAATAGGAGTCTGGATACCCAACGAATCTGACCGGAGCCTGAACGCTCAACGTAATAACCGGAGTCTGGATACCCAACAAAACTGAACGGAGCCTGAACGCTCAACGTAATAACCGGAGTCTGGATACTCAACGAAACTGACCGGAGCCGGAACGCTCAATGTCATAACTGGAGTCTGGATGCTCAACGAAACTGACCGGAGCCTGAACGCTTAACGTAATAACCGGAGTCTAGATACCCAACAAAACTGACCAGAGCCTGAACGCCTAATGTAATAACCAGAGTCTGGATACGCAATGAAACTGACCGGAGCCTGAACGATCAACGTAATAACCGGAGTCTGGATACGCAACGAAACTGACCGGAGCCTGAACGCTCAACGTAATAACCGGAGTCTGGATACCTAACGAAATTGACCGAAACCTGAACGCTCAACGTAATAACCGAAGTCTTGATACCAAACAAAACTGACCGGAGCCTGAACGATCAACGTAATAACCGGAGTCTGGATACCCAACGAAACTAACCGGAGCCTGAACGCTAAACGTAATAACCGGATTCTGGATACCCAACGAAACTGATCGGAGCCTAAACGCTCAATGTAATAACAGGAGTCTGGATACCCAACAAAATTGACCGGAGCCTGAACGCTCAACGTAATAACCGGAATCTGGATACTCAACAAAACTAACCGGAGCCTTAACGCTCAACGTAATTACCGAAGTCTGGATACTCAACGAATCTGACTAGAGCCTGAACAATCAACGTAATAACTGGAGGCTGGATACAAAACAAAACTGAACGGAGCCTGAACGCTCAAGGTAATAACCAGAGTCTGGTTAGCCAATGAAACTGACCGGAGCCTGAACGCTCAACGTAATAACCGGAGTCTTGATACTCAACGAAACTGACTGGGGCCTTAACGCTCAACGTAATAACCGGAGTCTGGATACCCAACGAAATTGACCGGAGCCTGAACGCTCAACGTAATAACCGGAGTCTGGATACCCAACGAAACTGACCGGAGCCTGCTCGCTCAACGTAATAACCGGAGTCTGGATACCCAACAAAACTGACCGGGGCCTGAACGTTCAACGTAAAAACCGGAGTCTGGATACCCAACAAAACTGACCGGAGCCTGAACGCTCAATGTAATAACCGGAGTCTGGATACCCAACGAAACTGACCGGAGCCTGAACGCTCAACGTAATAACCGAAGTCTGGATACCAAACAAAACTGACCGGAGCCTGAACGCTCAACGTAATAACCGGAGTCTGGAGACCCAATGTAACTGACCGGAGCCTGAACGCTCAACGTAATAACCGGAGTCTGGATAACCAACGAACCTGACCGAAGCCTGAACGCTCAACGTAATAACCGGAGTCTGGATACCCAACAAAACTGACCTGAGCCTGAACGCTCAATGGAAAAACAGGAGTCTGGATACCCAACAAATCTGACCGGAGCCTGAACGCTCAACGTAATAACCGGAGTCTGGATACCCAACAAAATTGAACGGAGCCTGATTGCTCAACGTAATAACCGGAGTCTAGATACTCAACGAAACTGACCGGAGCCGGAACGCTCAACTTCATAACTGGAGTCTGGATGCTCAACGAAACTGACCGGAGCCTGAACGCTTAACGTAATAACCGGAGTCTAGATACCCAACAAAACTGACCGGAGCCTGAACGTCTAATGTAATAACCAGAGTCTGGATACGCAACGAAACTGACCGGAGTCTAAACGATCAACGTAATAACTGGAGTCTGGATACCCAACGAAACTGACCGTAGCCTGATCGCTCAACGTAATAACCGAAGTCTGGATACCAAACAAAACTGACCGGAGCCTGAACGCTCAACGTAATAACCGGAGTCTGGAGACCCAATGAAAATGACCGGAGCATGAACGCTCAACGTAATAACCAGAGTCTGGATACCCAATGAACCTGACCGGAGCCTGATCGCTCAAGTCATAACCGGAGTTTGGATACCCAACAAAACTGACCTGAGCCTGAACGCTCAATAGAAAAATAGGAGTCTGGATACCCAACGAATCTGACTGGAGCCTGAACGCTCAACGTAATAACCGGAGTCTGGATACCCAACAAAACTGAACGGAGCCTGAACGCTCAACGTAATAACCGGAGTCTGGATACTCAACGAAACTGACCGGAGCCGGAACGCTCAACGTCATAACTGGAGTCTGGATGCTCAACGAAACTGACCGGAGCCTGAACGCTTAACGTAATAACCGGAGTCTAGATACCCAACAAAACTGACCAGAGCCTGAACGCCTAATGTAATAACCAGAGTCTGGATACGCAATGAAACTGACCGGAGCCTGAACGATCAACGTAATAACCGGAGTCTGGATACGCAACGAAACTGACCGGAGCCTGAACGCTCAACGTAATAACCGGAGTCTGGATACCTAACGAAATTGACCGAAACCTGAACGCTCAACGTAATAACCGAAGTCTTGATACCAAACAAAACTGACCGGAGCCTGAACGATCAACGTAATAACCGGAGTCTGGATACCCAACGAAACTAACCGGAGCCTGAACGCTAAACGTAATAACCGGATTCTGGATACCCAACGAAACTGATCGGAGCCTAAACGCTCAATGTAATAACAGGAGTCTGGATACCCAACAAAATTGACCGGAGCCTGAACGCTCAACGTAATAACCGGAATCTGGATACTCAACGAAACTAACCGGAGCCTTAACGCTCAACGTAATTACCGAAGTCTGGATACTCAACGAATCTGACTAGAGCCTGAACAATCAACGTAATAACTGGAGGCTGGATACAAAACAAAACTGAACGGAGCCTGAACGCTCAACGTAATAACCGGAGTCTGGTTAGCCAATGAAACTGACCGGAGCCTGAACGCTCAACGTAATAACCGGAGTCTTGATACTCAACGAAACTTACTGGGGCCTTAACGCTCAACGTAATAACCGGAGTCTGGATACCCAACGAAACTGACCGGAGCCTGAACGCTCAACGTAATAACCGGAGTCTGGATACCCAACGAAACTGACCGGAGCCTGCTCGCTCAATGTAATAACCGGAGTCTGGATACCCAACAAAACTGACCGGAGCCTGAACGTTCAACGTAAAAACCGGAGTCTGGATACCCAACAAAACTGACCGGAGCCTGAACGCTCAATGTAATAACCGGAGTCTGGATACCCAACGAAACTGACCGGAGCCTGAACGCTCAACGTAATAACCGAAGTCTGGATACCAAACAAAACTGACCGGAGCCTGAACGCTCAACGTAATAACCGGAGTCTGGAGACCCAATGTAACTGACCGGAGCCTGAACGCTCAACGTAATAACCGGAGTCTGGATAACCAACGAACCTGACCGAAGCCTGAACGCTCAACGTAATAACCGGAGTCTGGATACCCAACAAAACTGACCTGAGCCTGAACGCTCAATGGAAAAACAGGAGTCTGGATACCCAACAAATCTGACCGGAGCCTGAACGCTCCACGTAATAACCGGAGTCTGGATACCCAACAAAATTGAACGGAGCCTGAACGCTCAACGTAATAACCGGAGTCTAGATACTCAACGAAACTGACCGGAGCCGGAACGCTCAACTTCATAACTGGAGTCTGGATGCTCAACGAAACTGACCGGAGCCTGAACGCTTAACGTAATAACCGGAGTCTGGATACCCAATGAAACTGACCGGAGCCTGAACGCTCAACGTAATAACCGGTATCTGGATACTCAACGAAACTAACCGGAGCCTGAACGCTCAACGTAATAACCAGAGTCTGGATACTCAACGAAACTGACTGGAGCCTGAACAATCAACGTAATAACTGGAGTCTGGATACAAAAGGAAACCGACGGGAGCCTGAACGCTAAACATAATAACTGGAGTCTGGATACCCAATGAAACTGACCGGAGCCTGAACACTTAACGTAATAACCGGAATCTCGATACCTAAGGAAACTAACCGGAGCCTGAACGCTCAACGTAATAACCGGAGTCTTGATACTCAACGAAACTGACCGGAGCCTGAACGCTCAATGTAATAACCGGAATCTGGATTCCCAACGAAACTGACCAGAGCCTGAACGCCCAACGTAATAACCGGAGTCTGGATACCCAACGAAACTGACCGGAGCCTGTTCGCTCAACGTAATAACCGGAGTCTGGATACCCAACAAAACTGACCGGAGCCTGAACGTTCGACGTAAAAACCGGAGTCTGGATACCCAACAAAACTGACCGGAGCCTGAACGCTCAACGTAATAACCGGAGTTTGGATACCCAACGAAACTGACCAGAGCCTGAACGCTCAATGTAATAACCGAAGTCTGGATGCCAAACGAAACTGACCAGAGCCTGAACGCTCAACGAAATAACCGTAGTCTGGAGACCCAATGAAACTGACCGGAGCCTGAACGCTCAACGTAATAACCGGAGTCTGGATACCCAACGAAACTAACCGGAGCCTGAATGCTCAACGTAATAACCGGAGTCTTGATACTCAACGAAACTGACCGGAGCCTTAACGCACAACGTAATAACCGGAGTCTGGATACCCAACGAAACTGACTGGAGCCTGAACGCTCAACGTAATAACCGGAGTCTGGATACCCATCGAAACTGACCGGAGCCTGCTCGCTCAACGTAATAACTGGAGTCTGGATACCCAACAAAACTGACCGGAGCCTGAACGCTCAACGTAATAACCGGAGTCTGGATACCCAACGAAACTGACCGTAGCCTGATCGCTCAACGTAATAACCGAAGTCTGGATACCAAACAAAACTGACCGGAGCCTGAACGCTCAACGTAATAACCGGAGTCTGGAGACCCAATGAAAATGACCGGAGCATGAACGCTCAACGTAATAACCAGAGTCTGGATACCCAATGAACCTGACCGGAGCCTGATCGCTCAAGTCATAACCGGAGTTTGGATACCCAACAAAACTGACCTGAGCCTGAACGCTCAATAGAAAAATAGGAGTCTGGATACCCAACGAATCTGACCGGAGCTTGAACGCTCAACGTAATAACCGGAGTCTGGATACCCAACAAAACTGAACGGAGCCTGAACGCTCAACGTAATAACCGGAGTCTGGATACTCAACGAAACTGACCGGAGCCGGAACGCTCAACGTCATAACTGGAGTCTGGATGCTCAACGAAACTGACCGGAGCCTGAACGCTTAACGTAATAACCGGAGTCTAGATACCCAACAAAACTGACCAGAGCCTGAACGCCTAATGTAATAACCAGAGTCTGGATACGCAATGAAACTGACCGGAGCCTGAACGATCAACGTAATAACCGGAGTCTGGATACGCAACGAAACTGACCGGAGCCTGAACGCTCAACGTAATAACCGGAGTCTGGATACCCAACGAAACTGACCGTAGCCTGATCGCTCAACGTAATAACCGAAGTCTGGATACCAAACAAAACTGACCGGAGCCTGAACGCTCAACGTAATAACCGGAGTCTGGAGACCCAATGAAAATGACCGGAGCATGAACGCTCAACGTAATAACCAGAGTCTGGATACCCAATGAACCTGACCGGAGCCTGATCGCTCAAGTCATAACCGGAGTTTGGATACCCAACAAAACTGACCTGAGCCTGAACGCTCAATAGAAAAATAGGAGTCTGGATACCCAACGAATCTGACCGGAGCTTGAACGCTCAACGTAATAACCGGAGTCTGGATACCCAACAAAACTGAACGGAGCCTGAACGCTCAACGTAATAACCGGAGTCTGGATACTCAACGAAACTGACCGGAGCCGGAACGCTCAACGTCATAACTGGAGTCTGGATGCTCAACGAAACTGACCGGAGCCTGAACGCTTAACGTAATAACCGGAGTCTAGATACCCAACAAAACTGACCAGAGCCTGAACGCCTAATGTAATAACCAGAGTCTGGATACGCAATGAAACTGACCGGAGCCTGAACGATCAACGTAATAACCGGAGTCTGGATACGCAACGAAACTGACCGGAGCCTGAACGCTCAACGTAATAACCGGAGTCTGGATACCTAATGAAATTGACCGAAACCTGAACGCTCAACGTAATAACCGAAGTCTGGATACCAAACAAAACTGACCGGAGCCTGAACGATCAACGTAATAACCGGAGTCTGGATACCCAACGAAACTAACCGGAGCCTGAACGCTAAACGTAATAACCGGATTCTGGATACCCAACGAAACTGATCGGAGCCTAAACGCTCAATGTAATAACAGGAGTCTGGATACCCAACAAAATTGACCGGAGCCTGAACGCTCAACGTAATAACCGGAATCTGGATACTCAACGAAACTAACTGGAGCCTTAACGCTAAACGTAATTACCGAAGTCTGGATACTCAACGAATCTGACTAGAGCCTGAACAATCAACGTAATAACTGGAGGCTGGATACAAAACAAAACTGAACGGAGCCTGAACGCTCAACGTAATAACCGGAGTCTGGTTAGCCAATGAAACTGACCGGAGCCTGAACGCTCAACGTAATAACCGAAATCTCGATACCCAACGAAACTAACCGGAGCCTGAACGCTCAACGTAATAACCGGAGTCTTGATACTCAACGAAACTGACTGTGGCCTTAACGCTCAACGTAATAACCGGAGTCTGGATACCCAACGAAACTGACCGGAGCCTGAACGCTCAACGTAATAACCGGAGTCTGGATACCCAACGAAACTGACCGGAGCCTGCTCGCTCAACGTAATAACCGGAGTCTGGATACCCAACAAAACTGACCGGAGCCTGAACGTTCAACGTAAAAACCGGAGTCTGGATACCCAACAAAACTGACCGGAGCCTGAACGCTCAATGTAATAACCGGAGTCTGGATACCCAACGAAACTGACCGGAGCCTGAACGCTCAACGTAATAACCGAAGTCTGGATACCAAACAAAACTGACCGGAGCCTGAACGCTCAACGTAATAACCGGAGTCTGGAGACCCAATGTAACTGACCGGAGCCTGAACGCTCAACGTAATAACCGGAGTCTGGATAACCAACGAACCTGACCGGAGCCTGAACGCTCAACGTAATAACCGGAGTCTGGATACCCAACAAAACTGACCTGAGCCTGAACGCTCAATGGAAAAACAGGAGTCTGGATACCCAACAAATCTGAGCGGAGCCTGAACGCTCAACGTAATAACCGGAGTCTGGATACCCAACAAAATTGAACGGAGCCTGAACGCTCAACGTAATAACCGGAGTCTAGATACTCAACGAAACTGACCGGAGCCGGAACGCTCAACTTCATAACTGGAGTCTGGATGCTCAACGAAACTGACCGGAGCCTGAACGCTTAACGTAATAACCGGAGTCTAGATACCCAACAAAACTGACCGGAGCCTGAACGTCTAATGTAATAACCAGAGTCTGGATACGCAACGAAACTGACCGGAGTCTAAACGATCAACGTAATAACTGGAGTCTGGATACCCAACGAAACTGACCGGAGCCTGAACGCACAACGTAATAACTGGAGTCTGGATACCCAACGAAACTGATCGGAGCCTAAACGCCCAACGTAATAACAGGAGTCTGGATACCCAACAAAATTGACCGGAGCCTGAACGCTCAACGTAATAACCGAAATCTGGATACTCAACGAAACTAACCGGAGCCTGAACGCTCAACGTAATAACCGGAGTCTGGATACAAAACGAAACTGACCAGAGCCTGAACGCTCAACGTAATAACCGGAGTCTGGATACCCAATGAAACTGACCGGAGCCTGAACGCTCAACGTAATATCCGGAGTCTGGATACTCAACGAAACTGACTGGAGCCTGAACAATCAACATAATAACTAGACTCTGGATACAAAACGAAAGTGACCGGAGCCTGAACGCTCAATGTAATAACCAGAGTTTGGATACCCAATGAAACTGACCGGAGCCTGAACGCTCAACGTAATAACCAGAATCTCGATACCCAACGAAACTAACCGGAGCCTAAATGCTCAACGTAATAACCGGAGTCTTGATACTCAACGAAACTGACCGGAGCCTTAACGCTCAACGTAATAACCGGAGTCTGGATACCCAACGAAACTGACCGGATCCTGAACGCTCAACGTAATAACCGGAGTCTGGATACCCAACGAAACTGACCGGAGCCTGAACGCTCAACGTAATAACCGGAGTCTGGATACCCAACGAAACTGACCGGAGCCTGCTCGCTCAACATAATAACCGGAGTTTGGATACCCAACAAAACTGACCGGAGCTTGAACGTTCAACGTAAAAACCGGAGTCTGGATACCCAACAAAACTGACCGGAGCCTGAACGCTCAACGTGATAACCGGAGTCTGGATACCCAACGAAACTGACCGGAGCCTGAACGCTCAACGTAATAACCGAAGTCTGGATACCAAACAAAACTGACCAGAGCCTGAACGCTCAACGTAATAACCGGAGTCTGGAGACCCAATGTAACTGACCGGAGCCTGAACGCTCAACGTAATAACCGGAGTCTGGATACCCAACGAACCTGACCGGAGCCTGAACGCTCAATGTAATAACCAGAGTCTGGATACCCAACAAAACTGACCTGAGCCTGAACGCTCAATGGAAAAACAGGAGTCTGGAACCCCAACGAATCTGACCGGAGCCTGAACGCTCAACGTAATAACCGGAGTCTGGATACTCAACGAAACTGACCGGAGCCGGAACGCTCAACTTCATAACTGGAGTCTGGATGCTCAACGAAACTGACCGGAGCCTGAACGCTTAACGTAATAACCGGAGTCTAGATACCCAACAAAACTGACCGGAGCCTGAACGCCTAATGTAATAACAAGAGTCTGGATACGCAACGAAACTGACCGGAGTCTAAACGATCAACGTAATAACCGGAGTCTGGATACCCAACGAAACTGACCGGAGCCTGAACGCACAACGTAATAACCGGAGTCTGGATACCCAACGAAACTGATCAGAGCCTAAACGCTCAACGTAATAACAAGAGTCTGGATACCCAACAAAATTGACCGGAGCCTGAACGCTCAACGTAATAACCGAAATCTGGATACTCAACGAAACTAACCGGAGCCTGAACGCTCAACGTAATAACCGGAGTCTGGATACAAAACGAAACTGACCGGAGCCTGAATGCTCAACGTAATAACCGGAGTCTGGATACCCAATGAAACTGACCGGAGCCTGAATGCTCAACGTAATAACCGGAGTCTGGATACTCAACGAAACTGACTGGAGCCTGAACAATCAACATAATAACTAGAGTCTGGATACAAAACGAAACTGACTGGAGCCTGAACGCTCAACGTAATAACCAGAGTCTGGATACCCAATGAAACTGACCGGAACCTGAACGCTCAACGTAATAACCAGAATCTCGATACCCAACGAAACTAACCGGAGCCTGAATGCTCAATGTAATAACCGGAGTCTTGATACTCAACGAAACTGACCGGAGCCTTAACACTCAACGTAATAACCGGAGTCTGGATACCCAACGAAACTGACCGGAGCCTGAACGCTCAACGTAATAACCGGAGTCTGGATACCCAACGAAACTGACCGGAGCATGCTCGCTCAACGTAATAACTGGAGTCTGGATACCCAACAAAACTGACCGGAGCCTGAATGCTCAACGTAATAACCGGAGTCTGGATACCCAACGAAACTGACCGGAGCCTAATCGCTCAATGTAATAACCGAAGTCTGGATACCAAACAAAACTGACCGGAGCCTGAAATCTCAACGTAATAACCGGAGTCTGGAGACCCAATGAAACTGACCGGAGCCTGAACGCTCAACGTAATAACCGGAGTCTGGATACCCAACGAACCTGACCAGAGCCTGAACGCTCAATGTCATAACCGGAGTCTGGATACCCAACAAAACTGACCTGAGCCTGAACGCTCAATGGAAAAACAGGAGTCTGGATACCCAACGAATCTGACCGGAGCCTGAACGCTCAACGTAATAACCGGAGTCTGGATACCCAACAAAACTGAACGGAGCCTGAACGCTCAACGTAATAACCGGAGTCTGGATACTCAAAGAAACTGACCGGAGCCGGAACGCTCAACGTCATAACTGGAGTCTGGATGCTCAACGAAACTGACCGGAGCCTGAACGCTTAACGTAATAACCGGAGTCTAGATACCCAACAAAACTGACCGGAGCCTTAACGCCTAATGTAATAACCAGAGTCTGGATACGCAACGAAACTGACCGGAACCTGAATGATCAACGTAATAAACGGAGTCTGGATACACAACGAAACTTACCGGAGCCTGAATGCTCAACGTAATAACCGGAGTCTGGATACCCAACGAAACTGATCGGAGCCTAAACGCTCAATGTAATAACAGGAGTCTGGATACCCAACAAAATTGACCGGAGCCTGAACGCTCAACGTAATAACCGAAATCTGGATACTCAACGAAACTAACCGGAGCCTGAACGCTCAACGTAATAACCGGAGTCTGGATACAAAACGAAATTGACCGGAGCCTGAACGCTCAACGTAATAACCGGAGTCTGGATACCCAATGAAACTGATCGGAGCCTGAACGCTCAACGTAATAACCGGAATCTGGATACCTAACGAAACTAACCGGAGCCTGAACGCTCAACGTAATAACCGGAGTCTTGATACTCAACGAAACTGACCGGAGCCGGAACGCTCAACGTAATAACTGGAGTCTGGATGCTCAACGAAAATGACCGGAGCCTGAACGCTCAACATAATAACCGGAGTCTTTATACCCAACGAAACTGTCCAGAGCCTGAACGCCTAACGTAATAACCAGAATCAGGATATGCAACGAAACTGACCGGAGCCTGAACGATCAACGTAATAACCGGAGTCTGGATACCCAACGAAACTGACCGGAGCCTGAACGCTCATCGTAATAACCGGAATCTAGACACTCAACGAAACTAACCGGAGCCTGAACGCTCAACGTAATAACCAGAGTCTGGGTACTCAACGAAACTGACTGGAGCCTGAACGATCAACGTAATAACCGGAGTCTGGATACACAGTGAAACTGACCGGAGCCAGAACAATCAACGTAATAACCGGAGTCTGGATACGCAGTGAAACTGACCGGAGCCAGAACAATCAACGTAATATTCGGAGTCTGGATACCCAACGAAGCTGACTGGAGCCTGAACGCTCAATGTAATAACCGGAGTATGGTTACCCAATGAAACTGACCGGAACCTGATCGCTTAACGTAATAACCGGAGTCTAGATACCCAACGAAACTGACCGGAGCCTGAACGCTTAACGTAATAACCAGAGTCAGGATACGCAACGAAACTGACCGGATCCTGAACGCACAACGTAATAACAGGAGTCTGGATACCCAACAAAACTGACCGGAGCCTGAACGCTCAATGTAATAACCGGAGTCTGGATACCCAACGAAACTGATCGAAGCCTAAACGCTCAATGTAATAACAGGAGTCTGGATACCCAACAAAATTGACCGGAGCCTGAACGCTCAACGTAATAACCGGAATCTGGATACTCAACGAAACTAACCGGAGCCTGAACGCTCAACGTAATAAATGGAGTCTGGATACAAAACGAAACTGACCGGAGCCTGAACGCTCAACGTAATAACCGGAGTCTGGATACCCAATGAAACTGACCGGAGCCTGAACGCTCAACGTAATAACCGGAATCTGGATACTCAACGAAACTAACCGGAGCCTGAACGCTCAACGTAATAACCAGAGTCTGGATACTCAACGAAACTGACTGGAGCCTGAACAATCAACGTAATAACTGGAGTCTGGATACAAAATGAAACCGACCAGAGCCTGAACGCTAAACGTAATAACTGGAGTCTGGATACCCAATGAAACTGACCGGAGCCTGAACGCCTAACGTAATAACCGGAATCTCGATACCCAACGAAACTAACCGGAGCCTGAACGATCAACGTAATAACCGGAGTCTGGATACCCAACGAAACTGACCGGAGCCTGAACGC
Organism: Lathyrus sativus; assembly: GCA_963859935.3. Classification (NCBI taxonomy): domain Eukaryota; kingdom Viridiplantae; phylum Streptophyta; class Magnoliopsida; order Fabales; family Fabaceae; genus Lathyrus; species Lathyrus sativus. The sequence continues at coordinate 567,410 of CAWUDS030000639.1, forward strand.
TCAACGTAATAACCGGAGTCTGGATACTCAACAAAATAGACCGGAACCTGAACGCTCAACGTAATAACCGGAATCTGGACACTCAACGAAACTAACCGGAGCCTGAACGCTCAACGTAATAACCAGAGTCTGGATACTCAACGAAACTGACTGGAGCCTGAACGATCAACGTAATAACCGGAGTCTGGATACGCAGTGAAACTGACCGGAGCCAGAACAATCAACGTAATATTCGGAGTCTGGATACCCAACGAAGCTGACTGGAGCCTGAACGCTCAATGTAATAACCGGAGTATGGTTACCCAATGAAACTGACCGGAACCTGATCGCTTAACGTAATAACCGGAGTCTAGATACCCAACGAAACTGACCGGAGCCTGAACGCTTAACGTAATAACCAGAGTCAGGATACGCAACGAAACTGACCGGAGCCTGAACGCACAACGTAATAACAGGAGTCTGGATACCCAACAAAACTGACCGGAGCCTGAACGCTCAATGTAATAACCGGAGTCTGGATACCCAACGAAACTGATCGAAGCCTAAACGCTCAATGTAATAACAGGAGTCTGGATACCCAACAAAATTGACCAGAGCCTGAACGCTCAACGTAATAACCGGAATCTGGATACTCAACGAAACTAACCGGAGCCTGAACGCTCAACGTAATAACTGGAGTCTGGATACAAAACGAAACTGACCGGAGCCTGAACGCTCAACGTAATAACCGGAGTCTGGATACCCAATGAAACTGACCGGAGCCTGAACGCTCAACGTAATAACCGGAATCTGGATACTCAACGAAACTAACCGGAGCCTGAACGCTCAACGTAATAACCAGAGTCTGGATACTCAACGAAACTGACTGGAGCCTGAACAATCAACGTAATAACTGGAGTCTGGATACAAAATGAAACCGACCAGAGCCTGAACGCTAAACGTAATAACTGGAGTCTGGATACCCAATGAAACTGACCGGAGCCTGAACGCCTAACGTAATAACCGGAATCTCGATACCCAACGAAACTAACCGGAGCCTGAACGATCAACGTAATAACCGGAGTCTGGATACCCAACGAAACTGACCGGAGCCTGAACGCTCAACGTAATAACCGGAGTCTGGATACTCAACAAAATTGACCGGAACCTGAACGCTCAACGTAATAACCGGAATCTGGACACTCAACGAAACTAACCGGAGTCTGAACGCTCAACGTAATAACCAGAGTCTGGATACTCAACGAAACTGACTGGAGCCTGAACGATCAACGTAATAACCGGAGTCTGGATACGCAGTGAAACTGACCGGAGCCAGAACAATCAACGTAATATTCGGAGTCTGGATACCCAACGAAGCTGACTGGAGCCTGAACGCTCAATGTAATAACCGGAGTATGGTTACCCAATGAAACTGACCGGAACCTGATCGCTTAACGTAATAACCGGAGTCTAGATACCCAACGAAACTGACCGGAGCCTGAACGCTTAACGTAATAACCAGAGTCAGGATACGCAACGAAACTGACCGGAGCCTGAATGATCAACGTAATAACCGGAGTCTGGATACCCAACAAAACTGACCGGAGCCTGAACGCTCAACTTAATAACCGGAGTCTGGATACCCAACGAAACTGATCGGAGCCTAAACGCTCAACGTAATAACAGGAGTCTGGATCCCTAACAAAATTGAGCGGAGCCTGAACGCTCAACGTAATAACCGGAATCTGGATACTCAACGAAACTAACCGAAGCCTAAACGATCAAATTAATAACCTGAGTCTGGATACCCAACGAAACTGACCGGAGCCTGAACGCACAACGTAATAACAGGAGTCTGGATACCCAACAAAACTGACTGGAGCCTGAACGCTCAATGTAATAACCGGAGTCTGGATACAAAACGAAACTGACCGGAGCCTGAACGCTCAACGTAATAACCGGAGTCTGGATACCCAATGAAACTGACCGGAGCCTGAACGCTCAACGTAATAACCGGAATCTGGATACTCAACGAAACTAACCGGAGCCTGAACGCTCAACGTAATAACCGGAGTCTGGATACTCAACGAAACTGACTGGAGCCTGAACAATCAACGTAATAACTGGAGTCTGGATACAAAATGAAACCGACCGGAGCCTGAACGCTAAACGTAATAACTGGAGTCTGGATACCCAATGAAACTGACCGGAGCCTGAACGCTCAACGTAATAACCGGAATCTCGATACCCAACGAAACTAACCGGAGCCTGAACGCTCAACATAATAACCAGAGTCTTGATACTCAACGAAACTGACCGGAGCCTGAACGCTCAATGTAATAACCGGAATCTGGATTCCCAACGAAACTGACCAGAGCCTGAACACCCAACGTAATAACTGGAGTCTAGATACCCAACAAAACTGATCGGAGCCTGTTCGCTCAACGTAATAACCGGAATCTCGATACCCAACGAAACTAACCGGAGCCTGAACGATCAACGTAATAACCGAAGTCTGGATACCGAACGAAACTGACCGGAGCCTGAACGCTCAACGTAATAACCGGAGTCTGGATACCCAACGAAACTGACCAGAGCCTGAACGCTCAACGTAATAACCGAAGTCTGGATGCCAAACGAAACTGACCAGAGCCTGAACGCTCAACGAAATAACCGTAGTCTGGAGACCCAATGAAACTGACCGGGTCCTGAGCGCTCAACGTAATAACCGGAGTCTGGATACCCAACGAAACTAACCGGAGCCTGAATGCTCAACGTAATAACCGGAGTCTTGATACTCAACGAAACTGACCGGAGCCTTAACGCACAACGTAATAACCGGAGTCTGGATACCCAACGAAACTGACTGGAGCCTGAACGCTCAACGTAATAACCGGAGTCTGGATACCCATCGAAACTGACCGGAGCCTGCTCGCTCAACGTAATAACTGGAGTCTGGATACCCAACAAAACTGACCGGAGCCTGAACGCTCAACGTAATAACCGGAGTCTGGATACCCAACGAAACTGACCGGAGCCTGATCGCTCAACGTAATAACCGAAGTCTGGATACCAAACAAAACTAACCAGAGCCTGAACGCTCAACGTAATAACCGGAGTCTGGAGACCCAATGAAAATGACCGGAGCATGAACGCTCAACGTAATAACCAGAGTCTGGATACCCAACGAACCTGACCGGAGCCTGATCGCTCAAGTCATAACCGGAGTTTGGATACCCAACAAAACTGACCTGAGCCTGAACGCTCAATAGAAAAATAGGAGTCTGGATACCCAACGAATCTAACCGGAGCCTGAACGCTCAACGTAATAACCGGAGTCTGGATACCCAACAAAACTGAACGGAGCCTGAACGCTCAACGTAATAACCGGAGTCTGGATACTCAACGAAACTGACCGGAGCCGGAACGCTCAACGTCATAACTGGAGTCTGGATGCTCAACGAAACTGACCGGAGCCTGAACGCTTAACGTAATAACCGGAGTCTAGATACCCAACAAAACTGACCAGAGCCTGAACGCCTAATGTAATAACCAGAGTCTGGATACGCAATGAAACTGACCGGAGCCTGAACGATCAACGTAATAACCGGAGTCTGGATACGCAACGAAACTGACTGGAGCCTGAACGCTCAACGTAATAACCGGAGTCTGGATACCTAACGAAATTGACCGAAATTTGAACGCTCAACGTAATAACCGAAGTCTAGATACCAAACAAAACTGACCGGAGCCTGAACGATCAACGTAATAACCGGAGTCTGGATACCCAACGAAACTGACCGGAGCCTGAACGCTAAACGTAATAACCGGATTCTGGATACCCAACGAAATTGATCGGAGCCTAAACGCTCAATGTAATAACAGGAGTCTGGATACCCAACAAAATTGACCGGAGCCTGAATGCTCAACGTAATAACCGGAATCTGGATACTCAACGAAACTAACAGGAGCCTTAACGCTCAACGTAATTACCGAAGTCTGGATACTCAACGAATCTGACTGGAGCCTGAACAATCAACGTAATAACTGGAGGCTGGATACAAAACAAAACTGAACGGAGCCTGAACGCTCAACGTAATAACCGGAGTCTGGTTACCCAATGAAACTGACCGGAGCCTGAACGCTCAACGTAATAACCGGAATCTCGATACCCAACGCAACTAACCGGAGCCTGAACGCTCAACGTAATAACCGGAGTCTTGATACTCAACGAAACTGACTGGGGCCTTAACACTCAACGTAATAACCGGAGTCTGGATACCCAACGAAACTGACCGGAGCCTGAACGCTCAACGTAATAACCGGAGTCTGGATACCCAACGAAACTGACCGGAGCCTGCTCGCTCAACGTAATAACCGGAGTCTGGATACCCAACAAAACTGACCGGAGCCTGAACATTCAACGTAAAAACCGGAGTATGGATACCCAACAAAACTGACCGGAGCCTGAACGCTCAACGTGATAACCGGAGTCTGGATACCCAACGAAACTGACCAGAGCCTGAACGCTCAACGTAATAACCGAAGTCTGGATACCAAACAAAACTGACCGGAGCCTGAACGCTCAACGTAATAACCGGAGTCTGGAGACCCAATGTAACAGACCGGAGCCTGACCGCTCAACGTAATAACCGGAGTCTGGATACCCAACGAACCTGACCGGAGCCTGAACGCTCAACGTAATAACCGGAGTCTGGATACCCAACAAAACTGACCTGAGCCTGAACGCTCAAAGGAAAAACAGGAGTCTGGATACCCAACGAATCTGACCGGAGCCTGAACGCTCAACATAATAACCGGAGTCTGGATACCCAACAAAACTGAACGGAGCCTGAACGCTCAATGTAATAACTGGAGTCTGGATACTCAACGAAACTGACCGGAGCCGGAACGCTCAACTTCATAACTGGAGTCTGGATGCTCGACGAAACTGACCGGAGCCTGAACGCTTAACGTAATAACCGGAGTCTAGATACCCAACAAAACTGACCGGAGCCTGAACGCCTAATGTAATAACAAGAGTCTGGATACGCAACGAAACTGACCGGAGTCTAAACGATCAACGTAATAACCGGAGTCTGGATACCCAACGAAACTGACCGGAGCCTGAACGCACAACGTAATAACCGGAGTCTGGATACCCAACGAAACTGATCGGAGCCTAAACGCTCAACGTAATAACAGGAGTCTGGATACCCAACAAAATTGACCAGAGCCTGAACGCTCAACGTAATAACCGAAATCTGGATACTCAACGAAACTAACCGGAGCCTGAACGCTCAACGTAATAACCGGAGTCTGGATACAAAACGAAACTGACCGGAGCCTGAACGCTCAACGTAATAACCGGAGTATGGATACCCAATGAAACTGACCGGAGCCTGAACGCTCAACGTAATAACCGGAGTCTGGATACTCAACGAAACTGACTGGAGCCTGAACGCTTAACGTAAAAACCGGAGTCTGGATTCCCAACGAAACTGACCGGAGCCTGAACGCTCAACGTAATAACCAGAGTCTGGATACCCAATGAAACTGACCGGAGCCTGAACGCTCAACATAATAACCAGAATCTCGATACCCAACGAAACTAACCGGAGCCTGAATGCTCAATGTAATAACCGGAGTCTTGATACTCAACGAAACTGACCGGAGCCTTAACGCTCAACGTAATAACCGGAGTCTGGATACCCAACGAAACTGACCGGAGCCTGAACGCTCAACGTAATAACCGGAGTCTGCATACCCAACGAAACTGACCGGAGCCTGCTCGCTCAACGTAATAACTGGAGTCTGGATACCCAACAAAACTGACCGGAGCCTGAACGCTCAACGTAATAACCGGAGTCTGGATACCCAACGAAACTTACCGGAGCCTAATCGCTCAACGTAATAACCGAAGTCTGGATACCAAACAAACTTGACCGGAGCCTGAAATCTCAACGTAATAACCGGAGTCTGGAGACACAATGAAACTGACCGGAGCCTGAACTCTCAACGTAATAACCGGAGTCTGGATACCCAACGAACCTGACCAGAGCCTGAACGCTCAATGTCATAACCGGAGTCTGGATACCCAACAAAACTGACCTGAGCCTGAACGCTCAATGGAAAAACAGGAGTCTGGATACCCAACGAATCTGACCGGAGCCTGAACGCTCAACGTAATAACCGGAGTCTGGATACCCAACAAAACTGAACGGAGCCTGAACGCTCAACGTAATAACCGGAGTCTGGATACTCAAAGAAACTGACCAGAGCCGGAACGCTCAACGTCATAACTGGAGTCTGGATGCTCAACGAAACTGACCGGAGCCTGAACGCTTAACGTAATAACCGGAGTCTAGATACCCAACAAAACTGACCGGAGCCTTAACGCCTAATGTAATAACCAGAGTCTGGATACGCAACGAAACTGACCGGAACCTGAACGATCAACGTAATAAACGGAGTCTGGATACGCAACGAAACTGACCGGAGCCTGAACGCTCAACGTAATAACCGGAGTCTGGATACCCAACGAAACTGATCGGAGCCTAAACGCTCAACGTAATAACAGGAGTCTGGATACCCAACAAAATTGACCGGAGCCTGAACGCTCAACGTAATAACCGGAATCTGGATACTCAACGAAACTAACCGGAGCCTGAACGCTCAACGTAATAACCGGAGTCTGGATACAAAACGAAACTGACCGAAGCCTGAACGCTCAACGTAATAACCGGAGTCTGGATACCCAATGAAACTGATCGGAGCCTGAACGCTCGACGTAATAACCGGAATCTGGATACCTAACGAAACTAACCGGAGCCTGAACGCTCAACGTAATAACCGGAGTCTTGATACTCAACGAAACTGACCGGAGCCGGAACGCTCAACGTAATAACTGGAGTCTGGATGCTCAACGAAAATGACCGGAGCCTGAATGCTCAACATAATAACCGGAGTCTTTATACCCAACGAAACTGTCCAGAGCCTGAACGCCTAACGTAATAACCAGAATCAGGATATGCAACGAAACTGACCGGAGCCTGAACGATCAACGTAATAACCGGAGTCTGGATACCCAACGAAACTGACCGGAGCCTGAACGCTCAACGTAATAACCGGAGTCTGGATACTAAACAAAATTGACCGGAACCTGAACGCTCAACGTAATAACCCGAATCTGGTACCTCAACGAAACTAACCGGAGCCTGAACGCTCAACGTAATAACCAGAGTCTGGATACTCAACGAAACTGACTGGGGCCTGAACGATCAACGTAATAACCGGAGTCTGGATACGCAGTGAAACTGACCGGAGCCAGAACAATCAACGTAATATTCGGAGTCTGGATACCCAACGAAGCTGACTGGAGCCTGAACGCTCAATGTAATAATCGGAGTATGGTTACCCAATGAAACTGACCGGAACCTGATCGCTTAACGTAATAACCGGAGACTAGATACCCAACGAAACTGACCGGAGCCTGAACGCTTAACGTAATAACCAGAGTCAGGATACGCAACGAAACTGACTGGAGCCTGAACGATCAACGTAATAACCGAAGTCTGGATACCCAACAAAACTGACCGGAGCCTGAACGCTCAACTTAATAACCGGAGTCTGGATACCCAACGAAACTGATCGGAGCCTAAACGCTGAACGTAATAACAGGAGTCTGGATCCCTAACAAAATTGAGCGGAGCCTGAACGCTCAACGTAATAACCGGAATCTGGATACTCAACGTAATAACCGGAGTCTTGATACTCAACGAAACTGACCGGAGCCGGAACGCTCAACGTAATAACTGGAGTCTGGATGCTCAACGAAAACGACCGGAGCCTGAACGCTCAACATAATAACCGGAGTCTTTATACCCAACGAAACTAACCGGAGCCTGAACGCGTTACGTTATAACCAGAGTCAGGATATGCAACGAAACTGACCAGAGCCTGAACGATCAACGTAATAACCGGAGTCTGGATACCCAACGAAACTGACCAGAGCCTGAACGCTCAACGTAATAACCGGAGTCTGGATACCTAACAAAACTGACCGGAACCTGAACGCTCAATGTAATAAACGAAATCTGGAAACTCAACGAAACTAACCGGAGCCTGAATGCTCAACATAATAACTAGAGTCTGGATACTCAACGAAACTGACTGGAGCCTGAACGATCAACGTAATATCCGGAGTCTGGATAAGAAACGAAACTGACCGGAGCCTGAACGATCAACCTAATATTCGGAGTCTGGATACCCAACGAAGCTGACTGGAGCCTGAACGCTCAATGTAATAACCGGAGTATGGTTAACCAATGAAACTGACCGGAACCTGAACGCTTAACGTAATAACCGGAGTCTAGATACCTAACGAAATTGACCGGAGCCTGAACGCCTAACGTAATAACCAGAGTCAGGATACGCAACGAAACTGACCGGAGCCTGAACAATCAACGTAATAACCGGAGTCTGCATACCCAACGAAACTGACCGGAGCCTGAACGCTCAACGTAATAACCGGAGTCTGGATACCCAACGAAACTGATCGGAGCCTAAACGCTCAACGTAATAACAGGAGTCTGGATACCCAACAAAATTGACCGGAGCCTGAACGCTCAACGTAATAACCAGAATCTATATACTCAACGAAACTAACCGGAGCCTGAACGCTCAACGTAATAACCGGAGTCTGGATACAAAACGAAATTGACCGGAGCCTGAACGCTCAACGTAATAACCGGAGTCTGGATACCCAACGAAACTGACCGGAGCCTGAACGCTCAACGTAATAGCCGGAATCTGGATACCTAACAAAACTAACCGGAGCCTGATCGCTCAACGTAACAACCGGAGTTTTGATACTCAACGAAACTGACCGGAGCCGGAACGCTCAACGTAATAACTGGAGTCTGGATGCTCAACGAAAATGACCGGAACCCGAACGCTCAACATAATAACCGGAGTCTTTATACCCAACGAAACTGACCGGAGCCTGAACGCCTAACGTAATAACCAGAGTCAGGATATGCAACGAAACTGACCGGAGCCTGAACGATCAACGTAATAACCGGAGTCTGGATACCCAACGAAACTGACCGGAGCCTGAACGCTCAATAATAACCGGAGTCTGGATACCCAAAAAAATTGAACGGAATCTGAACGCTCAACGAAATAACCGGAATCTGGATACACAACGAAACTAACCGGAGCCTGAACGCTCAACGTAATAACCAGAGTCTGGATACTCAACGAAACTGACTGGAGCCTGAACGATCAACGTAATAACCGGAGTCTGGATATGCAACGAAACTGATCGGAGCCTGAACGATCAACGTAATATTCGGAGTCTGGATACCCAACGAAGCTGACTGGAGCCTGAACGCTCAACGTAATAACCGGAGTCTGGTTACCCAATGAAACTGACCGGAACCTGAACGCTTAACGTAATAACCGTAGTCTAGATACCCAACGAAACTGACTGGAGCCTGAACGCCTAACGTCATAACCAGAGTCAGGATACGCAACGAAACTGACCGGAGCCTGAACGATCAACGTAATAACCGGAGTCTGGATACCCAACGAAACAGACCGGAGCCTGAACGCTCAACGTAATAACCGGAGTCTGGATACCCAACGAAACTGATCGGAGCCTAAACGCTCAACGTAATAACAGGAGTCTGGATACCCAACAAAATTGACCGGAGCCTGAATGCTCAACGTAATAACCAGAATCTGGATACTCAACGAAACTTACCGGAGCCTGAACGCTCAACGTAATAACCGGAGTCTGGATACAAAACGAAACTGACCGGAGCCTGAATGCTCAACGTAATAACCGGAGTCTGGATACTCAACGAAACTTACCGGAGCCTGAACGCTCAACGTAATAACCGGAGTCTGGATACCCAATGAAATTGACCGAAGCCTGAACGCTCAATGTAATAACCGGAATCTGGATACCTAACGAAACTAACCGGAGCCTGAACGCTCAACGTAATAACCGGAATCTTGATACTCAACGAAACTGACCGGAGCCGGAACGCTCAACGTAATAACTGGAGTCTGGAAGCTCAACGAAAATGACCGGAGCCTGAACGCTCAACATAATAACCGGAGTCTTTATACCCAACGAAACTGACCGGAGCCTGAACGCCTAACGTAATAACCAGAGTCAGGATATGCAACGAAACTGACCGGAGCCTGAACGATCAACGTAATAACCGGAGTCTGGATACCCAACGAAACTGACCGGAGCCTGAACGCTCAATAATAACCGGAGTCTGGATACCCAAAAAAATTGAACGGAATCTGAACGCTCAACGAAATAACCGGAATCTGGATACACAACGAAACTAACCGGAGCCTGAACGCTCAACGTAATAACCAGAGTCTGGATACTCAACGAAACTGACTGGAGCCTGAACGATCAACGTAATAACCGGAGTCTGGATACGCAACGAAACTGATCGGAGCCTGAACGATCAACGTAATATTCGGAGTCTGGATACCCAACGAAGCTGACTGGAGCCTGAACGCTCAACGTAATAACCGGAGTCTGGTTACTCAATGAAACTGACCGGAACCTGAACGCTTAACGTAATAACCGTAGTCTAGATACCCAACGAAACTGACTGGAGCCTGAACGCCTAACGTCATAACCAGAGTCAGGATACGCAACGAAACTGACCGGAGCCTGAACGATCAACGTAATAACCGGAGTCTGGATACCCAACGAAACAGACCGGAGCCTGAACGCTCAACGTAATAACCGGAGTCTGGATACCCAACGAAACTGATCGGAGCCTAAACGCTCAACGTAATAACAGGAGTCTGGATACCCAACAAAATTGACCGGAGCCTGAATGCTCAACGTAATAACCAGAATCTGGATACTCAACGAAACTTACCGGAGCCTGAACGCTCAACGTAATAACCGGAGTCTGGATACAAAACGAAACTGACCGGAGCCTGAATGCTCAACGTAATAACCGGAGTCTGGATACTCAACGAAACTTACCGGAGCCTGAACGCTCAACGTAATAACCGGAGTCTGGATACCCAATGAAATTGACCGGAGCCTGAACGCTCAATGTAATAACCGGAATCTGGATACCTAACGAAACTAACCGGAGCCTGAACGCTCAACGTAATAACCGGAATCTTGATACTCAACGAAACTGACCGGAGCCGGAACGCTCAACGTAATAACTGGAGTCTGGAAGCTCAACGAAAATGACCGGAGCCTGAACGCTCAACATAATAACCGGAGTCTTTATACCCAACGAAACTGTCCGGAGCCTGAACGCCTAACGTAATAACCAGAGTCAGGATATGCAACGAAACTGACCGGAGCCAGAACGATCAACGTAATAACAAGAGTCTGGATACCCAACGAAACTGACCGGAGCCTGAACGCTCAACATAATAACCGGAGTCTGGATACTCAACAAAATTGACCGGAACCATAACGCTCAACGTAATAACCGGAATCTGGACACTCAACGAAACTAACCGGAGCCTGAACGCTCAATGTAATAACCAGAGTCTGGATACTCAACAAAACTGACTGGAGCCTGAACGATCAACGTAATAACCGGAGTCTGGATACGCAGTGAAATTGACCGGAGCCAGAACGATCAACGTAATATTCGGAGTCTGGATACCCAACGAAGCTGACTGGAGCCTGAACGCTCAATGTAATAATCGGATTCTGGTTACCCAATGAAACTGACCGGAACCTGAACGCTTAACGTAATAACCGGAGTCTAGATACCCAACGAAACTGACCGGAGCCTGAACGCTTAACGTAATAACCAGAGTCAGGATACGCAACGAAACTGACTGGAGCCTGAACGATCAACGTAATAACCGGAGTCTGGATACCCAACGAAACTGACCGGAGCCTGAACGCTCAACTTAATAACCGGAGTCTGGATACCCAACGAAACTGATCGGAGCCTAAACGCTCAACGTAATAACAGGAGTCTGGATCCCCAACAAAATTGAGCGGAGCCTGAACGCTCAACGTAATAACCGGAATCTGGATACTCAACGTAATAACCGGAGTCTTGATACTCAACGAAACTGACCGGAGCCGGAACGCTCAACGTAATAACTAGAGTCTGGATGCTCAACGAAAATGACCGGAGCCTGAACGCTCAACATAATAACCGGAGTCTTTATACCCAATGAAACTGACCGGAGCCTGAACGCGTAACGTTATAACCAGAGTCAGGATATGCAACGAAACTGACTAGAGCCTGAACGATCAACGTAATAACCGGAGTCTGGATACCCAACGAAACTGACCGGAGCCTGAACGCTCAACGTAATAACCGGAGTCTAGATACCTAACAAAATTGACCGGAACCTGAACGCTCAACGTAATAACCGGAATCTGGAAACTCAACGAAACTAACCGGAGCCTGAATGCTCAACTTAATAACTAGAGTCTGGATACTAAAAGAAACTGACTGGAGTCTGACTGATCAACGTAATAACCGGAGTCTGGATACACAACGAAATTGACCGGAGCCTGAACGATCAACGTGATATTTGGAGTCTGGATACCCAACGAAGCTGACTGGAGCCTGAACGCTCAACGTAATAACTGGAGTCTGGTTACCCAATGAAACTGACCGGAACCTGAACGCTTAACGTAATAATCGGAGTCTAGATACCCAATGAAACTGACTGGAGCCTGAACGCCTAACGTCATAACCAGAGTCAGGATACGCAACGAAACTGACCGGAGCCTGAACAATCAACGTAATAACCGGAGTCTGGATACCCAACGAAACTGATCGGAGCCTAAACGCTCAACGTAATAACAGGAGTCTGGATACCCAACAAAATTGACTGGAGCCTGAACGCTCAACGTAATAACCGAAATCTATATACTCAACGAAACTAACCGGAGCCTGAACGCTCAACGTAATAACCGGAGTCTGGATACAAAACGAAATTGACCGGAGCCTGAACGCTCAACGTAATAACCGGAGTCTGGATACCCAATGAAACTGACCGGAGCCTGAATGCTCAACGTAATAATCGGAATCTGGATACCTAACGAAACTAACCGGAGCCTGAACGCTCAACGTAATAACCGGAGTCTTGATACTCAACGAAACTGACCGGAGCCGGAACACTCAACGTAATAACTGGAGTCTGGATGCTCAACGAAAATGACCGGAGCCCGAACGCTCAACATAATAACCGGAGTCTTTATAACCAACGAAACTGACCGGAGCCTTAACGCCTAACGTAATAACCAGAGTCAGGATATGCAACGAAACTGACCGGAGCCTGAACGATCAGCGTAATAACCGGAGTCTGGATACCCAACGAAACTGACCGGAGCCTGAACGCTCAACGTAATAACTGGAGTCTGGATACCCAACAAATTTGACCGGAACCTGAACGCTCAACGTAATAACCGGAATCTGGATACTCAACGAAACTAACCGGAGCCTGAACGCTCAACATAATAACCAGAGTCTGGATACTCAACGAAACTGACTGGAGCCTGAACGATCAACGTAATAACCGGAGTCTGGATACGCAATGAAACTGACCGGAGCCTGAACGATCAATGTAATATTCGGAGTCTGGATACCCAACGAAGCTGACTGGAGCCTGAATGCTCAACGTAATAATTGGAGTCTGGTTACCCAACGAAACTGACCGGAACCTGAACGCTTAACGTAATAACATGAGTCTAGATACCCAACGAAACTGACCGGAGCCTGAACGCCTAACGTAATTACCAGAGTCAGGATACGCAACGAAACTGACCGGAGCCTGAACGATCAACGTAATAACCGGAGTCTGGATACCCAACGAAACTTACCAGAGCCTGAACGCTCAACGTAATAACCGGAGTCTGGATACCCAACGAAACTGATCGGAGCCTAAACGCTCAACGTAATAACAAGAGTCTGGATACCCAAGAAAATTGACCGGAGATTGAACGCTCAACGTAATAACCGGAATCTAGATACTCAACGAAACTAACCGGAGCCTGAACGCTCAACGTAATAACCGGAGTCTGGATACTCAACGAAACTGACTGGAGCCTGAACAATCAACGTAATAACTGGAGTTTAGATACAAAACGAAACTGACCGGAGCCTGAACACTCAACGTAATAACCGGAGTCTAGATACCCAATGAAACTGACCGGAGCCTGAACGCTCAACGTATTAACCGGAATCTCGATACCGAATGATACTAACCGGAGCCTGAATGCTCAACGTAATAATCGGAGTCTTGATACTCAACGAAACTGACCGGAGCCTGAACGCTCAATGTAATAACCGGAGTCTGGATACCCAACGAAACTGACCGGAGCCTGAACGCTCAACGTAATAACCGGAGTCTGGATACCCAACGAAACTGACCAGAGCCTGCTCGCTCAACGTAATAACCGAATTCTGGATACCTAACAAAACTGACCGGAGCCTGAACGTTCAACGTAAAAACCGGAGTCTGGATACCCAACAAAACTGACCAGAGCCTGAACGATCAACTTAATAACCGGAGTCTGGATACCCAATGAAACTGACCGGAGCCTGAACGCTCAACGTAATAACCGGAGACTGGATACCCAACAAAATTGACCGGAACCTGAACGCTCAACGTAATAACCGGAATCTGGATACTCAACGAAACTAACCGGAGCCTGAACGCTCAACGTAATAACCGGAGTCTGGATACTCAACAAAACTGACTAGAGCCTGAACAATCAACATAATAACTGGAGTCTGGATACAAAACAAAACTGACCGGAGCCTGAACGCTCAACGTAATAACCAGAGTCTGGATACCCAAAGAAACTGATCAGAGCCTGAACGCTCAACGTAATAACAGGAATCTCGATACCGAACGAAACTAACCGGAGCTTGAACGCTCAACGTAATAATCGGAGTCTTGATACTCAACGAAACTGACCGGAGCCTGAACGCTCAACGTAATAACCGGAGTCTGGATACCCAACGAAACTGACCGGAGCCTGAACGCTCAACGTAATAACCGGAGTCTGGATACCCAACGAAACTGACCAGAGCCTGCTCGCTCAACGTAATAACCGAAGTCTGGATACCTAACAAAACTGACCGGAGCTTGAACGTTCAACGTAAAAACCGGAGTCTGGATACCCAACAAAACTGACCAGAGCCTGAACGATCAACTTAATAACCGGAGTCTGGATACCCAACGAAACTGACCGGAGCCTGAACGCTCAACGTAATAACCGGAGTCTGGATACCCAACAAAATTGACCGGAACCTGAACGCTCGACGTAATAACCGGAATCTGGATACTCAACGAAACTAACCGGAGCCTGAACGCTCAACGTAATAACCGGAGTCTGGATACTCAACGAAACTGACTGGATCCTGAACAATCAACGTAATAACTAGAGTCTGGATACAAAACAAAACTGACCGGAGCCTGAACGCTCAACCTAATAACCGGAGTCTGGATACCCAATGAAACTGACCGGAGCCTGAACGCTCAACGTAATAATCGGAATCTCGATACCGAACGAAACTAACCGGAGCCTGAACACTCAACGTAATAATCAGAGTCTTGATACTCAACGAAACTGACCGGAGCCTGAACGCTCAACGTAATAACCGGAGTTTGGATACCCAACAAAACTGACCGGAGCCTGAACGCTCAACGTAATAACCGGAGTCTAGATACCCAACGAAACTGACCGGAGCCTGCTCGCTCAACATAATAACCGAAGTCTGGATACCTAACAAAACTGACCGGAGCCTGAACGTTCAACGTAAAAACCAGAGTCTGGATACCCAACAAAACTGACCGGAGCCTGAACGATCAACTTAATAATCGGAGTCTGGATACCCAACGAAACTGACCGGAGCCTGAACGCTCAACGTAATAACCGGAGACTGGATACCCAACAAAATTTACCGGAACCTGAACGCTCAACGTAATAACCGGAATCTGGATACTCAACGAAACTAACCGGAGCCTGAACGCTCAACGTAATAACCGGAGTCTGGATACTCAACAAAACTGACTAGAGCCTGAACAATCAACATAATAACTGGAGTCTGGATACAAAACAAAACTGACCGGAGCCTGAACGCTCAACGTAATAACCAGAGTCTGGATACCCAAAGAAACTGATCAGAGCCTGAACGCTCAACGTAATAACCGGAATCTCGATACCGAATGAAACTAACCGGAGCTTGAACGCTCAACGTAATAATCGGAGTCTTGATACTCAACGAAACTGACCGGAGCCTGAACGCTCAACGAAATAACCGGAGTCTGGATACCCAACGAAACTGACCGGAGCCTGAACGCTCAACGTAATAACCGGAGTCTGGATACCCAACGAAACTGATCGGAGCCTAAATCCTCAACGTAATAACAGGAGTCTAGATACCCAACAAAATTGACCGGAGCCTGAACGCTCAATGTAATAACCGGAATCTGGATACTCAACGAAACTCACCGGAGCCTGAACGCTCAACGTAATAACCGGAGTCTGGATACTCAACGAAACTGACTGGAGTCTGAACAATCAACGTAATAACTGGAGTCTGGATACAAAACGAAACTGACCGGAGCCTGAACGCTAAACGTAATAACCGGAGTCTGGATACCCAATGAAACTGACCGGAGCCTGAACGCTCAACGTAATAACCGGAATCTCGATACCGAACGAAACTAACCGGAGCCTGAATGCTCAACGTAATAATCAGAGTCTTGATACTCAACGAAACTGACCGGAGCCTGAACGCTCAACGTAATAACCGGAGTCTGGATACCCAACAAAATTGACCGGAACCTGAACGCTCGACGTAATAACCGGAATCTGGATACTCAACGAAACTAACCGGAGCCTGAACGCTCAACGTAATAACCGGAGTCTGGATACTCAACGAAACTGACTGGAGCCTGAACAATCAACGTAATAACTGGAGTCTGGATACAAAACGAAACTGACCGGAGCCTGAACGCTCAACCTAATAACCGGAGTCTGGATACCCAATGAAACTGACCGGAGCCTGAACGCTCAACGTAATAACCGGAATCTCGATACCGAACGAAACTAACCGGAGCCTGAACGCTCAACGTAATAATCGGAGTCTTGATACTCAACGAAACTGACCGGAGCCTGAACGCTCAACGTAATAACCTGAGTCTGGATACCCAACAAAACTGACCGGAGCCTGAACGCTCAACGTAATAACCGGAGTCTGGATACCCAACGAAACTGACCGGAGCCTGCTCGCTCATCGTAATAACCGAAGTCTGGATACCTAACAAAACTGACCGGAGCCTGAACGTTCAACGTAAAAACCGGAGTCTGGATACCCAACAAAACTGACCGGAGCCTGAACGATCAACTTAATAACCGGAGTCTGGATACCCAACGAAACTGACCGGAGCCTGAACGCTCAACGTAATAACCGGAGACTGGATACCCAACAAAATTGACTGGAACCTGAACGCTCAACGTAATAACCGGAATCTCGATACCGAACGAAACTAACCGGAGCTTGAACGCTCAACGTAATAATCGGAGTCTTGATACTCAACGAAACTGACCGGAGCCTGAACGCTCAATGTAATAACCGGAGTCTGGATACCCAACGAAACTGACCGGAGCCTGAACGCTCAACGTAATAACCGGAGTCTGGATACCCAACGAAACTGGTCGGAGCCTAAATCCTCAACGTAATAATAGGAGTCTAGATACCCAACGAAATTGACCGGAGCCTGAACGCTCAATGTAATAACCGGAATCTGGATACTCAACGAAACTCACCGGAGCCTGAACGCTCAACGTAATAACCGGAGTCTGGATACTCAACGAAACTGACTGGAGTCTGAACAATCAACGTAATAACTGGAGTCTGGATACAAAACGAAACTGACCGGAGCCTGAACGCTCAACGTAATAACCGGAGTCTGGATACCCAATGAAACTGACCGGAGCCTGAACGCTCAACGTAATAACCGGAATCTCGATACCGAACGAAACTAACCGGAGCCTGAATTCTCAACGTAATAATCGGAGTCTTGATACTCAACGAAACTGACCGGAGCCTGAACGCTCAAAGTAATAACCGGAGTCTGGATACCCAACGAAACTGACCGGAGCCTGAACGCTCAACGTAATAACCGGAGTCTGGATACCCAACGAAACTGACCGGAGCCTGAACGCTCAACGTAATAACCGGAGTCTGGATACCCAACAAAATTGACCGGAACCTGAACGCTCGACGTAATAACCGGAATCTGGATACTCAACGAAACTAACCGGAGCCTGAACGCTCAACGTAATAACCGGAGTCTGGATACTCAACGAAACTGACTGGAGCCTGAACAATCAACGTAATAACTGGAGTCTGGATACAAAATGAAACTGACCGGAGCCTGAACGCTCAACCTAATAACCGGAGTCTGGATACCCAATGAAACTGACCGGAGCCTGAACGCTCAACGTAATAACCAGAATCTCGATACCGAACGAAACTAACCGGAGCCTGAACGCTCAACGTAATAATCGGAGTCTTGATACTCAACGAAATTGACCGGAGCCTGAACGCTCAACGTAATAACCTGAGTCTGGATACCCAACAAAACTGACCGGAGCCTGAACGCTCAACGTAATAACCGGAGTCTGGATACCCAACGAAACTGACCGGAGCCTGCTCGCTCAATGTAATAACCGAAGTCTGGATACCTAACAAAACTGACCGGAGCCTGAACGTTCAACGTAAAAACCGGAGTCTGGATACCCAACAAAACTGACCGGAGCCTGAACGATCAACTTAATAACCGGAGTCTGGATACCCAACGAAACTGACCGGAGCCTGAACGCTCAACCTAATAACCGGAGACTGGATACCCAACAAAATTGACTGGAACCTGAACGCTCAACGTAATAACCGGAATCTGGATACTCAACGAAACTAACCGGAGCCTGAACGCTCAACGTAATAACCGGAGTCTGGATACTCAACGAAACTAAGTGGAGCCTGAACAATCAACGTAATAACTGGAGTCTGGATACAAAACGAAACTGACCGGACCCTGATTACTCAACGTAATAACCGGAGTCTGGATACCCAAAGAAACTGACCAGAGCCTGAACGCTCAACGTAATAACCGGAATCTCGATACAGAACGAAACTAACCGGAGCCTGAACGCTCAACGTAATAATCGGAGTCTTTATATTCAACGAAACTGACCGGAGCCTGAACGCTCAACGTAATAACCGGAGTCTGGATACCCAACGAAACTGACCGGAGCCTGAACGCTCAACGTAATAATCGGAGTCTTTATATTCAACGAAACTGATCGGAGCCTGAACGCTCAACGTAATAACCGGAGTCTGGATACCCAACGAAACTGACCGGAGCCTGAACGCTCAACGTAATAACCGGAATCTAGATACTCAACGAAACTTACCGGAGCCTGAACGCTCAACGTAATAACCGGAGTCTGGATACTCAACGAAACTGACTAGAGCCTGAACAATCAACGTAATAACTGGAGTTTAGATACAAAACGAAACTGACCGGAGCCTGAACACTCAACGTAATAACCGGAGTCTAGATACCCAATGAAACTGACCGGAGCCTGAACGCTCAACGTATTAACCGGAATCTCGATACCGAATGATACTAACCAGAGCCTGAATGCTCAACGTAATAATCGGAGTCTTGATACTCAACGAAACTGACCGGAGCCTGAACGCTCAACGTAATAACCGGAGTCTGGATACCCAACGAAACTGACCGGAGCCTGAACGCTCAACGTAATAACCGGAGTCTGGATACCCAACGAAACTGACCAGAGCCTGCTCGCTCAACGTAATAACCGAAGTCTGGATACCTAACAAAACTGACCGGAGCCTGAACGTTCAACGTAAAAACCGGAGTCTGGATACCCAACAAAACTGACCAGAGCCTGAACGATCAACTTAATAACCGGAGTCTGGATACCCAACGAAACTGACCGGAGCCTGAACGCTCAACGTAATAACCGGAGTCTGGATACCCAACAAAATTGACCGGAACCTGAACGCTCGACGTAATAACCGGAATCTGGATACTCAACGAAACTAACCGGAGCCTGAACGCTCAACGTAATAACCGGAGTCTGGATACTCAACGAAACTGACTGGATCCTGAACAATCAACGTAATAACTAGAGTCTGGATACAAAACGAAACTGACCGGAGGCTGAACGCTCAACCTAATAACCGGAGTCTGGATACCCAATGAAACTGACCGGAGCCTGAACGCTCAACGTAATAACCTGAATCTCGATACCGAACGAAACTAACCGGAGCCTGAACACTCAACGTAATAATCAGAGTCTTGATACTCAACGAAACTGACCGGAGCCTGAACGCTCAACGTAATAACCGGAGTCTGGATACCCAACAAAACTGACCGGAGCCTGAACGCTCAACGTAATAACCGGAGTCTAGATACCCAACGAAACTGACCGGAGCCTGCTCGCTCAACATAATAACCGAAGTCTGGATACCTAACAAAACTGACCGGAGCCTGAACGTTCAACGTAAAAACCGGAGTCTGGATACCCAACAAAACTGACCGGAGCCTGAACGATCAACTTAATAACCGGAGTCTGGATACCCAACGAAACTGACCGGAGCCTGAACGCTTAACGTAATAACCGGAGACTGGATACCCAACAAAATTGACCGGAACCTGAACGCTCAACGTAATAACCGGAATCTGGATACTCAACGAAACTAACCGGAGCCTGAACGCTCAACGTAATAACCGGAGTCTGGATACTCAACAAAACTGACTAGAGCCTGAACAATCAACATAATAACTGGAGTCTGGATACAAAACAAAACTGACCGGAGCCTGAACGCTCAACGTAATAACCAGAGTCTGGATACCCAAAGAAACTGATCAGAGCCTGAACGCTCAACGTAATAACCGGAATCTCGATACCGAACGAAACTAACCGGAGCTTGAACGCTCAACGTAATAATCGGAGTCTTGATACTCAACGAAACTGACCGGAGCCTGAACGCTCAACGTAATAACCGGAGTCTGGATACCCAACGAAACTGATCGGAGCCTAAATCCTCAACGTAATAACAGGAGTCTAGATACCCAACAAAATTGACCGGAGCCTGAACGCTCAATGTAATAACCGGAATCTGGATACTCAACGAAACTCACCGGAGCCTGAACGCTCAACGTAATAACCGGAGTCTGGATACTCAACGAAACTGACTAGAGTCTGAACAATCAACGTAATAACTGGAGTCTGGATACAAAACGAAACTGACCGGAGCCTGAACGCTAAACGTAATAACCGGAGTCTGGATACCCAATGAAACTGACCGGAGCCTGAACGCTCAACGTAATAACCGGAATCTCGATACCGAATGAAACTAACCGGAGCCTGAATGCTCAACGTAATAATCGGAGTCTTGATACTCAACGAAAATGACCGGAGCCTGAACGCTCAACGTAATAACCGGAGTCTGGATACCCAACGAAACTGACCGGAGCCTGAACGCTCAACGTAATAACCGGAGTCTGGATACCCAACGAAACTGACCGGAGCCTGAACGCTCAACGTAATAACCGGAGTCTGGATACCCAACAAAATTGACCGGAACCTGAATGCTCGACGTAATAACCGGAATCTGGATACTCAACGAAACTAACCGGAGCCTGAACGCTCAACGTAATAACCGGAGTCTGGATACTCAACGAAACTGACTGGAGCCTGAACAATCAACGTAATAACTGGAGTCTGGATACAAAACAAAACTGACCGGAGCCTGAACGCTCAACCTAATAACCGGAGTCTGGATACCCAATGAAACTGACCGGAGCCTGAACGCTCAACGTAATAACCGGAATCTCGATACCGAACGAAACTAACCGGAGCCTGAACGCTCAACGTAATAATCGGAGTCTTGATACTCAACGAAACTGACCGGAGCCTGAACGCTCAACGTAATAACCTGAGTCTGGATACCCAACAAAACTGACCGGAGCCTGAACGCTCAACGTAATAACCGGAGTCTGGATACCCAACGAAACTGACCGGAGCCTGCTCGCTCAACGTAATAACCGAAGTCTGGATACCTAACAAAACTGACCGGAGCCTGAACGTTCAACGTAAAAACCGGAGTCTGGATACCCAACAAAATTGAACGGAGCCTGAACGATCAACTTAATAACCGGAGTCTGGATACCCAACGAAACTGACCGGAGCCTGAACGCTCAACGTAATAACCGGAGACTGGATACCCAACAAAATTGACTGGAACCTGAACGCTCAACGTAATAACCGGAATCTCGATACCGAACGAAACTAACCGGAGCTTGAACGCTCAACGTAATAATCGGAGTCTTGATACTCAACGAAACTGAGCGGAGCCTGAACGCTCAACGTAATAACCGGAGTCTGGATACCCAACGAAACTGACCGGAGCCTGAACGCTCAACGTAATAACCGGAGTCTGGATACCCAACGAAACTGATCGGAGCCTAAATCCTCAACGTAATAACAGGAGTCTAGATACCAAACAAAATTGACCGGAGCCTGAACGCTCAATGTAATAATCGGAATCTGGATACTCAACGAAACTCACCGGAGCCTGAACGCTCAACGTAATAACCGGAGTCTGGATACTCAAAGAAACTGACTGGAGTCTGAATATTCAACGTAATAACTGGAGTCTGGATACAAAACGAAACTGACCGGAGCCTGAACGCTCAACGTAATAACCGGAGTCTGGATACCCAATGAAACTGACCGGAGCCTGAACGCTCAACGTAATAACCGGAATCTCGATACCAAACGAAACTAACCGGAGCCTGAATGCTCAACGTAATAATCGGAGTCTTGATACTCAACGAAACTGACCGGAGCCTGAACGCTCAACGTAATAACCGGAGTCTGGATACCCAACGAAACTGACCAGAGCCTGAACGCTCAACGTAATAACCGGAGTCTGGATACCCAACAAAATTGACCGGAACCTGAACGCTCGACGTAATAACCGGAATCTGGATACTCAACGAAACTAACCGGAGCCTGAACGCTCAACGTAATAACCGGAGTCTGGATACTCAACGAAACTGACTGGAGCCTGAACAATCAACGTAATAACTGGAGTCTGGATACAAAACGAAACTGACCGGAGCCTGAACGCTCAACCTAATAACCGGAGTCTGGATACCCAATGAAACTGACCGGAGCCTGAACGCTCAACGTAATAACCGGAATCTCGATACCGAACGAAACTAACCGGAGCCTGAACGCTCAACGTAATAATCGGAGTCTTGATACTCAACGAAATTGACCGGAGCCTGAACGCTCAACGTAATAACCTGAGTCTGGATACCCAACAAAACTGACCGGAGCCTGAACGCTCAACGTAATAACCGGAGTCTGGATACCCAACGAAACTGACCGGAGCCTGCTCGCTCAACGTAATAACCGAAGTCTAGATACCTAACAAAACTGACCGGAGCCTGAACGTTCAACGTAAAAACCGGAGTCTGGATACCGAACAAAACTGACCGGAGCCTGAACGATCAACTTAATAACCGGAGTCTGGATACCCAACGAAACTGACCGGAGCCTGAACGCTCAACGTAATAACCAGAGACTGGATACCCAACAAAATTGACTGGAACCTGAACACTCAACGTAATAACCGGAATCTGGATACTCAACGAAACTAACCGGAGCCTGAACGCTCAACGTAATAACCGAAGTCTGGATACTCAACGAAACTGACTGGAGCCTGAACAATCAACGTAATAACTGGAGTCTGGATACAAAACGAAACTGACCGGACCCTGATTGCTCAACGTAATAACCGGAGTCTGGATACCCA
Organism: Lathyrus sativus; assembly: GCA_963859935.3. NCBI lineage: Eukaryota > Viridiplantae > Streptophyta > Magnoliopsida > Fabales > Fabaceae > Lathyrus > Lathyrus sativus. The sequence continues at coordinate 591,304 of CAWUDS030000639.1, forward strand.
AAGAAACTGACCGGAGCCTGAACGATCAACGTAATAACCGGAATCTCGATACCGAACGAAACTAACCGGAGCCTGAACGCTCAACGTAATAATCGGAGTCTTTATATTCAACGAAACTGACCGGAGCCTGAACGCTCAACGTAATAACCGGAGTCTGGATACCCAACGAAACTGACCGGAGCCTGAACGCTCAACGTAATAACGGGAGTCTGGATACCCAAAGAAATTGATCGGAGCCTAAACGCTCAACGTAATAACAGGAGTCTGGATACCCAACAAAATTGACGAGAGCCTGAACGCTCAACGTAATAACCGGAATCTGGATATTCAACGAAACTCACCGGAGCCTGAACGCTCAACGTAATAACCGGAGTCTGGATACTCAACAAAACTGACTGGAGCCTGAACAATCAACGTAATAACTGGAGTCTGGATACCCAACGAAACTGACCGGAGCCTGAACGCTCAACGTAATAACCGGAGTCTGGATACCCAATGAAACTGACCGGAGCCTGAACGCTCAACGTAATAACCGGAATCTCGATACCGAACGAAACTAACTGGAGCCTGAATGCTCAACGTAATAATCGGAGTCTTGATACTCAATGAAACTGACCGGAGCCTGAACGCTCAACGTAATAACCGGAGTCTAGATACCCTACGAAACTGATTAGAGCCTGAACGCTCAACGTAATAACCGGAGTCTGGATACCCAACGAAACTGACCGGAGCCTGCTCGCTCAACGTAATAACCGAAGTTTGGATACCTAACAAAACTGACCGGAGCCTGAACGTTCAACGTAAAAACCGGAGTCTGGATACCCAACAAAACTGACCGGAGCCTGAACGATCAACTTAATAATCGGAGTCTGGATACCCAACGAAACTGACCGGAGCCTGAACGCTCAACGTAATAACCGGAGTTTGGATACCCAACAAAATTGACCGGAACCTGAACGCTCAACGTAATATTCGGAATCTGGATACTCAACGAAACTAACCGGAGCCTGAACGCTCAACGTAATAACCGGAGTCTGGATACTAAACGAAACTGACTGGAGCCTGAATAATCAACGTAATAACCGGAGTCTTGATACTCAACGAAACTGACCGGAGCCTGAACGCTCAACGTAATAACCGGAGTCTGGATACCCAACGAAACTGACCGGAGCCTGAACGCTCAACGTAATAACCGGAGTCTGGATACCCAACAAAATTGACCGGAACCTGAACGCTCGACGTAATAACCGGAATCTGGATACTCAACGAAACTAACCGGAGCCTGAACGCTCAACGTAATAACCGGAGTCTGGATACTCAACGAAACTGACTGGAGCCTGAATAATCAACGTAATAACCGGAGTCTTGATACTCAACGAAATTGACCGGAGCCTGAACGCTCAACGTAATAACCTGAGTCTGGATACCCAACAAAACTGACCGGAGCCTGAACGCTCAACGTAATAACCGGAGTCTGGATACCCAACGAAACTGACCGGAGCCTGCTCGCTCAACGTAATAACCGAAGTCTGGATACCTAACAAAACTGACCGGAGCCTGAACGTTCAACGTAAAAACCGGAGTCTGGATACCCAACAAAACTGACCGGAGCCTGAACGATCAACTTAATAACCGGAGTCTGGATACCCAACGAAACTGACCGGAGCCTGAACGCTCAACGTAATAACCAGAGACTGGATACCCAACAAAATTGACTGGAACCTGAACGCTCAACGTAATAACCGGAATCTGGATACTCAACGAAACTAACCGGAGCCTGAACGCTCAACGTAATAACCGAAGTCTGGATACTCAACGAAACTGACTGGAGCCTGAACAATCAACGTAATAACTGGAGTCTGGATACAAAACGAAACTGACCGGACCCTGATTGCTCAACGTAATAACCGGAGTCTGGATACCCAAAGAAACTGACCGGAGCCTGAACGCTCAACGTAATAACCGGAATCTCGATACCGAACAAAACTAACCGGAGCCTGAACGCTCAACGTAATAATCGGAGTCTTTATATTCAACGAAACTGACCGGAGCCTGAACGCTCAACGTAATAACCGGAGTCTGGATACCCAACGAAACTGACCGGAGCCTGAACGCTCAACGTAATAACTGGAGTCTGGATACCCAAAGAAATTGATCGGAGCCTAAACGCTCAACGTAATAACAGGAGTCTGGATACCCAACAAAATTGACGAGAGCCTGAACGCTCAACGTAATAACCGGAATCTGGATATTCAACGAAACTCACCGGAGCCTGAACGCTCAACGTAATAACCGGAGTCTGGATACTCAACAAAACTGACTGGAGCCTGAACAATCAACGTAATAACTGGAGTCTGGATACCCAACGAAACTGACCGGAGCCTGAACGCTCAACGTAATAACCGGAGTCTGGATACCCAATGAAACTGACCGGAGCCTGAACGCTCAACGTAATAACCGGAATCTCGATACCGAACGAAACTAACTGGAGCCTGAATGCTCAACGTAATAATCGGAGTCTTGATACTCAATGAAACTGACCGGAGCCTGAACGCTCAACGTAATAACCGGAGTCTAGATACCCAACGAAACTGATCAGAGCCTGAACGCTCAACGTAATAACCGGAGTCTGGATACCCAACGAAACTGACCGGAGCCTGCTCGCTCAACGTAATAACCGAAGTTTGGATACCTAACAAAACTGACCGGAGCCTGAACGTTCAACGTAAAAACCGGAGTCTGGATACCCAACAAAACTGACCGGAGCCTGAACGATCAACTTAATAATCGGAGTCTGGATACCCAACGAAACTGACTGGAGCCTGAACGCTCAACGTAATAACCGGAGTTTGGATACCCAACAAAATTGACCGGAACCTGAACGCTCAACGTAATATTCGGAATCTGGATACTCAACGAAACTAACCGGAGCCTGAACGCTCAACGTAATAACCGGAGTCTGGATACTCAACGAAACTGACTGGAGCCTGAATAATCAACGTAATAACTAGAGTCTGGATACAAAACAAAACTGACCGGAGCCTGAATGCTCAACGTAATAACCGGAGTCTGGATACCCAATGAAACTGATCGGAGCCTGAACGCTCAACGTAATAACCGGAATCTCGATACCGAACGAAACTAAGCGGAGCCTGAACGCTCAACGTAATAATCGGAGTCTTGATACTCAACGAAACTGACCGGAGCCTGAACGCTCAACGTAATAACCGGAGTCTGGATACCCAACGAAACTGACCGGAGCCTGAACGCTCAACGTAATAACCGGAGTCTGGATACCCAACGAAACTGACCGGAGCCTGAACGTTCAACATAATAACAGGAGTCTGGATACCCAACAAAATCGACCGGAGCCTGAACGCTCAACGTAATAACCGGAATTCTGGATACTCAACGAAACTAACTGGAGCCTGAACGCTCAACGTAATAACCGGAGTCTGGATACTCAACAAAACTGACTGGAGCCTGAACAATCAACGTAATAACTGGAGTCTAGATACAAAACGAAACTGACCGGAGCTTGAACGCTCAACGTAATAACCGGAGTCTAGATACCCAATGAAACTGACCGGAGCCTGAACGCTCAACGTAATAACCGGAATCTCGGTACCTAACGAAACTAACCAGAGCCTGAACATTCAACGTAATAATCGGAGTCTTGATACTCAACGAAACTGACCGGAGCCTGAACGCTCAACGTAATAACCGGAGTCTGGATACCCAACGAAAATGACCGGAGCTTGAACGCTCAACGTAATAACCGGAGTCTGGATACCCAACGAAACTGACCGGAGCCTGCTCGCTCAACGTAATAACCGAAGTCTGGATACCTAACAAAACTGACTGGAGCCTGAACGTTCAACGTAAAAACCGGAGTCTGGATACCCAACAAAACTGACCGGAGCCTGAACGATCAACTTAATAACCGGAGTCTGGATACCCAACGAAACTGACCGGAGCCTGAACGCTCAACGTAATAACCGGAGTCTGGATACCCAACAAAATTGACCGGAACCTGAACGCTCAACGTAATAACCGGAATCTGGATACTCAACGAAACTAACCGGAGCCTGAACGCTCAACATAATAACCGGAGTCTGGATACTCAACGAAACGGACTGGAGCCTAAACAATCAACGTAATAACTGGAGTCTGGATACAAAACGAAACTGACCGGAGCCTGAACGCTCAACGTAATAACCGGAGTCTGGATACCCAATGAAACTGACCAGAGCCTGAACGCTCAACGTAATAACCGGAATCTCGATACCCAACGAAACTAACCAGAGCCTATTCAACGTAATAATCGGAGTCTTGATACTCAACGAAACTGACCGGAACCTGAACGCTCAACGTAATAACCGGAGTCTGGATACCCAACGAAACTGACCGGAGCTTGAACGCTCAACGTAATAACCGGAGTCTGGACACCCAACGAAACTGACCGGAGCCTGCTCGCTCAACGTAATAACCGAAGTCTGGATACCTAACAAAACTGACCGGAGCCTGAACGTTCAACGTAAAAACCGGAGTCTGGATACCCAACAAAACTGACCGGAGCCTAAACGATCAACTTAATAACCGGAGTCTGGATACCCAACGAAACTGACCGGAGCCTGAACGCTCAACGTAATAACCGGAGTCTGGATACCCAACAAAATTGACCGGAACCTAAATGCTCAACATAATAACCGGAATCTGGATACTCAACGAAACTAACCGGAGCCTGAACGCTCAACGTAATAACCGGAGTCTGGATACTCAACGAAACTGACCGGAGCCTGAACGTTCAACGTAATAACCGGAATCTCGATACCGAACGAAACTAACCGGCGCCTGAACGCTCAACGTAATAATCGGAGTCTTGATACTCAACGAAACTGACCGGAGCCTGAACGCTCAACGTAATAACCGGAGTCTGGATACCCAACGAAACTGACCGGAGCCTGAACGCTCAACGTAATAACCGGAGTCTGGATACCCAACGAAACTGACCGGAGCCTGCTCGCTCAACGTAATAACCGAAGTCTGGATACCTAACAAAACTAACCGAAGCCTGAACATTCAACGTAAAAACCGGAGTCTGGATACCCAACAAAACTGACCGGAGCCTGAACGATCAACTTAATAACCGGAGTCTGGATACCCAACGAAACTGACCGGAGCCTGAACGCTCAACGTAATAACCGGAGTCTGGATACCCAACAAAATTGACCGGAACCTGAACGCTCAACCTAATAACCGGAATCTGGATACTTAACGAAACTAACCGGAGCCTGAACGCTCAACGTAATAACCGGAGTCTGGATACTCAACGAAACTGACTGGAGCCTAAACAATCAACGTAATAACTAGAGTCTGGATACAAAACGAAACTGACCGGAGCCTGAACGCTCAACGTAATAACCGGAGTCTGGATACCCAATGAAACTGACCGGAGCCTGAACGCTCAACGTAATAATCGGAATCTCGATACCGAACGAAACTAACCGGAGCCTGAACGCTCAACGTAATAACCGGAGTCTGGATACCCAACGAAACTGATCGGAGCCTAAACGCTCAACGTAATAACAGGAGTCTGGATACCCAACAAAATTGATCGGAGCCTGAACGCTCAACATAATAACCGGAATCTGGATACTCAACGAAACTAACCGGAGCCTGAACGCTCAACGTAATAACCGGAGTCTGGATACTCAACGAAACTGACTGGAGCCTGAACAATCAACTTAATAACTAGAGTCTGGATACAAAATGAAACTGACCGGAGCCTAAACGCTCAACGTAATAACCGGAGTCTGGATACCCAATGATACTGACCGGGGCCTGAACGCTCAACGTAATAACCGGAATCTCGATACCGAACGAAACTAACCGGAGCCTGAACGCTCAACGTAATAACCGGAGTCTGGATACCCAACGAAACTGATCGGAGCCTAAACGCTCAACGTAATAACAGGAGTCTGGATACCCAACAAAATTGACCGGAGCCTGAACGCTCAATGTAATAACCGGAATCTGGATACTCAACGAAACTAACCGGAGCCTGAACGCTCAACCTAATAACCGGAGTCTGGATACTCAACGAAACTGACTGGAGCCTGAACAATCAACGTAATAACTGGAGTCTGGATACAAAACGAAACTGACCGGACCCTGAACGCTCAACGTAATAACCGGTGTCTGGATACCCAACGAAACTGACCGGAGCCTGAATGCTCAACGTAATAACCGGAATCTCGATACCGAACGAAACTAACCGGAGCCTGAACGTTCAACGTAAAAACCGGAGTCTGGATACCCAACAAAACTGACCGGAGCCTGAACGATCAACTTAATAACCGGAGTCTGGATACCCAACGAAACTGACAGGAGCCTGAACGCTCAACGTAATAACCGAAGTCTGGATACCCAACAAAATTGACCGGAACCTGAACGCTCGACGTAATAACCAGAATCTGGATACTCAACGAAACTAACCAGAGCCTGAACGCTCAACGTAATAACCGGAGTCTGGATACTCAACGAAACTGACTGGAGCCTGAACAATCAACGTAATAACTGGAGTCTGGATAAAAACGAAACTGACCGGAGCCTGAACGCTCAACCTAATAACCAGAGTCTGGATACCCAATGAAACTGACCAGAGCCTGAACGCTCAACGTAATAATCAGAGTCTTGATACTCAACAAAACTGACCGGAGCCTGAACGCTCAACGTAATAACCGGAGTCTGGATACCCAACAAAACTGACCGGAGCCTGAACGCTCAACGTAATAACCGGAGTCTGGATACCCAACAAAACTGACCGGAGCCTGATCGCTCAACGTAATAACCGAAGTCTGGATACCTAACAAAACTGACCGGAGCCTGAACGTTCAACGTAAAAACCGGAGTCTGGATACCCAACAAAACTGATCGGAGCCTGAACGATCAACTTAATAACCGGTGTCTGGATACCCAACGAAACTGACCGGAGCTTGAACGCTCAACGTAATAACCGGAGACTGGATACCCAACAAAATTGACCGGAACCTGAACGCTCAACGTAATAACCGGATTCTGGATACTCAACGAAACTAACCGGAGCCTGAACGCTCAACGTAATAACCGAAGTCTGGATACTCAACGAAACTGACTAGAGCCTGAACAATCAACGTAATAACTGATGTCTGGGTACAAAACGAAACTGACCGGAGCCTGAACGCTCAACGTAATAACCGGAGTCTGGATACCCAAAGAAACTGACTGGAGCCTGAACGCTCAACGTAATAACCGGAATCTCTATACCGAACGAAACTAACCGGAGCCTGAACGCTCAACGTAATAACCGGAGTCTGGATACCCAACAAAATTGACCGGAACCTGAACGCTCAACGTAATAACCGGACTCTGGATACTCAACGAAACTAACCGGAGCCTGAACGCTCAACATAATAACCAGAGTCTGGATACTCAACGAAACTGACTGGAGCCTGAACGATCAACGTAATAACCGGAGTCTGGATACGCAACCAAACTGACCGGAGCCTGAACGATCAATATAATATTCGGAGTCTGGATACCCAACGAAGCTGACTGGAGCCTGAACGCTCAACGTAATAATCGGAGTCTGGTTACCCAACGAAACTGACCGGAACCTGAACGCTTAACGTAATAACCGGAGTCTAGATACCCAACGAAACTGACCGGAGCCTGAACTCCTAATGTAATTACCAGAGTCAGGATACGCAACGAAACTGATCGGAGCCTGAACGATCAACGTAATAACCGGAGTCTGGATACCCAACGAAACTGACCAGAGCCTGAACGCTCAACGTAATAACAGGAGTCTGGATACCAAACAAAATTGACCGGAGCCTGAACGCTCAACGTAATAACCGGAATCTGGATACTCAACGAAACTAACCGGAGCCTGAACGCTCAACGTAATAACCGGAGTCTGGATACTCAACGAAACTGACTGGAGCCTAAACAATCAACGTAATAACTAGAGTCTGGATACAAAACGAAACTGACCGGAGCCTGAACGCTCAACGTAATAACCGGAGTCTGGATACCCAATGAAACTGACCGGAGCCTGAACGCTCAACGTAATAATCGGAATCTCGATACCGAACGAAACTAACCGGAGCCTGAACGCTCAACGTAATAACCGGAGTCTGGATACCCAACGAAACTGATCGGAGCCTAAACGCTCAACGTAATAACAGGAGTCTGGATACCCAACAAAATTGATCGGAGCCTGAACGCTCAACATAATAACCGGAATCTGGATACTCAACGAAACTAACCGGAGCCTGAACGCTCAACGTAATAACCGGAGTCTGGATACTCAACGAAACTGACTGGAGCCTGAACAATCAACTTAATAACTAGAGTCTGGATACAAAATGAAACTGACCGGAGCCTAAACGCTCAACGTAATAACCGGAGTCTGGATACCCAATGATACTAACCGGGGCCTGAACGCTCAACGTAATAACCGGAATCTCGATACCGAACGAAACTAACCGGAGCCCGAACGCTCAACGTAATAACCGGAGTCTGGATACCCAACGAAACTGATCGGAGCCTAAACGCTCAACGTAATAACAGGAGTCTGGATACCCAACAAAATTGACCGGAGCCTGAACGCTCAATGTAATAACCGGAATCTGGATACACAACGAAACTAACCGGAGCCTGAACGCTCAACGTAATAACCGGAGTCTGGATACTCAACGAAACTGACTGGAGCCTGAACAATCAACGTAATAACTGGAGTCTGGATACAAAACGAAACTGACCGGACCCTGAACGCTCAACGTAATAACCGGTGTCTGGATACCCAACGAAACTGACCGGAGCCTGAATGCTCAACGTAATAACCGGAATCTCGATACCGAACGAAACTAACCGAAGCCTGAACGTTCAACGTAAAAACCGGAGTCTGGATACCCAACAAAACTGACCGGAGCCTGAACGATCAACTTAATAACCGGAGTCTGGATACCCAACGAAACTGACAGGAGCCTGAATGCTCAACGTAATAACCGAAGTCTGGATACCCAACAAAATTGATCGGAACCTGAACGCTCGACGTAATAACCAGAATCTGGATACTCAACGAAACTAACCAGAGCCTGAACGCTCAACGTAATAACCGGAGTCTGGATACTCAACGAAACTGACTGGAGCCTGAACAATCAACGTAATAACTGGAGTCTGGATAAAAACGAAACTGACCGGAGCCTGAACGCTCAACCTAATAACCAGAGTCTGGATACACAATGAAACTGACCAGAGCCTGAACGCTCAACGTAATAATCAGAGTCTTGATACTCAACAAAACTGACCGGAGCCTGAACGCTCAACGTAATAACCGGAGTCTGGATACCCAACAAAACTGACTGGAGCCTGAAAGCTCAACGTAATAACCGGAGTCTGGATACCCAACGAAACTGACCGGAGCCTGATCGCTCAACGTAATAACCGAAGTCTGGATACCTAACAAAACTGACCGGAGCCTGAATGTTCAACGTAAAAACCGGAGTCTGGATACCCAACAAAACTGATCGGAGCCTGAACGATCAACTTAATAACCGGTGTCTGGATACCCAACGAAACTGACCGGAGCTTGAACGCTCAACGTAATAACCGGAGACTCGATACCCAACAAAATTGACCGGAACCTGAACGCTCAACGTAATAACCGGATTCTGGATACTCAACGAAACTAACCGGAGCCTGAACGCTCAACGTAATAACCGAAGTCTGGATACTCAACGAAACTGACTAGAGCCTGAACAATCAACGTAATAACTGAAGTCTGGATACAAAACGAAACTGACCGGAGCCTGAACGCTCAACGTAATAACCGGAGTCTGGATACCCAAAGAAACTGACCGGAGCCTGAACGCTCAACGTAATAACCGGAATCTCTATACCGAACGAAACTAACCGGAGCCTGAACGCTCAACGTAATAACCGGAGTCTGGATACCCAACAAAATTGACCGGAACCTGAACGCTCAACGTAATAACCGGAATCTGGATACTCAACGAAACTAACCGGAGCCTGAACGCTCAACATAATAACCAGAGTCTGGATACTCAACGAAACTGACTGGAGCCTGAATGATCAACGTAATAACCGGAGTCTGGATACGCAACCAAACTGACCGGAGCCTGAACGATCAATATAATATTCGGAGTCTGGATACCCAACGAAGCTGACTGGAGCCTGAACAATCAACGTAATAACTGAAGTCTGGATACAAAACGAAACTGACCGGAACCTGAACGCTCAACGTAATAACCGGAGTCTAGATACCCAACGAAACTGACCGGAGCCTGAACGCTCAACGTAATAACCGGAATCTCTATACCGAACGAAACTAACCGGAGCCTGAACGCTCAACGTAATAACCGGAGTCTGGATACCCAACAAAATTGACCGGAACCTGAACGCTCAACGTAATAACCGGAATCTGGATACTCAACGAAACTAACCGGAGCCTGAACGCTCAACATAATAACCAGAGTCTGGATACTCAACGAAACTGACTGGAGCCTGAACGATCAACGTAATAACCGGAGTCTGGATACGCAACCAAACTGACCGGAGCCTGAACGATCAATATAATATTCGGAGTCTGGATACCCAACGAAGCTGACTGGAGCCTGAACGCTCAACGTAATAATCGGAGTCTGGTTACCCAACGAAACTGACCGGAACCTGAACGCTTAACGTAATAACCGGAGTCTAGATACCCAACAAAACTGACCGGAACCTGAACGCTTAACGTAATAACCTGAACTCCTAATGTAATTACCAGAGTCAGGATACGCAACGAAACTGATCGGAGCCTGAACGATCAACGTAATAACCGGAATCTGGATACCCAACGAAACTGACCAGATCCTGAACGCTCAACATAATAACAGGAGTCTGGATACCCAACAAAATTGACCGGAGCCTGAACGCTCAACGTAATAACCGGAATCTGGATACTCAACGAAACTAACCGGAGCCTGAACGCTCAACGTAATAACCAGAGTCTGGATACTCAACGAAACTAACTGGAGCCTGAACAATCAACGTAATAACTGGAGTCTGGATATAAAACGAAACTGACCGGAGCCTGAACGCTCAACGTAATAACCGAAGTCTAGATACCCAATGAAATTGACCGGAGCCTGAACGCTCAACGTAATAACCGGAATCTCGATACCGAACGAAACTAACCGGAGCCTGAACGCTCAACGTAATAATCGGAGTCTTGATACTCAACGAAACTGACCGGAGCCTGAATGCTCAACGTAATAACCGGAGTCTGGATACCCAACGAAACTGACCGGAGCCTGAATGCTCAACGTAATAACCGGAGTCTGGATACCCAACGAAACTGACCAGAGACTGCTCGCTCAACGTAATAACCGAAGTCTGGATACCTAACAAAACTGACCGGAGCCTGAACGTTCAACGTAAAAACCGGAGTCTGGATACCCAACAAAAATGACCGGAGCCTGAACGATCAACTTAATAACCGGAGTCTGGATACCCAACGAAACTGACAGGAGCCTGAACGCTCAACGTAATAACCGGAGTCTGGATACCCAACAAAATTGACCGGAACCTAAACGCTCGACGTAATAACCGGAATCTGGATACTCAACGAAACTAACCGGAGCCTGAACGCTCAACGTAATAACCGGAGTCTGGATACTCAACGAAACTGACTGGAACCTGAACAATCAACGTAATAACTGGAGTCTGGATACAAAACGAAACTGACCGGAGCCTGAACGCTCAACCTAATAACCGGAGTCTGGATACCCAATGAAACTGACCAGAGCCTGAACGCTCAACGTATTAACCAGAATCTCGATACCGAACGAAACTAACCGGAGCCTGAACGCTCAACGTAATAATCGGAGTCTTGATACTCAACGAAACTGACCGGAGCCTGAACGCTCAACGTAATAACCGGAGTCTGGATACCCAACAAAACTGACCGGAGCCTGAACGCTCAACGTAATAATCGGAGTCTGGATACCCAACGAAACTGACCGGAGCCTGATCGCTCAACGTAATAACCGAAGTCTGGATACCTAACAAAACTGACCGGAGCCTGAACGTTCAACGTAAAAACCGGAGTCTGGATACCCAACAAAACTGATCGGAGCCTGAACGATCAACTTAATAACCGGTGTCTGGATACCCAACGAAACTGACCGGAGCTTGAACGCTCAACGTAATAACCGGAGACTGGATACCCAACAAAATTGACCGGAACCTGAACGCTAAACGTAATAACCGGAATCTGGATACTCAACGAAACTAACCGGAGCCTGAACGCTCAACGTAATAACCGAAGTCTGGATACTCAACGAAACTGACTAGAGCCTGAACAATCAACGTAATAACTGGAGTCTGGATACAAAACGAAACTGACCGGAGCCTGAACGCTCAACGTAATAACCGGAGTCTGGATACCCAATGAAATTGACCGGAGCCTGAACGCTCAACGTAATAACCGGAATCTCGATACCGAACGAAACTAACCGGAGCCTGAACGCTCAACGTAATAATCGGAGTCTTGATACTCAACGAAACTGACCGGAGCCTGAATGCTCAACGTAATAACCGGAGTCTGGATACCCAACGAAACTGACCGGAGCCTGAACGCTCAACGTAATAACTGGAGTCTGGATACCCAACGAAACTGACCAGAGCCTGCTCGCTCAACGTAATAACCGAAGTCTGGATACCTAACAAAACTGACCGGAGCCTGAACGTTCAACGTAAAAACCGGAGTCTGGATACCCAACAAAACTGACCGGAGCCTGAACGATCAACTTAATAACCGGAGTCTGGATACCCAACGAAACTGACCGGAGCCTGAACGCTCAACGTAATAACCGGAGTCTGGATACCCAACAAAATTGACCGGAACCTGAACGCTCGACGTAATAACCGGAATTTGGATACTCAACGAAACTAACCGGAGCCTGAACGCTCAACGTAATAACCGGAGTCTGGATACTCAACGAAACTGACTAGAGCCTGAACAATCAACGTAATAACTGGAGTCTGGATACAAAACGAAACTGGCCGGAGCCTGAACGCTCAACCTAATAACCGGAGTCTGGATACCCAATGAAACTGACCAGAGCCTGAACGCTCAACGTAATAACCGGAGTCTCGATACCGAACGAAACTAAGCGGAGCCTGAACGCTCAACGTAATAATCGGAGTCTTGATACTCAACGAAACTGACCGGAGCCTGAATGCTCAACGTAATAACCGGAGTCTGGATACCCAACGAAACTGACCGGAGCCTGAACGCTCAACGTAATAACCGGAGTCTGGATACCCAACGAAACTGACCAGAGCCTGCTCGCTCAACGTAATAACCGAAGTCTGGATACCTAACAAAACTGACCGGAGCCTGAACGTTCAACGTAAAAACCGGAGTCTGGATACCCAACAAAATTGACCGGAACCTGAACGCTCGACGTAATAACCGGAATCTGGATACTCAACGAAACTAACCGGAGCCTGAACGCTCAACGTAATAACCGGAGTCTGGATACTCAACGAAACTGACTGGAACCTGAACAATCAACGTAATAACTGGAGTCTGGATACAAAACGAAACTGACCGGAGCCTGAACGCTCAACATAATAACCGGAGTCTGGATACCCAATGAAACTGACCAGAGCCTGAACGCTCAACGTAATAACCGGAATCTCGATACCGAACAAAACTAACCGGAGCCTAAACGCTCAACGTAATAATCGGAGTCTTGATACTCAACGAAACTGACCGGAGCCTGAACGCTCAACGTAATAACCGGAGTCTGGATACCCAACAAAACTGACCGGAGCCTGAACGCTCAACGTAATAATCGGAGTCTGGATACCCAACGAAACTGACCGGAGCCTGATCGCTCAACGTAATAACCGAAGTCTGGATACCTAACAAAACTGACCGGAGCCTGAACGTTCAACGTAAAAACCGGAGTCTGGATACCCAACAAAACTGATCGGAGCCTGAACGATCAACTTAATAACCGGTGTCTGGATACCCAACGAAACTGACCGGAGCTTCAACGCTCAACGTAATAACCGGAGACTGGATACCCAACAAAATTGACCGGAACCTGAATGCTAAACGTAATAACCGGAATCTGGATACTCAACGAAACTAACCGGAGCCTGAACGCTCAACGTAATAACCGAAGTCTGGATACTCAACGAAACTGATTAGAGCCTGAACAATAAACGTAATAACTGGAGTCTGGATACAAAACGAAACTGGCCGGAGCCTGAACGCTCAACCTAATAACCGGAGTCTGGATACCCAATGAAACTGACCAGAGCCTGAACGCTCAACGTAATAACCGGAATCTCGATACCGAACGAAACTAAGCGGAGCCTGAACGCTCAACGTAATAATCGGAGTCTTGATACTCAACGAAACTGACCGGAGCCTGAATGCTCAACGTAATAACCGGAGTCTGGATACCCAACGAAACTGACCGGAGCCTGAACGCTCAACGTAATAACCGGAGTCTGGATACCCAACGAAACTGACCAGAGCCTGCTCGCTCAACGTAATAACCGAAGTCTGGATACCTAACAAAACTGACCGGAGCCTGAACGTTCAACGTAAAAACCGGAGTCTGGATACCCAACAAAATTGACCGGAACCTGAACGCTCGACGTAATAACCGGAATCTGGATACTCAACGAAACTAACCGGAGCCTGAACGCTCAACGTAATAACCGGAGTCTGGATACTCAACGAAACTGACTGGAACCTGAACAATCAACGTAATAACTGGAGTCTGGATACAAAACGAAACTGACCGGAGCCTGAACGCTCAACATAATAACCGGAGTCTGGATACCCAATGAAACTGACCAGAGCCTGAACGCTCAACGTAATAACCGGAATCTCGATACCGAACGAAACTAACCGGAGCCTAAACGTTCAACGTAATAATCGGAGTCTTGATACTCAACGAAACTGACCGGAGCCTGAACGCTCAACGTAATAACCGGAGTCTGGATACCCAACAAAACTGACCGGAGCCTGAACGCTCAACGTAATAACCGGAGTCTGGATACCCAACGAAACTGACCGGAGCCTGATCGCTCAACATAATAACCGAAGTCTGGATACCTAACAAAACTGACCGGAGCCTGAACGCTTAACGTAATAACCGGAGTCTAGATACCCAACAAAACTGACCGGAGCCTGAACGTCTAATGTAATAACCAGAGTCTGGATACGCAACGAAACTGACCGGAGTCTAAACGATCAACGTAATAACTGGAGTCTGGA
Organism: Lathyrus sativus; assembly: GCA_963859935.3. Taxonomy (NCBI): domain Eukaryota; kingdom Viridiplantae; phylum Streptophyta; class Magnoliopsida; order Fabales; family Fabaceae; genus Lathyrus; species Lathyrus sativus. The sequence continues at coordinate 606,659 of CAWUDS030000639.1, forward strand.
TACCCAACGAAACTGACCGTAGCCTGATCGCTCAACGTAATAACCGAAGTCTGGATACCAAACAAAACTGACCGGAGCCTGAACGCTCAACGTAATAACCGGAGTCTGGAGACCCAATGAAAATGACCGGAGCATGAACGCTCAACGTAATAACCAGAGTCTGGATACCCAATGAACCTGACCGGAGCCTGATCGCTCAAGTCATAACCGGAGTTTGGATACCCAACAAAACTGACCTGAGCCTGAACGCTCAATAGAAAAATAGGAGTCTGGATACCCAACGAATCTGACCGGAGCCTGAACGCTCAACGTAATAACCGGAGTCTGGATACCCAACAAAACTGAACGGAGCCTGAACGCTCAACGTAATAACCGGAGTCTGGATACTCAACGAAACTGACCGGAGCCGGAACGCTCAATGTCATAACTGGAGTCTGGATGCTCAACGAAACTGACCGGAGCCTGAACGCTTAACGTAATAACCGGAGTCTAGATACCCAACAAAACTGACCAGAGCCTGAACGCCTAATGTAATAACCAGAGTCTGGATACGCAATGAAACTGACCGGAGCCTGAACGATCAACGTAATAACCGGAGTCTGGATACGCAACGAAACTGACCGGAGCCTGAACGCTCAACGTAATAACCGGAGTCTGGATACCTAACGAAATTGACCGAAACCTGAACGCTCAACGTAATAACCGAAGTCTTGATACCAAACAAAACTGACCGGAGCCTGAACGATCAACGTAATAACCGGAGTCTGGATACCCAACGAAACTAACCGGAGCCTGAACGCTAAACGTAATAACCGGATTCTGGATACCCAAAGAAACTGATCGGAGCCTAAACGCTCAATGTAATAACAGGAGTCTGGATACCCAACAAAATTGACCGGAGCCTGAACGCTCAACGTAATAACCGGAATCTGGATACTCAACAAAACTAACCGGAGCCTTAACGCTCAACGTAATTACCGAAGTCTGGATACTCAACGAATCTGACTAGAGCCTGAACAATCAACGTAATAACTGGAGGCTGGATACAAAACAAAACTGAACGGAGCCTGAACGCTCAAGGTAATAACCAGAGTCTGGTTAGCCAATGAAACTGACCGGAGCCTGAACGCTCAACGTAATAACCGGAGTCTTGATACTCAACGAAACTGACTGGGGCCTTAACGCTCAACGTAATAACCGGAGTCTGGATACCCAACGAAATTGACCGGAGCCTGAACGCTCAACGTAATAACCGGAGTCTGGATACCCAACGAAACTGACCGGAGCCTGCTCGCTCAACGTAATAACCGGAGTCTGGATACCCAACAAAACTGACCGGGGCCTGAACGTTCAACGTAAAAACCGGAGTCTGGATACCCAACAAAACTGACCGGAGCCTGAACGCTCAATGTAATAACCGGAGTCTGGATACCCAACGAAACTGACCGGAGCCTGAACGCTCAACGTAATAACCGAAGTCTGGATACCAAACAAAACTGACCGGAGCCTGAACGCTCAACGTAATAACCGGAGTCTGGAGACCCAATGTAACTGACCGGAGCCTGAACGCTCAACGTAATAACCGGAGTCTGGATAACCAACGAACCTGACCGAAGCCTGAACGCTCAACGTAATAACCGGAGTCTGGATACCCAACAAAACTGACCTGAGCCTGAACGCTCAATGGAAAAACAGGAGTCTGGATACCCAACAAATCTGACCGGAGCCTGAACGCTCAACGTAATAACCGGAGTCTGGATACCCAACAAAATTGAACGGAGCCTGATTGCTCAACGTAATAACCGGAGTCTAGATACTCAACGAAACTGACCGGAGCCGGAACGCTCAACTTCATAACTGGAGTCTGGATGCTCAACGAAACTGACCGGAGCCTGAACGCTTAACGTAATAACCGGAGTCTAGATACCCAACAAAACTGACCGGAGCCTGAACGTCTAATGTAATAACCAGAGTCTGGATACGCAACGAAACTGACCGGAGTCTAAACGATCAACGTAATAACTGGAGTCTGGATACCCAACGAAACTGACCGTAGCCTGATCGCTCAACGTAATAACCGAAGTCTGGATACCAAACAAAACTGACCGGAGCCTGAACGCTCAACGTAATAACCGGAGTCTGGAGACCCAATGAAAATGACCGGAGCATGAACGCTCAACGTAATAACCAGAGTCTGGATACCCAATGAACCTGACCGGAGCCTGATCGCTCAAGTCATAACCGGAGTTTGGATACCCAACAAAACTGACCTGAGCCTGAACGCTCAATAGAAAAATAGGAGTCTGGATACCCAACGAATCTGACTGGAGCCTGAACGCTCAACGTAATAACCGGAGTCTGGATACCCAACAAAACTGAACGGAGCCTGAACGCTCAACGTAATAACCGGAGTCTGGATACTCAACGAAACTGACCGGAGCCGGAACGCTCAACGTCATAACTGGAGTCTGGATGCTCAACGAAACTGACCGGAGCCTGAACGCTTAACGTAATAACCGGAGTCTAGATACCCAACAAAACTGACCAGAGCCTGAACGCCTAATGTAATAACCAGAGTCTGGATACGCAATGAAACTGACCGGAGCCTGAACGATCAACGTAATAACCGGAGTCTGGATACGCAACGAAACTGACCGGAGCCTGAACGCTCAACGTAATAACCGGAGTCTGGATACCTAACGAAATTGACCGAAACCTGAACGCTCAACGTAATAACCGAAGTCTTGATACCAAACAAAACTGACCGGAGCCTGAACGATCAACGTAATAACCGGAGTCTGGATACCCAACGAAACTAACCGGAGCCTGAACGCTAAACGTAATAACCGGATTCTGGATACCCAACGAAACTGATCGGAGCCTAAACGCTCAATGTAATAACAGGAGTCTGGATACCCAACAAAATTGACCGGAGCCTGAACGCTCAACGTAATAACCGGAATCTGGATACTCAACGAAACTAACCGGAGCCTTAACGCTCAACGTAATTACCGAAGTCTGGATACTCAACGAATCTGACTAGAGCCTGAACAATCAACGTAATAACTGGAGGCTGGATACAAAACAAAACTGAACGGAGCCTGAACGCTCAACGTAATAACCGGAGTCTGGTTAGCCAATGAAACTGACCGGAGCCTGAACGCTCAACGTAATAACCGGAGTCTTGATACTCAACGAAACTTACTGGGGCCTTAACGCTCAACGTAATAACCGGAGTCTGGATACCCAACGAAACTGACCGGAGCCTGAACGCTCAACGTAATAACCGGAGTCTGGATACCCAACGAAACTGACCGGAGCCTGCTCGCTCAATGTAATAACCGGAGTCTGGATACCCAACAAAACTGACCGGAGCCTGAACGTTCAACGTAAAAACCGGAGTCTGGATACCCAACAAAACTGACCGGAGCCTGAACGCTCAATGTAATAACCGGAGTCTGGATACCCAACGAAACTGACCGGAGCCTGAACGCTCAACGTAATAACCGAAGTCTGGATACCAAACAAAACTGACCGGAGCCTGAACGCTCAACGTAATAACCGGAGTCTGGAGACCCAATGTAACTGACCGGAGCCTGAACGCTCAACGTAATAACCGGAGTCTGGATAACCAACGAACCTGACCGAAGCCTGAACGCTCAACGTAATAACCGGAGTCTGGATACCCAACAAAACTGACCTGAGCCTGAACGCTCAATGGAAAAACAGGAGTCTGGATACCCAACAAATCTGACCGGAGCCTGAACGCTCCACGTAATAACCGGAGTCTGGATACCCAACAAAATTGAACGGAGCCTGAACGCTCAACGTAATAACCGGAGTCTAGATACTCAACGAAACTGACCGGAGCCGGAACGCTCAACTTCATAACTGGAGTCTGGATGCTCAACGAAACTGACCGGAGCCTGAACGCTTAACGTAATAACCGGAGTCTGGATACCCAATGAAACTGACCGGAGCCTGAACGCTCAACGTAATAACCGGTATCTGGATACTCAACGAAACTAACCGGAGCCTGAACGCTCAACGTAATAACCAGAGTCTGGATACTCAACGAAACTGACTGGAGCCTGAACAATCAACGTAATAACTGGAGTCTGGATACAAAAGGAAACCGACGGGAGCCTGAACGCTAAACATAATAACTGGAGTCTGGATACCCAATGAAACTGACCGGAGCCTGAACGCTTAACGTAATAACCGGAATCTCGATACCTAAGGAAACTAACCGGAGCCTGAACGCTCAACGTAATAACCGGAGTCTTGATACTCAACGAAACTGACCGGAGCCTGAACGCTCAATGTAATAACCGGAATCTGGATTCCCAACGAAACTGACCAGAGCCTGAACGCCCAACGTAATAACCGGAGTCTGGATACCCAACGAAACTGACCGGAGCCTGTTCGCTCAACGTAATAACCGGAGTCTGGATACCCAACAAAACTGACCGGAGCCTGAACGTTCGACGTAAAAACCGGAGTCTGGATACCCAACAAAACTGACCGGAGCCTGAACGCTCAACGTAATAACCGGAGTTTGGATACCCAACGAAACTGACCAGAGCCTGAACGCTCAATGTAATAACCGAAGTCTGGATGCCAAACGAAACTGACCAGAGCCTGAACGCTCAACGAAATAACCGTAGTCTGGAGACCCAATGAAACTGACCGGAGCCTGAACGCTCAACGTAATAACCGGAGTCTGGATACCCAACGAAACTAACCGGAGCCTGAATGCTCAACGTAATAACCGGAGTCTTGATACTCAACGAAACTGACCGGAGCCTTAACGCACAACGTAATAACCGGAGTCTGGATACCCAACGAAACTGACTGGAGCCTGAACGCTCAACGTAATAACCGGAGTCTGGATACCCATCGAAACTGACCGGAGCCTGCTCGCTCAACGTAATAACTGGAGTCTGGATACCCAACAAAACTGACCGGAGCCTGAACGCTCAACGTAATAACCGGAGTCTGGATACCCAACGAAACTGACCGTAGCCTGATCGCTCAACGTAATAACCGAAGTCTGGATACCAAACAAAACTGACCGGAGCCTGAACGCTCAACGTAATAACCGGAGTCTGGAGACCCAATGAAAATGACCGGAGCATGAACGCTCAACGTAATAACCAGAGTCTGGATACCCAATGAACCTGACCGGAGCCTGATCGCTCAAGTCATAACCGGAGTTTGGATACCCAACAAAACTGACCTGAGCCTGAACGCTCAATAGAAAAATAGGAGTCTGGATACCCAACGAATCTGACCGGAGCTTGAACGCTCAACGTAATAACCGGAGTCTGGATACCCAACAAAACTGAACGGAGCCTGAACGCTCAACGTAATAACCGGAGTCTGGATACTCAACGAAACTGACCGGAGCCGGAACGCTCAACGTCATAACTGGAGTCTGGATGCTCAACGAAACTGACCGGAGCCTGAACGCTTAACGTAATAACCGGAGTCTAGATACCCAACAAAACTGACCAGAGCCTGAACGCCTAATGTAATAACCAGAGTCTGGATACGCAATGAAACTGACCGGAGCCTGAACGATCAACGTAATAACCGGAGTCTGGATACGCAACGAAACTGACCGGAGCCTGAACGCTCAACGTAATAACCGGAGTCTGGATACCCAACGAAACTGACCGTAGCCTGATCGCTCAACGTAATAACCGAAGTCTGGATACCAAACAAAACTGACCGGAGCCTGAACGCTCAACGTAATAACCGGAGTCTGGAGACCCAATGAAAATGACCGGAGCATGAACGCTCAACGTAATAACCAGAGTCTGGATACCCAATGAAACTGACCGGAGCCTGATCGCTCAAGTCATAACCGGAGTTTGGATACCCAACAAAACTGACCTGAGCCTGAACGCTCAATAGAAAAATAGGAGTCTGGATACCCAACGAATCTGACCGGAGCTTGAACGCTCAACGTAATAACCGGAGTCTGGATACCCAACAAAACTGAACGGAGCCTGAACGCTCAACGTAATAACCGGAGTCTGGATACTCAACGAAACTGACCGGAGCCGGAACGCTCAACGTCATAACTGGAGTCTGGATGCTCAACGAAACTGACCGGAGCCTGAACGCTTAACGTAATAACCGGAGTCTAGATACCCAACAAAACTGACCAGAGCCTGAACGCCTAATGTAATAACCAGAGTCTGGATACGCAATGAAACTGACCGGAGCCTGAACGATCAACGTAATAACCGGAGTCTGGATACGCAACGAAACTGACCGGAGCCTGAACGCTCAACGTAATAACCGGAGTCTGGATACCTAATGAAATTGACCGAAACCTGAACGCTCAACGTAATAACCGAAGTCTGGATACCAAACAAAACTGACCGGAGCCTGAACGATCAACGTAATAACCGGAGTCTGGATACCCAACGAAACTAACCGGAGCCTGAACGCTAAACGTAATAACCGGATTCTGGATACCCAACGAAACTGATCGGAGCCTAAACGCTCAATGTAATAACAGGAGTCTGGATACCCAACAAAATTGACCGGAGCCTGAACGCTCAACGTAATAACCGGAATCTGGATACTCAACGAAACTAACTGGAGCCTTAACGCTAAACGTAATTACCGAAGTCTGGATACTCAACGAATCTGACTAGAGCCTGAACAATCAACGTAATAACTGGAGGCTGGATACAAAACAAAACTGAACGGAGCCTGAACGCTCAACGTAATAACCGGAGTCTGGTTAGCCAATGAAACTGACCGGAGCCTGAACGCTCAACGTAATAACCGAAATCTCGATACCCAACGAAACTAACCGGAGCCTGAACGCTCAACGTAATAACCGGAGTCTTGATACTCAACGAAACTGACTGTGGCCTTAACGCTCAACGTAATAACCGGAGTCTGGATACCCAACGAAACTGACCGGAGCCTGAACGCTCAACGTAATAACCGGAGTCTGGATACCCAACGAAACTGACCGGAGCCTGCTCGCTCAACGTAATAACCGGAGTCTGGATACCCAACAAAACTGACCGGAGCCTGAACGTTCAACGTAAAAACCGGAGTCTGGATACCCAACAAAACTGACCGGAGCCTGAACGCTCAATGTAATAACCGGAGTCTGGATACCCAACGAAACTGACCGGAGCCTGAACGCTCAACGTAATAACCGAAGTCTGGATACCAAACAAAACTGACCGGAGCCTGAACGCTCAACGTAATAACCGGAGTCTGGAGACCCAATGTAACTGACCGGAGCCTGAACGCTCAACGTAATAACCGGAGTCTGGATAACCAACGAACCTGACCGGAGCCTGAACGCTCAACGTAATAACCGGAGTCTGGATACCCAACAAAACTGACCTGAGCCTGAACGCTCAATGGAAAAACAGGAGTCTGGATACCCAACAAATCTGAGCGGAGCCTGAACGCTCAACGTAATAACCGGAGTCTGGATACCCAACAAAATTGAACGGAGCCTGAACGCTCAACGTAATAACCGGAGTCTAGATACTCAACGAAACTGACCGGAGCCGGAACGCTCAACTTCATAACTGGAGTCTGGATGCTCAACGAAACTGACCGGAGCCTGAACGCTTAACGTAATAACCGGAGTCTAGATACCCAACAAAACTGACCGGAGCCTGAACGTCTAATGTAATAACCAGAGTCTGGATACGCAACGAAACTGACCGGAGTCTAAACGATCAACGTAATAACTGGAGTCTGGATACCCAACGAAACTGACCGGAGCCTGAACACACAACGTAATAACTGGAGTCTGGATACCCAACGAAACTGATCGGAGCCTAAACGCCCAACGTAATAACAGGAGTCTGGATACCCAACAAAATTGACCGGAGCCTGAACGCTCAACGTAATAACCGAAATCTGGATACTCAACGAAACTAACCGGAGCCTGAACGCTCAACGTAATAACCGGAGTCTGGATACAAAACGAAACTGACCAGAGCCTGAACGCTCAACGTAATAACCGGAGTCTGGATACCCAATGAAACTGACCGGAGCCTGAACGCTCAACGTAATATCCGGAGTCTGGATACTCAACGAAACTGACTGGAGCCTGAACAATCAACATAATAACTAGACTCTGGATACAAAACGAAAGTGACCGGAGCCTGAACGCTCAATGTAATAACCAGAGTTTGGATACCCAATGAAACTGACCGGAGCCTGAACGCTCAACGTAATAACCAGAATCTCGATACCCAACGAAACTAACCGGAGCCTAAATGCTCAACGTAATAACCGGAGTCTTGATACTCAACGAAACTGACCGGAGCCTTAACGCTCAACGTAATAACCGGAGTCTGGATACCCAACGAAACTGACCGGATCCTGAACGCTCAACGTAATAACCGGAGTCTGGATACCCAACGAAACTGACCGGAGCCTGAACGCTCAACGTAATAACCGGAGTCTGGATACCCAACGAAACTGACCGGAGCCTGCTCGCTCAACATAATAACCGGAGTTTGGATACCCAACAAAACTGACCGGAGCTTGAACGTTCAACGTAAAAACCGGAGTCTGGATACCCAACAAAACTGACCGGAGCCTGAACGCTCAACGTGATAACCGGAGTCTGGATACCCAACGAAACTGACCGGAGCCTGAACGCTCAACGTAATAACCGAAGTCTGGATACCAAACAAAACTGACCAGAGCCTGAACGCTCAACGTAATAACCGGAGTCTGGAGACCCAATGTAACTGACCGGAGCCTGAACGCTCAACGTAATAACCGGAGTCTGGATACCCAACGAACCTGACCGGAGCCTGAACGCTCAATGTAATAACCAGAGTCTGGATACCCAACAAAACTGACCTGAGCCTGAACGCTCAATGGAAAAACAGGAGTCTGGAACCCCAACGAATCTGACCGGAGCCTGAACGCTCAACGTAATAACCGGAGTCTGGATACTCAACGAAACTGACCGGAGCCGGAACGCTCAACTTCATAACTGGAGTCTGGATGCTCAACGAAACTGACCGGAGCCTGAACGCTTAACGTAATAACCGGAGTCTAGATACCCAACAAAACTGACCGGAGCCTGAACGCCTAATGTAATAACAAGAGTCTGGATACGCAACGAAACTGACCGGAGTCTAAACGATCAACGTAATAACCGGAGTCTGGATACCCAACGAAACTGACCGGAGCCTGAACGCACAACGTAATAACCGGAGTCTGGATACCCAACGAAACTGATCAGAGCCTAAACGCTCAACGTAATAACAAGAGTCTGGATACCCAACAAAATTGACCGGAGCCTGAACGCTCAACGTAATAACCGAAATCTGGATACTCAACGAAACTAACCGGAGCCTGAACGCTCAACGTAATAACCGGAGTCTGGATACAAAACGAAACTGACCGGAGCCTGAATGCTCAACGTAATAACCGGAGTCTGGATACCCAATGAAACTGACCGGAGCCTGAATGCTCAACGTAATAACCGGAGTCTGGATACTCAACGAAACTGACTGGAGCCTGAACAATCAACATAATAACTAGAGTCTGGATACAAAACGAAACTGACTGGAGCCTGAACGCTCAACGTAATAACCAGAGTCTGGATACCCAATGAAACTGACCGGAACCTGAACGCTCAACGTAATAACCAGAATCTCGATACCCAACGAAACTAACCGGAGCCTGAATGCTCAATGTAATAACCGGAGTCTTGATACTCAACGAAACTGACCGGAGCCTTAACACTCAACGTAATAACCGGAGTCTGGATACCCAACGAAACTGACCGGAGCCTGAACGCTCAACGTAATAACCGGAGTCTGGATACCCAACGAAACTGACCGGAGCATGCTCGCTCAACGTAATAACTGGAGTCTGGATACCCAACAAAACTGACCGGAGCCTGAATGCTCAACGTAATAACCGGAGTCTGGATACCCAACGAAACTGACCGGAGCCTAATCGCTCAATGTAATAACCGAAGTCTGGATACCAAACAAAACTGACCGGAGCCTGAAATCTCAACGTAATAACCGGAGTCTGGAGACCCAATGAAACTGACCGGAGCCTGAACGCTCAACGTAATAACCGGAGTCTGGATACCCAACGAACCTGACCAGAGCCTGAACGCTCAATGTCATAACCGGAGTCTGGATACCCAACAAAACTGACCTGAGCCTGAACGCTCAATGGAAAAACAGGAGTCTGGATACCCAACGAATCTGACCGGAGCCTGAACGCTCAACGTAATAACCGGAGTCTGGATACCCAACAAAACTGAACGGAGCCTGAACGCTCAACGTAATAACCGGAGTCTGGATACTCAAAGAAACTGACCGGAGCCGGAACGCTCAACGTCATAACTGGAGTCTGGATGCTCAACGAAACTGACCGGAGCCTGAACGCTTAACGTAATAACCGGAGTCTAGATACCCAACAAAACTGACCGGAGCCTTAACGCCTAATGTAATAACCAGAGTCTGGATACGCAACGAAACTGACCGGAACCTGAATGATCAACGTAATAAACGGAGTCTGGATACACAACGAAACTTACCGGAGCCTGAATGCTCAACGTAATAACCGGAGTCTGGATACCCAACGAAACTGATCGGAGCCTAAACGCTCAATGTAATAACAGGAGTCTGGATACCCAACAAAATTGACCGGAGCCTGAACGCTCAACGTAATAACCGAAATCTGGATACTCAACGAAACTAACCGGAGCCTGAACGCTCAACGTAATAACCGGAGTCTGGATACAAAACGAAATTGACCGGAGCCTGAACGCTCAACGTAATAACCGGAGTCTGGATACCCAATGAAACTGATCGGAGCCTGAACGCTCAACGTAATAATCGGAATCTGGATACCTAACGAAACTAACCGGAGCCTGAACGCTCAACGTAATAACCGGAGTCTTGATACTCAACGAAACTGACCGGAGCCGGAACGCTCAACGTAATAACTGGAGTCTGGATGCTCAACGAAAATGACCGGAGCCTGAACGCTCAACATAATAACCGGAGTCTTTATACCCAACGAAACTGTCCAGAGCCTGAACGCCTAACGTAATAACCAGAATCAGGATATGCAACGAAACTGACCGGAGCCTGAACGATCAACGTAATAACCGGAGTCTGGATACCCAACGAAACTGACCGGAGCCTGAACGCTCATCGTAATAACCGGAATCTAGACACTCAACGAAACTAACCGGAGCCTGAACGCTCAACGTAATAACCAGAGTCTGGGTACTCAACGAAACTGACTGGAGCCTGAACGATCAACGTAATAACCGGAGTCTGGATACGCAGTGAAACTGACCGGAGCCAGAACAATCAACGTAATAACCGGAGTCTGGATACGCAGTGAAACTGACCGGAGCCAGAACAATCAACGTAATATTCGGAGTCTGGATACCCAACGAAGCTGACTGGAGCCTGAACGCTCAATGTAATAACCGGAGTATGGTTACCCAATGAAACTGACCGGAACCTGATCGCTTAACGTAATAACCGGAGTCTAGATACCCAACGAAACTGACCGGAGCCTGAACGCTTAACGTAATAACCAGAGTCAGGATACGCAACGAAACTGACCGGATCCTGAACGCACAACGTAATAACAGGAGTCTGGATACCCAACAAAACTGACCGGAGCCTGAACGCTCAATGTAATAACCGGAGTCTGGATACCCAACGAAACTGATCGAAGCCTAAACGCTCAATGTAATAACAGGAGTCTGGATACCCAACAAAATTGACCGGAGCCTGAACGCTCAACGTAATAACCGGAATCTGGATACTCAACGAAACTAACCGGAGCCTGAACGCTCAACGTAATAAATGGAGTCTGGATACAAAACGAAACTGACCGGAGCCTGAACGCTCAACGTAATAACCGGAGTCTGGATACCCAATGAAACTGACCGGAGCCTGAACGCTCAACGTAATAACCGGAATCTGGATACTCAACGAAACTAACCGGAGCCTGAACGCTCAACGTAATAACCAGAGTCTGGATACTCAACGAAACTGACTGGAGCCTGAACAATCAACGTAATAACTGGAGTCTGGATACAAAATGAAACCGACCAGAGCCTGAACGCTAAACGTAATAACTGGAGTCTGGATACCCAATGAAACTGACCGGAGCCTGAACGCCTAACGTAATAACCGGAATCTCGATACCCAACGAAACTAACCGGAGCCTGAACGATCAACGTAATAACCGGAGTCTGGATACCCAACGAAACTGACCGGAGCCTGAACGCTCAACGTAATAACCGGAGTCTGGATACTCAACAAAATAGACCGGAACCTGAACGCTCAACGTAATAACCGGAATCTGGACACTCAACGAAACTAACCGGAGCCTGAACGCTCAACGTAATAACCAGAGTCTGGATACTCAACGAAACTGACTGGAGCCTGAACGATCAACGTAATAACCGGAGTCTGGATACGCAGTGAAACTGACCGGAGCCAGAACAATCAACGTAATATTCGGAGTCTGGATACCCAACGAAGCTGACTGGAGCCTGAACGCTCAATGTAATAACCGGAGTATGGTTACCCAATGAAACTGACCGGAACCTGATCGCTTAACGTAATAACCGGAGTCTAGATACCCAACGAAACTGACCGGAGCCTGAACGCTTAACGTAATAACCAGAGTCAGGATACGCAACGAAACTGACCGGAGCCTAAACGCACAACGTAATAACAGGAGTCTGGATACCCAACAAAACTGACCGGAGCCTGAACGCTCAATGTAATAACCGGAGTCTGGATACCCAACGAAACTGATCGAAGCCTAAACGCTCAATGTAATAACAGGAGTCTGGATACCCAACAAAATTGACCAGAGCCTGAACGCTCAACGTAATAACCGGAATCTGGATACTCAACGAAACTAACCGGAGCCTGAACGCTCAACGTAATAACTGGAGTCTGGATACAAAACGAAACTGACCGGAGCCTGAACGCTCAACGTAATAACCGGAGTCTGGATACCCAATGAAACTGACCGGAGCCTGAACGCTCAACGTAATAACCGGAATCTGGATACTCAACGAAACTAACCGGAGCCTGAACGCTCAACGTAATAACCAGAGTCTGGATACTCAACGAAACTGACTGGAGCCTGAACAATCAACGTAATAACTGGAGTCTGGATACAAAATGAAACCGACCAGAGCCTGAACGCTAAACGTAATAACTGGAGTCTGGATACCCAATGAAACTGACCGGAGCCTGAACGCCTAACGTAATAACCGGAATCTCGATACCCAACGAAACTAACCGGAGCCTGAACGATCAACGTAATAACCGGAGTCTGGATACCCAACGAAACTGACCGGAGCCTGAACGCTCAACGTAATAACCGGAGTCTGGATACTCAACAAAATTGACCGGAACCTGAACGCTCAACGTAATAACCGGAATCTGGACACTCAACGAAACTAACCGGAGTCTGAACGCTCAACGTAATAACCAGAGTCTGGATACTCAACGAAACTGACTGGAGCCTGAACGATCAACGTAATAACCGGAGTCTGGATACGCAGTGAAACTGACCGGAGCCAGAACAATCAACGTAATATTCGGAGTCTGGATACCCAACGAAGCTGACTGGAGCCTGAACGCTCAATGTAATAACCGGAGTATGGTTACCCAATGAAACTGACCGGAACCTGATCGCTTAACGTAATAACCGGAGTCTAGATACCCAACGAAACTGACCGGAGCCTGAACGCTTAACGTAATAACCAGAGTCAGGATACGCAACGAAACTGACCGGAGCCTGAATGATCAACGTAATAACCGGAGTCTGGATACCCAACAAAACTGACCGGAGCCTGAACGCTCAACTTAATAACCGGAGTCTGGATACCCAACGAAACTGATCGGAGCCTAAACGCTCAACGTAATAACAGGAGTCTGGATCCCTAACAAAATTGAGCGGAGCCTGAACGCTCAACGTAATAACCGGAATCTGGATACTCAACGAAACTAACCGAAGCCTAAACGATCAAATTAATAACCTGAGTCTGGATACCCAACGAAACTGACCGGAGCCTGAACGCACAACGTAATAACAGGAGTCTGGATACCCAACAAAACTGACTGGAGCCTGAACGCTCAATGTAATAACCGGAGTCTGGATACAAAACGAAACTGACCGGAGCCTGAACGCTCAACGTAATAACCGGAGTCTGGATACCCAATGAAACTGACCGGAGCCTGAACGCTCAACGTAATAACCGGAATCTGGATACTCAACGAAACTAACCGGAGCCTGAACGCTCAACGTAATAACCGGAGTCTGGATACTCAACGAAACTGACTGGAGCCTGAACAATCAACGTAATAACTGGAGTCTGGATACAAAATGAAACCGACCGGAGCCTGAACGCTAAACGTAATAACTGGAGTCTGGATACCCAATGAAACTGACCGGAGCCTGAACGCTCAACGTAATAACCGGAATCTCGATACCCAACGAAACTAACCGGAGCCTGAACGCTCAACATAATAACCAGAGTCTTGATACTCAACGAAACTGACCGGAGCCTGAACGCTCAATGTAATAACCGGAATCTGGATTCCCAACGAAACTGACCAGAGCCTGAACACCCAACGTAATAACTGGAGTCTAGATACCCAACGAAACTGATCGGAGCCTGTTCGCTCAACGTAATAACCGGAATCTCGATACCCAACGAAACTAACCGGAGCCTGAACGATCAACGTAATAACCGAAGTCTGGATACCGAACGAAACTGACCGGAGCCTGAACGCTCAACGTAATAACCGGAGTCTGGATACCCAACGAAACTGACCAGAGCCTGAACGCTCAACGTAATAACCGAAGTCTGGATGCCAAACGAAACTGACCAGAGCCTGAACGCTCAACGAAATAACCGTAGTCTGGAGACCCAATGAAACTGACCGGGTCCTGAGCGCTCAACGTAATAACCGGAGTCTGGATACCCAACGAAACTAACCGGAGCCTGAATGCTCAACGTAATAACCGGAGTCTTGATACTCAACGAAACTGACCGGAGCCTTAACGCACAACGTAATAACCGGAGTCTGGATACCCAACGAAACTGACTGGAGCCTGAACGCTCAACGTAATAACCGGAGTCTGGATACCCATCGAAACTGACCGGAGCCTGCACGCTCAACGTAATAACTGGAGTCTGGATACCCAACAAAACTGACCGGAGCCTGAACGCTCAACGTAATAACCGGAGTCTGGATACCCAACGAAACTGACCGGAGCCTGATCGCTCAACGTAATAACCGAAGTCTGGATACCAAACAAAACTAACCAGAGCCTGAACGCTCAACGTAATAACCGGAGTCTAGAGACCCAATGAAAATGACCGGAGCATGAACGCTCAACGTAATAACCAGAGTCTGGATACCCAACGAACCTGACCGGAGCCTGATCGCTCAAGTCATAACCGGAGTTTGGATACCCAACAAAACTGACCTGAGCCTGAACGCTCAATAGAAAAATAGGAGTCTGGATACCCAACGAATCTAACCGGAGCCTGAACGCTCAACGTAATAACCGGAGTCTGGATACCCAACAAAACTGAACGGAGCCTGAACGCTCAACGTAATAACCGGAGTCTGGATACTCAACGAAACTGACCGGAGCCGGAACGCTCAACGTCATAACTGGAGTCTGGATGCTCAACGAAACTGACCGGAGCCTGAACGCTTAACGTAATAACCGGAGTCTAGATACCCAACAAAACTGACCAGAGCCTGAACGCCTAATGTAATAACCAGAGTCTGGATACGCAATGAAACTGACCGGAGCCTGAACGATCAACGTAATAACCGGAGTCTGGATACGCAACGAAACTGACTGGAGCCTGAACGCTCAACGTAATAACCGGAGTCTGGATACCTAACGAAATTGACCGAAATTTGAACGCTCAACGTAATAACCGAAGTCTAGATACCAAACAAAACTGACCGGAGCCTGAACGATCAACGTAATAACCGGAGTCTGGATACCCAACGAAACTGACCGGAGCCTGAACGCTAAACGTAATAACCGGATTCTGGATACCCAACGAAATTGATCGGAGCCTAAACGCTCAATGTAATAACAGGAGTCTGGATACCCAACAAAATTGACCGGAGCCTGAATGCTCAACGTAATAACCGGAATCTGGATACTCAACGAAACTAACAGGAGCCTTAACGCTCAACGTAATTACCGAAGTCTGGATACTCAACGAATCTGACTGGAGCCTGAACAATCAACGTAATAACTGGAGGCTGGATACAAAACAAAACTGAACGGAGCCTGAACGCTCAACGTAATAACCGGAGTCTGGTTACCCAATGAAACTGACCGGAGCCTGAACGCTCAACGTAATAACCGGAATCTCGATACCCAACGCAACTAACCGGAGCCTGAACGCTCAACGTAATAACCGGAGTCTTGATACTCAACGAAACTGACTGGGGCCTTAACACTCAACGTAATAACCGGAGTCTGGATACCCAACGAAACTGACCGGAACCTGAACGCTCAACGTAATAACCGGAGTCTGGATACCCAACGAAACTGACCGGAGCCTGCTCGCTCAACGTAATAACCGGAGTCTGGATACCCAACAAAACTGACCGGAGCCTGAACATTCAACGTAAAAACCGGAGTATGGATACCCAACAAAACTGACCGGAGCCTGAACGCTCAACGTGATAACCGGAGTCTGGATACCCAACGAAACTGACCAGAGCCTGAACGCTCAACGTAATAACCGAAGTCTGGATACCAAACAAAACTGACCGGAGCCTGAACGCTCAACGTAATAACCGGAGTCTGGAGACCCAATGTAACAGACCGGAGCCTGACCGCTCAACGTAATAACCGGAGTCTGGATACCCAACGAACCTGACCGGAGCCTGAACGCTCAACGTAATAACCGGAGTCTGGATACCCAACAAAACTGACCTGAGCCTGAACGCTCAAAGGAAAAACAAGAGTCTGGATACCCAACGAATCTGACCGGAGCCTGAACGCTCAACATAATAACCGGAGTCTGGATACCCAACAAAACTGAACGGAGCCTGAACGCTCAATGTAATAACTGGAGTCTGGATACTCAACGAAACTGACCGGAGCCGGAACGCTCAACTTCATAACTGGAGTCTGGATGCTCGACGAAACTGACCGGAGCCTGAACGCTTAACGTAATAACCGGAGTCTAGATACCCAACAAAACTGACCGGAGCCTGAACGCCTAATGTAATAACAAGAGTCTGGATACGCAACGAAACTGACCGGAGTCTAAACGATCAACGTAATAACCGGAGTCTGGATACCCAACGAAACTGACCGGAGCCTGAACGCACAACGTAATAACCGGAGTCTGGATACCCAACGAAACTGATCGGAGCCTAAACGCTCAACGTAATAACAGGAGTCTGGATACCCAACAAAATTGACCAGAGCCTGAACGCTCAACGTAATAACCGAAATCTGGATACTCAACGAAACTAACCGGAGCCTGAACGCTCAACGTAATAACCGGAGTCTGGATACAAAACGAAACTGACCGGAGCCTGAACGCTCAACGTAATAACCGGAGTATGGATACCCAATGAAACTGACCGGAGCCTGAACGCTCAACGTAATAACCGGAGTCTGGATACTCAACGAAACTGACTGGAGCCTGAACAATCAACATAATAACTAGAGTCTGGATACAAAACGAAACTGACTGGAGCCTGAACGCTCAACGTAATAACCAGAGTCTGGATACCCAATGAAACTGACCGGAGCCTGAACGCTCAACATAATAACCAGAATCTCGATACCCAACGAAACTAACCGGAGCCTGAATGCTCAATGTAATAACCGGAGTCTTGATACTCAACGAAACTGACCGGAGCCTTAACGCTCAACGTAATAACCGGAGTCTGGATACCCAACGAAACTGACCGGAGCCTGAACGCTCAACGTAATAACCGGAGTCTGCATACCCAACGAAACTGACCGGAGCCTGCTCGCTCAACGTAATAACTGGAGTCTGGATACCCAACAAAACTGACCGGAGCCTGAACGCTCAACGTAATAACCGGAGTCTGGATACCCAACGAAACTTACCGGAGCCTAATCGCTCAACGTAATAACCGAAGTCTGGATACCAAACAAACTTGACCGGAGCCTGAAATCTCAACGTAATAACCGGAGTCTGGAGACACAATGAAACTGACCGGAGCCTGAACGCTCAACGTAATAACCGGAGTCTGGATACCCAACGAACCTGACCAGAGCCTGAACGCTCAATGTCATAACCGGAGTCTGGATACCCAACAAAACTGACCTGAGCCTGAACGCTCAATGGAAAAACAGGAGTCTGGATACCCAACGAATCTGACCGGAGCCTGAACGCTCAACGTAATAACCGGAGTCTGGATACCCAACAAAACTGAACGGAGCCTGAACGCTCAACGTAATAACCGGAGTCTGGATACTCAAAGAAACTGACCAGAGCCGGAACGCTCAACGTCATAACTGGAGTCTGGATGCTCAACGAAACTGACCGGAGCCTGAACGCTTAACGTAATAACCGGAGTCTAGATACCCAACAAAACTGACCGGAGCCTTAACGCCTAATGTAATAACCAGAGTCTGGATACGCAACGAAACTGACCGGAACCTGAACGATCAACGTAATAAACGGAGTCTGGATACGCAACGAAACTGACCGGAGCCTGAACGCTCAACGTAATAACCGGAGTCTGGATACCCAACGAAACTGATCGGAGCCTAAACGCTCAACGTAATAACAGGAGTCTGGATACCCAACAAAATTGACCGGAGCCTGAACGCTCAACGTAATAACCGGAATCTGGATACTCAACGAAACTAACCGGAGCCTGAACGCTCAACGTAATAACCGGAGTCTGGATACAAAACGAAACTGACCGAAGCCTGAACGCTCAACGTAATAACCGGAGTCTGGATACCCAATGAAACTGATCGGAGCCTGAACGCTCGACGTAATAACCGGAATCTGGATACCTAACGAAACTAACCGGAGCCTGAACGCTCAACGTAATAACCGGAGTCTTGATACTCAACGAAACTGACCGGAGCCGGAACGCTCAACGTAATAACTGGAGTCTGGATGCTCAACGAAAATGACCGGAGCCTGAATGCTCAACATAATAACCGGAGTCTTTATACCCAACGAAACTGTCCAGAGCCTGAACGCCTAACGTAATAACCAGAATCAGGATATGCAACGAAACTGACCGGAGCCTGAACGATCAACGTAATAACCGGAGTCTGGATACCCAACGAAACTGACCGGAGCCTGAACGCTCAACGTAATAACCGGAGTCTGGATACTAAACAAAATTGACCGGAACCTGAACGCTCAACGTAATAACCCGAATCTGGTACCTCAACGAAACTAACCGGAGCCTGAACGCTCAACGTAATAACCAGAGTCTGGATACTCAACGAAACTGACTGGGGCCTGAACGATCAACGTAATAACCGGAGTCTGGATACGCAGTGAAACTGACCGGAGCCAGAACAATCAACGTAATATTCGGAGTCTGGATACCCAACGAAGCTGACTGGAGCCTGAACGCTCAATGTAATAATCGGAGTATGGTTACCCAATGAAACTGACCGGAACCTGATCGCTTAACGTAATAACCGGAGACTAGATACCCAACGAAACTGACCGGAGCCTGAACGCTTAACGTAATAACCAGAGTCAGGATACGCAACGAAACTGACTGGAGCCTGAACGATCAACGTAATAACCGAAGTCTGGATACCCAACAAAACTGACCGGAGCCTGAACGCTCAACTTAATAACCGGAGTCTGGATACCCAACGAAACTGATCGGAGCCTAAACGCTGAACGTAATAACAGGAGTCTGGATCCCTAACAAAATTGAGCGGAGCCTGAACGCTCAACGTAATAACCGAAATCTGGATACTCAACGTAATAACCGGAGTCTTGATACTCAACGAAACTGACCGGAGCCGGAACGCTCAACGTAATAACTGGAGTCTGGATGCTCAACGAAAACGACCGGAGCCTGAACGCTCAACATAATAACCGGAGTCTTTATACCCAACGAAACTAACCGGAGCCTGAACGCGTTACGTTATAACCAGAGTCAGGATATGCAACGAAACTGACCAGAGCCTGAACGATCAACGTAATAACCGGAGTCTGGATACCCAACGAAACTGACCAGAGCCTGAACGCTCAACGTAATAACCGGAGTCTGGATACCTAACAAAACTGACCGGAACCTGAACGCTCAATGTAATAAACGAAATCTGGAAACTCAACGAAACTAACCGGAGCCTGAATGCTCAACATAATAACTAGAGTCTGGATACTCAACGAAACTGACTGGAGCCTGAACGATCAACGTAATATCCGGAGTCTGGATAAGAAACGAAACTGACCGGAGCCTGAACGATCAACCTAATATTCGGAGTCTGGATACCCAACGAAGCTGACTGGAGCCTGAACGCTCAATGTAATAACCGGAGTATGGTTAACCAATGAAACTGACCGGAACCTGAACGCTTAACGTAATAACCGGAGTCTAGATACCTAACGAAATTGACCGGAGCCTGAACGCCTAACGTAATAACCAGAGTCAGGATACGCAACGAAACTGACCGGAGCCTGAACAATCAACGTAATAACCGGAGTCTGCATACCCAACGAAACTGACCGGAGCCTGAACGCTCAACGTAATAACCGGAGTCTGGATACCCAACGAAACTGATCGGAGCCTAAACGCTCAACGTAATAACAGGAGTCTGGATACCCAACAAAATTGACCGGAGCCTGAACGCTCAACGTAATAACCAGAATCTATATACTCAACGAAACTAACCGGAGCCTGAACGCTCAACGTAATAACCGGAGTCTGGATACAAAACGAAATTGACCGGAGCCTGAACGCTCAACGTAATAACCGGAGTCTGGATACCCAACGAAACTGACCGGAGCCTGAACGCTCAACGTAATAGCCGGAATCTGGATACCTAACAAAACTAACCGGAGCCTGATCGCTCAACGTAACAACCGGAGTTTTGATACTCAACGAAACTGACCGGAGCCGGAACGCTCAACGTAATAACTGGAGTCTGGATGCTCAACGAAAATGACCGGAACCCGAACGCTCAACATAATAACCGGAGTCTTTATACCCAACGAAACTGACCGGAGCCTGAACGCCTAACGTAATAACCAGAGTCAGGATATGCAACGAAACTGACCGGAGCCTGAACGATCAACGTAATAACCGGAGTCTGGATACCCAACGAAACTGACCGGAGCCTGAACGCTCAATAATAACCGGAGTCTGGATACCCAAAAAAATTGAACGGAATCTGAACGCTCAACGAAATAACCGGAATCTGGATACACAACGAAACTAACCGGAGCCTGAACGCTCAACGTAATAACCAGAGTCTGGATACTCAACGAAACTGACTGGAGCCTGAACGATCAACGTAATAACCGGAGTCTGGATATGCAACGAAACTGATCGGAGCCTGAACGATCAACGTAATATTCGGAGTCTGGATACCCAACGAAGCTGACTGGAGCCTGAACGCTCAACGTAATAACCGGAGTCTGGTTACCCAATGAAACTGACCGGAACCTGAACGCTTAACGTAATAACCGTAGTCTAGATACCCAACGAAACTGACTGGAGCCTGAACGCCTAACGTCATAACCAGAGTCAGGATACGCAACGAAACTGACCGGAGCCTGAACGATCAATGTAATAACCGGAGTCTGGATACCCAACGAAACAGACCGGAGCCTGAACGCTCAACGTAATAACCGGAGTCTGGATACCCAACGAAACTGATCGGAGCCTAAACGCTCAACGTAATAACAGGAGTCTGGATACCCAACAAAATTGACCGGAGCCTGAATGCTCAACGTAATAACCAGAATCTGGATACTCAACGAAACTTACCGGAGCCTGAACGCTCAACGTAATAACCGGAGTCTGGATACAAAACGAAACTGACCGGAGCCTGAATGCTCAACGTAATAACCGGAGTCTGGATACTCAACGAAACTTACCGGAGCCTGAACGCTCAACGTAATAACCGGAGTCTGGATACCCAATGAAATTGACCGGAGCCTGAACGCTCAATGTAATAACCGGAATCTGGATACCTAACGAAACTAACCGGAGCCTGAACGCTCAACGTAATAACCGGAATCTTGATACTCAACGAAACTGACCGGAGCCGGAACGCTCAACGTAATAACTGGAGTCTGGAAGCTCAACGAAAATGACCGGAGCCTGAACGCTCAACATAATAACCGGAGTCTTTATACCCAACGAAACTGTCCGGAGCCTGAACGCCTAACGTAATAACCAGAGTCAGGATATGCAACGAAACTGACCGGAGCCAGAACGATCAACGTAATAACAAGAGTCTGGATACCCAACGAAACTGACCGGAGCCTGAACGCTCAACATAATAACCGGAGTCTGGATACTCAACAAAATTGACCGGAACCATAACGCTCAACGTAATAACCGGAATCTGGACACTCAACGAAACTAACCGGAGCCTGAACGCTCAATGTAATAACCAGAGTCTGGATACTCAACAAAACTGACTGGAGCCTGAACGATCAACGTAATAACCGGAGTCTGGATACGCAGTGAAATTGACCGGAGCCAGAACGATCAACGTAATATTCGGAGTCTGGATACCCAACGAAGCTGACTGGAGCCTGAACGCTCAATGTAATAATCGGATTCTGGTTACCCAATGAAACTGACCGGAACCTGAACGCTTAACGTAATAACCGGAGTCTAGATACCCAACGAAACTGACCGGAGCCTGAACGCTTAACGTAATAACCAGAGTCAGGATACGCAACGAAACTGACTGGAGCCTGAACGATCAACGTAATAACCGGAGTCTGGATACCCAACGAAACTGACCGGAGCCTGAACGCTCAACTTAATAACCGGAGTCTGGATACCCAACGAAACTGATCGGAGCCTAAACGCTCAACGTAATAACAGGAGTCTGGATCCCCAACAAAATTGAGCGGAGCCTGAACGCTCAACGTAATAACCGGAATCTGGATACTCAACGTAATAACCGGAGTCTTGATACTCAACGAAACTGACCGGAGCCGGAACGCTCAACGTAATAACTAGAGTCTGGATGCTCAACGAAAATGACCGGAGCCTGAACGCTCAACATAATAACCGGAGTCTTTATACCCAATGAAACTGACCGGAGCCTGAACGCGTAACGTTATAACCAGAGTCAGGATATGCAACGAAACTGACTAGAGCCTGAACGATCAACGTAATAACCGGAGTCTGGATACCCAACGAAACTGACCGGAGCCTGAACGCTCAACGTAATAACCGGAGTCTAGATACCTAACAAAATTGACCGGAACCTGAACGCTCAACGTAATAACCGGAATCTGGAAACTCAACGAAACTAACCGGAGCCTGAATGCTCAACTTAATAACTAGAGTCTGGATACTAAAAGAAACTGACTGGAGTCTGACTGATCAACGTAATAACCGGAGTCTGGATACACAACGAAATTGACCGGAGCCTGAACGATCAACGTGATATTTGGAGTCTGGATACCCAACGAAGCTGACTGGAGCCTGAACGCTCAACGTAATAACTGGAGTCTGGTTACCCAATGAAACTGACCGGAACCTGAACGCTTAACGTAATAATCGGAGTCTAGATACCCAATGAAACTGACTGGAGCCTGAACGCCTAACGTCATAACCAGAGTCAGGATACGCAACGAAACTGACCGGAGCCTGAACAATCAACGTAATAACCGGAGTCTGGATACCCAACGAAACTGATCGGAGCCTAAACGCTCAACGTAATAACAGGAGTCTGGATACCCAACAAAATTGACTGGAGCCTGAACGCTCAACGTAATAACCGAAATCTATATACTCAACGAAACTAACCGGAGCCTGAACGCTCAACGTAATAACCGGAGTCTGGATACAAAACGAAATTGACCGGAGCCTGAACGCTCAACGTAATAACCGGAGTCTGGATACCCAATGAAACTGACCGGAGCCTGAATGCTCAACGTAATAATCGGAATCTGGATACCTAACGAAACTAACCGGAGCCTGAACGCTCAACGTAATAACCGGAGTCTTGATACTCAACGAAACTGACCGGAGCCGGAACACTCAACGTAATAACTGGAGTCTGGATGCTCAACGAAAATGACCGGAGCCCGAACGCTCAACATAATAACCGGAGTCTTTATAACCAACGAAACTGACCGGAGCCTTAACGCCTAACGTAATAACCAGAGTCAGGATATGCAACGAAACTGACCGGAGCCTGAACGATCAGCGTAATAACCGGAGTCTGGATACCCAACGAAACTGACCGGAGCCTGAACGCTCAACGTAATAACTGGAGTCTGGATACCCAACAAATTTGACCGGAACCTGAACGCTCAACGTAATAACCGGAATCTGGATACTCAACGAAACTAACCGGAGCCTGAACGCTCAACATAATAACCAGAGTCTGGATACTCAACGAAACTGACTGGAGCCTGAACGATCAACGTAATAACCGGAGTCTGGATACGCAATGAAACTGACCGGAGCCTGAACGATCAATGTAATATTCGGAGTCTGGATACCCAACGAAGCTGACTGGAGCCTGAATGCTCAACGTAATAATTGGAGTCTGGTTACCCAACGAAACTGACCGGAACCTGAACGCTTAACGTAATAACATGAGTCTAGATACCCAACGAAACTGACCGGAGCCTGAACGCCTAACGTAATTACCAGAGTCAGGATACGCAACGAAACTGACCGGAGCCTGAACGATCAACGTAATAACCGGAGTCTGGATACCCAACGAAACTTACCAGAGCCTGAACGCTCAACGTAATAACCGGAGTCTGGATACCCAACGAAACTGATCGGAGCCTAAACGCTCAACGTAATAACAAGAGTCTGGATACCCAAGAAAATTGACCGGAGATTGAACGCTCAACGTAATAACCGGAATCTAGATACTCAACGAAACTAACCGGAGCCTGAACGCTCAACGTAATAACCGGAGTCTGGATACTCAACGAAACTGACTGGAGCCTGAACAATCAACGTAATAACTGGAGTTTAGATACAAAACGAAACTGACCGGAGCCTGAACACTCAACGTAATAACCGGAGTCTAGATACCCAATGAAACTGACCGGAGCCTGAACGCTCAACGTATTAACCGGAATCTCGATACCGAATGATACTAACCGGAGCCTGAATGCTCAACGTAATAATCGGAGTCTTGATACTCAACGAAACTGACCGGAGCCTGAACGCTCAATGTAATAACCGGAGTCTGGATACCCAACGAAACTGACCGGAGCCTGAACGCTCAACGTAATAACCGGAGTCTGGATACCCAACGAAACTGACCAGAGCCTGCTCGCTCAACGTAATAACCGAATTCTGGATACCTAACAAAACTGACCGGAGCCTGAACGTTCAACGTAAAAACCGGAGTCTGGATACCCAACAAAACTGACCAGAGCCTGAACGATCAACTTAATAACCGGAGTCTGGATACCCAATGAAACTGACCGGAGCCTGAACGCTCAACGTAATAACCGGAGACTGGATACCCAACAAAATTGACCGGAACCTGAACGCTCAACGTAATAACCGGAATCTGGATACTCAACGAAACTAACCGGAGCCTGAACGCTCAACGTAATAACCGGAGTCTGGATACTCAACAAAACTGACTAGAGCCTGAACAATCAACATAATAACTGGAGTCTGGATACAAAACAAAACTGACCGGAGCCTGAACGCTCAACGTAATAACCAGAGTCTGGATACCCAAAGAAACTGATCAGAGCCTGAACGCTCAACGTAATAACAGGAATCTCGATACCGAACGAAACTAACCGGAGCTTGAACGCTCAACGTAATAATCGGAGTCTTGATACTCAACGAAACTGACCGGAGCCTGAACGCTCAACGTAATAACCGGAGTCTGGATACCCAACGAAACTGACCGGAGCCTGAACGCTCAACGTAATAACCGGAGTCTGGATACCCAACGAAACTGACCAGAGCCTGCTCGCTCAACGTAATAACCGAAGTCTGGATACCTAACAAAACTGACCGGAGCTTGAACGTTCAACGTAAAAACCGGAGTCTGGATACCCAACAAAACTGACCAGAGCCTGAACGATCAACTTAATAACCGGAGTCTGGATACCCAACGAAACTGACCGGAGCCTGAACGCTCAACGTAATAACCGGAGTCTGGATACCCAACAAAATTGACCGGAACCTGAACGCTCGACGTAATAACCGGAATCTGGATACTCAACGAAACTAACCGGAGCCTGAACGCTCAACGTAATAACCGGAGTCTGGATACTCAACGAAACTGACTGGATCCTGAACAATCAACGTAATAACTAGAGTCTGGATACAAAACAAAACTGACCGGAGCCTGAACGCTCAACCTAATAACCGGAGTCTGGATACCCAATGAAACTGACCGGAGCCTGAACGCTCAACGTAATAATCGGAATCTCGATACCGAACGAAACTAACCGGAGCCTGAACACTCAACGTAATAATCAGAGTCTTGATACTCAACGAAACTGACCGGAGCCTGAACGCTCAACGTAATAACCGGAGTTTGGATACCCAACAAAACTGACCGGAGCCTGAACGCTCAACGTAATAACCGGAGTCTAGATACCCAACGAAACTGACCGGAGCCTGCTCGCTCAACATAATAACCGAAGTCTGGATACCTAACAAAACTGACCGGAGCCTGAACGTTCAACGTAAAAACCAGAGTCTGGATACCCAACAAAACTGACCGGAGCCTGAACGATCAACTTAATAATCGGAGTCTGGATACCCAACGAAACTGACCGGAGCCTGAACGCTCAACGTAATAACCGGAGACTGGATACCCAACAAAATTTACCGGAACCTGAACGCTCAACGTAATAACCGGAATCTGGATACTCAACGAAACTAACCGGAGCCTGAACGCTCAACGTAATAACCGGAGTCTGGATACTCAACAAAACTGACTAGAGCCTGAACAATCAACATAATAACTGGAGTCTGGATACAAAACAAAACTGACCGGAGCCTGAACGCTCAACGTAATAACCAGAGTCTGGATACCCAAAGAAACTGATCAGAGCCTGAACGCTCAACGTAATAACCGGAATCTCGATACCGAATGAAACTAACCGGAGCTTGAACGCTCAACGTAATAATCGGAGTCTTGATACTCAACGAAACTGACCGGAGCCTGAACGCTCAACGAAATAACCGGAGTCTGGATACCCAACGAAACTGACCGGAGCCTGAACGCTCAACGTAATAACCGGAGTCTGGATACCCAACGAAACTGATCGGAGCCTAAATCCTCAACGTAATAACAGGAGTCTAGATACCCAACAAAATTGACCGGAGCCTGAACGCTCAATGTAATAACCGGAATCTGGATACTCAACGAAACTCACCGGAGCCTGAACGCTCAACGTAATAACCGGAGTCTGGATACTCAACGAAACTGACTGGAGTCTGAACAATCAACGTAATAACTGGAGTCTGGATACAAAACGAAACTGACCGGAGCCTGAACGCTAAACGTAATAACCGGAGTCTGGATACCCAATGAAACTGACCGGAGCCTGAACGCTCAACGTAATAACCGGAATCTCGATACCGAACGAAACTAACCGGAGCCTGAATGCTCAACGTAATAATCAGAGTCTTGATACTCAACGAAACTGACCGGAGCCTGAACGCTCAACGTAATAACCGGAGTCTGGATACCCAACAAAATTGACCGGAACCTGAACGCTCGACGTAATAACCGGAATCTGGATACTCAACGAAACTAACCGGAGCCTGAACGCTCAACGTAATAACCGGAGTCTGGATACTCAACGAAACTGACTGGAGCCTGAACAATCAACGTAATAACTGGAGTCTGGATACAAAACGAAACTGACCGGAGCCTGAACGCTCAACCTAATAACCGGAGTCTGGATACCCAATGAAACTGACCGGAGCCTGAACGCTCAACGTAATAACCGGAATCTCGATACCGAACGAAACTAACCGGAGCCTGAACGCTCAACGTAATAATCGGAGTCTTGATACTCAACGAAACTGACCGGAGCCTGAACGCTCAACGTAATAACCTGAGTCTGGATACCCAACAAAACTGACCGGAGCCTGAACGCTCAACGTAATAACCGGAGTCTGGATACCCAACGAAACTGACCGGAGCCTGCTCGCTCATCGTAATAACCGAAGTCTGGATACCTAACAAAACTGACCGGAGCCTGAACGTTCAACGTAAAAACCGGAGTCTGGATACCCAACAAAACTGACCGGAGCCTGAACGATCAACTTAATAACCGGAGTCTGGATACCCAACGAAACTGACCGGAGCCTGAACGATCAACGTAATAACCGGAGACTGGATACCCAACAAAATTGACTGGAACCTGAACGCTCAACGTAATAACCGGAATCTCGATACCGAACGAAACTAACCGGAGCTTGAACGCTCAACGTAATAATCGGAGTCTTGATACTCAACGAAACTGACCGGAGCCTGAACGCTCAATGTAATAACCGGAGTCTGGATACCCAACGAAACTGACCGGAGCCTGAACGCTCAACGTAATAACCGGAGTCTGGATACCCAACGAAACTGGTCGGAGCCTAAATCCTCAACGTAATAATAGGAGTCTAGATACCCAACGAAATTGACCGGAGCCTGAACGCTCAATGTAATAACCGGAATCTGGATACTCAACGAAACTCACCGGAGCCTGAACGCTCAACGTAATAACCGGAGTCTGGATACTCAACGAAACTGACTGGAGTCTGAACAATCAACGTAATAACTGGAGTCTGGATACAAAACGAAACTGACCGGAGCCTGAACGCTCAACGTAATAACCGGAGTCTGGATACCCAATGAAACTGACCGGAGCCTGAACGCTCAACGTAATAACCGGAATCTCGATACCGAACGAAACTAACCGGAGCCTGAATTCTCAACGTAATAATCGGAGTCTTGATACTCAACGAAACTGACCGGAGCCTGAACGCTCAAAGTAATAACCGGAGTCTGGATACCCAACGAAACTGACCGGAGCCTGAACGCTCAACGTAATAACCGGAGTCTGGATACCCAACGAAACTGACCGGAGCCTGAACGCTCAACGTAATAACCGGAGTCTGGATACCCAACAAAATTGACCGGAACCTGAACGCTCGACGTAATAACCGGAATCTGGATACTCAACGAAACTAACCGGAGCCTGAACGCTCAACGTAATAACCGGAGTCTGGATACCCAACGAAACTGACCGGAGCCTGCTCGCTCAATGTAATAACCGAAGTCTGGATACCTAACAAAACTGACCGGAGCCTGAACGTTCAACGTAAAAACCGGAGTCTGGATACCCAACAAAACTGACCGGAGCCTGAACGATCAACTTAATAACCGGAGTCTGGATACCCAACGAAACTGACCGGAGCCTGAACGCTCAACCTAATAACCGGAGACTGGATACCCAACAAAATTGACTGGAACCTGAACGCTCAACGTAATAACCGGAATCTGGATACTCAACGAAACTAACCGGAGCCTGAACGCTCAACGTAATAACCGGAGTCTGGATACTCAACGAAACTAAGTGGAGCCTGAACAATCAACGTAATAACTGGAGTCTGGATACAAAACGAAACTGACCGGACCCTGATTGCTCAACGTAATAACCGGAGTCTGGATACCCAAAGAAACTGACCAGAGCCTGAACGCTCAACGTAATAACCGGAATCTCGATACAGAACGAAACTAACCGGAGCCTGAACGCTCAACGTAATAATCGGAGTCTTTATATTCAACGAAACTGACCGGAGCCTGAACGCTCAACGTAATAACCGGAGTCTGGATACCCAACGAAACTGACCGGAGCCTGAACGCTCAACGTAATAATCGGAGTCTTTATATTCAACGAAACTGATCGGAGCCTGAACGCTCAACGTAATAACCGGAGTCTGGATACCCAACGAAACTGACCGGAGCCTGAACGCTCAACGTAATAACCGGAATCTAGATACTCAACGAAACTTACCGGAGCCTGAACGCTCAACGTAATAACCGGAGTCTGGATACTCAACGAAACTGACTAGAGCCTGAACAATCAACGTAATAACTGGAGTTTAGATACAAAACGAAACTGACCGGAGCCTGAACACTCAACGTAATAACCGGAGTCTAGATACCCAATGAAACTGACCGGAGCCTGAACGCTCAACGTATTAACCGGAATCTCGATACCGAATGATACTAACCAGAGCCTGAATGCTCAACGTAATAATCGGAGTCTTGATACTCAACGAAACTGACCGGAGCCTGAACGCTCAACGTAATAACCGGAGTCTGGATACCCAACGAAACTGACCGGAGCCTGAACGCTCAACGTAATAACCGGAGTCTGGATACCCAACGAAACTGACCAGAGCCTGCTCGCTCAACGTAATAACCGAAGTCTGGATACCTAACAAAACTGACCGGAGCCTGAACGTTCAACGTAAAAACCGGAGTCTGGATAACCAACAAAACTGACCAGAGCCTGAACGATCAACTTAATAACCGGAGTCTGGATACCCAACGAAACTGACCGGAGCCTGAACGCTCAACGTAATAACCGGAGTCTGGATACCCAACAAAATTGACCGGAACCTGAACGCTCGACGTAATAACCGGAATCTGGATACTCAACAAAACTAACCGGAGCCTGAACGCTCAACGTAATAACCGGAGTCTGGATACTCAACGAAACTGACTGGATCCTGAACAATCAACGTAATAACTAGAGTCTGGATACAAAACGAAACTGACCGGAGGCTGAACGCTCAACCTAATAACCGGAGTCTGGATACCCAATGAAACTGACCGGAGCCTGAACGCTCAACGTAATAACCTGAATCTCGATACCGAACGAAACTAACCGGAGCCTGAACACTCAACGTAATAATCAGAGTCTTGATACTCAACGAAACTGACCGGAGCCTGAACGCTCAACGTAATAACCGGAGTCTGGATACCCAACAAAACTGACCGGAGCCTGAACGCTCAACGTAATAACCGGAGTCTAGATACCCAACGAAACTGACCGGAGCCTGCTCGCTCAACATAATAACCGAAGTCTGGATACCTAACAAAACTGACCGGAGCCTGAACGTTCAACGTAAAAACCGGAGTCTGGATACCCAACAAAACTGACCGGAGCCTGAACGATCAACTTAATAACCGGAGTCTGGATACCCAACGAAACTGACCGGAGCCTGAACGCTTAACGTAATAACCGGAGACTGGATACCCAACAAAATTGACCGGAACCTGAACGCTCAACGTAATAACCGGAATCTGGATACTCAACGAAACTAACCGGAGCCTGAACGCTCAACGTAATAACCGGAGTCTGGATACTCAACAAAACTGACTAGAGCCTGAACAATCAACATAATAACTGGAGTCTGGATACAAAACAAAACTGACCGGAGCCTGAACGCTCAACGTAATAACCAGAGTCTGGATACCCAAAGAAACTGATCAGAGCCTGAACGCTCAACGTAATAACCGGAATCTCGATACCGAACGAAACTAACCGGAGCTTGAACGTTCAACGTAATAATCGGAGTCTTGATACTCAACGAAACTGACCGGAGCCTGAACGCTCAACGTAATAACCGGAGTCTGGATACCCAACGAAACTGATCGGAGCCTAAATCCTCAACGTAATAACAGGAGTCTAGATACCCAACAAAATTGACCGGAGCCTGAACGCTCAATGTAATAACCGGAATCTGGATACTCAACGAAACTCACCGGAGCCTGAACGCTCAACGTAATAACCGGAGTCTGGATACTCAACGAAACTGACTGGAGTCTGAACAATCAACGTAATAACTGGAGTCTGGATACAAAACGAAACTGACCGGAGCCTGAACGCTAAACGTAATAACCGGAGTCTGGATACCCAATGAAACTGACCGGAGCCTGAACGCTCAACGTAATAACCGGAATCTCGATACCGAATGAAACTAA
The DNA here is from genome assembly GCA_963859935.3 of Lathyrus sativus. Taxonomy (NCBI): domain Eukaryota; kingdom Viridiplantae; phylum Streptophyta; class Magnoliopsida; order Fabales; family Fabaceae; genus Lathyrus; species Lathyrus sativus. The sequence continues at coordinate 638,897 of CAWUDS030000639.1, forward strand.
CCGGAGCCTGAATGCTCAACGTAATAATCGGAGTCTTGATACTCAACGAAAATGACCGGAGCCTGAACGCTCAACGTAATAACCGGAGTCTGGATACCCAACGAAACTGACCGGAGCCTGAACGCTCAACGTAATAACCGGAGTCTGGATACCCAACGAAACTGACCGGAGCCTGAACGCTCAACGTAATAACCGGAGTCTGGATACCCAACAAAATTGACCGGAACCTGAATGCTCGACGTAATAACCGGAATCTGGATACTCAACGAAACTAACCGGAGCCTGAACGCTCAACGTAATAACCGGAGTCTGGATACTCAACGAAACTGACTGGAGCCTGAACAATCAACGTAATAACTGGAGTCTGGATACAAAACGAAACTGACCGGAGCCTGAACGCTCAACCTAATAACCGGAGTCTGGATACCCAATGAAACTGACCGGAGCCTGAACGCTCAACGTAATAACCGGAATCTCGATACCGAACGAAACTAACCGGAGCCTGAACGCTCAACGTAATAATCGGAGTCTTGATACTCAACGAAACTGACCGGAGCCTGAACGCTCAACGTAATAACCTGAGTCTGGATACCCAACAAAACTGACCGGAGCCTGAACGCTCAACGTAATAACCGGAGTCTGGATACCCAACGAAACTGACCGGAGCCTGCTCGCTCAACGTAATAACCGAAGTCTGGATACCTAACAAAACTGACCGGAGCCTGAACGTTCAACGTAAAAACCGGAGTCTGGATACCCAACAAAATTGAACGGAGCCTGAACGATCAACTTAATAACCGGAGTCTGGATACCCAACGAAACTGACCGGAGCCTGAACGCTCAACGTAATAACCGGAGACTGGATACCCAACAAAATTGACTGGAACCTGAACGCTCAACGTAATAACCGGAATCTCGATACCGAACGAAACTAACCGGAGCTTGAACGCTCAACGTAATAATCGGAGTCTTGATACTCAACGAAACTGAGCGGAGCCTGAACGCTCAACGTAATAACCGGAGTCTGGATACCCAACGAAACTGACCGGAGCCTGAACGCTCAACGTAATAACCGGAGTCTGGATACCCAACGAAACTGATCGGAGCCTAAATCCTCAACGTAATAACAGGAGTCTAGATACCAAACAAAATTGACCGGAGCCTGAACGCTCAATGTAATAATCGGAATCTGGATACTCAATGAAACTCACCGGAGCCTGAACGCTCAACGTAATAACCGGAGTCTGGATACTCAAAGAAACTGACTGGAGTCTGAATATTCAATGTAATAACTGGAGTCTGGATACAAAACGAAACTGACCGGAGCCTGAACGCTCAACGTAATAACCGGAGTCTGGATACCCAATGAAACTGACCGGAGCCTGAACGCTCAACGTAATAACCGGAATCTCGATACCAAACGAAACTAACCGGAGCCTGAATGCTCAACGTAATAATCGGAGTCTTGATACTCAACGAAACTGACCGGAGCCTGAACGCTCAACGTAATAACCGGAGTCTGGATACCCAACGAAACTGACCAGAGCCTGAACGCTCAACGTAATAACCGGAGTCTGGATACCCAACAAAATTGACCGGAACCTGAACGCTCGACGTAATAACCGGAATCTGGATACTCAACGAAACTAACCGGAGCCTGAACGCTCAACGTAATAACCGGAGTCTGGATACTCAACGAAACTGACTGGAGCCTGAACAATCAACGTAATAACTGGAGTCTGGATACAAAACGAAACTGACCGGAGCCTGAACGCTCAACCTAATAACCGGAGTCTGGATACCCAATGAAACTGACCGGAGCCTGAACGCTCAACGTAATAACCGGAATCTCGATACCGAACGAAACTAACCGGAGCCTGAACGCTCAACGTAATAATCGGAGTCTTGATACTCAACGAAATTGACCGGAGCCTGAACGCTCAACGTAATAACCTGAGTCTGGATACCCAACAAAACTGACCGGAGCCTGAACGCTCAACGTAATAACCGGAGTCTGGATACCCAACGAAACTGACCGGAGCCTGCTCGCTCAACGTAATAACCGAAGTCTGGATACCTAACAAAACTGACAAGAGCCTGAACGTTCAACGTAAAAACCGGAGTCTGGATACCGAACAAAACTGACCGGAGCCTGAACGATCAACTTAATAACCGGAGTCTGGATACCCAACGAAACTGACCGGAGCCTGAACGCTCAACGTAATAACCAGAGACTGGATACCCAACAAAATTGACTGGAACCTGAACGCTCAACGTAATAACCGGAATCTGGATACTCAACGAAACTAACCGGAGCCTGAACGCTCAACGTAATAACCGAAGTCTGGATACTCAACGAAACTGACTGGAGCCTGAACAATCAACGTAATAACTGGAGTCTGGATACAAAACGAAACTGACCGGACCCTGATTGCTCAACGTAATAACCGGAGTCTGGATACCCAAAGAAACTGACCGGAGCCTGAACGATCAACGTAATAACCGGAATCTCGATACCGAACGAAACTAACCGGAGCCTGAACGCTCAACGTAATAATCGGAGTCTTTATATTCAACGAAACTGACCGGAGCCTGAACGCTCAACGTAATAACCGGAGTCTGGATACCCAACGAAACTGACCGGAGCCTGAACGCTCAACGTAATAACCGGAGTCTGGATACCCAAAGAAATTGATCGGAGCCTAAACGCTCAACGTAATAACAGGAGTCTGGATACCCAACAAAATTGACGAGAGCCTGAACGCTCAACGTAATAACCGGAATCTGGATATTCAACGAAACTCACCGGAGCCTGAACGCTCAACGTAATAACCGGAGTCTGGATACTCAACAAAACTGACTGGAGCCTGAACAATCAACGTAATAACTGGAGTCTGGATACCCAACGAAACTGACCGGAGCCTGAACGCTCAACGTAATAACCGGAGTCTGGATACCCAATGAAACTGACCGGAGCCTGAACGCTCAACGTAATAACCGGAATCTCGATACCGAACGAAACTAACTGGAGCCTGAATGCTCAACGTAATAATCGGAGTCTTGATACTCAATGAAACTGACCGGAGCCTGAACGCTCAACGTAATAACCGGAGTCTAGATACCCTACGAAACTGATCAGAGCCTGAACGCTCAACGTAATAACCGGAGTCTGGATACCCAACGAAACTGACCGGAGCCTGCTCGCTCAACGTAATAACCGAAGTTTGGATACCTAACAAAACTGACCGGAGCCTGAACGTTCAACGTAAAAACCGGAGTCTGGATACCCAACAAAACTGACCGGAGCCTGAACGATCAACTTAATAATCGGAGTCTGGATACCCAACGAAACTGACCGGAGCCTGAACGCTCAACGTAATAACCGGAGTTTGGATACCCAACAAAATTGACCGGAACCTGAACGCTCAACGTAATATTCGGAATCTGGATACTCAACGAAACTAACCGGAGCCTGAACGCTCAACGTAATAACCGGAGTCTGGATACTCAACGAAACTGACTGGAGCCTGAATAATCAACGTAATAACCGGAGTCTTGATACTCAACGAAACTGACCGGAGCCTGAACGCTCAACGTAATAACCGGAGTCTGGATACCCAACGAAACTGACCGGAGCCTGAACGCTCAACGTAATAACCGGAGTCTGGATACCCAACAAAATTGACCGGAACCTGAACGCTCGACGTAATAACCGGAATCTGGATACTCAACGAAACTAACCGGAGCCTGAACGCTCAACGTAATAACCGGAGTCTGGATACTCAACGAAACTGACTGGAGCCTGAATAATCAACGTAATAACCGGAGTCTTGATACTCAACGAAATTGACCGGAGCCTGAACGCTCAACGTAATAACCTGAGTCTGGATACCCAACAAAACTGACCGGAGCCTGAACGCTCAACGTAATAACCGGAGTCTGGATACCCAACGAAACTGACCGGAGCCTGCTCGCTCAACGTAATAACCGAAGTCTGGATACCTAACAAAACTGACCGGAGCCTGAACGTTCAACGTAAAAACCGGAGTCTGGATACCCAACAAAACTGACCGGAGCCTGAACGATCAACTTAATAACCGGAGTCTGGATACCCAACGAAACTGACCGGAGCCTGAACGCTCAACGTAATAACCAGAGACTGGATACCCAACAAAATTGACTGGAACCTGAACGCTCAACGTAATAACCGGAATCTGGATACTCAACGAAACTAACCGGAGCCTGAACGCTCAACGTAATAACCGAAGTCTGGATACTCAACGAAACTGACTGGAGCCTGAACAATCAACGTAATAACTGGAGTCTGGATACAAAACGAAACTGACCGGACCCTGATTGCTCAACGTAATAACCGGAGTCTGGATACCCAAAGAAACTGACCGGAGCCTGAAAGCTCAACGTAATAACCGGAATCTCGATACCGAACAAAACTAACCGGAGCCTGAACGCTCAACGTAATAATCGGAGTCTTTATATTCAACGAAACTGACCGGAGCCTGAACGCTCAACGTAATAACCGGAGTCTGGATACCCAACGAAACTGACCGGAGCCTGAACGCTCAACGTAATAACTGGAGTCTGGATACCCAAAGAAATTGATCGGAGCCTAAACGCTCAACGTAATAACAGGAGTCTGGATACCCAACAAAATTGACGAGAGCCTGAACGCTCAACGTAATAACCGGAATCTGGATATTCAACGAAACTCACCGGAGCCTGAACGCTCAACGTAATAACCGGAGTCTGGATACTCAACAAAACTGACTGGAGCCTGAACAATCAACGTAATAACTGGAGTCTGGATACCCAACGAAACTGACCGGAGCCTGAACGCTCAACGTAATAACCGGAGTCTGGATACCCAATGAAACTGACCGGAGCCTGAACGCTCAACGTAATAACCGGAATCTCGATACCGAACGAAACTAACTGGAGCCTGAATGCTCAACGTAATAATCGGAGTCTTGATACTCAATGAAACTGACCGGAGCCTGAACGCTCAACGTAATAACCGGAGTCTAGATACCCAACGAAACTGATCAGAGCCTGAACGCTCAACGTAATAACCGGAGTCTGGATACCCAACGAAACTGACCGGAGCCTGCTCGCTCAACGTAATAACCGAAGTTTGGATACCTAACAAAACTGACCGGAGCCTGAACGTTCAACGTAAAAACCGGAGTCTGGATACCCAACAAAACTGACCGGAGCCTGAACGATCAACTTAATAATCGGAGTCTGGATACCCAACGAAACTGACTGGAGCCTGAACGCTCAACGTAATAACCGGAGTTTGGATACCCAACAAAATTGACCGGAACCTGAACGCTCAACGTAATATTCGGAATCTGGATACTCAACGAAACTAACCGGAGCCTGAACGCTCAACGTAATAACCGGAGTCTGGATACTCAACGAAACTGACTGGAGCCTGAATAATCAACGTAATAACTAGAGTCTGGATACAAAACAAAACTGACCGGAGCCTGAACGCTCAACGTAATAACCGGAGTCTGGATACCCAATGAAACTGATCGGAGCCTGAACGCTCAACGTAATAACCGGAATCTCGATACCGAACGAAACTAAGCGGAGCCTGAACGCTCAACGTAATAATCGGAGTCTTGATACTCAACGAAACTGACCGGAGCCTGAACGCTCAACGTAATAACCGGAGTCTGGATACCCAACGAAACTGACCGGAGCCTGAACGCTCAACGTAATAACCGGAGTCTGGATACCCAACGAAACTGACCGGAGCCTGAACGTTCAACATAATAACAGGAGTCTGGATACCCAACAAAATCGACCGGAGCCTGAACGCTCAACGTAATAACCGGAATTCTGGATACTCAACGAAACTAACTGGAGCCTGAACGCTCAACGTAATAACCGGAGTCTGGATACTCAACAAAACTGACTGGAGCCTGAACAATCAACGTAATAACTGGAGTCTAGATACAAAACGAAACTGACCGGAGCTTGAACGCTCAACGTAATAACCGGAGTCTAGATACCCAATGAAACTGACCGGAGCCTGAACGCTCAACGTAATAACCGGAATCTCGGTACCTAACGAAACTAACCAGAGCCTGAACATTCAACGTAATAATCGGAGTCTTGATACTCAACGAAACTGACCGGAGCCTGAACGCTCAACGTAATAACCGGAGTCTGGATACCCAACGAAAATGACCGGAGCTTGAACGCTCAACGTAATAACCGGAGTCTGGATACCCAACGAAACTGACCGGAGCCTGCTCGCTCAACGTAATAACCGAAGTCTGGATACCTAACAAAACTGACTGGAGCCTGAACGTTCAACGTAAAAACCGGAGTCTGGATACCCAACAAAACTGACCGGAGCCTGAACGATCAACTTAATAACCGGAGTCTGGATACCCAACGAAACTGACCGGAGCCTGAACGCTCAACGTAATAACCGGAGTCTGGATACCCAACAAAATTGACCGGAACCTGAACGCTCAACGTAATAACCGGAATCTGGATACTCAACGAAACTAACCGGAGCCTGAACGCTCAACATAATAACCGGAGTCTGGATACTCAACGAAACGGACTGGAGCCTAAACAATCAACGTAATAACTGGAGTCTGGATACAAAACGAAACTGACCGGAGCCTGAACGCTCAACGTAATAACCGGAGTCTGGATACCCAATGAAACTGACCAGAGCCTGAACGCTCAACGTAATAACCGGAATCTCGATACCCAACGAAACTAACCAGAGCCTATTCAACGTAATAATCGAAGTCTTGATACTCAACGAAACTGACCGGAACCTGAACGCTCAACGTAATAACCGGAGTCTGGATACCCAACGAAACTGACCGGAGCTTGAACGCTCAACGTAATAACCGGAGTCTGGACACCCAACGAAACTGACCGGAGCCTGCTCGCTCAACGTAATAACCGAAGTCTGGATACCTAACAAAACTGACCGGAGCCTGAACGTTCAACGTAAAAACCGGAGTCTGGATACCCAACAAAACTGACCGGAGCCTAAACGATCAACTTAATAACCGGAGTCTGGATACCCAACGAAACTGACCGGAGCCTGAACGCTCAACGTAATAACCGGAGTCTGGATACCCAACAAAATTGACCGGAACCTAAATGCTCAACATAATAACCGGAATCTGGATACTCAACGAAACTAACCGGAGCCTGAACGCTCAACGTAATAACCGGAGTCTGGATACTCAACGAAACTGACCGGAGCCTGAACGTTCAACGTAATAACCGGAATCTCGATACCGAACGAAACTAACCGGCGCCTGAACGCTCAACGTAATAATCGGAGTCTTGATACTCAACGAAACTGACCGGAGCCTGAACGCTCAACGTAATAACCGGAGTCTGGATACCCAACGAAACTGACCGGAGCCTGAACGCTCAACGTAATAACCGGAGTCTGGATACCCAACGAAACTGACCGGAGCCTGCTCGCTCAACGTAATAACCGAAGTCTGGATACCTAACAAAACTAACCGAAGCCTGAACATTCAACGTAAAAACCGGAGTCTGGATACCCAACAAAACTGACCGGAGCCTGAACGATCAACTTAATAACCGGAGTCTGGATACCCAACGAAACTGACCGGAGCCTGAACGCTCAACGTAATAACCGGAGTCTGGATACCCAACAAAATTGACCGGAACCTGAACGCTCAACCTAATAACCGGAATCTGGATACTTAACGAAACTAACCGGAGCCTGAACGCTCAACGTAATAACCGGAGTCTGGATACTCAACGAAACTGACTGGAGCCTAAACAATCAACGTAATAACTAGAGTCTGGATACAAAACGAAACTGACCGGAGCCTGAACGCTCAACGTAATAACCGGAGTCTGGATACCCAATGAAACTGACCGGAGCCTGAACGCTCAACGTAATAATCGGAATCTCGATACCGAACGAAACTAACCGGAGCCTGAACGCTCAACGTAATAACCGGAGTCTGGATACCCAACGAAACTGATCGGAGCCTAAACGCTCAACGTAATAACAGGAGTCTGGATACCCAACAAAATTGATCGGAGCCTGAACGCTCAACATAATAACCGGAATCTGGATACTCAACGAAACTAACCGGAGCCTGAACGCTCAACGTAATAACCAGAGTCTGGATACTCAACGAAACTGACTGGAGCCTGAACAATCAACTTAATAACTAGAGTCTGGATACAAAATGAAACTGACCGGAGCCTAAACGCTCAACGTAATAACCGGAGTCTGGATACCCAATGATACTGACCGGGGCCTGAACGCTCAACGTAATAACCGGAATCTCGATACCGAACGAAACTAACCGGAGCCTGAACGCTCAACGTAATAACCGGAGTCTGGATACCCAACGAAACTGATCGGAGCCTAAACGCTCAACGTAATAACAGGAGTCTGGATACCCAACAAAATTGACCGGAGCCTGAACGCTCAATGTAATAACCGGAATCTGGATACTCAACGAAACTAACCGGAGCCTGAACGCTCAACCTAATAAACGGAGTCTGGATACTCAACGAAACTGACTGGAGCCTGAACAATCAACGTAATAACTGGAGTCTGGATACAAAACGAAACTGACCGGACCCTGAACGCTCAACGTAATAACCAGTGTCTGGATACCCAACGAAACTGACCGGAGCCTGAATGCTCAACGTAATAACCGGAATCTCGATACCGAACGAAACTAACCGGAGCCTGAACGTTCAACGTAAAAACCGGAGTCTGGATACCCAACAAAACTGACCGGAGCCTGAACGATCAACTTAATAACCGGAGTCTGGATACCCAACGAAACTGACAGGAGCCTGAACGCTCAACGTAATAACCGAAGTCTGGATACCCAACAAAATTGACCGGAACCTGAACGCTCGACGTAATAACCAGAATCTGGATACTCAACGAAACTAACCAGAGCCTGAACGCTCAACGTAATAACCGGAGTCTGGATACTCAACGAAACTGACTGGAGCCTGAACAATCAACGTAATAACTGGAGTCTGGATAAAAACGAAACTGACCGGAGCCTGAACGCTCAACCTAATAACCAGAGTCTGGATACCCAATGAAACTGACCAGAGCCTGAACGCTCAACGTAATAATCAGAGTCTTGATACTCAACAAAACTGACCGGAGCCTGAACGCTCAACGTAATAACCGGAGTCTGGATACCCAACAAAACTGACCGGAGCCTGAACGCTCAACGTAATAACCGGAGTCTGGATACCCAACAAAACTGACCGGAGCCTGATCGCTCAACGTAATAACCGAAGTCTGGATACCTAACAAAACTGACCGGAGCCTGAACGTTCAACGTAAAAACCGGAGTCTGGATACCCAACAAAACTGATCGGAGCCTGAACGATCAACTTAATAACCGGTGTCTGGATACCCAACGAAACTGACCGGAGCTTGAACGCTCAACGTAATAACCGGAGACTGGATACCCAACAAAATTGACCGGAACCTGAACGCTCAACGTAATAACCGGATTCTGGATACTCAACGAAACTAACCGGAGCCTGAACGCTCAACGTAATAACCGAAGTCTGGATACTCAACGAAACTGACTAGAGCCTGAACAATCAACGTAATAACTGATGTCTGGGTACAAAACGAAACTGACCGGAGCCTGAACGCTCAACGTAATAACCGGAGTCTGGATACCCAAAGAAACTGACTGGAGCCTGAACGCTCAACGTAATAACCGGAATCTCTATACCGAACGAAACTAACCGGAGCCTGAACGCTCAACGTAATAACCGGAGTCTGGATACCCAACAAAATTGACCGGAACCTGAACGCTCAACGTAATAACCGGACTCTGGATACTCAACGAAACTAACCGGAGCCTGAACGCTCAACATAATAACCAGAGTCTGGATACTCAACGAAACTGACTGGAGCCTGAACGATCAACGTAATAACCGGAGTCTGGATACGCAACCAAACTGACCGGAGCCTGAACGATCAATATAATATTCGGAGTCTGGATACCCAACGAAGCTGACTGGAGCCTGAACGCTCAACGTAATAATCGGAGTCTGGTTACCCAACGAAACTGACCGGAACCTGAACGCTTAACGTAATAACCGGAGTCTAGATACCCAACGAAACTGACCGGAGCCTGAACTCCTAATGTAATTACCAGAGTCAGGATATGCAACGAAACTGATCGGAGCCTGAACGATCAACGTAATAACCGGAGTCTGGATACCCAACGAAACTGACCAGAGCCTGAACGCTCAACGTAATAACAGGAGTCTGGATACCAAACAAAATTGACCGGAGCCTGAACGCTCAACGTAATAACCGGAATCTGGATACTCAACGAAACTAACCGGAGCCTGAACGCTCAACGTAATAACCGGAGTCTGGATACTCAACGAAACTGACTGGAGCCTAAACAATCAACGTAATAACTAGAGTCTGGATACAAAACGAAACTGACCGGAGCCTGAACGCTCAACGTAATAACCGGAGTCTGGATACCCAATGAAACTGACCGGAGCCTGAACGCTCAACGTAATAATCGGAATCTCGATACCGAACGAAACTAACCGGAGCCTGAACGCTCAACGTAATAACCGGAGTCTGGATACCCAACGAAACTGATCGGAGCCTAAACGCTCAACGTAATAACAGGAGTCTGGATACCCAACAAAATTGATCGGAGCCTGAACGCTCAACATAATAACCGGAATCTGGATACTCAACGAAACTAACCGGAGCCTGAACGCTCAACGTAATAACCGGAGTCTGGATACTCAACGAAACTGACTGGAGCCTGAACAATCAACTTAATAACTAGAGTCTGGATACAAAATGAAACTGACCGGAGCCTAAACGCTCAACGTAATAACCGGAGTCTGGATACCCAATGATACTAACCGGGGCCTGAACGCTCAACGTAATAACCGGAATCTCGATACCGAACGAAACTAACCGGAGCCCGAACGCTCAACGTAATAACCGGAGTCTGGATACCCAACGAAACTGATCGGAGCCTAAACGCTCAACGTAATAACAGGAGTCTGGATACCCAACAAAATTGACCGGAGCCTGAACGCTCAATGTAATAACCGGAATCTGGATACACAACGAAACTAACCGGAGCCTGAACGCTCAACGTAATAACCGGAGTCTGGATACTCAACGAAACTGACTGGAGCCTGAACAATCAACGTAATAACTGGAGTCTGGATACAAAACGAAACTGACCGGACCCTGAACGCTCAACGTAATAACCGGTGTCTGGATACCCAACGAAACTGACCGGAGCCTGAATGCTCAACGTAATAACCGGAATCTCGATACCGAACGAAACTAACCGAAGCCTGAACGTTCAACGTAAAAACCGGAGTCTGGATACCCAACAAAACTGACCGGAGCCTGAACGATCAACTTAATAACCGGAGTCTGGATACCCAACGAAACTGACAGGAGCCTGAATGCTCAACGTAATAACCGAAGTCTGGATACCCAACAAAATTGATCGGAACCTGAACGCTCGACGTAATAACCAGAATCTGGATACTCAACGAAACTAACCAGAGCCTGAACGCTCAACGTAATAACCGGAGTCTGGATACTCAACGAAACTGACTGGAGCCTGAACAATCAACGTAATAACTGGAGTCTGGATAAAAACGAAACTGACCGGAGCCTGAACGCTCAACCTAATAACCAGAGTCTGGATACACAATGAAACTGACCAGAGCCTGAACGCTCAACGTAATAATCAGAGTCTTGATACTCAACAAAACTGACCGGAGCCTGAACGCTCAACGTAATAACCGGAGTCTGGATACCCAACAAAACTGACTGGAGCCTGAAAGCTCAACGTAATAACCGGAGTCTGGATACCCAACGAAACTGACCGGAGCCTGATCGCTCAACGTAATAACCGAAGTCTGGATACCTAACAAAACTGACCGGAGCCTGAATGTTCAACGTAAAAACCGGAGTCTGGATACCCAACAAAACTGATCGGAGCCTGAACGATCAACTTAATAACCGGTGTCTGGATACCCAACGAAACTGACCGGAGCTTGAACGCTCAACGTAATAACCGGAGACTCGATACCCAACAAAATTGACCGGAACCTGAACGCTCAACGTAATAACCGGATTCTGGATACTCAACGAAACTAACCGGAGCCTGAACGCTCAACGTAATAACCGAAGTCTGGATACTCAACGAAACTGACTAGAGCCTGAACAATCAACGTAATAACTGAAGTCTGGATACAAAACGAAACTGACCGGAGCCTGAACGCTCAACGTAATAACCGGAGTCTGGATACCCAAAGAAACTGACCGGAGCCTGAACGCTCAACGTAATAACCGGAATCTCTATACCGAACGAAACTAACCGGAGCCTGAACGCTCAACGTAATAACCGGAGTCTGGATACCCAACAAAATTGACCGGAACCTGAACGCTCAACGTAATAACCGGAATCTGGATACTCAACGAAACTAACCGGAGCCTGAACGCTCAACATAATAACCAGAGTCTGGATACTCAACGAAACTGACTGGAGCCTGAATGATCAACGTAATAACCGGAGTCTGGATACGCAACCAAACTGACCGGAGCCTGAACGATCAATATAATATTCGGAGTCTGGATACCCAACGAAGCTGACTGGAGCCTGAACAATCAACGTAATAACTGAAGTCTGGATACAAAACGAAACTGACCGGAACCTGAACGCTCAACGTAATAACCGGAGTCTAGATACCCAACGAAACTGACCGGAGCCTGAACGCTCAACGTAATAACCGGAATCTCTATACCGAACGAAACTAACCGGAGCCTGAACGCTCAACGTAATAACCGGAGTCTGGATACCCAACAAAATTGACCGGAACCTGAACGCTCAACGTAATAACCGGAATCTGGATACTCAACGAAACTAACCGGAGCCTGAACGCTCAACATAATAACCAGAGTCTGGATACTCAACGAAACTGACTGGAGCCTGAACGATCAACGTAATAACCGGAGTCTGGATACGCAACCAAACTGACCGGAGCCTGAACGATCAATATAATATTCGGAGTCTGGATACCCAACGAAGCTGACTGGAGCCTGAACGCTCAACGTAATAATCGGAGTCTGGTTACCCAACGAAACTGACCGGAACCTGAACGCTTAACGTAATAACCGGAGTCTAGATACCCAACAAAACTGACCGGAACCTGAACGCTTAACGTAATAACCTGAACTCCTAATGTAATTACCAGAGTCAGGATACGCAACGAAACTGATCGGAGCCTGAACGATCAACGTAATAACCGGAATCTGGATACCCAACGAAACTGACCAGATCCTGAACGCTCAACATAATAACAGGAGTCTGGATACCCAACAAAATTGACCGGAGCCTGAACGCTCAACGTAATAACCGGAATCTGGATACTCAACGAAACTAACCGGAGCCTGAACGCTCAACGTAATAACCAGAGTCTGGATACTCAACGAAACTAACTGGAGCCTGAACAATCAACGTAATAACTGGAGTCTGGATATAAAACGAAACTGACCGGAGCCTGAACGCTCAACGTAATAACCGAAGTCTAGATACCCAATGAAATTGACCGGAGCCTGAACGCTCAACGTAATAACCGGAATCTCGATACCGAACGAAACTAACCGGAGCCTGAACGCTCAACGTAATAATCGGAGTCTTGATACTCAACGAAACTGACCGGAGCCTGAATGCTCAACGTAATAACCGGAGTCTGGATACCCAACGAAACTGACCGGAGCCTGAATGCTCAACGTAATAACCGGAGTCTGGATACCCAACGAAACTGACCAGAGACTGCTCGCTCAACGTAATAACCGAAGTCTGGATACCTAACAAAACTGACCGGAGCCTGAACGTTCAACGTAAAAACCGGAGTCTGGATACCCAACAAAAATGACCGGAGCCTGAACGATCAACTTAATAACCGGAGTCTGGATACCCAACGAAACTGACAGGAGCCTGAACGCTCAACGTAATAACCGGAGTCTGGATACCCAACAAAATTGACCGGAACCTAAACGCTCGACGTAATAACCGGAATCTGGATACTCAACGAAACTAACCGGAGCCTGAACGCTCAACGTAATAACCGGAGTCTGGATACTCAACGAAACTGACTGGAACCTGAACAATCAACGTAATAACTGGAGTCTGGATACAAAACGAAACTGACCGGAGCCTGAACGCTCAACCTAATAACCGGAGTCTGGATACCCAATGAAACTGACCAGAGCCTGAACGCTCAACGTATTAACCAGAATCTCGATACCGAACGAAACTAACCGGAGCCTGAACGCTCAACGTAATAATCGGAGTCTTGATACTCAACGAAACTGACCGGAGCCTGAACGCTCAACGTAATAACCGGAGTCTGGATACCCAACAAAACTGACCGGAGCCTGAACGCTCAACGTAATAATCGGAGTCTGGATACCCAACGAAACTGACCGGAGCCTGATCGCTCAACGTAATAACCGAAGTCTGGATACCTAACAAAACTGACCGGAGCCTGAACGTTCAACGTAAAAACCGGAGTCTGGATACCCAACAAAACTGATCGGAGCCTGAACGATCAACTTAATAACCGGTGTCTGGATACCCAACGAAACTGACCGGAGCTTGAACGCTCAACGTAATAACCGGAGACTGGATACCCAACAAAATTGACCGGAACCTGAACGCTAAACGTAATAACCGGAATCTGGATACTCAACGAAACTAACCGGAGCCTGAACGCTCAACGTAATAACCGAAGTCTGGATACTCAACGAAACTGACTAGAGCCTGAACAATCAACGTAATAACTGGAGTCTGGATACAAAACGAAACTGACCGGAGCCTGAACGCTCAACGTAATAACCGGAGTCTGGATACCCAATGAAATTGACCGGAGCCTGAACGCTCAACGTAATAACCGGAATCTCGATACCGAACGAAACTAACCGGAGCCTGAACGCTCAACGTAATAATCGGAGTCTTGATACTCAACGAAACTGACCGGAGCCTGAATGCTCAACGTAATAACCGGAGTCTGGATACCCAACGAAACTGACCGGAGCCTGAACGCTCAACGTAATAACTGGAGTCTGGATACCCAACGAAACTGACCAGAGCCTGCTCGCTCAACGTAATAACCGAAGTCTGGATACCTAACAAAACTGACCGGAGCCTGAACGTTCAACGTAAAAACCGGAGTCTGGATACCCAACAAAACTGACCGGAGCCTGAACGATCAACTTAATAACCGGAGTCTGGATACCCAACGAAACTGACCGGAGCCTGAACGCTCAACGTAATAACCGGAGTCTGGATACCCAACAAAATTGACCGGAACCTGAACGCTCGACGTAATAACCGGAATTTGGATACTCAACGAAACTAACCGGAGCCTGAACGCTCAACGTAATAACCGGAGTCTGGATACTCAACGAAACTGACTAGAGCCTGAACAATCAACGTAATAACTGGAGTCTGGATACAAAACGAAACTGGCCGGAGCCTGAACGCTCAACCTAATAACCGGAGTCTGGATACCCAATGAAACTGACCAGAGCCTGAACGCTCAACGTAATAACCGGAATCTCGATACCGAACGAAACTAAGCGGAGCCTGAACGCTCAACGTAATAATCGGAGTCTTGATACTCAACGAAACTGACCGGAGCCTGAATGCTCAACGTAATAACCGGAGTCTGGATACCCAACGAAACTGACCGGAGCCTGAACGCTCAACGTAATAACCGGAGTCTGGATACCCAACGAAACTGACCAGAGCCTGCTCGCTCAACGTAATAACCGAAGTCTGGATACCTAACAAAACTGACCGGAGCCTGAACGTTCAACGTAAAAACCGGAGTCTGGATACCCAACAAAATTGACCGGAACCTGAACGCTCGACGTAATAACCGGAATCTGGATACTCAACGAAACTAACCGGAGCCTGAACGCTCAACGTAATAACCGGAGTCTGGATACTCAACGAAACTGACTGGAACCTGAACAATCAACGTAATAACTGGAGTCTGGATACAAAACGAAACTGACCGGAGCCTGAACGCTCAACATAATAACCGGAGTCTGGATACCCAATGAAACTGACCAGAGCCTGAACGCTCAACGTAATAACCGGAATCTCGATACCGAACGAAACTAACCGGAGCCTAAACGCTCAACGTAATAATCGGAGTCTTGATACTCAACGAAACTGACCGGAGCCTGAACGCTCAACGTAATAACCGGAGTCTGGATACCCAACAAAACTGACCGGAGCCTGAACGCTCAACGTAATAATCGGAGTCTGGATACCCAACGAAACTGACCGGAGCCTGATCGCTCAACGTAATAACCGAAGTCTGGATACCTAACAAAACTGACCGGAGCCTGAACGTTCAACGTAAAAACCGGAGTCTGGATACCCAACAAAACTGATCGGAGCCTGAACGATCAACTTAATAACCGGTGTCTGGATACCCAACGAAACTGACCGGAGCTTCAACGCTCAACGTAATAACCGGAGACTGGATACCCAACAAAATTGACCGGAACCTGAATGCTAAACGTAATAACCGGAATCTGGATACTCAACGAAACTAACCGGAGCCTGAACGCTCAACGTAATAACCGAAGTCTGGATACTCAACGAAACTGATTAGAGCCTGAACAATAAACGTAATAACTGGAGTCTGGATACAAAACGAAACTGGCCGGAGCCTGAACGCTCAACCTAATAACCGGAGTCTGGATACCCAATGAAACTGACCAGAGCCTGAACGCTCAACGTAATAACCGGAATCTCGATACCGAACGAAACTAAGCGGAGCCTGAACGCTCAACGTAATAATCGGAGTCTTGATACTCAACGAAACTGACCGGAGCCTGAATGCTCAACGTAATAACCGGAGTCTGGATACCCAACGAAACTGACCGGAGCCTGAACGCTCAACGTAATAACCGGAGTCTGGATACCCAACGAAACTGACCAGAGCCTGCTCGCTCAACGTAATAACCGAAGTCTGGATACCTAACAAAACTGACCGGAGCCTGAACGTTCAACGTAAAAACCGGAGTCTGGATACCCAACAAAATTGACCGGAACCTGAACGCTCGACGTAATAACCGGAATCTGGATACTCAACGAAACTAACCGGAGCCTGAACGCTCAACGTAATAACCGGAGTCTGGATACTCAACGAAACTGACTGGAACCTGAACAATCAACGTAATAACTGGAGTCTGGATACAAAACGAAACTGACCGGAGCCTGAACGCTCAACATAATAACCGGAGTCTGGATACCCAATGAAACTGACCAGAGCCTGAACGCTCAACGTAATAACCGGAATCTCGATACCGAACGAAACTAACCGGAGCCTAAACGTTCAACGTAATAATCGGAGTCTTGATACTCAACGAAACTGACCGGAGCCTGAACGCTCAACGTAATAACCGGAGTCTGGATACCCAACAAAACTGACCGGAGCCTGAACGCTCAACGTAATAACCGGAGTCTGGATACCCAACGAAACTGACCGGAGCCTGATCGCTCAACGTAATAACCGAAGTCTGGATACCTAACAAAACTGACCGGAGCCTGAACGTTCAACGTAAAAACCGGAGTCTGGATACCCAACAAAACTGATCGGAGCCTGAACGATCAACTTAATAACCGGTGTCTGGATACCCAACGAAACTGATCGGAGCTTGAACGCTCAACGTAATAACCGGAGACTGGATACCCAACAAAATTGACCGGAACCTGAACGCTCAACGTAATAACCGGAATCTGGATACTCAACGAAACTAACCAGAGCCTGAACGCTCAACGTAATAACCGAAGTCTGGATACTCAACGAAACTGACTAGAGCCTGAACAATCAACGTAATAACTGGAGTCTGGATACAAAACGAAACTGACCGGAGCCTGAACGCTCAACGTAATAACCGGAGTCTGGATACCCAATGAAATTGACCGGAGCCTGAACGCTCAACGTAATAACCGGAATCTCGATACCGAACGAAACTAACCGGAGCCTGAACGCTCAACGTAATAATCGGAGTCTTGATACTCAACGAAACTGACCGGAGCCTGAATGCTCAACGTAATAACCAGAGTCTGGATACCCAACGAAACTGACCGGAGCCTGAACGTTCAACATAAAAACCGGAGTCTGGATACCCAACAAAACTGACCGGAGCCTGAATGATCAACTTAATAACCGAAGTCTGGATACCCAACGAAACTGACCGGAGCCTGAACGCTCAACGTAATAACCGGAGTCTGGATACCCAACAAAATTGACCGGAACCTGAACGCTCGACGTAATAACCGGAATCTGGATACTCAACGAAACTAACCGGAGCCTGAACGCTCAACGTAATAACCGGAGTCTGGATACTCAATGAAACTGACTGGAGCCTGAACAATCAACGTAATAACTGGAGTCTGGATACAAAACGAAACTGACCGGAGCCTGAACGCTCAACCTAATAACCGGAGTCTGGATACCCAATGAAACTGACCAGAGCCTGAACGCTCAACGTAATAACCGGAATCTCGATACCGAACGAAACTAAGCGGAGCCTGAACGCTCAACGTAATAATCGGAGTCTTGATACTCAACGAAACTGACCGGAGCCTGAACGCTCAACGTAATAACCGGAGTCTGGATACCCAACAAAACTGACCGGAGCCTGAACGCTCAACGTAATAACCGGAGTCTGGATACCCAACGAAACTGACCGGAGCCTGATCGCTCAACGTAATAACCGAAGTCTGGATACCTAACAAAACTGACCGGAGCCTGAACGTTCAACGTAAAAACCGGAGTCTGGATACCTAACAAAACTGATCGGAGCCTGAACGATCAACTTAATAACCGGTGTCTGGATACCCAACGAAACTGACCGGAGCTTGAACGCTCAACGTAATAACCGGAGACTGGATACCCAACAAAATTGACCGGAACCTGAACGCTCAACGTAATAACCGGAATCTGGATACTCAACGAAACTAACCGGAGCTTGAACGCTCAACGTAATAACCGAAGTCTGGATACTCAACGAAACTGACTAGAGCCTGAACAATCAACGTAATAACTGGAGTCTGGATACAAAACGAAACTGACCGGAGCCTGAACGCTCAACGTAATAACTGGAGTCTGGATACCCAAAGAAACTGACCGGAGCCTGAACGCTCAACGTAATAACCGGAATCTCTATACCGAATGAAACTAACCGGAGCCTGAACGCTCAACGTAATAATCGGAGTCTTGATACTCAACGAAACTGACCGGAGCCAGAACGCTCAACGTAATAACCGGAGTCTGGATACCCAACGAAACTGACCGGAGCCTGAACACTCAACGTAATAACCGGAGTCTGGATACCCAACAAAACTGATCGGAGCCTAAACGCTCAACGTATTAACAGGAGTTTGGATACCCAACAAAATTGACCGAAGGCTGAACGCTCAACGTAATAACCGGAATCTGGATACTCAACGAAACTCACCGGAGCCTGAACGCTCAACGTAATAACCGGAGTCTGGATACTCAACGAAACTGACTGGAGCCTGAACAATCAACGTAATAAATGGAGTCTGGATACAAAACGAAACTGACCGGAGCCTGAACGCTCAACGTAATAACCGGAGTCTGGATACCCAATGAAACTGACCAGAGCCTGAACGCTCAACGTAATAACCGGAATCTCGATACCGAACGATACTAACCGGAGCCTGAACGCTCAACGTAATAATCGGAGTCTTGATACTCAACGAAACTGACCGGAGCCTGAATGCTCAACGTAATAACCGGAGTCTGGATACCCAACGAAACTGACCGGAGCCTGAACGCTCAACGTAATAACCGGAGTCTGGATACCCAACGAAACTGACCGGAGCCTGATCGCTCAACGTAATAACCGAAGTCTGGATACCTAACAAAACTGACCGGAGCCTGAACGTTCAACGTAAAAACCGGAGTCTGGATACCCAACAAAACTGATCGGAGCCTGAACGATCAACTTAATAACCGGTGTCTGGATACCCAACGAAACTGACCGGAGCTTGAACGCTCAACGTAATAACCGGAGACTGGATACCCAACAAAATTGACCGGAACCTGAACGCTAAACGTAATAACCGGAATCTGGATACTCAACGAAACTAACCGGAGCCTGAACGCTCAACGTAATAACCGAAGTCTGGATACTCAACGAAACTGACTAGAGCCTGAACAATCAACGTAATAACTGGAGTCTGGATACAAAACGAAACTTACCGGAGCCTGAACGCTCAACGTAATAACCGGAGTCTGGATACCCAATGAAATTGACCGGAGCCTGAACGCTCAACGTAATAACCGGAATCTCGATACCGAACGAAACTAACCGGAGCCTGAACGCTCAACGTAATAATCGGAGTCTTGATACTCAACGAAACTGACCGGAGCCTGAATGCTCAACGTAATAACCGGAGTCTGGATACCCAACGAAACTGACCGGAGCCTGAACGCTCAACGTAATAACCGGAGTCTGGATACCCAACGAAACTGACCAGAGCCTGCTCGCTCAACGTAATAACCGAAGTCTGGATACCTAACAAAACTGACCGGAGCCTGAACGTTCAACGTAAAAACCGGAGTCTCGATACCCAACAAAACTGACCGGAGCCTGAACGATCAATTTGATAACCGGAGTCTGGATACCCAACGAAACTGACCGGAGCCTGAACGCTCAACGTAATAACCGGAGTCTGGATACCCAACAAAATTGACCGGAACCTGAACGCTCGACGTAATAACCGGAATCTGGATACTCAACGAAACTAACCGGAGCCTGAACGCTCAACGTAATAACCGAAGTCTGGATACTCAACGAAACTGACTAGAGCCTGAACAATCAACGTAATAACTGGAGTCTGGATACAAAACGAAACTGACCGGAGCCTGAACGCTCAACGTAATAACCGGAGTCTGGATACCCAATGAAACTGACCAGAGCCTGAACGCTCAACGTAATAACCGGAATCTCGATACCGAACGATACTAACCGGAGCCTGAACGCTCAACGTAATAATCGGAGTCTTGATACTCAACGAAACTGACCGGAGCCTGAACGCTCAACGTAATAACCGGAGTCTGGATACCCAACAAAACTGACCGGAGCCTGAACGCTCAACGTAATAACCGGAGTCTGGATACCCAACGAAACTGACCGGAGCCTGATCGCTCAACGTAATAACCGAAGTCTGGATACCTAACAAAACTGACCGGAGCCTGAACGTTTAACGTAAAAACCGGAGTCTGGATACCCAACAAAACTGATCGGAGCCTGAACGATCAACTTAATAACCGGTGTCTGGATACCCAACGAAACTGACCGGAGCTTGAACGCTCAACGTAATAACCGGAGACTGGATACCCAACAAAATTGACCGGAACCTGAACGCTAAACGTAATAACCGGAATCTGGATACTCAACGAAACTAACCGGAGCCTGAACGCTCAACGTAATAACCGAAGTCTGGATACTCAACAAAACTGACTAGAGCCTGAACAATCAACGTAATAACTGGAGTCTGGATACAAAACGAAACTGACCGAAGCCTGAATGCTCAACGTAATAACCGGAGTCTGGATACCCAATGAAATTGACCGGAGCCTGAACGCTCAACGTAATAACCGGAATCTCGATACCGAACGAAACTAACCGGAGCCTGAACACTCAACGTAATAATCGGAGTCTTGATACTCAACGAAACTGACCGGAGTCTGAATGCTCAACGTAATAACCGGAGTCTGGATACCCAACGAAACTGACCGGAGCCTGAACGCTCAACGTAATAACCGGAGTCTGGATACCCAACGAAACTGACCAGAGCCTGCTCGCTCAACGTAATAACCGAAGTCTGGATACCTAACAAAACTGACCGGAGCCTGAACGTTCAACGTAAAAACCGGAGTCTCGATACCCAACAAAACTGACCGGAGCCTGAACGATCAACTTGATAACCGGAGTCTGGATACCCAACGAAACTGACCGGAGCCTGAACGCTCAACGTAATAACCGGAGTCTGGATACCCAACAAAATTGACCGGAACCTGAACGCTCGACGTAATAACCGGAATCTGGATACTCAACGAAACTAACCGGAGCCTGATCGCTCAACGTAATAACCGGAGTCTGGATACTCAACGAAACTGACTGGAACCTGAACAATCAACGTAATAACTGGAGTCTGGATACAAAACGAAACTGACCGGAGCCTGAACGCTCAACATAATAACCGGAGTCTGGATACCCAATGAAACTGACCAGAGCCTGAACGCTCAACGTAATAACCGGAATCTCGATACCGAACGAAACTAACCGGAGCCTGAACGCTCAACGTAATAATCGGAGTCTTGATACTCAACGAAACTGACCGAAGCCTGAACGCTCAACGTAATAACCGGAGTCTGGATACCCAACAAAACTGACCGGAGCTTGAACGCTCAACGTAATAACCGGAGTCTGGATACCCAACGAAACTGACCGGAGCCTGATCGCTCAACGTAATAACCGAAGTCTGGATACCTAACAAAACTGACCGGAGCCTGAACGTTCAACGTAAAAACCGGAGTCTGGATACCCAACAAAACTGATCGGAGCCTGAACGATCAACTTAATAACCGGTGTCTGGATACCCAACGAAACTGACCGGCGCTTGAACGCTCAACGTAATAACCGGAGACTGGATACCCAACAAAATTGACCGGAACCTGAACGCTCAACGTAATAACCGGAATCTGGATACTCAACGAAACTAACCGGAGCCTGAACGCTCAACGTAATAACCGAAGTCTGGATACTCAACGAAACTGACTAGAGCCTGAACAATCAACGTAATAACTGGAGTCTGGATACAAAACGAAACTGACCGGAGCCTGAACGCTCAACGTAATAACCGGAGTCTGGATACCCAATGAAATTGACCGGAGCCTGAACGCTCAACGTAATAACCGGAATCTTGATACCGAACGAAACTAACCGGAGCC
The DNA here is from genome assembly GCA_963859935.3 of Lathyrus sativus. Classification (NCBI taxonomy): domain Eukaryota; kingdom Viridiplantae; phylum Streptophyta; class Magnoliopsida; order Fabales; family Fabaceae; genus Lathyrus; species Lathyrus sativus. The sequence goes on from CAWUDS030000639.1 coordinate 662,021, forward strand.
TGAACGCTCAACGTAATAATCGGAGTCTTGATACTCAACGAAACTGACCGGAGCCTGAATGCTCAACGTAATAACCGGAGTCTGGATACCCAACGAAACTGACCGGAGCCTGAACGCTCAACGTAATAACCGGAGTCTAGATACCCAACGAAACTGACGAGAGCCTGCTCGCTCAACGTAATAACCGAAGTCTGGATACCTAACAAAACTGACCGGAGCCTGAACGTTCAACGTAAAAACCGGAGTCTGGATACCCAACAAAACTGACCGGAGCCTGAATGATCAACTTAATAACCGAAGTCTGGATACCCAACGAAACTGACCGGAGCCTGAACGCTCAACGTAATAACCGGAGTCTGGATACCCAACAAAATTGACCGGAACCTGAACGCTCGACGTAATAACCGGAATCTGGATACTCAACGAAACTAACCGGAGCCTGAACGCTCAACGTAATAACCGGAGTCTGGATACTCAACGAAACTGACTGGAGCCTGAACAATCAACGTAATAACTGGAGTCTGGATACAAAACGAAACTGACCGGAGCCTGAACGCTCAACCTAATAACCGGAGTCTGGATACCCAATCAAACTGACCAGAGCCTGAACACTTAATGTAATAACCGGAATCTCGATACCGAACGAAACTAAGCGGAGCCTGAACGCTCAACGTAATAATCGGAGTCTTGATACTCAACGAAACTGACCGGAGCCTGAACGCTCAACGTAATAACCGGAGTCTGGATACCCAACAAAACTGACCGGAGCCTGAATGCTCAACGTAATAACCGGAGTCTGGATACCCAACGAAACTGACCGGAGCCTGATCGCTCAACGTAATAACCGAAGTCTGGATACCTAACAAAACTGACCGGAGCCTGAACGTTCAACGTAAAAACCGGAGTCTGGATACCCAATAAAACTGACCGGAGCCTGAACGATCAACTTAATAACCGGAGTCTGGATACCCAACGAAACTGACTGGAGCCTGAACGCTCAACGTAATAACCGGAGTCTGGATACCCAACAAAATTAACCGGAACCTGAACGCTCGACGTAATAACCGGAATCTGGATACTCAACGAAACTAACCGGAGCCTGAACGCTCAACGTAATAACCGGAGTCTGGATACTCAACGAAACTGACTGGAGCCTGAACAATCAACGTAATAACTGGAGTCTGGATACAAAACGAAACTGACCGGAGCCTGAACGCTCAACCTAATAACCGGAGTCTGGATACCCAATGAAACTGACCAGAGCCTGAACGCTCAACGTAATAACCGGAATCTCGATACCGAACGAAACTAAGCGGAGCCTGAACGCTCAACGTAATAATCGGAGTCTTGATACTCAACGAAACTGACCGGAGCCTGAATGCTCAACGTAATAACCGGAGTCTGGATACCCAACGAAACTGACCGGAGCCTGAACGCTCAACGTAATAACCGGAGTCTGGATACCCAACGAAACTGACCAGAGCCTGCTCGCTCAACGTAATAACCGAAGTCTGGATACCTAACAAAACTGACCGGAGCCTGAACGTTCAACGTAAAAACCGGAGTCTGGATACCCAACAAAACTGACCGGAGCCTGAACGATCAACTTAATAACCGGAGTCTGGATACCCAACGAAACTGACCGGAGCCTGAACGCTCAACGTAATAACCGGAGTCTGGATACCCAACAAAATTGACCGGAACCTGAACGCTCGACGTAATAACCGGAATCTGGATACTCAACGAAACTAACCGGAGCCTGAACGCTCAACGTAATAACCGGAGTCTGGATACTCAACGAAACTGACTGGAACCTGAACAATCAACGTAATAACTGGAGTCTGGATACAAAACGAAACTGACCGGAGCCTGTACGCTCAACATAATAACCGGAGTCTGGATACCCAATGAAACTGACCAGAGCCTGAACGCTCAACGTAATAACCAGAATCTCGATACCGAACGAAACTAACCGGAGCCTGAACGCTCAACATAATAATCGGAGTCTTGATACTCAACGAAACTGACCGGAGCCTGAACGCTCAACGTAATAACCGGAGTCTGGATACCCAACAAAACTGACCGGAGCCTGAACGCTCAACGTAATAACCGGAGTCTGGATACCCAACGAAACTGACCGGAGCCTGATCGCTCAACGTAATATCCGAAGTCTGGATACCTAACAAAACTGACCGGAGCCTGAACGTTCAACGTAAAAACCGGAGTCTGGATACCCAACAAAACTGATCGGAGCCTGAACGATCAACTTAATAACCGGTGTCTGGATACCCAACGAAACTGACCGGAGCTTGAACGCTCAACGTAATAACCGGAGACTCGATACCCAACAAAATTGACCGGAACCTGAACGCTCAACGTAATAACCGGAATCTGGATACTCAACGAAACTAACCGGAGCCTGAATGCTCAACGTAATAACCGAAGTCTGGATACTCAACGAAACTGACTAGAGCCTGAACAATCAACGTAATAACTGGAGTCTGGATACAAAACGAAACTGACCGGAGCCTGAACGCTCAACGTAATAACTGGAGTCTGGATACCCAAAGAAACTGACCGGAGCCTGAACGCTCAACGTAATAACCGGAATCTCTATACCGAACGAAACTAACCGGAGCCTGAACGCTCAACGTAATAATCGGAGTCTTGATACTCAACGAAACTGACCGGAGCCAGAAAGCTCAACGTAATAACCGGAGTCTGGATACCCAACAAAACTGACCGGAGCCTGAACACTCAACGTAAAAACCGGAGTCTGGATACCCAACGAAACTGATCGGAGCCTAAACGCTCAACGTATTAACAGGAGTCTGGATACCCAACAAAATTGACCGAAGGTTGAACGCTCAACGTAATAACCGGAATCTGGATACTCAACGAAACTTACCGGAGCCTGAACGCTCAACGTAATAACCGGAGTCTGGATACTCAACGAAACTGACTGGAGCCTAAACAATCAACGTAATAACTGGAGTCTGGATACAAAACGAAACTGACCGGAGCCTGAACGCTCAACGTAATAATCGGAGTCTTGATACTCAACGAAACTGACCGGAGCCAGAAAGCTCAACGTAATAACCGGAGTCTGGATACCGAACGAAACTAACCGGAGCCTGAATGCTCAACGTAATAACCGGAGTCTTGATACTCAACGAAACTGATCGGAGCCTGAACGCTCAACGTAATAACCGGAGTCTGGATACCCAACGAAACTGACCGGAGCCTGCTCGCTCAACGTAATAACCGAAGTCTGGATACTCAACAAAACTAACCGGAGCCTGAACGCTCAACGTAATAACCGGAGTCTGGATACCCAAGAAAACTGACCAGAGCCTGAACAATCAACGTAATAACTGGAGTCTGGATACCCAACGAAACTGATCGGAGCCTAAACGCTCAACATAATAACAGGAGTCTAGATACCCAACAAAATTGAGCGGAGCCTGAACGCTCAACGTAATAACCGGAATCTGGATACTCAACCTAATAACCGGAGTCTTGATACTCAACGAAACTGACCGGAGCCGGAACGCTCAACGTAATAACTGGAGTCTGGATGCTCAACGAAAATGAAGGAGCCTGAACGCTCAACATAATAACCGGAGTCTTTATATCCAACGAAACTGACCGGAGCCTGAACGCCTAACATAATAACCAGAGTCAGGATATGCAACGAAACTGACCGGAGCCTGAACGATCAACGTAATAACCGGAGTCTAGATACCCAACGAAACTGACCGGAGCCTGAACGCTCAACGTAATAACCGGAGTCTGGATACCCAACAAAATTGACCGGAACCTGAACGCTCAACGTAATAACCGGAATCTGGATACTCAATGAAACTAACCGGAGCCTGAACGCTCAACGTAATAACCAGAGTCTGGATACTCAACGAAACGGACTGGAGCCTGAACGATCAACGTAATAACCGGAGTCTGCATACGCAACGAAACTGACCGGAGCCTGAACGATCAACGTAATATTCGGAGTCTGGATACCCAACGAAACTGACCGGAGCCTGAACGCTCAACGTAATAACCGGAGTCTGGTTACCCAATGAAACTGACCGGAACCTGAACGCTTAACGTAATAACCGGAGTCTAGATACCCAACGAAACTGACCGGAGCCTGAACGCCTAACGTAATAACCAGAGTCTGGATACGCAACGAAACTGACCGGAGCCTGAACGATCAACGTAATAACCGGAGTCTCGATACCCAACGAAACTGACCGGAGCCTGAACGCTCAACGTAATAACCGGAGTTTGGATACCTAACGAAACTGTGATCGGAGCCTAAATGCTCAATGTAATAACAGGAGTCTGGATACCCAACAATATTGACCGGAGCCTGAACGCTCAACGTAATAACCGGAATCTGGATACTCAATGAAACTAACCGGAGCCTGAACACTCAACGTAATAACCGGAGTCTGGATACTCAACGAAACTGACTGGAGCCTGAACAATCAACGTAATAACTGGGTCTGGATACAAAACGAAACTGATCGGAGCCTGAACGCTCAACGTAATAACCGGAGTCTGGATACCCAATGAAACTGACCGGCGCCTGAACGCTCAACGTAATAACCAGAATCTCGATACCGAATGAAACTAACCGGAGCCTGAACGCTCAACGTAATAACCGGAGTCTTGATACTCAACGAAACTGACCGGAGCCTGAACGCTCAACGTAATAACCGGAGTCTGGATACCCAACGAAACTGACCGGAGCCTGAACGCTCAACGTAATAACCGGAGTCTGGATACCCAACGAAACTGACCGGAGCCTGCTCGCTCAACGTAATAACCGGAGTCTGGATACCCAACAAAACTGACCGGAGCCTGAACGTTCAACGTAAAAACCGGAGTCTGGATACCCAACAAAACTGACCGGAGCCTGAACGCTCAACGTAATAACCGGAGTCTGGATACCCAACGAAACTGACCGGAGCCTGAACGCTCAACGTAATAACCGAAGTCTGGATACCAAACAAAACTGACCGGAGCCTGAACGCTCAACGTAATAACCGGAGTCTGGAGACCCAATGAAACTGACCGGAGCCTGAACGCTCAACGTAATAACCAGAGTCTGGATACCCAATGAAGCTGACCGGAGCCTGAACGCTCAACGTAATAACCGGAGTCTGGATACCCAACAAAACTGACCTGAGCCTGAACGCTCAACGGAAAAACCAGAGTCTAGATACCCAACGAATCTGACCGGAGCCTGAACGCTCAACGTAATAACTGGAGTCTGGATACCCAACAAAACTGAACGGAGCCTGAACGCTCAACGTAATAACCGGATTCTGGATACTCAACGAAACTGACCGGAGCCGGAACGTTCAACGTAATAACTGAAGTCTGGATGCTCAACGAAACTGACCGGAGCCTGAACGCTTAACGTAATAACAGGAGTCTGGATACCCAACAAAATTGACCGGAGCCTGAACGCTCAATGTAATAACCGGAATCTAGATACCCAACAAAACTGACCGGAGCCTGAACGCCTAATGTAATAACCAGAGTCTGGATACGCAACGAAACTGACCGGAGCCTGAACGATCAACGTAATAACCGGAGTCTGGATACCCAACGAAACTGACCAGAGCCTGAACGCTTAACGTAATAACCGGAGTCTGGATACCCAACGAAACCGATCGGAGCCTAAACGCTCAACGTAATAACAGGAGTCTGGATACCCAACAAAATTGACCAGAGCCTGAACGCTCAACGTAATAACCGGAATCTGGATACTCAACGAAACTAACCGGAGCCTGAACGCTCAGCGTAATAACCGGAGTCTGGATACAAAACGAAACTGACCGGAGCCTGAATGCTCAACGTAATAACCGGAGTCTGGATACCCAATGAAACTGACCGGAGCCTGAACGCTCAACGTAATAACCGGAGTCTTGATACCCAACGAAACTTACCGGAGCCTGAACGCCTAACGTAATAACCAGAGTCAGGATACGCAACGAAACTGACCGGAGTCTGAACGATCAACGTAATAACCGGAGTCTGGATACCCAACGAAACTGACCAGAGCCTGAACGCTCAACGTAATAACCGGAGTCTGGATACCCAACAAAATTGACCGGAGTCTGAACGCTCAACGTAATAACCGGAATCTGGATACTCAACGAAACTAACCGGAGGCTGAACGCTCAACGTAATAACCAGAGTCTAGATACTCAACGAAACTGACTGGAGCCTGAACGATCAATGTAATAACCGGAGTCTGGATACGCAACGAAACTGACCGGAGCCTGAACGATCATTGTAATATTCGGAGTCTGGATACCCAACGAAGCTGACTGGAGCCTGAACGCTCAACGTAATAACCGGAGTCTGGTTACCCAATGAAACTGACCGGAACCTGAACGCTTAACGTAATAACCGGAGTCTGGATACCCAATGAAATTGACCGGGGCCTGAACGCTCAAAGTAATAACCAGAATCTGGATACTCAACGAAACTGACCGGAGCCTGAACGCTCAACGTAATAACCGGAGTCTGGATACTCAACAAAACTGACTGGAGCCTGAACTATCAACGTAAAAACCGGAGTCTGGATATACAACAAAACTGACCGGAGCCTGAACGCTCAACGTAATAACCGAAGTCTGGATACACAACAAAACTGACCGGAGCCTCAACGCTCAACGTAATAACCGGAGTCTAGATACCCAACGAAACTGACGGGAGCCTGAATGCTCAACGTAATAACCGGAGTCTAGATACCCAACGAAACTAACCGGAGCCTGCTCGCTCAACGTGATAACCGGAGTCTGGATACCCAACAAAACTGACCGGAGCCTGAACGCTCTACCTAAAAACCAGAGTCTGGATACCATACAAAACTGACCAGGGCCTGAACGCTCAACGTAATAACCGGAGTCTGGATACCCAACGAAACTAACCGGAGCCTGCTCGCTCAACGTGATAACCGGAGTCTGGATACCAAACAAAACTTACCGGAGCCTGAACGCTCAACGTAATAACCGGAGTCTTGATACCCAACGAAACTGACCGGAGCCTGAACGCTCAACGTAATAACCGGAGTCTGGATACCCAACAAAACTGACCGGAGCCTGATCGCTCAACGTAAAAACCAGAGTCTGCATACCCTACGAATCTGACCAACGCCTGAACGCTCAACGTAATAACCGGAGTCTGGATACCCAACAAAACTGAACGGAGCCTGAACGCTCAACGTAATAACCGGAGTCTGGATACTCAACGAAACTGACAAGAGCCGAAACGCTCAACGTAATAACTAGAGTCTGGATGCTCAACGAAATTGACCGGAGCCTGAACGATCAACGTAATAACCGGAGTCTAGATACCCAACGAAACTGACCGGAGCCTGAACGCTCAACGTAATAACCGGAGTCTGGATACCCAACAAAATTGACCGGAACCTGAACGCTCAACGTAATAACCGGAATCTGGATACTCAATGAAACTAACCGGAGCCTGAACGCTCAACGTAATAACCAGAGTCTGGATACTCAACGAAACGGACTGGAGCCTGAACGATCAACGTAATAACCGGAGTCTGCATACGCAACGAAACTGACCGGAGCCTGAACGATCAACGTAATATTCGGAGTCTGGATACCCAACGAAACTGACCGGAGCCTGAACGCTCAACGTAATAACCGGAGTCTGGTTACCCAATGAAACTGACCGGAACCTGAACGCTTAACGTAATAACCGGAGTCTAGATACCCAACGAAACTGACCGGAGCCTGAACGCCTAACGTAATAACCAGAGTCTGGATACGCAACGAAACTGACCGGAGCCTGAACGATCAACGTAATAACCGGAGTCTCGATACCCAACGAAACTGACCGGAGCCTGAACGCTCAACGTAATAACCGGAGTTTGGATACCTAACGAAACTGTGATCGGAGCCTAAATGCTCAATGTAATAACAGGAGTCTGGATACCCAACAATATTGACCGGAGCCTGAACGCTCAACGTAATAACCGGAATCTGGATACTCAATGAAACTAACCGGAGCCTGAACACTCAACGTAATAACCGGAGTCTGGATACTCAACGAAACTGACTGGAGCCTGAACAATCAACGTAATAACTGGGTCTGGATACAAAACGAAACTGATCGGAGCCTGAACGCTCAACGTAATAACCGGAGTCTGGATACCCAATGAAACTGACCGGCGCCTGAACGCTCAACGTAATAACCAGAATCTCGATACCGAATGAAACTAACCGGAGCCTGAACGCTCAACGTAATAACCGGAGTCTTGATACTCAACGAAACTGACCGGAGCCTGAACGCTCAACGTAATAACCGGAGTCTGGATACCCAACGAAACTGACCGGAGCCTGAACGCTCAACGTAATAACCGGAGTCTGGATACCCAACGAAACTGACCGGAGCCTGCTCGCTCAACGTAATAACCGGAGTCTGGATACCCAACAAAACTGACCGGAGCCTGAACGTTCAACGTAAAAACCGGAGTCTGGATACCCAACAAAACTGACCGGAGCCTGAACGCTCAACGTAATAACCGGAGTCTGGATACCCAACGAAACTGACCGGAGCCTGAACGCTCAACGTAATAACCGAAGTCTGGATACCAAACAAAACTGACCGGAGCCTGAACGCTCAACGTAATAACCGGAGTCTGGAGACCCAATGAAACTGACCGGAGCCTGAACGCTCAACGTAATAACCAGAGTCTGGATACCCAATGAAGCTGACCGGAGCCTGAACGCTCAACGTAATAACCGGAGTCTGGATACCCAACAAAACTGACCTGAGCCTGAACGCTCAACGGAAAAACCAGAGTCTAGATACCCAACGAATCTGACCGGAGCCTGAACGCTCAACGTAATAACTGGAGTCTGGATACCCAACAAAACTGAACGGAGCCTGAACGCTCAACGTAATAACCGGATTCTGGATACTCAACGAAACTGACCGGAGCCGGAACGTTCAACGTAATAACTGAAGTCTGGATGCTCAACGAAACTGACCGGAGCCTGAACGCTTAACGTAATAACAGGAGTCTGGATACCCAACAAAATTGACCGGAGCCTGAACGCTCAATGTAATAACCGGAATCTAGATACCCAACAAAACTGACCGGAGCCTGAACGCCTAATGTAATAACCAGAGTCTGGATACGCAACGAAACTGACCGGAGCCTGAACGATCAACGTAATAACCGGAGTCTGGATACCCAACGAAACTGACCAGAGCCTGAACGCTTAACGTAATAACCGGAGTCTGGATACCCAACGAAACCGATCGGAGCCTAAACGCTCAACGTAATAACAGGAGTCTGGATACCCAACAAAATTGACCAGAGCCTGAACGCTCAACGTAATAACCGGAATCTGGATACTCAACGAAACTAACCGGAGCCTGAACGCTCAGCGTAATAACCGGAGTCTGGATACAAAACGAAACTGACCGGAGCCTGAATGCTCAACGTAATAACCGGAGTCTGGATACCCAATGAAACTGACCGGAGCCTGAACGCTCAACGTAATAACCGGAGTCTTGATACCCAACGAAACTTACCGGAGCCTGAACGCCTAACGTAATAACCAGAGTCAGGATACGCAACGAAACTGACCGGAGTCTGAACGATCAACGTAATAACCGGAGTCTGGATACCCAACGAAACTGACCAGAGCCTGAACGCTCAACGTAATAACCGGAGTCTGGATACCCAACAAAATTGACCGGAGTCTGAACGCTCAACGTAATAACCGGAATCTGGATACTCAACGAAACTAACCGGAGGCTGAACGCTCAACGTAATAACCAGAGTCTAGATACTCAACGAAACTGACTGGAGCCTGAACGATCAATGTAATAACCGGAGTCTGGATACGCAACGAAACTGACCGGAGCCTGAACGATCATTGTAATATTCGGAGTCTGGATACCCAACGAAGCTGACTGGAGCCTGAACGCTCAACGTAATAACCGGAGTCTGGTTACCCAATGAAACTGACCGGAACCTGAACGCTTAACGTAATAACCGGAGTCTGGATACCCAATGAAATTGACCGGGGCCTGAACGCTCAAAGTAATAACCAGAATCTGGATACTCAACGAAACTGACCGGAGCCTGAACGCTCAACGTAATAACCGGAGTCTGGATACTCAACAAAACTGACTGGAGCCTGAACTATCAACGTAAAAACCGGAGTCTGGATATACAACAAAACTGACCGGAGCCTGAACGCTCAACGTAATAACCGAAGTCTGGATACACAACAAAACTGACCGGAGCCTCAACGCTCAACGTAATAACCGGAGTCTAGATACCCAACGAAACTGACGGGAGCCTGAATGCTCAACGTAATAACCGGAGTCTAGATACCCAACGAAACTAACCGGAGCCTGCTCGCTCAACGTGATAACCGGAGTCTGGATACCCAACAAAACTGACCGGAGCCTGAACGCTCTACCTAAAAACCAGAGTCTGGATACCATACAAAACTGACCAGGGCCTGAACGCTCAACGTAATAACCGGAGTCTGGATACCCAACGAAACTAACCGGAGCCTGCTCGCTCAACGTGATAACCGGAGTCTGGATACCAAACAAAACTTACCGGAGCCTGAACGCTCAACGTAATAACCGGAGTCTTGATACCCAACGAAACTGACCGGAGCCTGAACGCTCAACGTAATAACCGGAGTCTGGATACCCAACAAAACTGACCGGAGCCTGATCGCTCAACGTAAAAACCAGAGTCTGCATACCCTACGAATCTGACCAACGCCTGAACGCTCAACGTAATAACCGGAGTCTGGATACCCAACAAAACTGAACGGAGCCTGAACGCTCAACGTAATAACCGGAGTCTGGATACTCAACGAAACTGACAAGAGCCGAAACGCTCAACGTAATAACTAGAGTCTGGATGCTCAACGAAATTGACCGGAGCCTGAACGCTTAACGTAATAACCGGAATCTAGATACCCAATGAAACCAACTGGAGCCTGAACGCTCAACGTAATAACCGGAGTCTGGATACGCAACGAAACTGACATGAGCCTGAACGATCAACGTAATAACTGGAGTATGGATACCCACCGAAACTGACCGGAGCCTAAACGCTCAACGTAATAACCGGAGTCTGGATACCCAACGAAACTGACCGGAACCTGAACGCTCAACGTAATCACCGGAGTCTAGATACCCAACAAAACTGACCGGAGCCTGAACGCTCAACGTAAAAACCGGAGTCTGAATACCCTACGAATCTGACCGGAGCCTAAACACTCAACGTAATAACCGGAGTCTGGATACCCAACAAAACTGAACGGAGCCTGAACGCTCAACGTAATAACCGGAGTGGGGATACTCAACGAAACTGACAAGAGCCAGAACGCTCAACGTAATAACTTGAGTCTGGATGCTCAACGAAACTGACCGGAGCCTGAACGCTTAACGTAATAACTGGAGTCTAGATACCAAACGAAACTGACCGGAGCATGATCGCCTAACGTAATAACCAGAGTCTGGATACGCAACGAAACTGACCAGAGCATGAACGATCAACGTAATAACCAGAATATGGATACCCACCGAAATTGACCGGAGCCTAAACGCTCAACGTAATAACCGGAGTCTGGATACCCAACGAAACTGACCGGAGCCTGAACGCTCAACGTAATAACAGGAGTCTGGATACCCAACAAAATTGACCGGAGCCTTACCGCTCAACGTAATAACCGGAATCTGGATACTCAACGAAACTAACCGGAGCCTGAACGCTCAACGTAATAACCGGAGTCTGGATACTCAACGAAACTGACTGGAGCCTGAACGATCAACGTAATAACTGGAGTCTGGATAAAAAACGAAACTAACCGGAGCCTGAACGCTCAATGTAACAACCGGAGTCTGGATACCCAATGAAACTGACCGGAGCCTGAACGCTCATAGTAATAACCGGAATCTAGATACCCAATGAAACCAACTGGAGCCTGAACGCTCAACGTAATAACCGGAGTCTGGATACTCAACAAAAATGACCGGAGCCGGAACACTCAATGTAAGAACTAGAGTCTGGATGCTCAACAAAAATGACCGGAGCCTGAACGCTCAACGTAATAACCGGAGTCTTGATACCCAACGAAACTGACCGGAACCTGAACGCTTAATGTAATAACCGGAGTCTAGATACCCAACGAAACTGACCGGAGCCTGAACACCTAACGTAATAACCAGAGTCTGGATACGCAACGAAACTGACCGGAGCATGAACGACCAACGTAATAACCGGAGTCTGGGTACCCAACGAAACTGACCGGAGCCTGAACGCTCAATGTAATAACCGGAGTCTGGATACCCAACGAAACTGACTGGAGCCTGAACTATCAACGTAAAAACCGGAGTCTGGATATACAACAAAACTGACCGGAGCCTAAACGCTCAACGTAATAACCGAAGTCTGGATACACAACAAAACTGACCGGAGCCTCAACGCTCAACGTAATAACCGGAGTCTGGATACCCAACGAAACTGACGGGAGCCTGAATGCTCAACGTAATAACCGGAGTCTGGATACCCAACGAAACTAACCGGAGCCTGCTCGCTCAACGTGATAACCGGAGTCTGGATACCCAACAAAACTGACCGGAGCCTGAACGCTCTACCTAAAAACCAGAGTCTGGATACCCAACAAAACTGACCAGGGCCTGAACGCTCAACGTAATAACCGGAGTCTGGATACCCAACGAAACTAACCGGAGCCTGCTCGCTCAACGTGATAACCGGAGTCTGGATACCAAACAAAACTTACCGGAGCCTGAACGCTCAACGTAATAACCGGAGTCTTGATACCCAACGAAACTGACCGGAGCCTGAACGCTCAACGTAATAACCGGAGTCTGGATACCCAACAAAACTGACCGGAGCCTGATCGCTCAATGTAAAAACCAGAGTCTGCATACCCTACGAATCTGACCAACGCCTGAACGCTCAACGTAATAACCGGAGTCTGGATACCCAACAAAACTGAACGGAGCCTGAACGCTCAACGTAATAACCGGAGTCTGGATACTCAACGAAACTGACAAGAGCCGAAACGCTCAACGTAATAACTAGAGTCTGGATGCTCAACGAAATTGACCGGAGCCTGAACGCTTAACGTAATAACCGGAATCTAGATACCCAATGAAACCAACTGGAGCCTGAACGCTCAACGTAATAACCGGAGTCTGGATACGCAACGAAACTGACATGAGCCTGAACGATCAACGTAATAACTGGAGTATGGATACCCACCGAAACTGACCGGAGCCTAAACGCTCAACGTAATAACCGGAGTCTGGATACCCAACGAAACTGACCGGAACCTGAACGCTCAACGTAATCACCGGAGTCTAGATACCCAACAAAACTGACCGGAGCCTGAACGCTCAACGTAAAAACCGGAGTCTGAATACCCTACGAATCTGACCGGAGCCTAAACACTCAACGTAATAACCGGAGTCTGGATACCCAACAAAACTGAACGGAGCCTGAACGCTCAACGTAATAACCGGAGTGGGGATACTCAACGAAACTGACAAGAGCCAGAACGCTCAACGTAATAACTTGAGTCTGGATGCTCAACGAAACTGACCGGAGCCTGAACGCTTAACGTAATAACTGGAGTCTAGATACCCAACGAAACTGACCGGAGCATGATCGCCTAACGTAATAACCAGAGTCTGGATACGCAACGAAACTGACCAGAGCATGAACGATCAACGTAATAACCAGAATATGGATACCCACCGAAATTGACCGGAGCCTAAACGCTCAACGTAATAACCGGAGTCTGGATACCCAACGAAACTGACCGGAGCCTGAACGCTCAACGTAATAACAGGAGTCTGGATACCCAACAAAATTGACCGGAGCCTTACCGCTCAACGTAATAACCGGAATCTGGATACTCAACGAAACTAACCGGAGCCTGAACGCTCAACGTAATAACCGGAGTCTGGATACTCAACGAAACTGACTGGAGCCTGAACGATCAACGTAATAACTGGAGTCTGGATAAAAAACGAAACTAACCGGAGCCTGAACGCTCAATGTAACAACCGGAGTCTGGATACCCAATGAAACTGACCGGAGCCTGAACGCTCATAGTAATAACCGGAATCTAGATACCCAATGAAACCAACTGGAGCCTGAACGCTCAACGTAATAACCGGAGTCTGGATACTCAACGAAAATGACCGGAGCCGGAACACTCAATGTAAGAACTAGAGTCTGGATGCTCAACAAAAATGACCGGAGCCTGAACGCTCAACGTAATAACCGGAGTCTTGATACCCAACGAAACTGACCGGAACCTGAACGCTTAATGTAATAACCGGAGTCTAGATACCCAACGAAACTGACCGGAGCCTGAACACCTAACGTAATAACCAGAGTCTGGATACGCAACGAAACTGACCGGAGCATGAACGACCAACGTAATAACCGGAGTCTGGGTACCCAACGAAACTGACCGGAGCCTGAACGCTCAATGTAATAACCGGAGTCTGGATACCCAACGAAACTGACTGGAGCCTGAACTATCAACGTAAAAACCGGAGTCTGGATATACAACAAAACTGACCGGAGCCTAAACGCTCAACGTAATAACCGAAGTCTGGATACACAACAAAACTGACCGGAGCCTCAACGCTCAACGTAATAACCGGAGTCTGGATACCCAACGAAACTGACGGGAGCCTGAATGCTCAACGTAATAACCGGAGTCTGGATACCCAACGAAACTAACCGGAGCCTGCTCGCTCAACGTGATAACCGGAGTCTGGATACCCAACAAAACTGACCGGAGCCTGAACGCTCTACCTAAAAACCAGAGTCTGGATACCCAACAAAACTGACCAGGGCCTGAACGCTCAACGTAATAACCGGAGTCTGGATACCCAACGAAACTAACCGGAGCCTGCTCGCTCAACGTGATAACCGGAGTCTGGATACCAAACAAAACTTACCGGAGCCTGAACGCTCAACGTAATAACCGGAGTCTTGATACCCAACGAAACTGACCGGAGCCTGAACGCTCAACGTAATAACCGGAGTCTGGATACCCAACAAAACTGACCGGAGCCTGATCGCTCAACGTAAAAACCAGAGTCTGCATACCCTACGAATCTGACCAACGCCTGAACGCTCAACGTAATAACCGGAGTCTGGATACCCAACAAAACTGAACGGAGCCTGAACGCTCAACGTAATAACCGGAGTCTGGATACTCAACGAAACTGACAAGAGCCGAAACGCTCAACGTAATAACTAGAGTCTGGATGCTCAACGAAATTGACCGGAGCCTGAACGCTTAACGTAATAACCGGAATCTAGATACCCAATGAAACCAACTGGAGCCTGAACGCTCAACGTAATAACCGGAGTCTGGATACGCAACGAAACTGACATGAGCCTGAACGATCAACGTAATAACTGGAGTATGGATACCCACCGAAACTGACCGGAGCCTAAACGCTCAACGTAATAACCGGAGTCTGGATACCCAACGAAACTGACCGGAACCTGAACGCTCAACGTAATCACCGGAGTCTAGATACCCAACAAAATTGACCGGAGCCTGAACGCTCAACGTAAAAACCGGAGTCTGAATACCCTACGAATCTGACCGGAGCCTAAACGCTCAACGTAATAACCGGAGTCTGGATACCCAACAAAACTGAACGGAGCCTGAACGCTCAACGTAATAACCAGAGTCTGGATACTCAACGAAACTGACAAGAGCCGGAACGCTCAACGTAATAACTTGAGTCTGGATGCTCAACGAAACTGACCGGAGCCTGAACGCTTAACGTAATAACCGGAGTCTAGATACCCAACGAAACTGACCGGAGCATGATCGCCTAACGTAATAACCAGAGTCTGGATACGCAACGAAACTGACCGGAGCACGAACGATCAACGTAATAACCAGAATATGGATACCCATTATTGGTTGAGTCTTTTAATTTATTTAATTGATGTTTGTTTTTAAATTGAGAAATTATATATTGCTATGTGGTGTTTTGCTTATTTTATCTATTTTTTTACCGATTCAGAGAGTTTTCGGGGAATTAGAGTAAAAAAGGGCATTTTAGACATTTAGCACTTTAGTGTGAGAATTGATTGATAAGTGTTGGAAAGAATTTGAGAGGAAAGAAATAGAGATAGAAATAGAATAAGAGAGGAAAAAGGAAGAAGATAGTAACATAAGAAGAAAAACAAGAGAAAGAAAAGAGGAGAAGAGAAAGAGAAGAGAAAGTGGAGAGGAAAACCTAGAATCATCAAGGAATCATTACCAAAGCTTGCAATCGATCGGTAAGGGTGTGAAACTCCATCATCTCTTTAATGTGTATGATTGTATGTGTATGTGTGTGGATTTTGTAGAGTTTCTACTCTTTTTCCACTTAGGTTAGAAGTTGGTTTTGTGAGTAGAATGAGGTTTTAATCGGTTAGAACTCGGATTAGACGATGTAGTTTAGTCGGGTGATGGTTGGGTTGTGCTACTGTGACTGGTTTGGATTTAATCGGATGGTTGTGTGGAGTTTGGGCTTTGAGACAGCCATGGAAGCTCTGTCTTCGCAAGTTCGCCAGGCGAAAGGCAGCGAAGCTTCGCCAGGCGAAGCCCAGCGAGCTGTAGCGAAGCAAGTCAGAAGCTAATACCCTGTATTCGCTGGCAAGTTCGCCAGGCGAGGTGAGTTGGCGAAGGTTCGCCAGGCGAGTGGGTAGCGAGCCTCAGCGAGTAATTCCAGAATTACTCCCAGTGGACTTCGCTGGGGAGTTCGCCAGGCGAAGGCCAGCGAGCATTCGCTGCGTGGCTTCGCCAGGCGAAGGTTGGCGAACCTGGCAGTGTTATTTGTTTTGTTGTTTGTTCATGGCATGATGTTTGGTTGATTCAATTATGATTAATGCCTATATGAATGATTGATGTGTGGACTGTTTCAACATGTTGTGCTGTGGGTGGCCGAAAGGCGTGAATCCTAGATTGTGGAGCCGATTGTGAATCTTAATCGTTTGATAATGTTGTGCGTTTGCTCGAATTAGATAGAAATGCATTGATGGATTAATAGGTATGTAAACCTTGTGTGAAATGGTGTATAATGTGAATGCATAGTGAATATATGTGATGTATGTGATAAATGCAATGAGTATGTTTGTGAACATAGTATGCATTTTTGTGATTGATCCCGTGGAGGATTTGTAGAACCTCGTATGATACGATGGTTATATTCGATTCCTTGGAGAATCGGTTGCATTGAGTGATTCCTTGGAGAATCGGTTGCATTGTGTGATTCCTCGGAGAATCGGTCATAACATGTAATCCCGTGGAGGATTGGTTAGAGTATTTGATTCCGTGGAGAATCTGCTGAGTACTTGATCCCGTGGAGGATCTGCTGAATATTCGATTCCGTGGAGAATCTGATGAATATTTGATTCCGTGGAGAATCTGCTGAGTACTTGATCCCGTGGAGGATCTGCTGAATACTCGATTCCTTAGGGAATTTGTTGAATGAGTCGGTACCGCATTTGCATCTGCATAGAGTCGTGTGTCGGTCTCTATGAGTTGCATGAGTCATCTGTGTATGATGCATTGGTTGTGTGAATATAATTGTGCATGTTCTATGTGATTGTTTGGAGAAAATATAGCGAATGTTCATGTGTATGTGTAGAGACATGATTGTTTGTATATGCTTAATGTGGTGAGAACATAATTTGAGTATAACTTGTATAATTATGGAGTTATGTATATATACAATTTTATGCATTAACTGTTATGATGTTGTTTCTCACCCTTCTGCTGTTTTCTAATGCTCTATGAGGCATTGCAGAGTAGGAAGCTGGAGGTTCTTTTTGTGAAGCGATGTCTTCATTCTTTTTGGTCAATGGCTCTGATATGTAACATCTGGGTAGTTAGGAAGCCTTTGACTCTTTTGGAGTTACATTTGTTTTGATTCTTTTGTGATACATATGTGTATGTATCTGTTGTGGATACGTTGTAAAACATGAATTAACTGATGGTTGTATATACTTTTATGAATGAGATCGATTCAATATTTGGATGTTTCCGCTTTATTCTAAATATTGAGATGTGGGTTACCCATTGTTGCATATCTATTTTGAGCAGGTATCGTATGTGTTTAATTTCATGATAATGTGATGCGCCTCTTTTATACCATGTTTTAACCAAACTCTGATGAAATAAATTTTCTATGTGCCTAATTGATTTATCTAATTTATTTGGGGTATAGAAAGGGGGTGTTACATTAAGTGGTATCAGAGCCAGTGTTGAGTCAGTCGTGTCTGTCTTGTTGTTGTGTTGGTTGAACGGTTGTTTAACCTTGTTGTTATTTTTGGGAATCCTCAGAATATGGCAGGTCGTAATGACAATGCTATGGCAGCGGCGTTAGAGGCTATGGCCAGAGCTGTGCAGGGTGCACCTAACGTGAATGTGAATGATGAGTTCAGGAAGAACCAACCACCGGTGTTTAAAGGGAGATTTGATCCGGATGGTGCTCATATATGGTTAAAGGAAATTGAGAGAATTTTTAGGGTGATGGATTATGCTGAAGGGAATAAGGTGAGACTAGGGACTCAAATGCTGAGAGAAGAGGCCGATGACTGGTGGGTCAGCATGAGGCAAGTTCTTGAGGTCGACGACGAGGAGATTACGTGGGATTTATTTCGTGCTGAGTTTCTAAGGAAGTATTATCCCGAAAGTGTTAAAGGGAAGAGAGAAATGGAATTTCTGGAGTTGAAACAAGGTAATATATCGGTGGTGGACTACATCGCTAAGTTTACTGAGTTAGTGAAGTTTCACCCTCACTATGATGCGGTTACGGCGGAATTTTCCAAATGTATCAAGTATGAGAATGGCTTGCGTCCGGAGATAAAGCAAGCGGTGGGTTATCAAAGGATACGAAGATTTTCGGATTTGACCGAGTGTTGTAGAATTTATGAAGAAGATAGTAGAGCTCGTTCTACTCATTATAAGGGTTTGAGCGAGAGGAGAGGGAAGCAGCAAGTACGAAGCGGACCTTATGTGACGCCTGCTGATAAGGGCAAACATAGGGGAAACTTTGATAGGAGACCCGGAGGAGGTTCCGGTGCGATCAAATGTTTTAAGTGTAGCGTGATGGGCCACAAGTCTTATGATTGTGGAAAGTTCAAGGCGAAGTGTTCCAACTGTGGACTCTTTGGTCATGATGCAGCAGAGTGTAGAAAGAATGCTGTGAAGTGTTTTAATTGTGGCGAGGTGGGTCACATTAGCCCGAATTGTACCAAACCGAAGCAAGCTCCGGCGGGCGGAAAAGTATTCGCATTAGCAGGTTCAGACGCCACTAATGCGGCAGATCGTTTGATTAAAGGTACATGCTTTATTAATGATATGCCTTTAGTTGCTATTATTGATACTGGAGCGACTCACTCGTTCATTTCTCTTGTGTGTGCTAAGCGGTTGGATTTGTGTATGGTTTCTTTGAGTAGTGGTATGGTTATTGGGACTCCCGCTTTGGGGTCGGTAACTACTTCTTTGGTGTGTGCAAGTTGTCCTTTGACCATGTATGGTAAGGACTTCGTTATGGATTTAGTGTGTTTGCCGTTGGAAGGTTTGGACGTAATCTTGGGTATGAATTGGTTGCAATTTAATAGAGTTCATTTGGATTGCTATCACAAGTTAGTAAGGTTTCCTTCTTTGGAAGATGGTGAAAACGAGAGTTTTCTTTCCACTAAAGAGTTGAAGAAACTTTTAGCGGACGAAGCTCAGTTGTTTGGTTTGTTTGCATCGTTGCCGGTGGAGAGCAAAGTTGAGCTCGACGTGTTTCCTATGGTTTGTGAATTTCCTGAAGTGTTTCCGGAAGATGTTGCGGATGTGCGGCCAAAGAGAGAGGTTGAATTTTCTATTGATCTAGTGCAGGGTACTAGACCGATTTCGATGGCCCCGTATCGGATGTCGGCATCGGAGTTGGTGGAATTGAAGAAGCAGTTGAATGATTTGTTGGATAAGAGATTTGTAAGACCAAGTGTTTCTCCTTGGGGTGCGCCGGTATTGTTGGTAAAGAAGAAGGATGGTAGTATGCGATTGTGTATTGATTATCGGCAGTTGAATAAGGTGACAATTAAGAACAAGTATCCGCTTCCAAGAATTGATGATTTGATGGATCAATTGGTTGGAGCCCGTGTTTTTAGTAAGATTGATTTAAGATCCGGTTATCACCAGATTCGGGTTAAGGAAGAAGATATTTCGAAGACGTCTTTTAGAACACGATATGGTCACTACGAGTATACGGTGATGCCATTCGGAGTTTCTAATGCGCCGGGTGTTTTCATGGAATATATGAACCGTATCTTCCACGAGCAGTTGGATCGTTTTGTGGTGGTGTTTATCGATGACATTTTGATTTATTCTAAGTCTCGAGAGGAGCACGAAGAACATTTAAGGATTGTGTTGCGGATTTTGAAAGAGAAGAAGTTGTATGCAAAGTTGTCTAAGTGTGAGTTTTGGTTGTCGAAGGTGAGTTTTCTTGGACATATTATTTCCGGCAATGGTATTAGTGTGGATCCATCCAAGATCGATGCGGTAATGCAATGGGAGACTCCAAGATCGGTTACGGAAATTCGAAGCTTTTTGGGCTTGGCCGGTTACTACCGGAGGTTTATCGAAGGATTTTCAAAGTTAGCACTTCCGTTAACGCAGTTGACTTGTAAAGGAAAGGCTTTTATTTGGGATGTTAATTGTGAAGAGAGTTTCATGGAATTAAAGAGAAGGTTAACAACAGCGCCCGTTTTGATTTTGCCGAATCCTACGGAACCTTTTGTGGTTTATTGCGATGCTTCTTTGTCAGGATTGGGTGGTGTATTGATGCAAGATGGGAAGGTCGTGGCGTATGCTTCTAGGCAGTTGAGAGTGCATGAAAAGAATTATCCTACTCATGATTTGGAGTTAGCGGCCGTGGTGTTCGTTTTGAAAATTTGGAGGCACTATCTTTATGGTGCAAGATTTGAAGTTTTTAGCGATCACAAGAGTTTGAAGTATTTGTTTGATCAAAAGGAATTGAATATGAGGCAAAGGAGATGGCTAGAACTTTTGAAGGACTATGATTTTGGTTTAAATTATCATCCGGGTAAGGCGAATGTGGTAGCAGATGCCTTGAGTCGGAAGTCGTTGCACGTGTCTACTTTGATGGTTAGAGAGTGGGAACTCTTGGAGAACTTTAGAGATTTGAGTTTGGTTTGTGAGTTAACACCGAGTAGTGTGAAGCTTGGTATGTTGCATGTCACGAATGATTTCCTTACTACAGTGTGTGAAAAGCAAAAGTTGGATTTGAAATTTGTGGATTTGATGACGAATGGAAGTGAAGATTTCAACGTTGATGAATTAGGAGTTTTGAGGTTTCGAGGTCGTATTTGTATTCCCGATGACGCGGATTTGAAAAAGATGATATTGGAAGAGGGACATCGGAGTAACTTAAGTATTCATCCGGGAGCGAATAAGATGTATCAGGATTTGAAGAAGATCTTTTGGTGGTCTGGATTGAAAAGCGATGTTGCTCGTTTTGTGTACTCGTGTTTGACTTGTCAGAAGTCTAAGGTGGAGCATCAGAAGCCTAGTGGATTGATACAACCGTTGGATATTCCGGAATGGAAATGGGATAGTATATCGATGGATTTTGTTACGAGATTGCCGAATACGCCAAGAGGACATAATGCTATTTGGGTGATTGTTGATAGGCTTACTAAATCGGCTCACTTTATTCCGATTGATGTTACTTATTCTTTGGAAAGGTTAGCCGAGATTTATGTTGGCACTATTGTGAAGCTTCATGGAGTTCCTAAGAGTATTGTGTCGGATAGAGATCCTAGATTTACTTCAAGATTTTGGGAGAGTTTGCAAGGTGCCTTGGGTTCTAAGTTGAGATTGAGTTCGGCATATCATCCGCAAACGGATGGTCAAACCGAGAGGACGATTCAATCGTTAGAAGATCTGTTGCGTGCTTGTGTGCTTGAACAAGGTGGTGCGTGGGACGGTTATTTAGCGTTGATTGAGTTCACCTATAATAACAGTTTCCATTCGAGTATCGGTATGGCGCCATTTGAGGCTTTATATGGACGGAGATGTCGAACACCTCTATGTTGGCATGAGACGGGTGAAAGGTCGGTAGTTGGTTCTGAAATGGTACAGCAAACGACGGAAAAGGTGAAATTTATTCGGGAAAAGATGAGAGCTTCTCAGAATAGACAGAAAAGTTATCATGATAAAAGGAGAAAGGATCTCGAGTTTCAAGAGGGAGACCATGTGTTTTTGAGAGTTACACCAGTTACGGGTGTGGGTCGTGCTTTGAAGTCGAGAAAGTTGACTTCTCGTTTTATTGGTCCGTATCAGATTGTCGCACGGGTTGGTGATGTGGCGTATCGTGTGGCGTTGCCTCCGAACCTTTCGAATTTGCATGATGTATTCCATGTCTCGCAACTTCGGAAGTATGTTCCGGATCCGTCACATGTGATCCCAATGGATGAAGTTGAAGTAAGAGATAACCTTACAGTTGAAGTTTCACCGGTTAGTATTTTGGACCGTGAAGTTAAGAAAATGAGAGGCAAGGATATTGCGCTTGTGAGAGTGTCCTGGGGAGGTGCCGCGGAAGGCAACATGACTTGGGAATTGGAGAGCAAGATGCGAGAATCGCATCCAGAGTTGTTTGAATCAGGTGATATTTTCGAGGACGAAAATTTCTAAAGTGGGGGAGAGTTGTAACGCCCCGATTCTGAATTCCCATTATTGGTTGAGTCTTTTAATTTATTTAATTGATGTTTGTTTTTAAATTGAGAAATTATATATTGCTATGTGGTGTTTTGCTTATTTTATCTATTTTTTTACCGATTCAGAGAGTTTTCGGGGAATTAGAGTAAAAAAGGGCATTTTAGACATTTAGCACTTTAGTGTGAGAATTGATTGATAAGTGTTGGAAAGAATTTGAGAGGAAAGAAATAGAGATAGAAATAGAATAAGAGAGGAAAAAGGAAGAAGATAGTAACATAAGAAGAAAAACAAGAGAAAGAAAAGAGGAGAAGAGAAAGAGAAGAAAAAGTGGAGAGGAAAACCTAGAATCATCAAGGAATCATTACCAAAGCTTGCAATCGATCGGTAAGGGTGTGAAACTCCATCATCTCTTTAATGTGTATGATTGTATGTGTATGTGTGTGGATTTTGTAGAGTTTCTACTCTTTTTCCACTTAGGTTAGAAGTTGGTTTTGTGAGTAGAATGAGGTTTTAATCGGTTAGAACTCGGATTAGACGATGTAGTTTAGTCGGGTGATGGTTGGGTTGTGCTACTGTGACTGGTTTGGATTTAATCGGATGGTTGTGTGGAGTTTGGGCTTTGAGACAGCCATGGAAGCTCTGTCTTCGCAAGTTCGCCAGGCGAAAGGCAGCGAAGCTTCGCCAGGCGAAGCCCAGCGAGCTGTAGCGAAGCAAGTCAGAAGCTAATACCCTGTATTCGCTGGCAAGTTCGCCAGGCGAGGTGAGTTGGCGAAGGTTCGCCAGGCGAGTGGGTAGCGAGCCTCAGTGAGTAATTCCAGAATTACTCCCAGTGGACTTCGCTGGGGAGTTCGCCAGGCGAAGGCCAGCGAGCATTCGCTGCGTGGCTTCGCCAGGCGAAGGTTGGCGAACCTGGCAGTGTTATTTGTTTTGCTGTTTGTTCATGGCATGATGTTTGGTTGATTCAATTATGATTAATGCCTATATGAATGATTGATGTGTGGACTGTTTCAACATGTTGTGCTGTGGGTGGCCGAAAGGCGTGAATCCTAGATTGTGGAGCCGATTGTGAATCTTAATCGTTTGATAATGTTGTGCGTTTGCTCGAATTAGATAGAAATGCATTGATGGATTAATAGGTATGTAAACCTTGTGTGAAATGGTGTATAATGTGAATGCATAATGAATATATGTGATGTATGTGATAAATGCAATGAGTATGTTTGTGAACATAGTATGCATTTTTGTGATTGATCCCGTGGAGGATTTGTAGAACCTCGTATGATACGATGGTTATATTCGATTCCTTGGAGAATCGGTTGCATTGAGTGATTCCTTGGAGAATCGGTTGCATTGTGTGATTCCTCGGAGAATCGGTCATAACATGTAATCCCGTGGAGGATTGGTTAGAGTATTTGATTCCGTGGAGAATCTGCTGAGTACTTGATCCCGTGGAGGATCTGCTGAATATTCGATTCCGTGGAGAATCTGATGAATATTTGATTCCGTGGAGAATCTGCTGAGTACTTGATCCCGTGGAGGATCTGCTGAATACTCGATTCCTTAGGGAATTTGTTGAATGAGTCGGTACCGCATTTGCATCTGCATAGAGTCGTGTGTCGGTCTCTATGAGTTGCATGAGTCATCTGTGTATGATGCATTGGTTGTGTGAATATAATTGTGCATGTTCTATGTGATTGTTTGGAGAAAATATAGTGAATGTTCATGTGTATGTGTAGAGACATGATTATTTGTATATGCTTAATGTGGTGAGAACATAATTTGAGTATAACTTGTATAATTATGGAGTTATGTATATATACAATTTTATGCATTAACTGTTATGATGTTGTTTCTCACCCTTCTGCTGTTTTCTAATGCTCTATGAGGCATTGCAGAGTAGGAAGCTGGAGGTTCTTTTTGTGAAGCGATGTCTTCATTCTTTTTGGTCAATGGCTCTGATATGTAACATCTGGGTAGTTAGGAAGCCTTTGACTCTTTTGGAGTTACATTTGTTTTGATTCTTTTGTGATACATATGTGTATGTATCTGTTGTGGATACGTTGTAAAACATGAATTAACTGATGGTTGTATATACTTTTATGAATGAGATCGATTCAATATTTGGATGTTTCCGCTTTATTCTAAATATTGAGATGTGGGTTACCCATTGTTGCATATCTATTTTGAGCAGGTATCGTATGTGTTTAATTTCATGATAATGTGATGCGCCTCTTTTATACCATGTTTTAACCAAACTCTGATGAAATAAATTTTCTATGTGCCTAATTGATTTATCTAATTTATTTGGGGTATAGAAAGGGGGTGTTACAAAACTAACCGAAGCCCGAACGCTCAACGTAATAACCAGAGTCTGGATACTCAACGAAACTGACTGGAGCCTGAACGATCAACGTAATAACTGGAGTCTGGATAAAAAACGAAACTGACCGGAGCCTGAACGCTCAATGTAACAACCGGAGTCTGGATACCCAATGAAACTGACCGGAGCCTGAACGCTCATAGTAATAACCGGAATCTAGATACCCAATGAAACTGACCGGAGCCTGAACGCTCAACGTAATAACCGGAGTCTGGATACTCAACGAAACTGACCGGAGCCGGAACACTCAACGTAAGAACTAGAGTCTGGATGCTCAACAAAAATGACCGGAGCCTGAACGCTCAACGTGATAACCGGAGTCTTGATACCCAACGAAACTGACCGGAACCTGAACGCTTAATGTAATAACCGAAGTCTAGATACCCAACAAAACTGACTGGAGCCTGAACGCTCAACGTAATAACCGGAGTCTGGATACCAACGAAACTGACCGGAGCCGGAACGCTCAACGTAATAACCGGAGTCTGGATACCCAACAAAACTGACCAGAGCCTGAACGCTCAACGTAATAACCGGAGTCTGGATACCCAACAAAACTGACCGGAGCCTGAACGCTCAACGTAAAAACCGGAGTCTGGATACCCAACGAAATTGACCGGAGCCTGAACGCTCAACGTAATAACCGAAGTCTGGATACCCAACGAAACTGACTGAAGCCTGAACGCTCAACGTAATAACCGGAGTCTGGATACCAACGAAACTGACCGGAGCCGGAACGCTCAACGTAATAACCGGAGTCTGGATACCCAACGAAACTGACCGGAGCCTGAACGCTCAACGTAATAACCGGAGTCTGGATACTCAACGAAACTGACTGCAGTCGGAACGCTCAACGTAAGAACTGGAGTCTGGATGCTCAACAAAAATGACCGGAGCCTGGACGCTCAACGTAATAACCGGAGTCTTGATACCCAACGAAACTGACCGGAACCTAAACGCTTAACGTAATAACCGGAGTCTAGATACCCAACGAAACTTACCGGAGCCTGAACGCCTAACGTAATAACCAGAGTCTGGATACGCAACGAAACTGACCGGAGCCTGAACGACCAATATAATAACCAGAGTCTGGGTACCCAACGAAACTGACCGGAGCCTAAAAGCTCAACGTAATAACCGGAGTCTGGATACCCAAGGAAACTGACCGGAGCCAGAACGCTCAACGTAATAACCAGAGTCTGGATACCCAACAAAATTGACCGGAGCCTGAACTATGAACGTAATAACCGGAATCTGGATACTCAACAAAACTAACCAGAGCCTAAACGCTCAACGTAATAACCGGAGTCTTGATACTCAACGAAACTAACCGGAGCCTGAACGCTCAACGGAATAACCGGAGTTTGGATACTCAACGAAACTGACTGGAGCCTGAACGATCAACGTAATAACTGGAGTCTGGATAAAAAACGAAACTGACCGGAGCCTGAACGCTCAACGTAACAACCGGAGTCTGGATACCCAATGAAACTGACCGGAGCCTGAACGCTCATAGTAATAATCGGAATCTAGATACCCAATGAAACTAACTGGAGCCTGAACGCTCAACGTAATAACCGGAGCCTGGATACTTAACGAAACTGACCGGAGCCGGAACACTCGACGTAAGAACTAGAGTCTGGATGCTCAACAAAAATGACCGGAGCCTGAACGCTCAACGTAATAACCGGAGTCTTGATACCCAACAAAAGTGACCGGAATTTGAACGCTTAATGGAATAACCGAAGTCTAGATACCCAACGAAACTGACCGGAGCCTGAACACCTAACGTAATAACCAGAGTCTGGATACGCAACGAAACTGACCGGAGCATGAACGACCAACGTAATAACCGGAGTCTGGGTACCCAACGAAACTGTCGGAGCCTGAACGCTCAATGTAATAACCGGAGTCTGGATACCCAACGAAAGTGACCGGAGTCGGAACGCTCAACGTAATAACCGGAATCTGGATACTCAACGAAACTAACCAGAGCCTAAACGCTCAACGTAATAACCAGAGTCTGGATACTCAACAAAACTGACTAGAGCCTGAACGATCAACGTAATAACCGGAGTCTGGATACACAACGAAACTGACCGGAGCCTGAACGCTCAACGTAATAACCGGAGTCTGGATACCCAATGAAACTGACCGGAGCCTGAACCACCAACATAATAACCGGAGTCTGGATACCCAACAAAACTGACCGGAGCCTGAACGCTCAACGTAAAAACCAGAGTCTGGATACCCAACGAAATTGACCGGACCCTGAACGCTCAAGGTAATAACCGAAGTCTGGATACCCAACGAAACTGACTGGAGCCTGAACGCTAAACGTAATAACCGGAGTCTGGATACCAACGAAACTGACCGGAGCCGGAACGCTCAACGTAATAACCGGAGTCTGGATACCCAACGAAACTGACCGGAGCCTGAACGCTCAACGTAATAACCGGAGTCTGGATACTCAACGAAACTGACCGGAGCCGGAACGCTCAACGTAAGAACTGGAGTCTGGATGCTCAACGAAAATGACCGGAGCCTGAAAGCTCAACGTAATAACCGGAGTCTTGATACCCAACGAAACTGACCGGAACCTGAACGCTTAACGTAATAACCGGAGTCTAGATACCCAACGAAACTTACCGGAGCCTGAACGCCTAACGTAATAACCAGAGTCTGGATACGCAACGAAACTGACCGGAGCCTGAACGACCAATATAATAACCGGAGTCTGGGTACCCAACGAAACTGACCGGAGCCTGAACGCTCAACGTAATAACCGGAGTCTGGATACCCAAGGAAACTGACCGGAGCAAGAATGCTCAACGTAAAAACCAGAGTCTGGATACCCAACAAAATTGACGGGAGCCTGAACGCTGAACGTAATAACCGGAATCTGGATACTCAACAAAACTAACCAGAGCCTAAACGCTCAACGTAATAACCGGAGTCTTGATACTCAACGAAACTAACCGGAGCCTGAACGCTCAACGTAATAACCGGAGTCTGGATACTCAACGAAACTGACTGGAGCCTGAACGATCAACGTAATTACCGGAGTCTGGATACCCAACAAAACTGACCAGAGCTTGAACGCTCAACGTAAAAACCGGAGTCTGGATACCCAGCGAAATTGACCGGAGCCTGAACGCTCAACGTAATAACCGAAGTCTGGATACCCAACGAAACTGACTGGAGCCTGAACGCTCAACGTAATAACCGGAGTCTGGATACCAACGAAACTGACCGGAGCCGGAACGCTCAACGTAATAACCGGAGTCTGGATACCCAACGAAACTGACCGGAGCCTGAACGCTCAACGTAATAACCGGAGTCTGGATACCCAACGAAACTGAACGGAGCCGGAACGCTCAACGTAAGAACTGGAGTCTGGATGCTCAACGAAAATGACCGGAGCCTGAACGCTCAACGTAATAACCGGAGTCTTGATACCCAACGAAACTGACCGGAACCTGAACGCTTAACGTAATAACCGGAGTCTAGATACCCAACGAAACTTACCGGAGCCTGAACGCCTAACGTAATAACCAGAGTCTGGATACGCAACGAAACTGACCGGAGCCTGAACGACCAATATAATAACCGGAATCTGGGTACCCAACGAAACTGACCGGAGCCTGAACGCTCAACGTAATAACCGGAGTCTGGATACCCAAGGAAACTGACCGGAGCCAGAACGCTCAACGTAATAACCAGAGTCTGGATACCCAACAAAATTGACCGGAGCCTAAACGCTGAACGTAATAACCGGAATCTGGATACTCAACAAAACTAACCAGAGCCTAAACACTCAACGTAATAACCGGAGTCTTGATACTCAACGAAACTAACCGGAGCCTGAACGCTCAACGTAATAACCGGAGTCTAGATACTCAACGAAACTGACTAGAGCCTGAACGATCAACGTAATAACTGGAGTCTGGATAAAAAACGAAACTGACCGGAGCCTGAATGCTCAATTTAACAACCGGAGTCTGGATACCCAATGAAACTGACCGGAGCCTGAACGCTCATAGTAGTAATCGAAATCTAGATACCCAATGAAACTAACTAGAGCCTGAACGCTCAACGTAATAACCGGAGCCTGGATACTCAACGAAACTGACCGGAGCCGGAACACTCAACGTAAGAACTAGAATCTGGATGCTCAACAAAAATGACCGGAGCCTGAACGCTCAACGTAATAACCGGAGTCTTGATACCCAACGAAACTGACCAGAACATGAACGCTTAATGTAATAACCGGAGTCTAGATACCCAACGAAACTGACCGGAGCCTGAACACCTAACGTAATAACCAGAGTATGGATACGCAACGAAACTGACCGGAGCTTGAACGACCAACGTAATAACCGGAGTCTGGGTACCCAACGAAACTGACCGGAGCCTGAACGCTCAACGTAATAACCGGAGTCTGGATACCCAAGGAAACTGACCGGAGCCGGAATGCTCAACGTAATAACCAGAATCTGGATACTCAACGAAACTAACCAGAGCCTAAACGCTCAACGTAATAACCAGAGTCTGGATACTCAACAAAACTGACTGGAGCCTGAAAGATCAACGTAATAACCGGAGTCTGGATACACAACGAAACTGACCGGAGCCTAAACGCTCAACGTAATAACCGGAGTCTGGATACCCAATGAAACTGACCGGAGCCTGAACCACTAACATAATAACCGGAGTCTGGATACCCAACAAAACTGACCGGAGCCTGAACGCTCAACGTAAAAACCGGAGTCTGGATACCCAAAGAAATTGACCGGAGCCTGAACGCTCAACGTAATAACCGAAGTCTGGATACCCAACGAAACTGACTGGAGCCTGAACGCTCGACGTAATAACCGGAGTCTGGATACCAACGAAACTGACCGGAGCCGGAACGCTCAACGTAATAACCGGAGTCTGGATGCCCAACGAAACTAACCGGAGCCTGAACGCTCAACGTAATAACCGGAGTCTGGATACCCACCGAAACTGACCGGAACCTGAACGCTCAACGTAATAACCGGAGTCTGGATGCTCAAAGAAACTGACAGGAGCCGGAACGCTCAACGTAATAATTGGAGTCTGGATGCTCAACGAAACTGATCGGAGCCTGAACGCTTATCGTAATAACCGGAGTCTAGATACCCAATAAAACTGACCGAAGCCTGAACGCTCAACGTAATAACCGGAGTCTAGATACTCAACGAAACGGACCGGAGCCGGAACGCTCAACGTAAGAACTGGAGTCTGGATGCTCAACGAAAATGACCGGAGCTTGAACGCTCAACGTAATAACCGGAGTCTTGATACCCAACGAAACTGACCGGAACCTGAACGCCTAACGTAATAACCGGAATCTAGATACCCAACAAAATTGACCAGAGCCTGAACGCCTAACGTAATAACCAGAGTCTAGATACGCAACGAAACTGACCGGTGCCTGAACGACCGACGTAATAACCGGAGTCTGGGTACCCAAAGAAACTGACCAGAGCCTGAACGCTCAACGTAATAACCGGAGTCTGGATACCCAACGAAAATGACCAGAGCCTGAACGCTCATCGTAATAACCGGAGTCTGGATACCGAACGAAACTGAACGGAGCCGGAACGCTCAACGTAAGAACTGGAGTCTGGATGCTCAACGAAAATGACCGGAGCCTGAACGCTCAACGTAATAACCGGAGTCTTGATACCCAACGAAACTGACCGGAACCTGAACGCTTACGTGGGTGAAACTTCACTAACTCAGTAAACTTAGCGGTGTAGTCCACCACCGACATATTACCTTGTTTCAACTCCAGAAATTCCATTTCTCTCTTCCCTTTAACACTTTCGGGATAATACTTCCTTAGAAACTCAGCACGAAATAAATCCCACGTAATCTCCTCGTCGTCGACCTCAAGAACTTGCCTCATGCTGACCCACCAGTCATCAGCCTCTTCTCTCAGCATGTGAGTCCCTAGTCTCACCTTGATCCCTTCAGCACAATCCATCACCCTAAAGATCCTCTCAATTTCCTTTAACCATATCTGAGCACCATCCGGATCAAATCTCCCTTTGAACACCGGTGGTTGGTTCTTCCTGAACTCATCATTCGCATTCACGTTAGGTGCACCCTGCACAGCTCTGGCCATAGCCTCTAACGCCGCTGCCATAGCATTGTCATTACGACCTGCCATATTCTGAGGATTCCCAAAAATAACAACAAGGTTAAACAACCGTTCAACCAACACAACAACAAGACAGACACGACTGACTCAACACTGGCTCTGATACCACTTTATGTAACACCCCCTTTCTATACCCCCAAATAAATTAAATAAATCAATTAGGCACTTAGAAAATTTATTTCATCAGAGTTTAATTAAAACATGGTATAAAAGAGGCGCATCACATTATCATGAAATTAAACACATACGATACCTGCTCAAAATAGATATGCAACAATGGGTAACCCACATCACAATATTTAGAATAAAGCGGAAACATCCAAATATTGAATCGATCACATTCATAAAGGTATATACAACCATCAGTTAATTCATGCTTTACAACATATCCACAGCAGATACATACACATATGTATCACAAAAGAATCAAAACAAATGTAACTCCAAAAGAGTCAAAGGCTTCCTAACTACCCAGATGTTACATATCAGAGCCATTGACCAAAAAGAATGAAGACATCGCTTCACAAAAAGAACCTCCAGCTTCCTACTCTGCAATGCCTCATAGAGCATTATAAAACAGCAGAAGGGTGAGAAACAACATCATAACAGTTAATGCATAAAATTGTATATATACATAACTCCATAATTATACAAGTTATACTCAAATTATGTTCTCACCACATTAAGCATATACAAATAATCATGTCTCTACACATACACATGAACATTCACTATATTTCCTCCAAACAAATCACATATAACATACGCAGTTATATTCACACAACCAATGCATCATACACAGATGACTCATGCAACTCATAGAGACCGACACACGACTCTATGCAGATGCAAATGCGGTACCGACTAATTCAACAAATTCCCTAAGGAATCGAGTATTCAGCAGATCCTCCACGGGATCAAGTACTCAGCAGATTCTCCACGGAATCAAATATTCATCAGATTCTCCACGGAATCGAATATTCAGCAGATCCTCCACGGGATCAAGTACTCAGCAGATTCTCCACGGAATCAAATACTCTAACCAATCCTCCACGGGATTACATGTTATGACCGATTCTCCGCGGAATCACACAATGCAACCGATTCTCCAAGGAATCAAATATAACCATCGTATCATACGAGGTTCTGCAAATCCTCCGAGGGATCAATCGACACAAAATGCATACTATGCTCACAAACATATTCATTGCATTTATCACATACATAGCATATATCTATCATGCATTCACATTATACACCATTTCACACAAGGTTTACATACCTATTAATCCATCAATGCATTTCTATCTAATTCGAGCAAACGCACAACATTATCAAACGATTAAGATTCACAATCGGCTCCACAATCTAGGATTCACGCCTTTCGGCCACCCACAACACAACATGTTGAAACAGTTCACACATCAATCATTCATATAGGCATTAATCATAATTGAATCAACCAAACATCATGCTATGAACAAACAGCAAAACAAAATATTACTGCCAGGTTCGCCAACCTTCGCCTGGCGAAGCCACGCAGCGAATGCTCGCTGGCCTTCGCCTGGCGAACTCTCCAGCGAAGTCCACTGGGAGTAATTCTGGAATTACTCGCTGAGGCTCGCTACCCACTCGCCTGGCGAACCTTCGCCAACTCACCTCGCCTGGCGAACTCTCCAGCGAATACAGGGTATTAGCTTCTGACTTGCTTCGCTACAGCTCGCTGGGCTTCGCCTGGCGAAGCTTCGCTGCCATTCGCCTGGCGAACTTGCGAAGACAGAACTTCCATGGCTGCCTCAAAGCCCAAACTCCACACAACCCACCGATTAAACCCAAACCAGTCACAGTAGCACAACCCAACCATCACCCGACTAAACTACATCATCTAATCCGATTTCTAACCGATTAAAACCTCATTCTACTCACACAACCAACTTCTAACCTAAGTGGAAAAAGAGTAGAAACTCTACAAATTCCACACACATACACATACAATCATATACATTAAAGAGATGATGGAGTTTCACACCCTTACCGATCGATTGCAAGCTTTGGTGATGATCTCTTGATGATTCTAGGTTTTCCTCTCCACTTTCTCTTCTCTTTCTCTTCTCCTCTTTTCTTTCTCTTGTTTTTCTTCTTATGTTACTATCTTTCTTCCTTTTCCTCTCTTATTCTATTTCTATCCCTATTTCTTTCCTCTCAAATTCTTTCCAACACTTACCAATCAATTCTCACACTAAAGTGCTAAATGTCTAAAATGCCCTTTTTACTCTAATTCCCCGAAAACTCTCTGAATCGGTAAAATAGATAAAATAAGCAAACACCACATAATAACAATATATAATTTCTCAATTTAAACAAACATCAATTAAATAAATTAAAAGACTCAACCAATAATAGGAATTCAGAATCGGGGCGTTACAACTCTCCCCCACTTTAGAAATTTTCGTCCTCGAAAATATTACCTTATTCAAACAACTCCGGATGCGACTCTCGCATCTTGCTCTCCAATTCCCAAGTCATGTTGCCTTCCGCGGCACCTCCCCAGGACACTTTCACAAGCGCAATATCCTTGCCTCTCAGTTTCTTAACTTCACGGTCCAAAATACTAACCGGTAAAACTTCAACTGTAAGGTTATCTCTTACTTCCACTTCATCCATCGGGATCACATGTGACGGATCCGGAACATACTTCCGAAGTTGCGAGACATGGAATACATCATGCAAATTCGAAAGGTTCGGAGGCAACGCCACACGATACGCCACAGCACCAACCCGTGCGACAATCTGATACGGACCAATAAAACGAGAAGTCAACTTTCTCGACTTCAAAGCACGACCCACACCCGCAACCGGTGTAACTCTCAAAAACACATGGTCTCCCTCTTGAAACTCGAGATCCTTTCTCCTTTTATCATGATAACTTTTCTGTCTATTCTGAGAAGCTCTCATCTTTTCCCGAATAAATTTCACCTTTTCCGTCGTTTGCTGTACCATTTCAGGACCAACTACCGACCTTTCACCCGTCTCATGCCAACACAGAGGTGTTCGACATCTCCGACCATATAAAGCCTCAAATGGCGCCATGCCAATACTCGAATGGAAACTGTTATTATAGGTGAACTCAATCAACGCTAAATAACCGTCCCACGCACCACCTTGTTCAAGCACACAAGCACGCAACAGATCTTCTAACGATTGAATCGTCCTCTCGGTTTGACCATCCGTTTGCGGATGATATGCCGAACTCAATCTCAACTTAGAACCCAAGGCACCTTGCAAACTCTCCCAAAATCTTGAAGTAAATCTAGGATATCTATCCGACACAATACTCTTAGGAACTCCATGAAGCTTCACAATAGTGCCAACATAAATCTCGGCTAACCTTTCCAAAGAATAAGTAACATCAATCGGAATAAAGTGAGCCGATTTAGTAAGCCTATCAACAATCACCCAAATAGCATTATGTCCTCTTTGCGTATTCGGCAATCCCGTAACAAAATCCATCGATATACTATCCCATTTCCATTCTGGAATATCCAACGGTTGCATCAATCCACTAGGCTTCTGATGCTCCACCTTAGACTTCTGGCAAGTCAAACACGAGTACACAAAACGAGCAACATCGCTTTTCAATCCAGACCACCAAAAGATCTTCTTCAAATCCTGATACATCTTATTCGCTCCCGGATGAATACTTAAGTTACTCCGATGTCCCTCTTCCAATATCATCTTTTTCAAATCCGCATCATCGGGAATACAAATACGACCTCGAAACCTTAAAACTCCTAATTCATCAACTTTGAAATCTTCATTTCCATTCGTCATCAAATCCACAAATTTCAAATCCAACTTTTGCTTTTCACACACCGTAGCAAGGAAATCATTCGTGACATGCAACATACCCAGCTTCACACTACTCGGTGTTAACTCACAAACCAAACTCAAATCTCTAAAGTTCTCCAAAAGTTCCCACTCTCTAACCATCAAAGTGGACACGTGCATCGACTTCCGACTTAAGGCATCGGCTACTACATTCGCCTTACCCGGATGATAATTTAAACCAAAATCATAGTCCCTCAAAAGTTCTAGCCATCTCCTTTGCCTCATATTCAATTCCTTTTGATCAAACAAATACTTCAAACTCTTGTGATCGCTAAAAACTTCAAATCTTGCACCATAAAGATAGTGCCTCCAAATTTTCAAAACGAACACTACGGCCGCTAACTCCAAATCATGAGTAGGATAATTCTTTTCATGCACTCTCAACTGTCTAGAAGCATACGCCACGACCTTCCCATCTTGCATTAATACACCACCCAATCCTGACAAAGAAGCATCGCAATAAACCACAAAAGGTTCTGTAGGATTCGGCAGAATCAAAACTGGCGCTGTTGTTAACCTTCTCTTTAATTCCATGAAACTCTCTTCACAATTAACATCCCAAATAAAAGCCTTTCCTTTACAAGTCAACTGCGTTAACGGAAGTGCTAACTTTGAAAATCCTTCGATAAACCTCCGGTAGTAACCGGCCAAGCCCAAAAAGCTTCGAATTTCCGTAACCGATCTTGGAGTCTCCCATTGCATTACCGCATCGATCTTGGATGGATCCATACTAATACCATTGTCGGAAATAATATGCCCAAGAAAACTCACCTCCGACAACCAAAACTCACACTTAGACAACTTTGCATACAACTTCTTCTCTTTCAAAATCCGCAACACAATCCTTAAATGTTCTTCGTGTTCCTCTCGAGACTTAGAATAAATCAAAATGTCATCGATAAACACCACCACAAAACGATCCAACTGCTCGTGGAAGATACGGTTCATATATTCCATGAAAACACCCGGCGCATTAGAAACTCCGAATGGCATCACCGTATACTCGTAGTGACCATATCGTGTTCTAAAAGCCGTCTTCGAAATATCTTCTTCCTTAACCCGAATCTGGTGATAACCGGATCTCAAATCAATCTTACTAAAAACACGGGCTCCAACCAATTGATCCATCAAATCATCAATTCTTGGAAGCGGATACTTGTTCTTAATTGTTACCTTATTCAACTGCCGATAATCAATACACAATCGCATACTACCATCCTTCTTCTTTACCAACAATACCGGCGCACCCCAAGGAGAAACACTTGGTCTTACAAATCTCTTATCCAACAAATCATTCAACTGCTTCTTCAATTCCACCAACTCCGATGCCGACATCCGATACGGGGCCATCGAAATCGGTCTAGTACCCGGAACTAGATCAATAGAAAATTCAACCTCTCTCTTTGGCGGCACATCCGCAACATCTTCCGGAAACACTTCAGGAAATTCACAAACCACAGGAAACACGTCGAGCTCAACTTTGCTCTCCACCGACAACGATGCAAACAAACCAAACAACTGAGCTTCGTCCGCTAAAAGTTTCTTCAACTCTTTAGTGGAAAGAAAACTCTCGTTTTCACCATCTTCCAAAGAAGGAAACCTTACTAACTTGTGATAGCAATCCAAATGAACTCTATTAAATTGCAACCAGTTCATACCCAAGATTACGTCCAAACCTTCCAACGGTAAACACACTAAATCCATAACGAAGTCCTTACCATACATGGTCAAAGGACAACTTGCACACACCAAAGAAGTAGTTACCGACCCCGAAGCGGGAGTCCCAATAACCATACCACTACCCAAAGAAACCATACACAAATCCAACCGCTTAGCACACGAAAGAGAAATGAACGAGTGAGTCGCTCCAGTATCAATAATAGCAACTAAAGGCATATCATTAATAAAGCATGTACCTTTAATCAAACGATCTGCCGCATTAGTGGCGTCTGAACCTGCTAATGCGAATACTTTCCCGCCCGCCGGAGCTTGCTTCGGTTTGGTACAATTCGGGCTAATGTGACCCACCTCGCCACAATTAAAACACTTCACAGCATTCTTTCTACACTCTGCTGCATCATGTCCAAGGAGCCCACAGTTGGAACACTTCGCCTTGAACTTTCCACAATCATAAGACTTGTGGCCCATCACGCCACACTTAAAACATTTGATCGCACCGGAACCTCCTCCGGGTCTCCTATCAAAGTTTCCCCTATGTTTGCCCTTATCAGCAGGCGTCACATAAGGTCCGCTTCGTACTTGCTGCTTCCCTCTCCTCTCGCTCAAACCCTTATAATGAGTAGAACGAGCTCTACTGTCTTCTTCATAAATCCTACAGCACTCGGTCAAATCCGAAAATCTTCTTATCCTTTGATAACCTACCGCTTGCTTTATCTCCGGACGCAAGCCATTCTCATACTTGATACATTTGGAAAATTCCGCCGTAACCGCATCATAGTGAGGGTGAAACTTCACTAACTCAGTAAACTTAGCGGTGTAGTCCACCACCGACATATTACCTTGTTTCAACTCCAGAAATTCCATTTCTCTCTTCCCTTTAACACTTTCGGGATAATACTTCCTTAGAAACTCAGCACGAAATAAATCCCACGTAATCTCCTCGTC
Source organism: Lathyrus sativus (assembly GCA_963859935.3). Classification (NCBI taxonomy): domain Eukaryota; kingdom Viridiplantae; phylum Streptophyta; class Magnoliopsida; order Fabales; family Fabaceae; genus Lathyrus; species Lathyrus sativus. Next base: position 699,924 of record CAWUDS030000639.1, read on the forward strand.
GTCGACCTCAAGAACTTGCCTCATGCTGACCCACCAGTCATCAGCCTCTTCTCTCAGCATGTGAGTCCCTAGTCTCACCTTGATCCCTTCAGCACAATCCATCACCCTAAAGATCCTCTCAATTTCCTTTAACCATATCTGAGCACCATCCGGATCAAATCTCCCTTTGAACACCGGTGGTTGGTTCTTCCTGAACTCATCATTCGCATTCACGTTAGGTGCACCCTGCACAGCTCTGGCCATAGCCTCTAACGCCGCTGCCATAGCATTGTCATTACGACCTGCCATATTCTGAGGATTCCCAAAAATAACAACAAGGTTAAACAACCGTTCAACCAACACAACAACAAGACAGACACGACTGACTCAACACTGGCTCTGATACCACTTTATGTAACACCCCCTTTCTATACCCCCAAATAAATTAAATAAATCAATTAGGCACTTAGAAAATTTATTTCATCAGAGTTTAATTAAAACATGGTATAAAAGAGGCGCATCACATTATCATGAAATTAAACACATACGATACCTGCTCAAAATAGATATGCAACAATGGGTAACCCACATCACAATATTTAGAATAAAGCGGAAACATCCAAATATTGAATCGATCACATTCATAAAGGTATATACAACCATCAGTTAATTCATGCTTTACAACATATCCACAGCAGATACATACACATATGTATCACAAAAGAATCAAAACAAATGTAACTCCAAAAGAGTCAAAGGCTTCCTAACTACCCAGATGTTACATATCAGAGCCATTGACCAAAAAGAATGAAGACATCGCTTCACAAAAAGAACCTCCAGCTTCCTACTCTGCAATGCCTCATAGAGCATTATAAAACAGCAGAAGGGTGAGAAACAACATCATAACAGTTAATGCATAAAATTGTATATATACATAACTCCATAATTATACAAGTTATACTCAAATTATGTTCTCACCACATTAAGCATATACAAATAATCATGTCTCTACACATACACATGAACATTCACTATATTTCCTCCAAACAAATCACATATAACATACGCAGTTATATTCACACAACCAATGCATCATACACAGATGACTCATGCAACTCATAGAGACCGACACACGACTCTATGCAGATGCAAATGCGGTACCGACTAATTCAACAAATTCCCTAAGGAATCGAGTATTCAGCAGATCCTCCACGGGATCAAGTACTCAGCAGATTCTCCACGGAATCAAATATTCATCAGATTCTCCACGGAATCGAATATTCAGCAGATCCTCCACGGGATCAAGTACTCAGCAGATTCTCCACGGAATCAAATACTCTAACCAATCCTCCACGGGATTACATGTTATGACCGATTCTCCGCGGAATCACACAATGCAACCGATTCTCCAAGGAATCAAATATAACCATCGTATCATACGAGGTTCTGCAAATCCTCCGAGGGATCAATCGACACAAAATGCATACTATGCTCACAAACATATTCATTGCATTTATCACATACATAGCATATATCTATCATGCATTCACATTATACACCATTTCACACAAGGTTTACATACCTATTAATCCATCAATGCATTTCTATCTAATTCGAGCAAACGCACAACATTATCAAACGATTAAGATTCACAATCGGCTCCACAATCTAGGATTCACGCCTTTCGGCCACCCACAACACAACATGTTGAAACAGTTCACACATCAATCATTCATATAGGCATTAATCATAATTGAATCAACCAAACATCATGCTATGAACAAACAGCAAAACAAAATAACACTGCCAGGTTCGCCAACCTTCGCCTGGCGAAGCCACGCAGCGAATGCTCGCTGGCCTTCGCCTGGCGAACTCTCCAGCGAAGTCCACTGGGAGTAATTCTGGAATTACTCGCTGAGGCTCGCTACCCACTCGCCTGGCGAACCTTCGCCAACTCACCTCGCCTGGCGAACTCTCCAGCGAATACAGGGTATTAGCTTCTGACTTGCTTCGCTACAGCTCGCTGGGCTTCGCCTGGCGAAGCTTCGCTGCCATTCGCCTGGCGAACTTGCGAAGACAGAACTTCCATGGCTGCCTCAAAGCCCAAACTCCACACAACCCACCGATTAAACCCAAACCAGTCACAGTAGCACAACCCAACCATCACCCGACTAAACTACATCATCTAATCCGATTTCTAACCGATTAAAACCTCATTCTACTCACACAACCAACTTCTAACCTAAGTGGAAAAAGAGTAGAAACTCTACAAATTCCACACACATACACATACAATCATATACATTAAAGAGATGATGGAGTTTCACACCCTTACCGATCGATTGCAAGCTTTGGTGATGATCTCTTGATGATTCTAGGTTTTCCTCTCCACTTTCTCTTCTCTTTCTCTTCTCCTCTTTTCTTTCTCTTGTTTTTCTTCTTATGTTACTATCTTTCTTCCTTTTCCTCTCTTATTCTATTTCTATCCCTATTTCTTTCCTCTCAAATTCTTTCCAACACTTACCAATCAATTCTCACACTAAAGTGCTAAATGTCTAAAATGCCCTTTTTACTCTAATTCCCCGAAAACTCTCTGAATCGGTAAAATAGATAAAATAAGCAAACACCACATAATAACAATATATAATTTCTCAATTTAAACAAACATCAATTAAATAAATTAAAAGACTCAACCAATAATGGGAATTCAGAATCGGGGCGTTACAATCGACGTAATAACCGGAGTCTGGGTACCCAAAGAAACTGACCGGAGCCTGAACGCTCAACGTAATAACCGGAGTCTGGATACCCAACGAAAATGACCGGAGCCTGAACGCTCATCGTAATAACCGGAGTCTGGATACCCAACAAAATTGACCGGAGCCTGAACGCTGAAAGTAATAACCGGAATCTGGATACTCAACGAAACTAACCAGAGCCTAAACACTCAACGTAATAACCTGAGACTGGATACTCAACAAAACTGACTGGAGCCTGAACGACCAACGTAATAACCGGAGTCTGGATACACAACGAAACTGACCGGAGCCTGAACGCTCAACGTAATAACCGGAGTCTGGTAACCCAATGAAACTGACCGGAGCCCGAACCATCAACATAATAACCGGAGTCTGGATACCCAACAAAACTGACCGGAGCCTGAACGCTCAACGTAAAAACCGGAGTATAGATACCCAACGAAACTGACCGGAGCCTGAACGCTCAACATAATAACCGAAGTCTGGATACCCAACGAAACTGACTGGAGCCTGAACGCTCAACGTAATAACCGGAGTCTGGATACCAAACGAAACTGACCGGAGCCGGAACGCTCAACGTAATAACCAGAGTCTGGATACCCAACGAAACTGACCGGAGCCTGAACGCTCAACGTAATAACCGGAGTCTGGATACCCAACGAAATTGACCGGAGCCTGAACGCTCAACGTAATAACCGCTGTCTGGATACTCAACGAAACTGACAGGAGCCGGAACGCTCAATGTAATAATTGGAGTCTGGATGCTCAACGAAACTGACCGGAGCCTGAACGCTTACCGTAATAACCGGAGTCTAGATACCCAACGAAACTGACCGGAGCATGAACGCCTAACGTAATAACCAGAGTCTGGATACGTAACGAAACTGACCGGAGCCTGAACGATCAACGTAATAACTGGAGTCTGGATACAAACGAAACTGACCGGAGCCTGAACGCTCAACGTAACAACCGGAGTCTGGATACCCAATGAAACTGACCGGAGCCTGAACGCTCAACGTAATAACCAGAATCTGGATACCCAACGAAACTAACCGGAGCCTGAACGCTCGATGTAATAACCGGAATCTGGATCCCCAACGAAACTAACTGGAGCCTGAACGCTCGACGTAATAACCGGAGTTTGGATACTCAACGAAACTGACCGGAGCCGGAACGCTCAACGTAATAACCGGAGTCTGGATGCCCAATGAAACTGACCGGAGCCTGAACGCTCAACGTAATAACCGGAGTCTGGATACCCACCGAAACTGACCGGAATCTGAACGCTCAACGTAATAACCGGAGTCTGGATACTCAAAGAAACTGACAGGAGCCGGAACGCTCAACGTAATAATTGGAGTCTGGATGATCAACGAAACTGATCGGAGCCTGAACGCTTAACGTAATAACCAGAGTCTGGATACGTAACGAAACTGACCGGAGCCTGAACGATCAACGTAATAACCGGAGTATGGATACCCACCGAAACTGACCAGAGCCTGAACGCTCAATGTAATAAGCGGAGTATGGATACCCAACAAAACTGACCGGAGCCTGAACGCTCAACGTAAAAACCGGAGTCTGGATATCCAACGAAACTGACCGGAGCTTAAACGCTCAACGTAATAACCGGAGTCTGGATACCCAACAAAACTGACTGGAGCCTGAACGCTCAACGTAATAACCAGAGTCTGGATACCAAACGAAACTGACCGGAGCCTGAACGCTCAACGTAATAACCGGAGTCTGGATACCCAACAAAACTGACCGGAGCCTGAAGGCTCAACGTAATAACCGGAGTCTGGATACCCAACGAAACTGACAGGAGCCTGAACGCTCAACGTAATAACCGGAGTCTGGATACCAAACAAAACTGACCGGAGCCTGAATGCTCAACGTAAAAACCGGAGTCTAGATATCCAACGAAACTGACCGGAGCTTAAACGCTCAACGTAATAACCGGAGTCTGGATACCCAACAAAACTGACTGGAGCCTGAACGCTCAACGTAATAACCAGAGTCTGGATACCAAACGAAACTGACCGGAGCCTGAACGCTCAACGTAATAACCGGAGTCTGGATACCCAACAAAACTGACCGGAGCCTGAACGCTCAACGTAATAACCAGAGTCTGGATACACAACGAAACTGACCGGAGCCTGAACGCTCAACGTAATAACCGTAGTCTGGTAACCCAATGAAACTGACCGGAGCCTGAACCATCAACATAATAACCGGAGTCTGGATACCCAACAAAACTGACCGGAGCCTGAACGCTCAACGTAAAAACCGGAGTCTAGATACCCAACGAAACTGAACGGAGCCTGAACGCTCAACGTAATAACCGGAGTCTGGATACCCACCGAAACTGACCGGAACCTGAACGCTCAACGTAATAACCGGAGTCTGGATGCTCAAAGAAACTGACAGGAGCCGGAACGCTCAACGTAATAATTGGAGTCTGGATGCTCAACGAAACTGATCGGAGCCTGAACGCTTATCGTAATAACCGGAGTCTAGATACCCAATAAAACTGACCGAAGCCTGAACGCCTAACGTAATAACCAGAGTCTGGATACGCAACGAAACTGACCGAAGCCTGAACGACCAACATAATAACCGGAGTCTGGGTACCCAACGAAACTGACCGGAGCCTGAATGCTCAACGTAATAACCGGAGTCTGGATACCCGAGGAAACTGACCGGAGCCTGAACGCTCAACGTAATAACCAGAGTCTGGATACCCAACAAAATTGACCGGAGCCTGAACGCTGAACGTGATAACCGGAATCTGGATACTCAACAAAACTAACCAGAGCCTAAACACTCAACGTAATAACCGGAGTCTTGATACTCAACAAAACTGACTAGAGCCTGAACGACCAACGTAATAACCGGAGTCTGGATACATAACGAAACTGACCGGAGCCTGAACGCTCAACGTAATAACCGGAGTCTGGATACCCAATGAAACTGACCAGAGCCTGAACCATCAACATAATAACCGGAGTCTGGATACCCAACGAAACTGACCGGAGCCTGAACGCCTAACGTAATAACCAGAGTCTGGATACGCAACGAAACTGACCGGAGCCTGAACGACCAACATAAAAACCGGAGTCTGGATACCCACCGAAACTGACCGGGGCCTGAACGCTCAACGTAATAACCGAAGTCTGGATACCCAACAAAACTGACTGGAGCCTAAACGCTCAACGTAATAACCGGAGTCTGGATACCAAACGAAACTGACCGGAGCCGGAACGCTCGACATAATAACCGGAGTCTGGATACCCAACGAAACTGACCGGAGCCTGAACACTCAACGTAATAACCGGAGTCTAGATACTCAACGAAATTGACAGGAGCCTGAACGCTCAACGTAATAACTGGAGTCTGGATGCTCAACGAAACTGACCGGAGCCTGAACGCTTAACGTAATAACCGGAGTCTAGATACCCAACGAAACAGACCAGAGCATGAACGCCTAACGTAATAACCAGAGTCTGGATACGCAACGAAACTGACCGGAGCCTGAACACTCAACGTAACAACCGGAGCCTGGATACCCAATGAAACTGACCGGAGCCTGAATGCTCAACGTAATAACCTGAATCTGGATACCCAACGAAACGGACCGGAGCCTGAACGCTCAACGTAATAACCGGAGTCTAGATACTCAACGAAACGGACCGGAGCCGGAACGCTCAACGTAAGAACTGGAGTCTGGATGCTCAACGAAAATGACCGGAGCCTGAACGCTCAACGTAATAACCGGAGTCTTGATACCCATCGAAACTGACCGGAACCTGAACGCCTAACGTAATAACCAGAATCTAGATACCCAACAAAATTGACCAGAGCCTGAACGCCTAACGTAATAACCAGAGTCTAGATACGCAACGAAACTGACCGGTGCCTGAACGACCGACGTAATAACCGGAGTCTGGGTACCCAAAGAAACTGACCGGAGCCTGAACGCTCAACGTAATAACCGGAGTCTGGATACCCAACGAAAATGACCGGAGCCTGAACGCTCATCGTAATAACCGGAGTCTGGATACCCAACAAAATTGACCGGAGCCTGAACGCTGAAAGTAATAACCGGAATCTGGATACTCAACGAAACTAGCCAGAGCCTAAACACTCAACGTAATAACCTGAGTCTGGATACTCAACAAAACTGACTGGAGCCTGAACGACCAACGTAATAACCGGAGTCTGGATACACAACGAAACTGACCGGAGCCTGAACGCTCAACGTAATAACCAGAGTCTGGTAACCCAATGAAACTGACCGGAGCCCGAACCATCAACATAATAACCGGAGTCTGGATACCTAACAAAACTGACCGGAGCCTGAACGCTCAACGTAAAAACCGGAGTCTAGATACCCAACGAAACTGACCGGAGCCTGAACGCTCAACATAATAACCGAAGTCTGGATACCCAACGAAACTGACTAGAGCCTGAACGCTCAACGTAATAACCGGAGTCTGGATACCAAACGAAACTGACCGGAGCCGGAACGCTCAACGTAATAACCGGAGTCTGGATACCCAACGAAACTGACCGGAGCCTGAACGCTCAACGTAATAACCGGAGTCTGGATACCCAACGAAATTGACCGGAGCCTGAACGCTCAACGTAATAACCGCTGTCTGGATACTCAACGAAACTGACAGGAGCCGGAACGCTCAATGTAATAATTGGAGTCTGGATGCTCAACGAAACTGACCGGAGCCTGAACGCTTACCATAATAACCGGAGTCTAGATACCCAACGAAACTGACCGGAGCATGAACGCCTAACGTAATAACCAGAGTCTGGATACGTAACGAAACTGACCGGAGCCTGAACGATCAACGTAATAACTGGAGTCTGGATACAAAACGAAACTGACCGGAGCCTGAACGCTCAACGTAACAACCGGAGTCTGGATACCCAATGAAACTGACCGGAGCCTGAACGCTCAACGTAATAACCAGAATCTGGATACCCAACGAAACTAACCGGAGCCTGAACGCTCGATGTAATAACCGGAATCTGGATCCCCAACGAAACTAACTGGAGCCTGAACGCTCGACGTAATAACCGGAGTTTGGATACTCAACGAAACTGACCGGAGCCGGAACGCTCAACGTAATAACCGGAGTCTGGATGCCCAATGAAACTGACTAGAGCCTGAACGCTCAACGTAATAACCGGAGTCTGGATACCCACCGAAACTGACCGGAATCTGAATGCTCAACGTAATAACCGGAGTCTGGATACTCAAAGAAACGGACAGGAGCCGGAACGCTCAACGTAATAATTGGAGTCTGGATGATCAACGAAACTGATCGGAGCCTGAACGCTTAACGTAATAACCAGAGTCTAGATACGTAACGAAACTGACCGGAGCCTGAACGATCAACGTAATAACCGGAGTATGGATACCCACCGAAACTGACCGGAGCCTGAACGCTCAATGTAATAAGCGGAGTGTGGATACCCAACAAAACTGACCGGAGCCTGAACGCTCAACGTAAAAACCGGAGTCTGGATATCCAACGAAACTGACCGGAGCTTAAACGCTCAACGTAATAACCGGAGTCTGGATACCCAACAAAACTGACTGGAGCCTGAACGCTCAACGTAATAACCAGAGTCTGGATACCAAACGAAACTGACCGGAGCCTGAACGCTCAACGTAATAATCGGAGTCTGGATACCCAACAAAACTGACCGGAGCCTGAAGGCTCAACGTAATAACCGGAGTCTGGATACCCAACGAAACTGACAGGAGCCTGAACGCTCAACGTAATAACCGGAGTCTGGATACCCAACGAAACTAACCGGAGCCTGAACGCTCGATGTAATAACCGGAATCTGGATCCCCAACGAAACTAACTGGAGCCTGAACGCTCGACGTAATAACCGGAGTTTGGATACTCAACGAAACTGACCGGAGCCGGAACGCTCAACGTAATAACCGGAGTCTGGATGCCCAATGAAACTGACCGGAGCCTGAACGCTCAACGTAATAACCGGAGTCTGGATACCCACCGAAACTGACCGGAATCTGAACACTCAACGTAATAACCGGAGTCTGGATACTCAAAGAAACTGACAGGAGCCGGAACGCTCAACGTAATAATTGGAGTCTGGATGATCAACGAAACTGATCGGAGCCTGAACGCTTAACGTAATAACCAGAGTCTGGATACGTAACGAAACTGACCGGAGCCTGAACGATCAACGTAATAACCGGAGTATGGATACCCACCGAAACTGACCGGAGCCTGAACGCTCAATGTAATAAGCGGAGTGTGGATACCCAAGAAAACTGACCGGAGCCTGAACGCTCAACGTAAAAACCGGAGTCTGGATATCCAACGAAACTGACCGGAGCTTAAACGCTCAACGTAATAACCGGAGTCTGGATACCCAACAAAACTGACTGGAGCCTGAACGCTCAACGTAATAACCAGAGTCTGGATACCAAACGAAACTGACCGGAGCCTGAACGCTCAACGTAATAACCGGAGTCTGGATACCCAACAAAACTGACCGGAGCCTGAAGGCTCAACGTAATAACCGGAGTTTGGATACCCAACGAAACTGACAGGAGCCTGAACGCTCAACGTAATAACCGGAGTCTGGATACCAAACAAAACTGACCGGAGCCTGAACGCTCAACGTAAAAACCGGAGTCTGGATATCCAACGAAACTGACCGGAGCTTAAACGCTCAACGTAATAACCGGAGTCTGGATACCCAACAAAACTGACTGGAGCCTGAACGCTCAACGTAATAACCAGAGTCTGGATACGAAACGAAACTGACCGGAGCCTGAACGCTCAACGTAATAACCGGAGTCTGGATACCCAACAAAACTGACCGGAGCCTGAACGCTCAACGTAATAACCAGAGTCTGGATACACAACGAAACTGACCGGAGCCTGAACGCTCAACGTAAAAACCGGAGTCTAGATACCCAACGAAACTGAACGGAGCCTGAACGCTCAATGTAATAACCGGAGTCTGGATACCCACCGAAACTGACCGGAACCTGAACGCTCAACGTAATAACCGGAGTCTGGATGCTCAAAGAAACTGACAGGAGCCGGAACGCTCAACGTAATAATTGGAGTCTGGATGCTCAACGAAACTGATCGGAGCCTGAACGCTTATCGTAATAACCGGAGTCTAGATACCCAATAAAACTGACCGAAGCCTGAACGCCTAACGTAATAACCAGAGTCTGGATACGCAACGAAACTGACCGAAGCCTGAACGACCAACATAATAACCGGAGTCTGGGTACCCAACGAAACTGACCGGAGCCTGAATGCTCAACGTAATAACCGGAGTCTGGATACCCGAGGAAACTGACCGGAGCTTGAACGCTCAACGTAATAACCAGAGTCTGGATACCCAACAAAATTGACCGGAGCCTGAACGCTGAACGTGATAACCGGAATCTGGATACTCAACAAAACTAACCAGAGCCTAAACACTCAACGTAATAACCGGAGTCTGGATACATAACGAAACTGACCGGAGCCTGAACGCTCAACGTAATAACCGGAGTCTAGATACCCAATGAACCTGACCAGAGCCTGAACCATCAACATAATAACCGGAGTCTAGATACCCAACGAAACAGACCAGAGCATGAACGCCTAACGTAATAACCAGAGTCTAGATACGCAACGAAACTGACCGGAGCCTGAACACTCAACGTAACAACCGGAGCCTGGATACCCAATGAAACTGACCGGAGCCTGAATGCTCAACGTAATAACCTGAATCTGGATACCCAACGAAACGGACCGGAGCCTGAACACTCAACGTAATAACCGGAGTCTAGATACTCAACGAAATGGACCGGAGCCGGAACGCTCAACGTAAGAACTGGAGTCTGGATGCTCAACGAAAATGACCGGAGCCTGAACGCTCAACGTAATAACCGGAGTCTTGATACCCAACGAAACTGACCGGAACCTGAACGCCTAACGTAATAACCAGAATCTAGATACCCAACAAAATTGACCAGAGCCTGAACGCCTAACGTAATAACCAGAGTCTAGATACGCAACGAAACTGACCGGTGCCTGAACGACCGACGTAATAACCAGAGTCTGGGTACCCAAAGAAACTGACCGGAGCCTGAACGCTCAACGTAATAACCGGAGTCTGGATACCCAACGAAAATGACCGGAGCCTGAACGCTCATCGTAATAACCGGAGTCTGGATACCCAACAAAATTGACCGGAGCCTGAACGCTGAAAGTAATAACCGGAATCTGGATACTCAACGAAACTAACCAGAGCCTAAACACTCAACGTAATAACCTGAGTCTGGATACTCAACAAAACTGACTGGAGCCTGAACGACCAACGTAATAACCGGAGTCTGGATACACAACGAAACTGACCGGAGCCTGAACGCTCAACGTAATAACCGGAGTCTGGTAACCCAATGAAACTGACCGGAGCCCGAACCATCAACATAATAACCGGAGTCTGCATACCCAACAAAACTGACCGGAGCCTGAACGCTCAACGTAAAAACCGGAGTCTAGATACCCAACGAAACTGACCGGAGCCTGAACGCTCAATATAATAACCGAAGTCTGGATACCCAACGAAACTGACTGGAGCCTGAACGCTCAACGTAATAACCGGAGTCTGGATACCAAACGAAACTGACCGGAGCCGGAACGCTCAACGTAATAACCGGAGTCTGGATACCCAACGAAACTGACCGGAGCCTGAACGCTCAACGTAATAACCGGAGTCTGGATACCCAACGAAATTGACCGGAGCCTGAACGCTCAACGTAATAACCGCTGTCTGGATACTCAACGAAACTGACAGGAGCCGGAACGCTCAATGTAATAATTGGAGTCTGGATGCTCAACGAAACTGACCGGAGCCTGAACGCTTACCGTAATAACCGGAGTCTAGATACCCAACGAAACTGACCGGAGCATGAACGCCTAACGTAATAACCAGAGTCTGGATACGTAACGAAACTGACCGGAGCCTGAACGATCAACGTAATAACTGGAGTCTGGATACAAAACGAAACTGACCGGAGCCTGAACGCTCAACGTAACAACCGGAGTCTGGATACCCAATGAAACTGACCGGAGCCTGAACGCTCAACGTAATAACCAGAATCTGGATACCCAACGAAACTAACCGGAGCCTTAACGCTCGATGTAATAACCGGAATCTGGATCCCCAACGAAACTAACTGGAGCCTGAACGCTCGACGTAATAACCGGAGTTTGGATACTCAACGAAACTGACCGGAGCCGGAACGCTCAACGTAATAACCGGAGTCTGGATGCCCAATGAAACTGACCGGAGCCTGAACGCTCAACGTAATAACCGGAGTCTGGATACCCACCGAAACTGACCGGAATCTGAACGCTCAACGTAATAACCGGAGTCTGGATACTCAAAGAAACTGACAGGAGCCGGAACGCTCAACGTAATAATTGGAGTCTGGATGATCAACGAAACTGATCGGAGCCTGAACGCTTAACGTAATAACCAGAGTCTGGATACGTAACGAAACTGACCGGAGCCTGAACGATCAACGTAATAACCGAAGTATGGATACCCACCGAAACTGACCGGAGCCTGAACGCTCAATGTAATAAGCGGAGTGTGGATACCCAACAAAACTGACCGGAGCCTGAACGCTCAACGTAAAAACCGGAGTCTGGATATCCAACGAAACTGACCGGAGCTTAAACGCTCAATGTAATAACCGGAGTCTGGATACCCAACAAAACTGACTGGAGCCTGAACGCTCAACGTAATAACCAGAGTCTGGATACCAAACGAAACTGACCGGAGCCTGAACGCTCAACGTAATAACCGGAGTCTGGATACCCAACAAAACTGACCTGAGCCTGAAGGCTCAACGTAATAACCGGAGTCTGGATACCCAACGAAACTGACAGGAGCCTGAACGCTCAACGTAATAACCGGAGTCTGGATACCAAACAAAACTGACCGGAGCCTGAACGCTCAACGTAAAAACCGGAGTCTGGATATCCAACGAAACTGACCGGAGCTTAAACGCTCAACGTAATAACCGGAGTGTGGATACCCAACAAAACTGACTGGAGCCTGAACGCTCAACGTAATAACCAGAGTCTGGATACCAAACGAAACTGACCGGAGCCTGAACGCTCAACGTAATAACCGGAGTCTGGATACCCAACAAAACTGACCGGAGCCTGAACGCTCAACGTAATAACCAGAGTCTGGATACACAACGAAACTGACCGGAGCCTGAACGCTCAACGTAATAACCGTAGTCTGGTAACCCAATGAAACTGACCGGAGCCTGAACCATCAACATAATAACCGGAGTCTGGATACCCAACAAAACTGACCGGAGCCTGAACGCTCAACGTAAAAACCGGAGTCTAGATACCCAACGAAACTGAACGGAGCCTGAACGCTCAACATAATAACCGAAGTCTGGATACCCAAAGAAACTGACTGGAGCCTGAACGCTCAACGTAATAACCGGAGTCTGGATACCAAACAAAACTGACCGGATCCGGAACGCTCAACGTAATAACCGGAGTATGGATACCCACCGAAACTGACCGGAGCCTGAACGCTCAATGTAATAACCGGAGTGTGGATACCCAACGAAACTGACCGGAGCCTGAACGCTCAACGTAATAACAGGAGTCTTGATACCCAAAAAAATTTACCGGAGCCTTAACGATCAACGTAATAACCGGAATCTGGATACTCAACAAAACTAACCGGAGCCTGAACGCTCAACGTAATAACCGGAGTCTAGATACTCAACGAAACTGACTGGAGCCTGAACGATCAACGTAATAACTGGAGTCTGGATACAAAACGAAACTGACCGGAGCCTGAACGCTCAACGTAACAATCGGAGTCTGGATACCCAATGAAACTGACCGGAGCCTGAACGCTCAACGTAATAACCGGAATCTGGATACCCAATGAAACTAACCGGAGCCTGAACGCTCGACGTAATAACCGGAATCTGGATACCCAATGAAACTAACTGGAGCCAGAACGCTCGACGTAATAATCGGAGTTTGGATACTCAACGCAACTGACCGGAGCCGGAACGCTCAACGTAAGAACTGGAGTCTGGAGACTCAAAGAAACTGACAAGAGCCGGAACGCTCAACGTAATAATTGGAGTCTGGATGCTCAACGAAACTGACCAGAGCCTGAACGCTTATCGTAATAACCGGAGTCTAGATACCCAACGAGACTGACCGAAGCATGAATGCCTAACGTAATAACCAGAGTCTGGATACGTAACGAAACTGACCGGAGCCAGAACGATCAATGTAATAACCGGAGTATGGATACCCACCGAAACTGACCGGAGCCTGAACGCTCAATGTAATAACCGGAGTGTGGATACCCAGCGAAACTGACCGGAGCCTGAACGCTCAACGTAATAACAGGAGTCTTGATACCCAAAACAATTTACCGGAGCCTTAACGATCAACGTAATAACCGGAATCTGGATACTCAACAAAACTAACCGGAGCCTGAACGCTCAACGTAATAACCGGAGTCTGGATACTCAACGAAACTGACTGGAGCCTGAACGATCAACGTAATAACTGGAGTCTGGGTACAAAACGAAACTGACCGGAGCCTGAACGCTCAACGTAACTACCGGAGTCTGGATACCCAATGAAACTGACCGGAGCCTGAACGCTCAATGTAATAACCGGAATCTGGATACCCAACGAAACTAACCGGAGCCTGAACGCTCGACGTAATAACCGGAATCTGGATACCCAACGAAACTAACTGGAGCCTGAACGCTCGACGTAATAACCGGAGTTTGGATACTCAACGCAACTGACCGGAGCCGGAACGCTCAACGTAAGAACTGGAGTCTGGATGCTCAACGAAAATGACCAGAGCCTGAATGCTCAACGTAATAACCGGAGTCTTGATACCCACCGAAACTGACCGGAACCTGAACGCTTAACGTAATAACCGGAGTCTAGATACGCAACGAAACTGACCGGAGCCTGAACGCCTAACGTTATAACCAGAGTCTGGATACGCAACGAAACTGACCGGAGCTTGAACGACAAACGTAATAACCGGAGTCTGGGTACCAAACGAAACTGACCGGAGCCTGAACGCACAACGTAATAACCGGAGTCTGGATACCCAACGAAACTGACCGGAGCCTGAACGCTCAACCTAATAACCGGAGTCTGGATAGCCAACGAAATTGACCGGAGCCTGAACGCTCAACGTAATAACCGGAGTCTGGATACCCAACAAAACTGAACGGAGCCTGAACGCTCAACGTAATAACCAGAGTCTGGATACTCAACGAAACTGACTGGAGCCGGAACGCTCAACATAATAACTGGAGTCTGGATGCTCAACAAAAGTGACCGGAGCCTGAACGCTCAATGTAATAACCGGAGTCTTGATACCCAACGAAACTAACCGGAACCTGAACACTTAACGTAATAACCGGAGTCTAGATACCCAACGAAACTGACCGGAGCCTGAACGCTCAACGTAATATTCGGAATCTGGATACCCAACGAAACTAACTGGAGCCTGAACGCTCGACGTAATAACCGGAATCTGGATACCCAACGAAACTAACTGGAGCCTGAACGCTTGACGTAATAACCGGAGTTTGGATACTCAACGAAACTGACCGGAGCCAGAACGCTCAACGTAAGAACTGGAGTCTGGATGCTCAACGAAAATGACCAGAGCCTGAATGCTCAACGTAATAACCGGAGTCTTGATACCCACCGAAACTGACCGGAACCTGAACGCTTAACGTAATAACCGGAGTCTAGATACCCAACGAAACTGACCGGAGCCTGAACGCCTAACATTATAACCAGAGTCTGGATACGCAACGAAACTGACCGGAGCTTGAACGACAAACGTAATAACCGGAGTCTGGGTACCAAACGAAACTGACCGGAGCCTGAACGCATAACGTAATAACCGGAGTCTGGATACCCAACGAAACTGACCGGAGCCTGAACGCTCAACGTAATAACCAGAGTTTGGATACCCAACAAAATTGACCGGAGCTTGAACGCTGAATGTAACAACCGGAGTCTGGATACCCAACGAAACTAACCGGAACCTGAACGCTTAACGTAATAACCGTAGTCTAGATACCCAACGAAACTCACTAGAGCCTGAACGCCTAACGTAATAACCAGAGTCTGGATACGCAACGAAACTGACCGGGGCCTAAACGACCAACGTAATAACCGGAGTCTGGGTACCCAATGAAACTGACCGGAGCCTGAACGCTCAATGTAATAACTGGAGTTTGGATACCCAACGAAACTGACCGGAGCCTGAACGCACAACGTAATAACCGGAGTCTGGATACCCAACAAAATTGACCGGAGCCTGAACGCTGAATGTAACAACCGGAATCTGGATACTCAACCAAACTAACCGGAGCCTAAACGCTCAACGTAATAACCGGAGTCTGGATACTCAACGAAACTGACTGGAGCCTGAACGATCAACATAATAACCGGAGTCTGGATACACAACGAAACTGACCGGAGCTTGAACGCTCAACGTAAAAACCAGAGTCCAGATACCCAATGAAACTGACTGTAGCCTGAACCATCAACATAATAACCGGAGTCTGGATACCAAACAAAACTGACCGGAGCCTGAACGCTCAATGTAAAAACCGGAGTCTGGATACCTAACGAAACTGACCGGAGCCTGAACGCTCAACGTAATAACCGAAGTCTGGATACCCAACGAAACTGACTGGAGCCTGAACGCTCAACGTAATAACCGGAGTCTGGATACCAAACGAAACTGACTGGAGCCTGAACGCTCAACGTAATAAACGGAGTCTGGATACCAAACGAAACTGTCCGGAGTGGATACCCAACGAAACTGACCGGACCTTGAACGCTCAACGTAATAACCGGAGTCTGGATACCCAATAAAACTGACAGGAGCCTGAATGCTCAATGTAATAACCGGAGTCTGGATACCAAACAAAACTGACTGGAGCCTGAACGCTCAACGTAATACCCGGAGTCTGGATACCCAACGAAACTGACCGGAGCCTGAACGCTCAACGTAATAACTGGATTCTGGATACCCAACGAAACTGACCGGAGCCTGAACGCTCAACGTAATAACCGGAGTCTGGATACCCAACAAAACTGACCGGAGCCTGAACGCTAAACCTAAAAACCGGAGTCTGGATACCCAACGAAACTGACCGGAGCCTGAACGCTCAACGTAATAACCGGAGTCTGGATACCCAACGAAACTGACTGGAGCCTGAACGCTCAACGTAATAACCGGAGTCTGGATACCAAACTAAACTGACCGGAGCCTGAATGCTCAACGTAATAACCGGAGTCTGGATACCCAACAAAACTGACCGGTGCCTGAACGCTCAACGTAATAACCGGAGTCTGGATACCAAACGAAACTGACCGGAGCCTGAACGCTCAACGTAATAAACGGAGTCTGGATACCAAACGAAACTGTCCGGAGTGGATACCCAACGAAACTGACCGGACCTTGAATGCTCAACATAATAACCGAAGTTTGGATACCCAACGAAACTGACTGGAGCCTAAACGCTCAACGTAATAACCGGAGTCTGGATACCAAACGAAACTAACCGGAGCCGGAACGCTCAACGTAATAACTGGAGTCTGGATACCCAACGAAACTGACCGGAGCCTGAACGCTCAACGTAATAACCGGAGTCTGGATACCCAACGAAATTGACCGGAGTTTGAACGCTCAACGTAATAACCGGAGTCTGGATACTCAAAGAAACGGACAGGAGCCGGAACGCTCAACGTAATAATTGGAGTCTGGATGCTCAACAAAACTGACTGGAGCCTGAACGCTTATCGTAATAACCGGAGTCTAGATACCCAACGAAACTGACCAGAGCATGAATGCCTAACGTAATAACCAGAGTCTGGATACGTAACGAAACTGACCGGAGCCAGAACGATCAATGTAATAACCGGAGTATGGATACCCACCGAAACTGACCGGAGCCTGAACGCTCAATGTAATAACCGGAGTGTGGATACCCAACGAAACTAACCGGAGCCTTAACGATCAACGTAATAACCGGAATCTGGATACTCAACAAAACTAACCGGAGCCTGAACGCTCAACGTAATAACCGGAGTCTGGATACTCAACGAAACTGACTGGAGCCTGAACGATCAACGTAATAACTGGAGTCTGGATACAAAACGAAACTGACCGGAGCCTGAACGCTCAACCTAATATTCGGAATCTGGATACCCAACGAAACTAACCGGAGCCTGAACGCTCGACGTAATAACCGGAGTCTGGATACCCAACGAAACTAACTGGAGCCTGAACGCTCGACGTAATAACCGGAGTTTGGATACTCAACGAAACTGACCGGAGCCAGAACGCTCAACGTAAGAACTGGAGTCTGGATGCTCAACGAAAATGACCAGAGCCTGAATGCTCAACGTAATAACCTGAGTCTTGATACCCACCGAAACTGACCGGAACCTGAACGCTTAACGTAATAACCGGAGTCTAGATACCCAAAGAAACTGACCGGAGCCTGAACGCCTAACGTTATAACCAGAGTCTGGATACGCAACGAAACTGACCAGAGCTTGAACGACAAACGTAATAACCGGAGTCTGGGTACCAAACGAAACTGACCGGAGCCTGAACGCACAACGTAATAACCGGAGTCTGGATACCCAACGAAACTGACAGGAGCCTGAACGCTCAACGTAATAACCGGAGTCTGGATACCCAACGAAACTGACCGGAGCCTGAACGCTCAACGTAATAACCGGAGTCTGGATACCCAACAAAACTGACCAGAGCCTGAACGCTCAACGTAAAAACCGGAGTCTGGATATCCAACGAAACTGACCGGAGCCTAAACGCTCAACGTAATAACCAGAGTCTAGATACCCAACGAAACTGACCGGAGCCTGAACGCCTAACGTTATAACCAGAGTCTGGATACGCAACGAAACTGACCGGAGCTTGAACGACAAATGTAATAACCGGAGTCTGGGTACCAAACGAAACTGACCGGAGCCTGAACGCACAACGTAATAACCGGAGTCTGGATACCCAACGAAACTGACTGGAGCCTGAACGCTCAACGTAATAACCAGAGTTTGGATATCCAACAAAATTTACCGGAGCCTGAACGCTGAATGTAACAACCGGAGTCTTGATACCCAACAAAACTAACCGGAACCTGAACGCTCAACGTAATAACCGTAGTCTAGATACCCAACGAAACTGACTGGAGCCTGAACGCCTAACGTAATAACCAGAGTCTGGATACGCAACGAAACTGACCGGGGCCTAAACGACCAACGTAATAACCGGAGTCTGGGTACCCAATGAAACTGACCGGAGCCTGAATGCTCAACGTAATAACTGGAGTCTGGATACCCAACGAAACTGACCGGAGCCTGAACGCTCAACGTAATAACCGGAGTCTGGATACCCAACAAAATTGACCGGAGCCTGAACGCTGAATGTAACAACCAGAATCTGGATACTCAACGAAACTAACCGGAGCCTAAACGCTCAACGTAATAACCGGAGTCTGGATACTCAACGAAACTGACTGGAGCCTGAACGATCAACATAATAACCGGAGTCTGGATACACAACGAAACTGACCGGAGCCTGAACGCTCAACGTAATAACCGGAGTTTGGATACCCAATGAAACTGACTGTAGCCTGAACCATCAACATAATAACCGGAGTCTGGATACCAAATAAAACTGACCGGAGCCAGAACGCTCAATGTAAAAACCGGAGTCTGGATACCCAACGAAACTGACCGGAGCCTGAACGCTCAACGTAATAACCGAAGTCTGGATACCCAACGAAACTGACTAGAGCCTGAACGCTCAACGTAATAACCGGAGTCTAGATACCAAACGAAACTGACCGAGCCTGAACGCTCAACGTAATAAACGGAGTCTGGATACCAAACGAAACTGTCCGGAGTGGAGACCCAACGAAACTGACCGGACCTTGAACACTCAACGTAATAAACGGATTCTGGATACCCAATAAAACTGACAGGAGCCTGAACGCTCAACGTAATAACCAGAGTCTGGATACCAAACAAAACTGACTGGAGCCTGAACGCTCAACGTAATAACCGGAGTATGGATACCCAACGAAACTGACCGGAGCCTGAACGCTAAACGTAATAACTGGATTATGGATACCCAACGAAACTGACATGAGCCTGAACGCTCAACGTAATAACCGGAGTCTGGATACCCAACAAAACTGACTGGAGCCTGAACGCTAAACCTAAAAACCGGAGTCTGGATACCCAACGAAACTGACCGGAGCCTGAACGCTCAACGTAATAACCGGAGTCTGGATACCCAACGAAACTGACTGGAGCCTGAACGCTCAACGTAATAACCGGAGTCTGGATACCAAATGAAACTGACCGGAGCCTGAATGCTCAACGTAATAACCGGAGTCTGGATACCCAACGAAACTGACCGGAGCCTGAACGCTCAACGTAATAACCGAAGTCTGGATACCCAACGAAACTGACTGGAGCCTGAACGCTCAACGTAATAACCGGAGTCTGGATACCAAACGAAACTGACCGGAGCCTGAACGCTCAACGTAATAAACGGAGTCTGGATACCAAACGAAACTGTCTGGAGTGGATACCCAACGAAACTGACCGGACCCTGAATGCTCAACATAATAACCGAAGTCTGGATACCAACGAAACTGACTGGAGCCTGAACGCTCAACGTAATAACCGGAGTCTGGATACCAAACGAAACTGACCGGAGCCGGAACGCTCAACGTAATAACCGGAGTCTGGATACCCAACGAAACTGACCGGAGCCTGAACGCTCAACGTAATAACCGGAGTCTGGATACCAAACGAAATTGACCGGAGCCTGAACGCTCAACGTAATAACCGGAGTCTGGATACTCAAAGAAACTGACAGGATCCGGAACGCTCAACGTAATAATTGGAGTCTGGATGCTCAACGAAACTGACTGGAGCCTGAACGCTTATCGTAATAACCGGAGTCTAGATACCCAACGAAACTGACCGGAGCATGAATGCCTAACGTAATAACCAGAGTCTGGATACGTAACAAAACTGACCGGAGCCAAAACGATCAATGTAATAACCGGAGTATGGATACCCACCGAAACTGACCGGAGCCTAAACGCTCAATGTAATAACCGGAGTGTGGATACCCAACGAAACTGACCGGAGCCTGAACGCTCAACGTAATAACAGGAATCTGGATACCCAAAAAAATTTACCGGAGCCTTAACGATCAATGTAATAATCGGAATATGGATACTCAACAAAACTAACCGGAGCCTGAACGCTCAACGTAATAACCGGAGTCTGGATACTCAATGAAACTGACTGGAGTCTGGATACAAAACGAAACTGACCGGAGCCTGAACGCTCAACGTAATATTCGGAATCTGGATACCCAACGAAACTAACCGGAGCCTGAACGCTCGACGTAATAACCGGAATCTCGATACCCAACGAAACTAAATGGAGCCTGAACGCTCGACGTAATAACCGGAGTTTGGATACTCAACAAAACTGACCGGAGCCAGAACGCTCAACGTAAGAACTGGAGTCTGGATGCTCAACGAAAATGACCAGATCCTGAATGCTCAACGTAATAACCGGAGTCTTGATACCCACCGAAACTGACCGGAACCTGAACGCTTAACGTAATAACCGGAGTCTAGATACCCAACGAAACTGACCGGAGCCTGAACGCCTAACGTTATAACCAGAGTCTGGATACGCAACGAAACTGATCGGAGCTTGAATGACAAACGTAATAACCGGAGTCTGGGTACCAAACAAAACTGACCGGAGCCTGAACGCACAACGTAATAACCGGAGTCTGGATACCCAACGAAACTGACCGGAGCCTGAACGCTCAACGTAATAACCGGAGTCTGGATACCCAACGAAACTGACTGGAGCCTGAACGCTCAACGTAATAACCGGAGTCTGGATACCCAACAAAACTGACCAGAGCCTGAACGCTCAACGTAAAAACTGGAGTCTGGATATCCAACGAAACTGACCGGAGCCTAAACGCTCAACGTAATAACCGGAGTCTGGATACCCAACGAAACTGACCGGAGCCTGAACGCTCAATGTAATAACCGGAGTCTGGATACCCAACAAAACTGAACGGAGCCTGAACGCTCAACGTAATAACCAGAGTCTGGATACTCAACGAAACTGACTGGAGCCGGAATGCTCAACGTAATAACTGGAGTCTGGATGCTCAACAAAAATAACCGGAGCCTGAACGCTCAATGTAATAACCGGAGTCTTGATACCCAACGAAACTAACCGGAACCTGAACGCTTAACGTAATAACCGGAGTCTAGATACCCAACGAAACTGACTGGAGCCTGAACGCCTAACGTAATAACCAGAGTCCGGATACGCAACGAAACTGACCGGGGCCTGAACGACCAACGTAATAACCGGAGTCTGGGTACCCAACAAAATTGACCGAAGCCTGAATGCTCAACGTAATAACCAGAGTCTGGATACCGAACGAAACTGACCGGAGCCTGAACGCTCAACGTAATAACCGGAGTTTGGATACCCAACAAAATTGACCAGAGCCTGAACGCTGAATGTAACAACCGGAGTCTTGATACCCAACGAAACTAACCGGAACCTGAACGCTTAACGTAATAACCGTAGTCTAGATACCCAACGAAACTGACTGGAGCCTGAACGCCTAATGTAATAACCAGAGTCTGGATACACAACGAAACTAACCGGGGCCTGAATGACCAACGTAATAACTGGAGTCTGGGTACCCAATGAAACTGACCGGAGCCTGAACGCTCAACGTAATAACTGGAGTCTGGATACCCAACGAAACTGACCGGAGCCTGAACGCTCAACGTAATAACCGGAGTCTGGATACCCCACAAAATTGACCGGAGCCTGAACGCTGAATGTAACAACCGGAATATGGATACTCAACGAAACTAACCGGAGCCTAAACGCTCAACGTAATAACCGGAGTCTGGATACTCAACGAAACTGAGTGGAGCCTGAGCGATCAACATAATAACCGGAGTCTGGATACACAACGAAACTGACCGGAGCCTGAACGCTCAACGTAATAACCGGAGTCTGGATACCCAATGAAACTGACCGTAGCTTGAACCATCAACATAATAACTGGAGTCTGGATACCAAACAAAACTAACCGGAGCCTGAACGCTCAATGTAAAAACCGGAGTCTGGATACCCAACGAAACTGACCGGAGCCTGAACGCTCAACGTAATAACCGAAGTCTGGATACCCAACGAAACTGACTAGAGCCTGAACGCTCAACGTAATAACCGGAGTCTGGATACCAAACGAAACTGACCGGAGCCTGAACGCTCAACGTTATAAACGGAGTCTGGATACCAAACGAAACTGTCCGGAGTGGATACCCAACGAAACTGACCGGACCTTGAACGCTCAACGTAATAACCAGAGTCTGGATACCCAACAAAACTGACAGGAGCCTGAACGCTCAACGTAATAACCGGAGTCTAGATACTCAAAGAAACTGACAGGAGCCGGAACGCTCAACGTAATAATTGGAGTCTGGATGCTCAACGAAACTGACTGGAGCCTGAACGCTTATCGTAATAACCGGAGTCTAGATACCCAATGAAACTGACCAGAGCATGAATGCCTAACGTAATAACCAGAGTCTGGATACGTAACGAAACTGACCGGAGCCAGAACGATCAATGTAATAACCGGAGTATGGATACCCACCGAAACTGATCGGAGCCTGAACGCTCAATGTAATAACAGGAGTAAGGATACCCAACGAAACTGACCGGAGCCTGAACGCTCAACGTAATAACAGGAGTCTGGATACCCAAAAAAATTTACCGGAGCCTTAACGATCAACGTAATAACCGGAATCTGGATACTCAACAAAACTAACCGGAGCCTGAACGCTCAACGTAATAACCGGAGTCTGGATACTCAACGAAACTGACTGGAGTCTGGATACAAAACGAAACTGACCGGAGCCTGAACGCTCAACGTAATATTCGGAATCTGGATACCCAACGAAACTAACCGGAGCCTGAACGCTCGACGTAATAACCGGAATCTGGATACCCAACGAAACTAACTGGAGCCTGAACGCTCGACGTAATAACCGGAGTTTGGATAATCAACGAATTGAATGGAGCCAGAACGCTCAACGTAAGAACTGGAGTCTGGATGCTCAACGAAAATGACCAGAGCCTGAATGCTCAACGTAATAACCGGAGTCTTGATACCCACCGAAACTGACCGGAACCTGAACGCTTAACGTAATAACCGGAGTCTAGATACCCAACGAAACTGACCGGAGCCTGAACGCCTAACGTTATAACCAGAGTCTGGATACGCAACGAAACTGACCGGAGCTTGAACGACAAACGTAATAACCGGAGTCTGGGTACCAAACGAAACTGACCGGAGCCTGAACGCACAACGTAATAACCGGAGTCTGGATACCCAACGAAACTGACCGGAGCCTGAACGCTCAACGTAATAACCGGAGTCTGGATACCCAACGAAACTGACCGGAGCCTGAACGCTCAACGTAATAACCGGAGTCTGGATACCCAACAAAACTGACCAGAGCCTGAACGCTCAACGTAAAAACCGGAGTCTAGATATCCAACGAAACTGACCGGAGCCTAAACGCTCAACGTAATAACCGGAGTCTGGATACCCAACGAAACTGACCGGAGCCTGAACGCTCAATGTAATAACCGGAGTCTGGATACCCAACAAAATTGACCGGAGCCTGAACGCTCAATGTAATAACCGGAGTCTTGATACCCAACGAAACTAACCGGAACCTGAACGCTTAACGTAATAACCGGAGTCTAGATACCCAACGAAACTGACTGGAGCCTGAACGCCTAACGTAATAACCAGAGTCTGGATACGCAACGAAACTGACCGGGGCCTGAACGACCAACGTAATAACCGAAGTCTGGGTACCCAACGAAATTGACCGAAGCCTGAATGCTCAACGTAATAACCAGAGTCTGGATACCGAACGAAACTGACCGGAGCCTGAACGCTCAACGTAATAACCGGAGTTTGGATACCCAACAAAATTGACCGGAGCCTGAACGCTGAATGTAACAATCGGAGTCTTGATACTCAACGAAACTAACCGGAACCTGAACGCTTAACGTAATAACCGTATTCTAGATACCCAACGAAACTGACTGGAGCCTGAACGCCTAACGTAATAACCAGAGTCTGGATACGCAACGAAACTGACCGGGGCCTGAACGACCAACGTAATAACCGGAGTCTGGGTACCCAACGAAACTGACCGGAGCCTGAATGCTCAACGTAATAACCAGAGTCTGGATACCGAACAAAACTGACCAGAGCCTGAACGCTCAACGTAATAACCGGAGTTTGGATACCCAACAAAATTGACCGGAGCCTGAACGCTCAACGTAATAACCGGAGTCTGGATACCCAACAAAACTGACCAGAGCCTGAACGCTCAACGTAAAAACCGGAGTCTGGATATCCAACGAAACTGACCGGAGCCTAAACGCTCAACGTAATAACCGGAGTCTGGATACCCAACGAAACTGACCGGAGCCTGAACGCTCAATGTAATAACCGGAGTCTGGATACCCATCAAAACTGAACGGAGCCTGAACGCTCAACGTAATAACCAGAGTCTGGATACTCAACAAAACTGACTGGAGCCGGAATGCTCAACGTAATAACTGGAGTCTGGATGCTCAACAAAAATGACCGGAGCCTGAACGCTCAATGTAATAACCGGAGTCTTGATACCCAACGAAACTAACCGGAACCTGAACGCTTAACGTAATAACCGGAGTCTAGATACCCAACGAAACTGACTGGAGCCTGAACGCCTAACGTAATAACCAGAGTCTGGATACGCAACGAAACTGACCGGAGCCTGAACGGTCAACATAATAACCGGAGTCTGGATACACAACGAAACTGACCGGAGCCTGAACGCTCAACGTAATAACCGGAGTCTGGATACCCAATGAAACTGACCGTAGCTTGAACCATCAACATAATAACCGGAGTCTGGATACCAAACAAAACTGACCAGAGCCTGAACGCTCAATGTAAAAACCGGAGTCTGGATACCCAACGAAACTGACCGGAGCCTGAACGCTCAACGTAATAACCGAAGTCTGGATACCCAACGAAACTGACTGGAGCCTGAACGCTCAACGTAATAACCGGAGTCTGGATACCAAACGAAACTGACCGGAGCCTGAACGCTCAACGTAATAACCGGAGTCTGGATACCCAACAAAACTGACCAGAGCCTGAACGCTCAATGTAATAACCGGAGTCTGGATACCCAACAAAACTGAACGGAGCCTGAACGCTCAACGTAATAACCAGAGTCTGGATACTCAACGAAACTGACTGGAGCCGGAATGCTCAACGTAATAACTGGAGTCTGGATGCTCAACAAAATTGACCGGAGCCTGAACGCTCAATGTAATAACCGGAGTCTTGATACCCAACGAAACTAACCAGAACTTGAACGCTTAACGTAATAACCGGAGTCTAGATACCCAACGAAACTGACTGGAGCCTGAACGCCTAACGTAATAACCAGAGTCTGGATACGCAACGAAACTGACCGGGGCCTGAACGAACAACGTAATAACCGAAGTCTGGGTACCCAACGAAATTGACCGAAGCCTGAATGCTCAACGTAATAACCAGAGTCTGGATACCGAACGAAACTGACCGGAGCCTGAACGCTCAACGTAATAACCGGAGTTTGGATACCCAACAAAATTGACCGGAGCCTGAACGCTGAATGTAACAATCGGAGTCTTGATACTCAACGAAACTAACCGGAACCTGAACGCTTAACGTAATAACCGTATTCTAGATACCCAACGAAACTGACTGGAGCCTGAACGCCTAACGTAATAACCAGAGTTTGGATACGCAACGAAACTGACCGGGGCCTGAACGACCAACGTAATAACCGGAGTCTGGGTACCCAACGAAACTGACCGGAGCCTGAATGCTCAACGTAATAACCAGAGTCTGGATACCGAACAAAACTGACCAGAGCCTGAACGCTCAACGTAATAACCGGAGTTTGGATACCCAACAAAATTGACCGGAGCCTGAACGCTCAACGTAATAACCGGAGTCTGGATACCCAACAAAACTGACCAGAGCCTGAACGCTCAACGTAAAAACCGGAGTCTGGATATCCAACGAAACTGACCGGAGCCTAAACGCTCAACGTAATAACCGGAGTCTGGATACCCAACGAAACTGACCGGAGCCTGAACGCTCAATGTAATAACCGGAGTCTGGATACCCATCAAAACTGAACGGAGCCTGAACGCTCAACGTAATAACCAGAGTCTGGATACTCAACAAAACTGACTGGAGCCGGAATGCTCAACGTAATAACTGGAGTCTGGATGCTCAACAAAAATGACCGGAGCCTGAACGCTCAATGTAATAACCGGAGTCTTGATACCCAACGAAACTAACCGGAACCTAAACGCTTAACGTAATAACCGGAGTCTAGATACCCAACGAAACTGACTGGAGCCTGAACGCCTAACGTAATAACCAGAGTCTGGATACGCAACGAAACTGACCGGAGCCTGAACGCTCAACGTAATAACCGGAGTCTGGATACCCAATGAAACTGACCGTAGCTTGAACCATCAACATAATAACCGGAGTCTGGATACCAAACAAAACTGACCGGAGCCTGAACGCTCAACGTAATAACCAGAGTTTAGATACCAAACGAAACTGACCGGAGCCTGAACGCTCAACGTAATAACCGAAGTCTGGATACCCAACGAAACTGACTGGAGCCTGAACGCTCAACGTAATAACCGGAGTCTGGATACCAAACGAAACTGACCGGAGCCTGAACGCTCAACGTAATAAACGGAGTCTGGATACCAAACGAAACTGTCCGGAGTGTATACCCAACGAAACTGACCGGACCATGAACGCTCAACGTAATAACCGGAGTCTGGATACCCAACAAAACTGACAGGAGCCTGAACGCTCAACGTAATAACCGGAGTCTGGATACTCAAAGAAACTGACAGGAGCCGGAACGCTCAACGTAATAATTGGAGTCTGGATGCTCAACGAAACTGACTGGAGCCTGAACGCTTATCGTAATAACTGGAGTCTAGATACCCAACAAAACTGACCAGAGCATGAATGCCTAACGTAATAACCAGAGTCTGGATACGTAACGAAACTGACCGGAGCCAGAACGATCAATGTAATAACCGGAGTATGGATACCCACCGAAACTGACCGGAGCCTGAACGCTCAATGTAATAACCGGAGTGTGGATACCCAACGAAACTGACCGGAGCCTGAACGCTAAACGTAATAACAGGAGTCTGGATACCCAAAAAAATTTACCAGAGCCTTAACGATCAACGTAATAACCGGAATCTGGATACTCAACAAAACTAACCGGAGCCTGAACGCTCAATGTAATAACCGGAGTCTGGATACTCAACGAAACTGACTGGAGTCTTGATACAAAACGAAACTGACCGGAGCCTGAACGCTCAACGTAATATTCGGAATCTGGATACCCAACGAAACTAACCGGAGCCTGAACGCTCGACGTAATAACCGGAATCTGGATACCCAACGAAACTAACTGGAGCCTGAACGCTCGACGTAATAACCGGAGTTTGGATACTCAACGAAATTGAATGGAGCCAGAACGCTCAACGTAAGAACTGGAGTCTGGATGCTCAACGAAAATGACACGAGCCTGAATGCTCAACGTAATAACCGGAGTCTTGATACCCACCGAAATTGACCAGAACCTGAACGCTTAACGTAATAACCGGAGTCTAGATACCCAACGAAACTGACCGGAGCCTGAACGCCTAACTTTATAACCAGAGTCTGGATACCCAACGAAACTGACCGGAGCTTGAACGACAAACGTAATAACCGGAGTCTGGGTACCAAACGAAACTGACCGGAGCCTGAACGCACAACGTAATAACCGGAGTCTGGATACCCAACGAAACTGACCGGAGCCTGAACGCTCAACGTAATAACCGGAGTCTGGATACCCAACGAAACTGACCGGAGCCTGAACGCTCAACGTAATAACCGGAGTCTGGATACCCAACAAAACTGACCAGAGCCTGAACGCTCAACGTAAAAACCGGAGTCTGGATATCCAACGAAACTGACCAGAGCCTAAACGCTCAACGTAATAACCGGAGTCAGGATACCCAACGAAACTGACCGGAGCCTGAACGCTCAATGTAATAACCGGAGTCTGGATACCCAACAAAACTGAACGGAGCCTGAACGCTCAACGTAATAACCAGAGTCTGGATACTCAACGAAACTGACTGGAGCCGGAATGCTCAACGTAATAACTGGAGTCTGGATGCTCAACAAAAATGACCGGAGCCTGAACGCTCAATGTAATAACCGGAGTCTTGATACCCAACGAAACTAACCGGAACCTGAACGCTTAACGTAATAACCAGAGTCTAGATACCCAACGAAACTGACTGGAGCCTGAACGCCTAACGTAATAACCAGAGTCTGGATACGCAACGAAACTGACCGGGGCCTGAACGACCAACGTAATAACCGGAGTCTGGATACACAACGAAACTGACCGGAGCCTGAACGCTCAACGTAATAACCGGAGTCTGGATACCCAACGAAACTGACCGTAGCCTGAACGCTCAACGTAATAACCAGAGTCTGGATACCAAACATAACTGACCGGAGCCTGAACGCTCAATGTAAAAACCGGAGTCTGGATACCCAACGAAACTGACCGGAGCCTGAACGCTCAACGTAATAACCGTATTCTAGATACCCAACGAAACTGACTGGAGCCTGAACGCCTAACGTAATAACCAGAGTCTGGATACCAAACGAAACTGACCGGAGCCTGAACGCTCAACGTAATAACCGGAGTCTGGGTACCCAATGAAACTGACCGGAGCCTGAACGCTCAACGTAATAACTGGAGTCTGGATACCCAACGAAACTGACCGGAGCTTGAACGCTCAACTTAATAACCGGAGTCTGGATACCCCACAAAATTGACCGGAGCCTGAACGCTAAATGTAACAACCGGAATCTGGATACTCAACGAAACTAACCGGAGCCTAAACGCTCAACGTAATAACCGGAGTCTGGATACTCAACGAAACTGAGTGGAGCCTGAACGATCAACATAATAACCGGAGTCTGGATACACAACGAAAATGACCGGAGCCTGAACGCTGAACGTAATAACCGGAGTCTGGATACCCAATGAAACTGACCGTAGCTTGAACCATCAACATAATAACCAGAGTATGGATACCAAACAAAACTGACCGGAGCCTGAACGCTCAATGTAAAAACCGGAGTCTGGATACCCAACGAAACTGACCGGAGCCTGAACGCTCAACGTAATAACCGAAGTCTGGATACCCAACGAAACTGACTGGAGCCTGAATGCTCAACGTAATAACCGGAGTCTGGATACCCAACAAAACTGACCGGAGCCTGAACGCTCAACGTAATAAACGGAGTCTGGATACCAAACGAAACTGACCGGAGCCTGAACGCTCAACGTAATAACCGGAGACTGGATACCCAACAAAACTGACCGGAGCCTGAACGCTCAACGTAATAACTGGATTCTGGATACCCAACGAAACTGACCGGAGCCTGAACGCTCAACGTAATAACCGGAGTCTGGATACCCAACAAAACTGACCGGAGCCTGAATGCTAAACCTAAAAACCGGAGTCTGGATACCCAACGAAACTGACCGGAGCCTGAACGCTCAACGTAATAACCGGAGTCTGGATACCCAACGAAACTGACTGGAGCCTGAACGCTCAACGTAATAACCGGAGTCTGGATACCAAACGAAACTGACCGGAGCCTGAATGCTCAACGTAATAACCGGAGTCTGGATACCCAACGAAACTGACCGGAGCCTGAACGCTCAACGTAATAACCGAAGTCTGGATACCCAACGAAACTGACTGGAGCCTGAACGCTCAACGTAATAACCGGAGTCTGGATACCAAACGAAACTGACCGGAGCCTGAACGCTCAACGTAATAAACGGAGTCTGGATACCAAACGAAACTGTCCGGAGTGGATACCCAACGAAACTGACCGGACCCTGAACGCTCAACGTAATAACCGGAGTCTGGATACCCAACGAAACTGACCGGAGCCTGAACGCTCAACGTAATAACTGGAGTCTGGATACCCAACGAAACTGACCAGAGACTAAACGCTCAACGTAATAACCGGAGTCTGGATACCCAACAAAACTAACACAAGCCTGAACGCTCAACGTAAAAACCGGAGTCTGGATACCCAACGAAACTGACCGGAGCCTGAACGCTCAACGTAATAACCGGAGTCTGGATACCCAACGAAACTGACTGGAGCCTGAACGCTCAACGTAATAACCGGAGTCTGGATACCAAACGAAACTGACCGGAGCCTGAACGCTCAACAAAATAACCGGAGTATGGATACCCAACGAAACTGACCGGACCCTGAACGCTCAACGTAATAACCAAAGACTGGATACCCAATGAAACTGACCGGAGCCTGAACGCTCAACGTAATAACCGGAGTGTGGATACCCAACGAAACTGACCGGACCCTGAACGCTCAACGTAATAACCGGAGTCTGGATACCCAACGAAAATGACAGGAGCCTGAACGCTGAATGTAACAACCGGAGTCTTGATACCCAACGAAACTAACCGGAACCTGAACGCTTAACGTAATAACCGTAGTCTAGATACCCAACGAAACTGACTGGAGCCTGAACGCCTAATGTAATAACCAGAGTCTGGATACGCAACGAAACTAACCGGGGCCTGAACGATCAACGTAATAACCGGAGTCTGGGTACCCAATGAAACTGACCGGAGCCTGAACGCTCAACGTAATAACTGGAGTCTGGATACCCAACGAAACTGACCAGAGCCTGAACGCTCAACGTAATAACCGGAGTCTGGATACCCCACAAAATTGACCGGAGCCTGAACGCTGAATGTAACAACCGGAATCTGGATACTCAACGAAACTAACCGGAGCCTAAACGCTCAACGTAATAACCGGAGTCTGGATACTCAACGAAACTGAGTGGAGCCTGAACGATCAACATAATAACCGGAGTCTGGATACATAACGAAACTGACCGGAGCCTGAACGCTCAACGTAATAACCGGAGTCTGGATACCCAATGAAACTGACCGTAGCTTGAACCATCAACATAATAACCGGAGTCTGGATACCAAACAAAACTGACTGGAGCCTGAACGCTCAATGTAAAAACCGGAGTCTGGATACCCAACGAAACTGACCGGAGCCTGAACGCTCAACGTAATAACCGAAGTCTGGATACCCAACGAAACTGACTGGAGCCTGAACGCTCAACGTAATAACCGGAGTCTGGATACCAAACGAAACTGACCGGAGCCTGAACGCTCAACGTAATAAATGGAGTCTGGATACCAAACGAAACTGTCCGGAGTGGATACCCAACGAAACTGACCGGACCATGAACGCTCAACGTAATAACCGGAGTCTGGATACCCAACAAAACTGACAGGAGCCTGAACGCTCAACGTAATAACCGGAGTCTGGATACTCAAAGAAACTGACAGGAGCCGGAACGCTCAACATAATAATTGGAGTCTGAATGCTCAACGAAACTGACAGGAGCCTGAACGCTTATCGTAATAACTGGAGTCTAGATACCCAACAAAACTGACCAGAGCATGAATGCCTAACGTAATAACCAGAGTCTGGATACGTAACGAAACTGACCGGAGCCAGAACGATCAATGTAATAACCGGAGTATGGATACCCACCGAAACTGACCGGAGCCTGAACGCTCAATGTAATAACCGGAGTGTGGATACCCAACGAAACTGACCGGAGCCTGAACGCTCAACGTAATAACAGGAGTCTGGATACCCAAAAAAATTTACCAGAGCCTTAACGATCAACGTAATAACCGGAATCTGGATAGTCAACAAAACTAACCGGAGCCTGAACGCTCAACGTAATAACCGGAGTCTGGATACTCAACGAAACTGACTGGAGTCTGGATACAAAACGAAACTGACCGGAGCCTGAACGCTCAACGTAATATTCGGAATCTGGATACCCAACGAAACTAACCGAAGCCTGAACGCTCGACGTAATAACCGGAATCTGGATACCCAACGAAACTAACTGGAGCCTGAACGCTCGACGTAATAACCGGAGTTTGGATACTCAATGAAATTGAATGGAGCCAGAACGCTCAACGTTAGAACTGGAGTCTGGATGCTCAACGAAAATGACCAGAGCCTGAATGCTCAACGTAATAACCGGAGTCTTGATACCCACCGAAACTGACCAGAACCTGAACGCTTAACGTAATAACCGGAGTCTAGATACCCAACGAAACTGACCGGAGCCTGAACGCCTAACTTTATAACCAGAGTCTGGATACCCAACGAAACTGACCGGAGCTTGAACGACAAACGTAATAACCGGAGTCTGGGTACCAAACGAAACTGACCGGAGCCTGAACGCACAACGTAATAACCAGAGTCTGGATACCCAACGAAACTGACCGGAGCCTGAACGCTCAACGTAATAACCGGAGTCTGGATACCCAACGAAACTGACCGGAGCCTGAACGTTCAACGTAATAACCGGAGTCTGGATACCCAACAAAACTGACCAGAGCCTGAACGCTCAACGTAAAAACCGGAGTCTGGATATCCAACGAAACTGACCGGAGCCTAAACGCTCAACGTAATAACCGGAGTCTGGATACCCAACGAAACTGACCGGAGCCTGAACGCTCAATGTAATAACCGGAGTCTGGATACCCAACAAAACTGAACGGAACCTGAACGCTCAACGTAATAACCAGAGTCTGGATTCTCAACGAAACTGACTGGAGCCGGAATGCTCAACGTAATAACTGGAGTCTGGATGCTCAACAAAAATGACCGGAGCCTGAACGCTCAATGTAATAACCGGAGTCTTGATACCCAACGAAACTAACCGGAACCTGAACGCTTAACGTAATAACCGGAGTCTAGATACCCAACGAAACTGAATGGAGCCTGAACGCCTAACGTAATAACCAGAGTCTGGATACGCAACGAAACTGACCGGGGCCTGAACGACCAACGTAATAACCGAAGTCTGGGTACCCAACGAAATTGATCGAAGCCTGAATGCTCAACGTAATAACCAGAGTCTAGATACCAAACGAAACTGACCGGAGCCTGAACGCTCAACGTAATAACCGGAGTCTGGATACCCAACAAAATTGACCGGAGCCTGAACGCTGAATGTAACAACCGGAGTCTTGATACTCAACGAAACTAACCGGAACCTGAACGCTTAACGTAATAACCGTATTCTAGATACCCAACGAAACTGACTGGAGCCTGAACGCCTAACGTAATAACCAGAGTCTGGATACGCAACGAAACTGACCGGGGCCTGAACGACCAACGTAATAACCGGAGTCTGGGTACCCAATGAAACTGACCGGAGCCTGAACGCTCAACGTAATAACTGGAGTCTGGATACCCAACGAAACTGACCGGAGCTTGAACGCTCAACTTAATAACCGGAGTCTGGATACCCCACAAAATTGACCGGAGCCTGAACGCTGAATGTAACAACCGGAATCTGGATACTCAACGAAACTAACCGGAGCCTAAACGCTCAACGTAATAACCGGAGTCTGGATACTCAACGAAACTGAGTGGAGCCTGAACGATCAACATAATAACCGAAGTCTGGATACACAACGAAACTGACCGGAGCCTGAACGCTGAACGTAATAACCGGAGTCTGGATACCCAATGAAACTGACCGTAGCTTGAACCATCAACATAATAACCAGAGTATGGATACCAAACAAAACTGACCGGAGCCTGAACGCTCAATGTAAAAACCGGAGTCTGGATACCCAACGAAACTGACCGGAGCCTGAACGCTCAACGTAATAACCGAAGTCTGGATACCCAACGAAACTGACTGGAGCCTGAACGCTCAACGTAATAACCGGAGTCTGGATACCCAACAAAACTGACCGGAGCCTGAACGCTCAACGTAATAAACGGAGTCTGGATACCAAACGAAACTGACCGGAGCCTGAACGCTCAACGTAATAACCGGAGACTGGATACCCAACAAAACTGACCGGAGCCTGAACGCTCAACGTAATAACTGGATTCTGGATACCCAACGAAACTGACCGGAGCCTGAACGCTCAACGTAATAACCGGAGTCTGGATACCCAACAAAACTGACTGGAGCCTGAATGCTAAACCTAAAAACCGGAGTCTGGATACCCAACGAAACTGACCGGAGCCTGAACGCTCAACGTAATAACCGGAGTCTGAATACCCAACGAAACTGACTGGAGCCTGAACGCTCAACGTAATAACCGGAGTCTGGATACCAAACGAAACTGACCGGAGCCTGAATGCTCAACGTAATAACCGGAGTCTGGATACCCAACGAAACTGACCGGAGCCTGAACGTTCAACGTAATAACCGAAGTCTGGATACCCAACGAAACTGACTGGAGCCTGAACGCTCAACGTAATAACCGGAGTCTGGATACCAAACGAAACTGACCGGAGCCTGAACGCTCAACGTAATAAACGGAGTATGGATACCAAACGAAACTGTCCGGAGTGGATACCCAACGAAACTGACCGGACCCTGAACGCTCAACGTAATAACCGGAGTCTGGATACCCAACGAAACTGACCGGAGCCTGAACGCTCAACATAATAACTGGAGTCTGGATACCCAACGAAACTGACCGGAGACTGAACGCTCAACGTAATAACCGGAGTCTGGATACCCAATAAAACTAACACAAGCCTGAACGCTCAACGTAAAAACCGGAGTCTGGATACCCAACGAAACTGACCGGAGCCTGAACGCTCAACGTAATAACCGGAGTCTGGATACCCAACGAAACTGACTGGAGCCTGAACGCTCAACGTAATAACCGGAGTCTGGATACCAAACGAAACTGACCGGAGCCTGAACGCTCAACAAAATAACCGGAGTCTGGATACCCAACGAAACTGACCGGAGCCTGAACGCTCAACGTAATAACCAAAGTCTGGATACCCAACGAAACTGACCGGAGCCTGAACGCTCAACGTAATAACCGAAGTCTGGATACCCAACGAAACTGACCGGACCCTGAACGCTCAACGTAATAACCGGAGTCTGGATACCCAACGAAAATGATAGGAGCCTGAACGCTCAACGTAATAACCGGAGTCTGGATACCAAACAAAACTGACCGGAGCCTGAACGCTCAACGTAATAACCGGAGTCTGGATACCCAACGAAACTGACCGGAGCCTGAACGCTCAACGTAATAACTGGAGTCTGGATACCCAATGAAACTGACCGGAGCCTGAACGCTCAACGTAATAACCGGAATCTGGATACCCAACAAAACTGACCGGAGGCTGAACGCTCAACATAAAAACCGGAGTCTGGATACCCAACGAAACTGACCGGAGCCTGAACGCTCAACGTAATAACTGGAATCTGGATACCCACCAAAACTGAACGGAGCCTGAACGCTCAGTGTAATAACCGGAGTCTGGATACTCAATGAACCTGACTGGAGGCGGAACGCTCAACGTAATAACTGGAGTCTGGATACCCAAAGAAACTAACCGGAGCGTGAACGCTTA
The DNA here is from genome assembly GCA_963859935.3 of Lathyrus sativus. Lineage (NCBI taxonomy): Eukaryota > Viridiplantae > Streptophyta > Magnoliopsida > Fabales > Fabaceae > Lathyrus > Lathyrus sativus. The sequence continues at coordinate 736,580 of CAWUDS030000639.1, forward strand.
ACATAATAACCGGAGTCTAGTTACCCAACGAAACTGACCGGAGCCTGAACGCCTAACGTAATAACCAGAGTCTGGATATGCAACGAAATTGACCGGAGCCTGAACGATCAACGTAATAACCGGAGTCTGGATACCCAACGAAACTGACCAGAGCCTGAACGCTCAACGTAATAACCGGAGTCTGGATACCAAACGAAACTGACCGGAGCCTGAACGCTCAATGTAATAATCGGAGTCTGGATACCCAACGAAAATGACCGGAGCCTGAACGCTCGACGTAATTACCGGAGTATGGATACCCAACGAAACTGACCAGAGCCAGAACGCTCAACGTAATAACCGGAGTCTAGATACTCAACGAAACTGACTGGAGCCGGAATGCTCAACGTAATAACTGGAGTCTGGATGCTCAACGAAAATGACCTGAGCCTGAACGCTCAACGTAATAACCGGAGTCCTGATACCCAACGAAACGGACCGGAACCTGAACGCTTAACGTAATAACCGAATTCTAGATACCCAACGAAACTGACCAAGGCCTGAACGCCTAACGTAATAACCAGAGTCTGGATACGCAACGAAATTGACCGGAGCCTGAACGACCAACGTAATAACCGGAGTCTGGGTACCCAACGAAACTGACCAGAGCCTGAACGCTCAACGTAATAACCGGAGTCTGGATACCCAACGAAACTGACCGGAGCCTGAACGCTCAACGTAATAACCGGAGTCTGGATACCCAACAAAATTGACCGGAGCCTGAACGCTGAACGTAACAACCGGAATATGGATACTCAACAAAACTTACCGGAGCCTAAACGCTCAACGTAATAACCGGAGTCTGGATACTCAACGAAACTGACTGGAGCCTGAACGATCAACATAATAACTGGAGTCTGGATACACAACGAAACTGACCGGAGCCTCAATGCTCAACGTAATAACCGGAGTCTGGATACCCAATGAAACTGACCGTAGCCTGAACCATCAACATAATAACCGGAGTCTGGATACCAAACAAAACTGACCGGAGCCTGAACGCTCAACATAAAAACCGGAGTCTGGATACCCAACGAAACTGACCGGAGACTGAACGCTCAACGTAATAACCGGAGTCTGGATACCCAACAAAACTAACACAAGCCTGAACGCTCAACGTAAAAACCGGAGTCTGGATACCCAACGAAACTGACAGGAGCCTGAACGCTCAACGTAATAACCGGAGTCTGGATACCCAACGAAACTGACTGGAGCCTGAACGCTCAACGTAATAACCGGAGTCTGGATACCAAACGAAACTGACCGGAGCCTGAACGCTCAACAAAATAACCGGAGTCTGGATACCCAACGAAACTGACCGGAGCCTGAACGCTCAACGTAATAACCAAAGTCTGGATACCCAACGAAACTGACCGGAGCCTGAACGCTCAACGTAATAACCGGAGTCTGGATACCCAACGAAACTGACCGGACCCTGAACGCTCAACGTAATAACCGGAGTCTGGATACCCAACGAAACTGACAGGAGCCTTAACGCTCAATGTAATAACCGGAGTCTGGATACCCAAAGAAACTGACCGGAGCCTGAACGCTCAACGTAATAACCGGAGTCTGGATACCCAACAAAACTGACCGGAGCCTGAACGCTCAACGTAATAACTGGAGTCTGGATACCCAACGAAACTGACCGGAGCCTGAACGCTCAACGTAATAACCGGAGTCTGGATACCCAACAAAACTGACCGGAGGCTGAACGCTCAACATAAAAACCGGAGTCTGGATACCCAACGAAACTGACAGGAGCCTGAATGCTCAACGTAATAACTGGAATCTGGATACCCACCAAAACTGAACGGAGCCTGAACGCTCAATGTAATAACCGGAGTCTGGATACTCAACGAACCTGACTGGAGCCGGAACGCTCAACGTAATAACTGGAGTCTGGATGCTCAACGAAAATGACCGGAGCCTGAACGCTCAACGTAATAACCGGAGTCTTGATACCCAACGAAACTAACCGGAGCCTGAACGCTTAACATAATAACCGGAGTCTAGTTACCAAACGAAACTGACCGGAGCCTGAACGCCTAACGTAATAACCAGAGTTTGGATACGCAACGAAATTGACCGGAGCCTGAACGATCAACGTAATAACCGGAGTCTGGATACCCAACGAAACTGACCGGAGCCTGAACGCTCAACGTAATAACCGGAGTCTGGATACCAAACGAAACTGACCGGAGCCTGAACGCTAAACGTAATAATCGGAGTATGGATACCCAACGAAAATGACCGGAGCCTGAACGCTCAACGTAATTACCAGAGTATGGATACCCAACGAAACTGACCGGAGCCTGAACGCTCAACATAATAACCGGAGTCTGGATACTCAGCGAAACTGACTGGAGCCGGAATGCTCAACGTAATAACTGGAGTCTGGATGCTCAACGAAAATGACCTGAGCCTGAATGCTCAACGTAATAACCGGAGTCCTGATACCCAACGAAACTGACCGGAACTTGAACGCTTAACGTAATAACCAAATTCTAGATACCCAACGAAACTGACCGGAGCCTGAACGCCTAACGTAATAACCAGAGTCTGGATACGCAACGAAATTGACCGAAGCCTGAACGACCAACGTAAGAACCGGAGTCTGGGTACCCAACGAAACTGACCAGAGCCTGAACGCTCAACGTAATAACCGGAGTCGGGATACCCAACGAAACTGACTGGAGCCTGAACGCTCAACGTAATAATCGGAGTCTGGATACCCAACAAAATTGACCGGAGCCTGAACGCTGAACCAAACAACCGGAGTATGGATACTCAACAAAACTAACCGGAGCCTAAACGCTCAACGTAATAACCGGAGTATGGATACTCAACGAAACTGACTGGAGCCTGAACGATCAACATAATAACCGGAGTCTGGATACACAACGAAACTGACCGGAGCCTCAACGCTCAACATAATAACCGGAGTCTAGATACCCAATGAAACTGACAGTAGCCTGAACCATCAACATAATAACCGGAGTCTGGATACCAAACAAAACTGACCGGAGCCTGAACGCTCAAAATAAAAACCGGAGTCTGGATACCCAACGAAACTGACGAGAGCCTGAACGCTCAACATAATAACCGAAGTCTGGATACCCAACGAAACTGACTGGAGCCTGAACGCTCAACGTAATAACCGGAGTCTGGATACCAAACAAAACTGACTGGAGCCTGAACGCTCAACGTAATAAACGGAGTCTGGATACCCAACAAAACTGACCGGAGCCTGAACGCTCAACGTAATAACTGGAGTCTGGATACCAAACGAAACTGACCGGAGCCTGAACGCTCAACGTAATAACCGGAGTCTGGATACCTAACAAAACTGACCGGAGCCTAAACGCTCAACGTAATAACCGGAGTCTGGATACCCAACGAAACTGACAGGAGCCTGAACGCTCAACGTAATAACCGGAGTCTGGATACCAAACAAAACTGACCGGAGCCTGAACGCTCAACGTAATAATCGGAGTCTGGATACCCAACAAAGCTGACCAGGGCTTGAACGCTCAATGTAATAACTGGAGTCTGGATACCAAACGAAACTGACCGGAGCCTGAACGCTCAACGTAATAACCAGAGTCTGGATACCTAACAAAACTTACCGGAGCCTGAACGCTCAACGTAAAAACCGAAGTCTGGATACCCAACGAAACTGACCGGAGCCTGAACGCTCAACGTAATAACCGGAGTCTAGATACCAAACGAAACTGACCGGAGCCTGAACGCTCAACGTAATAACCGGAGTCTGCATACCCAACGAAACTGACCGGAGCCTGAACGCTCAACGTAATAACCGAAGTCTGGATACCCAACGAAACTGACCGGAGCCTGAACGCTCAACGTAATAAACGGAGTCTGGATACCCAACAAAACTGACCGGAGCCTGAACGCTCAACGTAAAAACCGTAGTCTGGATACCCAACGAAACTGACCGGAGCCTGAACGCTCAACGTAATAACCGGAGTCTGGATACCCAACGAAACTGACCGGAGCGTGAACGCTCAATGTAATAACTGGAATCTGGATACCCACCAAAACTGAACGGAGCCTGAACGCTCAACGTAATAACCGGAGTCTGGATACTCAACGAAACTGACTGGAGCTGGATCGCTCAACGTAATAACTGGAGTCTGGATGCTCAATAAAAATGACCGGAGCCTGAACGCTCAACATAATAACCGGAGTCTTGATACCCAACGAAACTGACCGGAGCCTGAACGCTTAATGTAATAACCGGAGTCTATTTACCCAACGAAACTGATCGGAGCCTGAACGCCTAACGTAATAACCAGAGTCTGGATACGCAACGAAATTGACCGGAGCCTGAACGATCAACGTAATAACCGGAGTCTGGATACCCAACAAAACTGACCGGAGCCTGAACGCTCAACGTAATAACCGGAGTCTGGATACCAAACGAAACTGACCGGAGCCTGAACGCTCAACGTAATAATCGGAGTCTGGATACCCAACGAAAATGACCGGAGCCTGAACGCTCAACGTAATAACCGGAGTATGGATACCCAACGAAACTGACCGGAGCCGGAACGCTCAACGTAATAACCGGAGTCTGGATGCTCAACGAAAATGACCGAAGCCTGAACGCTCAACGTAAAAACCGGAGTCCTGATACCCAACGAATTTGACCGGAACCTGAACGCTTAACGTAATAACCGAATTCTAGATACCCAACGAAACTGACCGGAGCCTGAACGCCCAACGTAATAACTGGAATCTGGATACCCACCAAAACTGAACGGAGCCTGAACGCTCAACGTAATAACCGGAGTCTGGATACTCAACGAAACTGACTGGAGCCGGATCGCTCAATGTAATAACTGGAGTCTGGATGCTCAACAAAAATGACCGGAGCCTGAACGCTCAACATAATAACCGGAGTCTTGATACCCAACGAAACTGACCGGAGCCTGAACGCTTAATGTAATAACCGGAGTCTAGTTACCCAACGAAACTGACCAGAGCCTGAACGCTCAGCGTAATAACCAGAGTCTGGATACCCAACGAAACTGACCGGAGCCTGAACGCTAAACGTAATAACCGGAGTCTGGATACCCAACAAAATTGACCGGAGCCTGAACGCTGAACGTAACAACCGGAATCTGGATCCTCAACAAAACTAACCGGAGCCTAAACGCTCAACGTAACTGACTGGAGCCCGAACGACCAACGTAAAAACCGGAGTCTGGATACCCAACGAAACTGACCTGAGCCTGAACGCTCAACGTAATAACCGGAGTCTGGATACCCAACGAAACTGACCGGAGCCTGAACGCTCAATGTAATAACCGGAGTCTGGATACCCAACGAAACTGACCGGAGCCTGAACGCTCAACATAATTACCGGAGTCTGGATACTCAACGAAACTGACAGGAGCCGGAACGTTCAACATAATAACTGGAGTCTGGATGCTCAACGAAACTGACCGGAGCATGAACGCTCAACGTAATAACCGGAGTCTGGATACCCAACGAAACTGACCAGAGCATGAACGCTCAACGTAATAACCGGAGTCTGGATACTCAACGAAACTGACTGGAGCCGGAATGCTCAACGTAATAACTGGAGTCTGGATGCTCAACGAAAACGACCGGAGCCTGAACGCTCAACGTAATAACCGGAGTTCTGATCCCCAACGAAACTGACCGGAACCTGAACGCTTAACGTAATAACCGAAGTCTAGATACCCAACGAAACTGACAGGAGCCTGAACACCTAACGTAATAACCAGAGTCTGGATACGCAACGAAACTTACCGGAGCCTGAACGACCAACGTAATAACCGGAGTCTGGGTACCCAACGAAACTGACCGGAGCCTGAACGCTCAACGTAATAACCGGAGTCTGGATACCCAACGAAACTGACCGGAGCCTGAACGCTCAACGTAATAACCGGAGTCTGGATTCCCAACAAAATTGACCGGAGCCTGAACGCTCAACGTAACAACCGGAATCTGGATACTCAACGAAACTAACCGGAGCCTAAACGCTCAACGTAATAACCGGAGTCTGGATACCCAACGAAACTGACTGGAGTCTGAACGCTCAACGTAATAACCGGAGTCTGGATACCAAACGAAACTGACCGGAGCATGAACGCTCAACGTAATAACCGGAGTCTGGATACCCAACGAAACTGACCGGAGACTGAATGCTCAACGTAATAACCGGAGTCTGGATACCCAATGAAACTGACCGTAGCCTGAACCATCAACATAATAACCGGAGTCTGGATACCCAACAAAACTGACCGGAGCCTGAACGCTCAACGTAAAAACTGGAGTCTGGATACCCAACGAAATTGACCGGAGCCTGAACGCTCAACGTAATAACCGAAGTCTGGATACCCAACGAAACTGACTGGAGCCTGAACGCTCAACGTAATAACCGGAGTCTGGATACCAAACGAAACTGACCGGAGCCTGAACGCTCAACGTAATAACCGGAGTATGGATACCCAACGAAACTGACCGGAGCCGGAACGCTCAACGTAATAACCGGAGTCTGGATGCTCAACGAAAATGACCGGAGCCTGAACACTCAACGTAATAACCGAAGTCCTGATACCCAACGAAACTGACCGGAGCCTGAACGCTTAACGTAATAACCGAATTCTAGATACCCAACGAAACAGACCGGAGCCTGAACGACCAACGTAATAACCGGAGTCTGGGTACCCAACGAAACTGACCGAAGCCTGAACGCTCAACGTAATAACCGAAGTCTGGATACCCAACGAAACTGACCGGAGCCTGAACGCTCAACGTAATAACCGGAGTCTGAATACCCAACAAAATTGACCGGAGCCTGAACGCTCAATGTAAAAACCAGAATCTGGATACTCAACGAAACTAACCGGAGCCTAAACGCTCAACGTAATAACCGGAGTCTGGATACCCAACGAAACTGAATGGAGCCTGAACGCTCAACGTAATAACCGGAGTCTGGATACCAAACGAAACTGACCGGAGCATGAACGCTCAACGTAATAACCGGAGTCTGGATACCCAACGAAACTGACCGGAGACTGAATGCTCAACGTAATAACCGGAGTCTGGATACCCAATGAAACTGACCGTAGCCTGAACCATCAACATAATAACCGGAGTCTGGATACCCAACAAAACTGACCGGAGCCTGAACGCTCAACGTAAAAACTGGAGTCTGGATACCCAACGAAACTGACCGGAGCCTGAACGCTCAACGTAATAACCGAAGTCTGGATACCCAACGAAACTGACTGGAGCCTGAACGCTCAACGTAATAACCGGAGTCTGGATACCAAGCGAAACTGACCGGAGCCTGAACGCTCAACGTAATAACCGGAGTATGGATACCCAACGAAACTGAACGGAGCCGGAACGCTCAACGTAATAACCGGAGTCTGGATGCTCAACGAAAATGACCGGAGCCTGAACGCTCAACGTAGTAACCGGAGTCCTGATACCCAACAAAACTGACCGGAACCTGAACGCTTAACGTAATAACCGAATTCTAGATACCCAACGAAACTGACCGGAGCCTGAACGCCTAACGTAATAACCAGAGTCTGGATACGCAACAAAACTGACTGGAGCCTGAACGACCAACGTAATAACCGGAGTCTGGGTACCCAACGAAACTGACCAGAGCCTGAACGCTCAATGTAATAACCAGAGTCTGGATACTCAACGAAACTGACCGGAGCCTGAACGCTAAACGTAATAACCGAGTCTGGATACCCAACAAAATTGACCGGAGCCTGAACGCTGAACGTAACAACCGGAATTTGGATCCTCAACAAAACTAACCGGAGCCTAAACGCTCAACGTAACTGACTGGAGCCCGAACGACCAACGTAAAAACCGGAGTCTGGATACCCAACGAAACTGACCGGAGCCTGAACGCTCAACGTAATAACCGGAGTCTAGATACCCAACGAAACTGACCGGAGCGTGAACGCTCAATGTAATAACTGGAATCTGGATACCCACCAAAACTGAACGGAGCCTGAACGCTCAACGTAATAACCGGAGTCTGGATACTCAACGAAACTGACTGGAGCCGGATCGCTCAACGTAATAACTGGAGTCTGGATGCTCAACAAAAATGACCGGAGCCTGAACGCTCAACATAATAACCGGAGTCTTGATACCCAACGAAACTGACCGGAGCCTGAACGCTTAATGTAATAACCGGAGTCTAGTTACCCAACGAAACTGATCGGAGCCTGAACGCCTAACGTAATAACCAGAGTCTGGATACGCAACGAAATTGACCGGAGCCTGAACGATCAACGTAATAACCGGAGTCTGGATACCCAACAAAACTGACCGGAGCCTGAACGCTCAACGTAATAACCGGAGTCTGGATACCAAACGAAACTGACCGGAGCCTGAACGCTCAACGTAATAATCGGAGTCTGGATACCCAACGAAAATGACCGGAGCCTGAACGCTCAACGTAATAACCGGAGTATGGATACCCAACGAAACTGACCGGAGCCGGAACGCTCAACGTAATAACCGGAGTCTGGATGCTCAACGAAAATGACCGAAGCCTGAACGCTCAACGTAAAAACCGGAGTCCTGATACCCAACGAATTTGACCGGAACCTGAACGCTTAACGTAATAACCGAATTCTAGATACCCAACGAAACTGACCGGAGCCTGAACGCCCAACGTAATAACTGGAATCTGGATACCCACCAAAACTGAACGGAGCCTGAACGCTCAACGTAATAACCGGAGTCTGGATACTCAACGAAACTGACTGGAGCCGGATCGCTCAACGTAATAACTGGAGTCTGGATGCTCAACAAAAATGACCGGAGCCTGAACGCTCAACATAATAACCGGAGTCTTGATACCCAACGAAACTGACCGGAGCCTGAACGCTTAATGTAATAACCGGAGTCTAGTTACCCAACGAAACTGACCAGAGCCTGAACGCTCAGCGTAATAACCAGAGTCTGGATACCCAACGAAACTGACCGGAGCCTGAACGCTAAACGTAATAACCGGAGTCTGGATACCCAACAAAATTGACCGGAGCCTGAACGCTGAACGTAACAACCGGAATCTGGATCCTCAACAAAACTAACCGGAGCCTAAACGCTCAACGTAACTGACTGGAGCCCGAACGACCAACGTAAAAACCGGAGTCTGGATACCCAACGAAACTGACCTGAGCCTGAACGCTCAACGTAATAACCGGAGTCTGGATACCCAACGAAACTGACCGGAGCCTGAACGCTCAATGTAATAACCGGAGTCTGGATACCCAACGAAACTGACCGGAGCCTGAACGCTCAACGTAATTACCGGAGTCTGGATACTCAACGAAACTGACAGGAGCCGGAACGTTCAACGTAATAACTGGAGTCTGGATGCTCAACGAAACTGACCGGAGCATGAACGCTCAACGTAATAACCGGAGTCTGGATACCCAACGAAACTGACCAGAGCATGAACGCTCAACGTAATAACCGGAGTCTGGATACTCAACGAAACTGACTGGAGCCGGAATGCTCAACGTAATAACTGGAGTCTGGATGCTCAACGAAAATGACCGGAGCCTGAACGCTCAACGTAATAACCGGAGTTCTGATCCCCAACGAAACTGACCGGAACCTGAACGCTTAACGTAATAACCGAAGTCTAGATACCCAACGAAACTGACAGGAGCCTGAACACCTAACGTAATAACCAGAGTCTGGATACGCAACGAAACTTACCGGAGCCTGAACGACCAACGTAATAACCGGAGTCTGGGTACCCAACGAAACTGACCGGAGCCTGAACGCTCAACGTAATAACCGGAGTCTGGATACCCAACGAAACTGACCGGAGCCTGAACGCTCAACGTAATAACCGGAGTCTGGATTCCCAACAAAATTGACCAGAGCCTGAACGCTCAACGTAACAACCGGAATCTGGATACTCAACGAAACTAACCGGAGCCTAAACGCTCAACGTAATAACCGGAGTCTGGATACCCAACGAAACTGACTGGAGTCTGAACGCTCAACGTAATAACCGGAGTCTGGATACCAAACGAAACTGACCGGAGCATGAACGCTCAACGTAATAACCGGAGTCTGGATACCCAACGAAACTGACCGGAGACTGAATGCTCAACGTAATAACCGGAGTCTGGATACCCAATGAAACTGACCGTAGCCTGAACCATCAACATAATAACCGGAGTCTGGATACCCAACAAAACTGACCGGAGCCTGAACGCTCAACGTAAAAACTGGAGTCTGGATACCCAACGAAATTGACCGGAGCCTGAACGCTCAACGTAATAACCGAAGTCTGGATACCCAACGAAACTGACTGGAGCCTGAACGCTCAACGTAATAACCGGAGTCTGGATACCAAACGAAACTGACCGGAGCCTGAACGCTCAACGTAATAACCGGAGTATGGATACCCAACGAAACTGACCGGAGCCGGAACGCTCAACGTAATAACCGGAGTCTGGATGCTCAACGAAAATGACCGGAGCCTGAACGCTCAACGTAATAACCGAAGTCCTGATACCCAACGAAACTGACCGGAGCCTGAACGCTTAACGTAATAACCGAATTCTAGATACCCAACGAAACAGACCGGAGCCTGAACGACCAACGTAATAACCGGAGTCTGGGTACCCAACGAAACTGACCGAAGCCTGAACGCTCAACGTAATAACCGAAGTCTGGATACCCAACGAAACTGACCGGAGCCTGAACGCTCAACGTAATAACCGGAGTCTGAATACCCAACAAAATTGACCGGAGCCTGAACGCTCAATGTAACAACCAGAATCTGGATACTCAACGAAACTAACCGGAGCCTAAACGCTCAACGTAATAACCGGAGTCTGGATACCCAACGAAACTGAATGGAGCCTGAACGCTCAGCGTAATAACCGGAGTCTGGATACCAAACGAAACTGACCGGAGCATGAACGCTCAACGTAATAACCGGAGTCTGGATACCCAACGAAACTGACCGGAGACTGAATGCTCAACGTAATAACCGGAGTCTGGATACCCAATGAAACTGACCGTAGCCTGAACCATCAACATAATAACCGGAGTCTGGATACCCAACAAAACTGACCGGAGCCTGAACGCTCAACGTAAAAACTGGAGTCTGGATACCCAACGAAACTGACCGGAGCCTGAACGCTCAACGTAATAACCGAAGTCTGGATACCCAACGAAACTGACTGGAGCCTGAACGCTCAACGTAATAACCGGAGTCTGGATACCAAGCGAAACTGACCGGAGCCTGAACGCTCAACGTAATAACCGGAGTATGGATACCCAACGAAACTGAACGGAGCCGGAACGCTCAACGTAATAACCGGAGTCTGGATGCTCAACGAAAATGACCGGAGCCTGAACGCTCAACGTAGTAACCGGAGTCCTGATACCCAACAAAACTGACCGGAACCTGAACGCTTAACGTAATAACCGAATTCTAGATACCCAACGAAACTGACCGGAGCCTGAACGCCTAACGTAATAACCAGAGTCTGGATACGCAACAAAACTGACTGGAGCCTGAACGACCAACGTAATAACCGGAGTCTGGGTACCCAACGAAACTGACCAGAGCCTGAACGCTCAATGTAATAACCAGAGTCTGGATACTCAACGAAACTGACCGGAGCCTGAACGCTAAACGTAATAACCGAGTCTGGATACCCAACAAAATTGACCGGAGCCTGAACGCTGAACGTAACAACCGGAATTTGGATCCTCAACAAAACTAACCGGAGCCTAAACGCTCAACGTAACTGACTGGAGCCTGAACGACCAACGTAAAAACCGGAGTCTGGATACCCAACGAAACTGACCGGAGCCTGAACGCTCAACGTAATAACCGGAGTCTGGATACCCAACGAAACTGACCGGAGCCTGAACGCTCAACGTAATAACCGGAGTCTGGATACCAAACGAAATTGACCGAACCCTGAACGCTCAACGTAATAACCGGAGTCTGGATACCCAACGAAACTGACCGGAGCCTGAACGCTCAACGTAATAACCGGAGTCTGGATTCCAAACGAAACTAACCGGAGCCTGAACGCTCAACGTAATAACCGAAGTCTGGATACCCAACGAAACTGACCGGAGCCTGAACGCTCAACGTAATTACTGGAGTCTGGATACTCAACGAAACTGACAGGAGCCTGAACGCTCAACGTAAAACCGAAGTCTGGATACCCAACGAAACTGACCGGAGCCTGAACGCTCAACGTAATAACCGGAGTCTAGATACCAAACGAAACTGACCGGAGCCTGAACGCTCAACGTAATAACCGGAGTCTGCATACCCAACGAAACTGACCGGAGCCTGAACGCTCAACGTAATAACCGAAGTCTGGATACCCAACAAAACTGACCGGAGCCTGAACGCTCAACGTAATAACCGGAGTCTGGATACCCAACAAAACTGACCGGAGCCTGAACGCTCAACGTAATAACCAGAGTCTGGATACGCAACGAAATTGACCGGAGCCTGAACGATCAACGTAATAACCGGAGTCTGGATACCCAACAAAACTGACCGGAGCCTGAACGCTCAACGTAATAACCGGAGTCTGGATACCAAACGAAACTGACCGGAGCCTGAACGCTCAACGTAATAATCGGAGTCTAGATACCCAACGAAAATGACCGGAGCCTGAACGCTCAACGTAATAACCGGAGTATGGATACCCAACGAAACTGACCGGAGCCGGAACGCTCAACGTAATAACCGGAGTCTGGATGCTCAACGAAAATGACCGAAGCCTGAACGCTCAACGTAAAAACCGGAGTCCTGATACCCAACGAATTTGACCGGAACCTGAACGCTTAACGTAATAACCGAATTCTAGATACCCAACGAAACTGACCGGAGCCTGAACGCCCAACGTAATAACTGGAATCTGGATACCCACCAAAACTGAACGGAGCCTGAACGCTCAACGTAATAACCGGAGTCTGGATACTCAACGAAACTGACTGGAGCCGGATCGCTCAACGTAATAACTGGAGTCTGGATGCTCAACAAAAATGACCGGAGCCTGAACGCTCAACATAATAACCGGAGTCTTGATACCCAAAGAAACTGACCGGAGCCTGAACGCTTAATGTAATAACCGGAGTCTAGTTACCCAACGAAACTGACCAGAGCCTGAACGCTCAGCGTAATAACCAGAGTCTGGATACCCAACGAAACTGACCGGAGCCTGAACACTAAACGTAATAACCGGAGTCTGGATACCCAACAAAATTGACCGGAGCCTGAACGCTGAACGTAACAACCGGAATCTGGATCCTCAACAAAACTAACCGGAGCCTAAACGCTCAACGTAACTGACTGGAGCCCGAACGACCAACGTAAAAACCGGAGTCTGGATACCCAACGAAACTGACCTGAGCCTGAACGCTCAACGTAATAACCGGAGTCTGGATACCCAACGAAACTGACCGGAGCCTGAACGCTCAATGTAATAACCGGAGTCTGGATACCCAACGAAACTGACCGGAGCCTGAACGCTCAACGTAATTACCGGAATCTGGATACTCAACGAAACTGACAGGAGCCGGAACGTTCAACGTAATAACTGGAGTCTGGATGCTCAACGAAACTGACCGGAGCATGAACGCTCAACGTAATAACCGGAGTCTGGATACCCAACGAAACTGACCAGAGCATGAACGCTCAACGTAATAACCGGAGTCTGGATACTCAACGAAACTGACTGGAGCCGGAATGCTCAACGTAATAACTGGAGTCTGGATGCTCAACGAAAACGACCGGAGCCTGAACGCTCAACGTAATAACCGGAGTTCTGATCCCCAACGAAACTGACCGGAACCTGAACGCTTAACGTAATAACCGAAGTCTAGATACCCAACGAAACTGACAGGAGCCTGAACACCTAACGTAATAACCAGAGTCTGGATACGCAACGAAACTTACCGGAGCCTGAACGACCAACGTAATAACCGGAGTCTGGGTACCCAACGAAACTGACCGGAGCCTGAACGCTCAACGTAATAACCGGAGTCTGGATACCCAACGAAACTGACCGGAGCCTGAACGCTCAACGTAATAACCGGAGTCTGGATTCCCAACAAAATTGACCGGAGCCTGAACGCTCAACGTAACAACCGGAATCTGGATACTCAACGAAACTAACCGGAGCTTAAACGCTCAACGTAATAACCGGAGTCTGGATACCCAACGAAACTGACTGGAGTCTGAACGCTCAACGTAATAACCGGAGTCTGGATACCAAACGAAACTGACCGGAGCATGAACGCTCAACGTAATAACCGGAGTCTGGATACCCAACGAAACTGACCGGAGACTGAATGCTCAACGTAATAACCGGAGTCTGGATACCCAATGAAACTGACCGTAGCCTGAACCATCAACATAATAACCAGAGTCTGGATACCCAACAAAACTGACCGGAGCCTGAACGCTCAACGTAAAAACTGGAGTCTGGATACCCAACGAAATTGACCGGAGCCTGAACGCTCAACGTAATAACCGAAGTCTGGATACCCAACGAAACTGACTGGAGCCTGAACGCTCAACGTAATAACCGGAGTCTGGATACCAAACGAAACTGACCGGAGCCTGAACGCTCAACGTAATAACCGGAGTATGGATACCCAACGAAACTGACCGGAGCCGGAACGCTCAACGTAATAACCGGAGTCTGGATGCTCAACGAAAATGACCGGAGCCTGAACGCTCAACGTAATAACCGAAGTCCTGATACCCAACGAAACTGACCGGAGCCTGAACGCTTAACGTAATAACCGAATTCTAGATACCCAACGAAACAGACCGGAGCCTGAACGACCAACGTAATAACCGGAGTCTGGGTACCCAACGAAACTGACCGAAGCCTGAACGCTCAACGTAATAACCGAAGTCTGGATACCCAACGAAACTGACCGGAGCCTGAACGCTCAACGTAATAACCGGAGTCTGAATACCCAACAAAATTGACCGGAGCCTGAACGCTCAATGTAACAACCAGAATCTGGATACTCAACGAAACTAACCGGAGCCTAAACGCTCAACGTAATAACCGGAGTCTGGATACCCAACGAAACTGAATGGAGCCTGAACGCTCAACGTAATAACCGGAGTCTGGATACCAAACGAAACTGACCGGAGCATGAACGCTCAACGTAATAACCGGAGTCTGGATACCCAACGAAACTGACCGGAGACTGAATGCTCAACGTAATAACCGGAGTCTGGATACCCAATGAAACTGACCGTAGCCTGAACCATCAACATAATAACCGGAGTCTGGATACCCAACAAAACTGACCGGAGCCTGAACGCTCAACGTAAAAACTGGAGTCTGGATACCCAACGAAACTGACCTGAGCCTGAACGCTCAACGTAATAACCGAAGTCTGGATACCCAACGAAACTGACTGGAGCCTGAACGCTCAACGTAATAACCGGAGTCTGGATACCAAGCGAAACTGACCGGAGCCTGAACGCTCAACGTAATAACCGGAGTATGGATACCCAACGAAACTGAACGGAGCCGGAACGCTCAACGTAATAACCGGAGTCTGGATGCTCAACGAAAATGACCGGAGCCTGAACGCTCAACGTAGTAACCGGAGTCCTGATACCCAACAAAACTGACCGGAACCTGAACGCTTAACGTAATAACCGAATTCTAGATACCCAACGAAACTGACCGGAGCCTGAACGCCTAACGTAATAACCAGAGTCTGGATACGCAACAAAACTGACTGGAGCCTGAACGACCAACGTAATAACCGGAGTCTGGGTACCCAACGAAACTGACCAGAGCCTGAACGCTCAATGTAATAACCAGAGTCTGGATACTCAACGAAACTGACCGGAGCCTGAACGCTAAACGTAATAACCGAGTCTGGATACCCAACAAAATTGACCGGAGCCTGAACGCTGAACGTAACAACCGGAATTTGGATCCTCAACAAAACTAACCGGAGCCTAAACGCTCAACGTAACTGACTGGAGCCCGAACGACCAACGTAAAAACCGGAGTCTGGATACCCAACGAAACTGACCGGAGCCTGAACGCTCAACGTAATAACCGGAGTCTGGATACCCAACGAAACTGACCGGAGCCTGAACGCTCAACGTAATAACCGGAGTCTGGATACCAAACGAAATTGACCGAACCCTGAACGCTCAACGTAATAACCGGAGTCTGGATACCCAACGAAACTGACCGGAGCCTGAACGCTCAACGTAATAACCGGAGTCTGGATTCCAAACGAAACTAACCGGAGCCTGAACGCTCAACGTAATAACCGAAGTCTGGATACCCAACGAAACTGACCGGAGCCTGAACGCTCAACGTAATTACTGGAGTCTGGATACTCAACGAAACTGACAGGAGCCTGAACGCTCAACGTAAAAACCGAAGTCTGGATACCCAACGAAACTGACCGGAGCCTGAACGCTCAACGTAATAACCGGAGTCTAGATACCAAACGAAACTGACCGGAGCCTGAACGCTCAACGTAATAACCGGAGTCTGCATACCCAACGAAACTGACCGGAGCCTGAACGCTCAACGTAATAACCGAAGTCTGGATACCCAACAAAACTGACCGGAGCCTGAACGCTCAACGTAATAACCGGAGTTTGGATACCCAACAAAACTGACCGGAGCCTGAACGCTCAACGTAAAAACCGGAGTCTGGATACCCAACGAAACTGACCGGAGCCTGAACGCTCAACGTAATAACCGGAGTCTGGATACCCAACGAAACTGACCGGAGCGTGAACGCTCAACATAATAACTGGAATCTGGATACCCACCAAAACTGAACGGAGCCAGAACGCTCAACGTAATAACTGGAGTCTGGATACTCAACGAAACTGACTGGAGCCGGATCGCTCAACGTAATAACTGGAGTCTGGATGCTTAACAAAAATGACCGGAGCCTGAACGCTCAACATAATAACCGGAGTCTTGATACCCAACGAAACTGACCGGAGCCTGAACGCTTAATGTAATAACCGGAGTCTAGTTACCCAACGAAACTGATCGGAGCCTGAACGCCTAACGTAATAACCAGAGTCTGGATACGCAACGAAATTGACCGGAGCCTGAACGATCAACGTAATAACCGGAGTCTGGATACCAAACGAAACTGACCGGAGCCTGAACGCTCAACGTAATAACCGGAGTCTGGATACCCAACGAAAATGACCGGAGCCTGAACGCTCAACGTAATAACCGGAGTATGGATACCCAACGAAACTGACTGGAGCCGGAACACTCAACGTAATAACCGGAGTCTGGATGCTCAACGAAAATGACCGAAGCCTGAACGCTCAACGTAAAAACCGGAGTCCTGATACCCAACGAATTTGACCGGAACCTGAACGCTTAACGTAATAACCGAATTCTAGATACCCAACGAAACTGACCAGAGCATGAACGCCTAACGTAATAACCAGAGTCTGGATACGCAACGAAACTGACCGGAGCCTGAACGACCAACGTAATAACCGGAGTCTGGGTACCCAACGAAACTGGCCAGAGCCTGAACGCTCAGCGTAATAACCAGAGTCTGGATACCCAACGAAACTGACCGGAGCCTGAACGCTAAACGTAATAACCGGAGTCTGGATACCCAACAAAATTGACCGGAGCCTGAACGCTGAACGTAACAACCGGAATCTGGATCCTCAACAAAACTAACCGGAGCCTAAACGCTCAACGTAACTGACTGGAGCCCGAACGACCAACGTAAAAACCGGAGTCTGGATACCCAACGAAACTGACCTGAGCTTGAACGCTCAACGTAATAACCGGAGTCTGGATACCCAACGAAACTGACCGGAGCCTGAACGCTCAATGTAATAACCGGAGTCTGGATACCCAACGAAACTGACCGGAGCCTGAACGCTCAACGTAATTACCGGAGTCTGGATACTCAACGAAACTGACAGGAGCCGGAACGTTCAACGTAATAACTGGAGTCTGGATGCTCAACGAAACTGACCGGAGCATGAACGCTCAACGTAATAACCGGAGTCTGGATACCCAACGAAACTGACCAGAGCATGAACGCTCAACGTAATAACCGGAGTCTGGATACTCAACGAAACTGACTGGAGCCGGAATGCTCAACGTAATAACTGGAGTCTGGATGCTCAACGAAAACGACCGGAGCCTGAACGCTCAACGTAATAACCGGAGTTCTGATCCCCAACGAAACTGACCGGAACCTGAACGCTTAACGTAATAACCGAAGTCTAGATACCCAACGAAACTGACAGGAGCCTGAACGCCTAACGTAATAACCAGAGTCTGGATACGCAACGAAACTGACCGGAGCCTGAACGACCAACGTAATAACCGGAGTCTGGGTACCCAACGAAACTGACCGGAGCCTGAACGCTCAACGTAATAACCGGAGTCTGGATACCCAACGAAACTGACCAGAGCCTGAACGCTCAACGTAATAACCGGAGTCTGGATACTCAACGAAACTGACTGGAGCCGGAATGCTCAACGTAATAACTGGAGTCTGGATGCTCAACGAAAACGACCGGAGCCTGAACGCTCAACGTAATAACCGGAGTTCTGATCCCCAACGAAACTGACCGGAACCTGAACGCTTAACGTAATAACTGAAGTCTAGATACCCAACGAAACTGACAGGAGCCTGAACGCCTAACGTAATAACCAGAGTCTGGATACGCAACGAAACTGACCGGAGCCTGAACGACCAACGTAATAACCGGAGTCTGGGTACCCAACGAAACTGACCGGAGCCTGAACGCTCAACGTAATAACCGGAGTCTGGATACCCAACGAAACTGACCGGAGCCTGAACGCTCAACGTAATAACCGGAGTCTGGATTCCCAACAAAATTGACCGGAGACTGAACGCTCAACGTAACAACCGGAATCTGGATACTCAACGAAACTAACCGGAGCCTAAACGCTCAACGTAATAACCGGAGTCTGGATACCCAACGAAACTGACTGGAGCCTGAACGCTCAACGTAATAACCGGAGTCTGGATACCAAACGAAACTGACCGGAGCATGAACGCTCAACGTAATAACCGGAGTCTGGATACCCAACGAAACTGACCGGAGACTGAATGCTCAACGTAATAACCGGAGTCTGGATACCCAATGAAACTGACCGTAGCCTGAACCATCAACATAATAACCGGAGTCTGGATACCCAACAAAACTGACCGGAGCCTGAACGCTCAACGTAAAAACTGGAGTCTGGATACCCAACGAAATTGACCGGAGCCTGAACGCTCAACGTAATAACCGAAGTCTGGATACCCAACGAAACTGACTGGAGCCTGAACGCTCAACGTAATAACCGGAGTCTGGATACCAAACGAAACTGACCGGAGCCTGAACGCTCAACGTAATAACCGGAGTATGGATACCCAACGAAACTGACCGGAGCCGGAACGCTCAACGTAATAACCGGAGTCTGGATGCTCAACGAAAATGACCGGAGCTTGAACGCTCAACGTAATAACCGGAGTCCTGATACCCAACGAAACTGACCGGAGCCTGAACGCTTAACGTAATAACCGAATTCTAGATACCCAACAAAACAGACCGGAGCCTGAACGACCAACGTAATAACCAGAGTCTGGGAACCCAACAAAACTGACCGAAGCCTGAACGCTCAACGTAATAACCGGAGTCTGGATACCCAACGAAACTGACCGGAGCCTGAACGCTCAACGTAATAACCGGAGTCTGAATACCCAACAAAATTGACCGGAGCCTGAACGCTCAACGTAACAACCAGAATCTGGATACTCAACGAAACTAACCGTTGCCTAAACACTCAACGTAATAACCGGAGTCTGGATACCCAACGAAACTGACTGGAGCCTGAACGCTCAACGTAATAACCGGAGTCTGGATACCAAACGAAACTGACCGGAGCATGAACGCTCAACGTAATAACCGGAGTCTGGATACCCAACGAAACTGACCAGAGACTGAATGCTCAACGTAATAACCGGAGTCTGGATACCCAATGAAACTGACCGTAGCCTGAACCATCAACATAATAACCGGAGTCTGGATACCCAACAAAACTGACCGGAGCCTGAACGCTCAACGTAAAAACTGGAGTCTGGATACCCAACGAAACTGACCGGAGCCTGAACGCTCAACGTAATAACCGAAGTCTGGATACCCAACGAAACTGACTGGAGCCTGAACGCTCAACGTAATAACCGGAGTCTGGATACCAAACGAAACTGACCGGAGCCTGAACGCTCAACGTAATAACCGGAGTATGGATACCCAACGAAACTGAACGGAGCCGGAACGCTCAACGTAATAACCGGAGTCTGGATGCTCAACGAAAATGACCGGAGCCTGAACGCTCAACGTAGTAACCGGAGTCCTGATACCCAACAAAACTGACCGGAACCTGAACGCTTAACGTAATAACCGAATTCTAGATACCCAACGAAACTGACCGGAGCCTGAACGCCTAACGTAATAACCAGAGTCTGGATACGCAACAAAACTGACCGGAGCCTGAACGACCAACGTAATAACCGGAGTCTGGGTACCCAACGAAACTGACCAGAGCCTGAACGCTCAACGTAATAACCAGAGTCTGGATACTCAACGAAACTGACCGGAGCCTCAACGCTAAATGTAATAACCGAGTCTGGATACCCAACAAAATTGACCAGAGCATGAACGCTGAACGTAACAACCGGAATTTGGATCCTCAACAAAACTAACCGGAGCCTAAACGCTCAACGTAACTGACTGGAGCCCGAACGACCAACGTAAAAACCGGAGTCTGGATACCCAACGAAACTGACCGGAGCCTGAACGCTCAACGTAATAACCGGAGTCTGGATACCAAACGAAATTGACCGAACCCTGAACGCTCAACGTAATAACCGGAGTCTGGATACCCAACGAAACTGACCAGAGCCTGAACGCTCAACGTAATAACCGGAGTCTGGATACTCAACGAAACTGACTGGAGCCGGAATGCTCAACGTAATAACTGGAGTCTGGATGCTCAACGAAAACGACCGGAGCCTGAACGCTCAACGTAATAACCGGAGTTCTGATCCCCAACGAAACTGACCGGAACCTGAACGCTTAACGTAATAACCGAAGTCTAGATACCCAACGAAACTGACAGGAGCCTGAACGCCTAACGTAATAACCAGAGTCTGGATACGCAACGAAACTGACCGGAGCCTGAACGACCAACGTAATAACCGGAGTCTGGGTACCCAACGAAACTGACCGGAGCCTGAACGCTCAACGTAATAACCGGAGTCTGGATAGCCAACGAAACTGACCGGAGCCTGAACGCTCAACGTAATAACCGGAGTCTGGATTCCCAACAAAATTGACCGGAGACTGAACGCTCAACGTAACAACCGGAATCTGGATACTCAACGAAACTAACCGGAGCCTAAACGCTCAACGTAATAACCGGAGTCTGGATACCCAACGAAACTGACTGGAGCCTGAACGCTCAACGTAATAACCGGAGTCTGGATACCAAACGAAACTGACCGGAGCATGAACGCTCAACGTAATAACCGGAGTCTGGATACCCAACGAAACTGACCGGAGACTGAATGCTCAACGTAATAACCGGAGTCTGGATACCCAATGAAACTGACCGTAGCCTGAACCATCAACATAATAACCGGAGTCTGGATACCCAACAAAACTGACCGGAGCCTGAACGCTAAACGTAAAAACTGGAGTCTGGATACCCAACGAAATTGACCGGAGCCTGAACGCTCAACGTAATAACCGAAGTCTGGATACCCAACGAAACTGACTGGAGCCTGAACGCTCAACGTAATAACCGGAGTCTGGATACCAAACGAAACTGACCGGAGCCTGAACGCTCAACGTAATAACCGGAGTATGGATACCCAACGAAACTGACCGGAGCCGGAACGCTCAACGTAATAACCGGAGTCTGGATGCTCAACGAAAATGACCGGAGCCTGAACGCTCAACGTAATAACCGGAGTCCTGATACCCAACGAAACTGACCGGAGCCTGAACGCTTAACGTAATAACCGAATTCTAGATACCCAACAAAACAGACCGGAGCCTGAACGACCAACGTAATAACCAGAGTCTGGGGACCCAACAAAACTGACCGAAGCCTGAACGCTCAACGTAATAACCGGAGTCTGGATACCCAACGAAACTGACCGGAGCCTGAACGCTCAACGTAATAACCGGAGTCTGAATACCCAACAAAATTGACCGGAGCCTGAACGCTCAACGTAACAACCAGAATCTGGATACTCAACGAAACTAACCGGAGCCTAAACGCTCAACGTAATAACCGGAGTCTGGATACCCAACGAAACTGACTGGAGCCTGAACGCTCAACGTAATAACCGAAGTCTGGATACCAAACGAAACTGACCGGAGCATGAACGCTCAACGTAATAACCGGAGTCTGGATACCCAACGAAACTGACCAGAGACTGAATGCTCAACGTAATAACCGGAGTCTGGATACCCAATGAAACTGACCGTAGCCTGAACCATCAACATAATAACCGGAGTCTGGATACCCAACAAAACTGACCGGAGCCTGAACGCTCAACGTAAAAACTGGAGTCTGGATACCCAACGAAACTGACCGGAGCCTGAACGCTCAACGTAATAACCGAAGTCTGGATACCCAACGAAACTGACTGGAGCCTGAACGCTCAACGTAATAACCGGAGTCTGGATACCAAACGAAACTGACCGGAGCCTGAACGCTCAACGTAATAACCGGAGTATGGATACCCAACGAAACTGAACGGAGCCGGAACGCTCAACGTAATAACCGGAGTCTGGATGCTCAACGAAAATGACCGGAGCCTGAACGCTCAACGTAGTAACCGGAGTCCTGATACCCAACAAAACTGACCGGAACCTGAACGCTTAACGTAATAACCGAATTCTAGATACCCAACGAAACTGACCGGAGCCTGAACGCCTAACGTAATAACCAGAGTCTGGATACGCAACAAAACTGACCGGAGCCTGAACGACCAACGTAATAACCGGAGTCTGGGTACCCAACGAAACTGACCAGAGCCTGAACGCTCAACGTAATAACCAGAGTCTGGATACTCAACGAAACTGACCGGAGCCTCAACGCTAAATGTAATAACCGAGTCTGGATACCCAACAAAATTGACCAGAGCATGAACGCTGAACGTAACAACCGGAATTTGGATCCTCAACAAAACTAACCGGAGCCTAAACGCTCAACGTAACTGACTGGAGCCCGAACGACCAACGTAAAAACCGGAGTCTGGATACCCAACGAAACTGACCGAAGCCTGAACGCTCAACGTAATAACCGGAGTCTGGATACCAAACGAAATTGACCGAACCCTGAACGCTCAACGTAATAACCGGAGTCTGGATACCCAACGAAACTGACCGGAGCCTGAACGCTCAACGTAATAACCGGAGTCTGGATACCAAACGAAACTAACCGGAGCCTGAACGCTCAACGTAATAACCGAAGTCTGGATACCCAACGAAACTGACCGGAGCCTGAACGCTCAACGTAATTACCGGAGTCTGGATACTCAACGAAACTGACAGGAGCCGGAACGTTCAACGTAATAACTGGAGTCTGGATGCTCAACGAAACTGACCGGAGCCTGAACGCTCAACGTAATAACCGGAGTCTGGATACCCAACGAAACTGACCAGAGCATGAACGCTCAACGTAATAACCGGAGTCTGGATACTCAACGAAACTGACTGGAGCCGGAATGCTCAACATAATAACTGGAGTCTGGATGCTCAACGAAAACGACCGGAGCCTGAACGCTCAACGTAATAACCGGAGTTCTGATCCCCAACGAAACTGACCGGAACCTGAACGCTTAACGTAATAACCGAAGTCTAGATACCCAACGAAACTGACAGGAGCCTGAACGCCTAAGGTAATAACCAGAGTCTGGATACGCAACAAAACTGACCGGAGCCTGAACGACCAACGTAATAACCGGAGTCTGGATACCCAACGAAACTGACTGGAGCCTGAACGCTCAACGTAATAACCGGAGTCTGGATACCAAACGAAACTGACCGGAGCATGAACGCTCAACGTAATAACCGGAGTCTGGATACCCAACGAAACTGACCGGAGACTGAATGCTCAACGTAATAACCGGAGTCTGGATACCCAATGAAACTGACTGTAGCCTGAACCATCAACATAATAACCGGAGTCTGGATACCCAACAAAACTGACCGGAGCCTGAACGCTCAACGTAACAACTGGAGTCTGGATACCCAACGATACTGACCGGAGCCTGAACGCTCAACGTAATAACCGAAGTCTGGATACCCAACGTAACTAACTGGAGCCTGAACACTCAACGTAATAACCGGAGTCTAGATACCAAACGAAACTGACCGGAGCCTGAACGCTCAACGTAATAACCGGAGTATGGATACCCAACGAAACTGAACGGAGCCGGAACGCTCAACGTAATAACCGGAGTCTGGATGCTCAACGAAAATGACCGGAGCCTGAACGCTCAACGTAGTAACCGGAGTCCTGATACCCAACAAAACTGACCGGAACCTGAACGCTTAACGTAATAACCGAATTCTAGATACCCAACGAAACTGACCGGAGCCTGAACGCCTAACGTAATAACCAGAGTCTGGATACGCAACAAAACTGACCGGAGCCTGAACGACCAACGTAATAACCGGAGTCTGGGTACCCAACGAAACTGACCAGAGCCTGAACGCTCAACGTAATAACCAGAGTCTGGATACTCAACGAAACTGACCGGAGCCTCAACGCTAAACGTAATAACCGAGTCTGGATACCCAACAAAATTGACCAGAGCATGAACGCTGAACGTAACAACCGGAATTTGGATCCTCATCAAAACTAACCGGAGCCTAAACGCTCAACGTAACTGACTGGAGCCCGAACGACCAACGTAAAAACCGGAGTCTGGATACCCAACGAAACTGACCGGAGCCTGAACGCTCAACGTAATAACCGGAGTCTGGATACCAAACGAAACTGACCGGAGCCTGAACGACCAACGTAATAACCGGAGTCTGGATACCCAACGAAACTGACCGGAGCTTGAACGCTCAACGTAATAACCGGAGTCTGGATACCAAACGAAACTAACCGGAGCCTGAACGCTCAACGTAATAACCGAAGTCTGGATACCCAACGAAACTGACCGAAGCCTGAACGCTCAACGTAATTACCGGAGTCTGGATACTCAACGAAACTGACAGGAGCCGGAACGTTCAACGTAATAACTGGAGTCTGGATGCTCAACGAAACTGACCGGAGCCTGAACGCTCAACGTAATAACCGGAGTCTGGATACCCAACGAAACTGACTAGAGCATGAACGCTCAACGTAATAACCGGAGTCTGGATACTCAACGAAACTGACTGGAGCCGCGATGCTCAACGTAATAACTGGAGTCTGGATGCTCAATGAAAACGACCGGAGCCTGAACGCTCAACGTAATAACCGGAGTTCTGATCCCCAACGAAACTGACCGGAACCTGAACGCTTAACGTAATAACCGAAGTCTAGATACCCAACGAAACTGACAGGAGCCTGAACGCCTAAGGTAATAACCAGAGTCTGGATACGCAACAAAACTGACCGGAGCCTGAACGACCAACGTAATAACCGGAGTCTGGATACCCAACGAAACTGACTGGAGCCTGAACGCTCAACGTAATAACCGGAGTCTGGATACCAAACGAAACTGACCGGAGCATGAACGCTCAACGTAATAACCGGAGTCTGGATACCCAACGAAAATGACCGGAGACTGAATGCTCAACGTAATAACCGGAGTCTGGATACCCAATGAAACTGACCGTAGCCTGAACCATCAACATAATAACCGGAGTCTGGATACCCAACAAAACTGACCGGAGCCTGAACGCTCAACGTAACAACTGGAGTCTGGATACCCAACGATACTGACCGGAGCCTGAACGCTCAACGTAATAACCGAAGTCTGGATACCCAACGAAACTAACTGGAGCCTGAACACTCAACGTAATAACCGGAGTCTAGATACCAAACGAAACTGACCGGAGCCTGAACGCTCAACGTAATAACCGGAGTATGGATACCCAACGAAACTGAACGGAGCCGGAACGCTCAACGTAATAACCGGAGTCTGGATGCTCAACGAAAATGACCGGAGCCTGAACGCTCAACGTAGTAACCGGAGTCCTGATACCCAACGAAACTGACCGGAACCTGAACGCTTAACGTAATAACCGAATTCTAGATACCCAACGAAACTGACCGGAGCCTGAACGCCTAACGTAATAACCAGAGTCTGGATACGCAACAAAACTGTCCGGAGCCTGAACGACCAACGTAATAACCGGAGTCTGGGTACCCAACGAAACTGACCAGAGCCTGAACGCTCAACGTAATAACCAGAGTCTGGATACTCAACGAAACTGACCGGAGCCTGAACGCTAAACGTAATAACCGAGTCTGGATACCCAACAAAATTGACCGGAGCCTGAACGCTGACCGTAACAACCGGAATCTGGATCCTCAACAAAACTAACCGGAGCCTAAACGCTCAACGTAACTGACTGGAGCCCGAACGACCAACGTAAAAACCGGAGTCTGGATACCCAACGAAACTGACCGGAGCCTGAACGCTCAACGTAATAACCGGAGTCTGGATACCCAACGAAATTGACCGGAGCCTGAACGCTCAACGTAATAACCGGAGTCTGGATACCAAACGAAATTGACCGAACCCTGAACGCTCAACGTAATAACCGGAGTCTGGATACCCAACGAAACTGACCGGAGCCTGAACGCTCAACGTAATAACCGGAGTCTGGATACCAAACGAAACTAACCGGAGCCTGAACGCTCAACGTAATAACCGAAGTCTGGATACCCAACGAAACTGACCGGAGCCTGAACGCTGAATGTAATTACCGGAGTCTGGATACTCAACGAAACTGACAGGAGCCTGAACGCTCAACGTAAAAACCGAAGTCTGGATACCCAACGAAACTGACCGGAGCCTGAACGCTCAACGTAATAACCGGAGTCTAGATACCAAACGAAACTGACCGGAGCCTGAACGCTCAACGTAATAACCGGAGTCTGCATACCCAACGAAACTGACCGGAGCCTGAACGCTCAACGTAATAACCGAAGTCTGGATACCCAACGAAACTGACCGGAGCCTGAACGCTCAACGTAATAACCGGAGTCTGGATACCCAACAAAACTGACCGGAGCCTGAACGCTCAACGTAAAAACCGGAGTCTGGATACCCAACGAAACTGACCGGAGCCTGAACGCTCAACGTAATAACCGGAGTCTGGATACCCAACGAAACTGACCGGAGCGTGAACGCTCAACGTAATAACTGGAATCTAGATACCCACAAAAACTGAACGGAGGCTGAACGCTCAACGTAATAACCGGAGTCTGGATACTCAACGAAACTGACTGGAGCCGGATCGCTCAACGTAATAACTGGAGTCTGGATGCTCAACAAAAATGACCGGAGCCTGAACGCTTAACATAATAACCGGAGTCTTGATACCCAACGAAACTGACCGGAGCCTGAACGCTTAATGTAATAACCGGAGTCTAGTTACCCAACGAAACTGATCGGAGCCTGAACGCCTAACGTAATAACCAGAGTCTGGATACGCAACGAAATTGACCGGAGCCTGAACGATCAACGTAATAACCGGAGTCTGGATACCCAACAAAACTGACCGGAGCCTGAACGCTCAACGTAATAACCGGAGTCTGGATACCAAACGAAACTGACCGGAGCCTGAACGCTCAACGTAATAATCGGAGTCTGGATACCCAACAAAAATGACCGGAGCCTGAACGCTCAACGTAATAACCGGAGTATGGATACCCAACGAAACTGACCGGAGCCGGAACGCTCAACGTAATAACCGGAGTCTGGATGCTCAACGAAAATGACCGAAGCCTGAACGCTCAACGTAAAAACCGGAGTCCTGATACCCAACGAATTTGACCGGAACCTGAACGCTTAACGTAATAACCGAATTCTAGATACCCAACGAAACTGACCGGAGCATGAACGCCTAACGTAATAACCAGAGTCTGGATACGCAACGAAACTGACCGGAGCCTGAACGACCAACGTAATAACCGGAGTCTGGGTACCCAACGAAACTGGCCAGAGCCTGAACGCTCAGCGTAATAACCAGAGTCTGGATACCCAACGAAACTGACCGGAGCCTGAACGCTAAACGTAATAACCGGAGTCTGGATACCCAACAAAATTGACCGGAGCCTGAACGCTGAACGTAACAACCGGAATCTGGATCCTCAACAAAACTAACCGGAGCCTAAACGCTCAACGTAACTGACTGGAGCCCGAACGACCAACGTAAAAACCGGAGTCTGGATACCCAACGAAACTGACCTGAGCCTGAACGCTCAACGTAATAACCGGAGTCTGGATACCCAACGAAACTGACCGGAGCCTGAACGCTCAATGTAATAACCAGAGTCTGGATACCCAACGAAACTGACCGGAGTCTGAACACTCAACGTAATTACCGGAGTCTGGATACTCAACGAAACTGACAGGAGCCGGAACGTTCAACGTAATAACTGGAGTCTGGATGCTCAACGAAACTGACCGGAGCATGAACACTCAACGTAATAACCGGAGTTTGGATACCCAACGAAACTGACCAGAGCCTGAACGCTCAACGTAATAACCGGAGTCTGGATACTCAACGAAACTGACTGGAGCCGGAATGCTCAACGTAATAACTGGAGTCTGGATGCTCAACGAAAACGACCGGAGCCTGAACGCTCAACGTAATAACCGGAGTTCTGATCCCCAACGAAACTGACCGGAACCTGAACGCTTAACGTAATAACCGAAGTCTAGATACCCAACGAAACTGACAGGAGCCTGAACGCCTAACGTAATAACCAGAGTCTGGATACGCAACGAAACTGACCGGAGCCTGAACGACCAACGTAATAACCGGAGTCTGGGTACCCAACGAAACTGACCGGAGCCTGAACGCTCAACGTAATAACCGGAGTCTGGATACCCAACGAAACTGACCGGAGCCTGAACGCTCAACGTAATAACCGGAGTCTGGATTCCCAACAAAATTGACCGGAGCCTGAACGCTCAACGTAACAACCGGAATCTGGATACTCAACGAAACTAACCGGAGCCTAAACGCTCAACGTAATAACCGGAGTCTGGATACCCAACGAAACTGACTGGAGCCTGAACGCTCAACGTAATAACCGGAGTCTGGATACCAAACGAAACTGACCGGAGCATGAACGCTCAACGTAATAACCGGAGTCTGGATACCCAACGAAACTGACCGGAGACTGAATGCTCAACGTAATAACCGGAGTCTGGATACCCAATGAAACTGATCGTAGCCTGAACCATCAACATAATAACCGGAGTCTGGATACCCAACAAAACTGACCGGAGCCTGAACGCTCAACGTAAAAACTGGAGTCTGGATACCCAACGAAATTGACCGGAGCCTGAACGCTCAACGTAATAACCGAAGTCTGGATACCCAACGAAACTGACTGGAGCCTGAACGCTCAACGTAATAACCGGAGTCTGGATACCAAACGAAACTGACCGGAGCCTGAACGCTCAACGTAATAACCGGAGTATGGATACCCAACGAAACTGACCGGAGCCGGAACGCTCAACGTAATAACCGGAGTCTAGATGCTCAATGAAAATGACCGGAGCCTGAACGCTCAACGTAATAACCGGAGTCCTGATACCCAACGAAACTGACCGGAGCCTGAACGCTTAACGTAATAACCGAATTCTAGATACCCAACAAAACAGACCGGAGCCTGAACGACCAACGTAATAACCGGAGTCTGGGTACCCAACGAAACTGACCGAAGCCTGAACGCTCAACGTAATAACCGGAGTCTGGATACCCAACGAAACTGACCGGAGCCTGAACGCTCAACGTAATAACCGGAGTCTGAATACCCAACAAAATTGACCGGAGCCTGAACGCTCAACGTAACAACCAGAATCTGGATACTCAATGAAACTAACCAGAGCCTAAACGCTCAACGTAATAACCGGAGTCTGGATACCCAACGAAACTGACTGGTGCTTGAACGCTCAACGTAATAACCGGAGTCTGGATACCAAACGAAACTGACCGGAGCATGAACGCTCAACATAATAACCGGAGTCTGGATACCCAAAGAAACTGACCAGAGACTGAATGCTCAACGTAATAACCGGAGTCTGGATACCCAATGAAACTGACCGTAGCCTGAACCATCAACATAATAACCGGAGTCTGGATACCCAACAAAACTGACCGGAGCCTGAACGCTCAACGTAAAAACTGGAGTCTGGATACCCAACGAAACTGACCGGAGCCTGAACGCTCAACGTAATAACCGAAGTCTGGATACCCAACGAAACTGACTGGAGCCTGAACGCTCAACGTAATAACCGGAGTCTGGATACCAAACGAAACTGACCGGAGCCTGAACGCTCAACGTAATAACCGGAGTATGGATACTCAACGAAACTGACCGGAGCCGGAACGCTCAACGTAATAACCGGAGTCTGGATGCTCAACGAAAATGACCGGAGCCTGAATGCTCAACGTAGTAACCGGAGTCCTGAGACCCAACAAAACTGACCGGAACCTGAACGCTTAACGTAATAACCGAATTCTAGATACCCAACGAAACTGACCGGAGCCTGAACGCCTAACGTAATAACCAGAGTCTGGATACGCAACAAAACTGACCGGAGCCTGAACGACCAATGTAATAACCGGAGTCTGGGTACCCAACGAAACTGACCAGAGCCTTAACGCTCAACGTAATAACCAGAGTCTGGATACTCAACGAAACTGACCGGAGCCTCAACGCTAAACGTAATAACCGAGTCTGGATACCCAACAAAATTGACCAGAGCCTGAACGCTGAACGTAACAACCGGAATTTGGATCCTCAACAAAACTAACCGGAGCCTAAACGCTCAACGTAACTGACTGGAGCCCGAACGACCAACGTAAAAACCGGAGTCTGGATACCCAACGAAACTGACAGGAGCCTGAACGCTCAACGTAATAACCGGAGTCTGGATACCCAACGAAACTGACCGGAGCCTGAACGCTCAACGTAATAACCGGAGTCTGGATACCAAACGAAATTGACCGAACCCTGAACGCTCAACGTAATAACCGGAGTCTGGATACCCAACGAAACTGACCGGAGCCTGAACGCTCAACGTAATAACCGGAGTCTGGATACCAAAC
Organism: Lathyrus sativus; assembly: GCA_963859935.3. Lineage (NCBI taxonomy): Eukaryota > Viridiplantae > Streptophyta > Magnoliopsida > Fabales > Fabaceae > Lathyrus > Lathyrus sativus. Next base: position 768,039 of record CAWUDS030000639.1, read on the forward strand.
GAAACTAACCGGAGCCTGAACGCTCAACGTAATAACCGAAGTCTGGATACCCAACGAAACTGACCGGAGCCTGAACGCTCAACGTAATTACCGGAGTCTGGATACTCAACGAAACTGACAGGAGCCGGAACGTTCAACGTAATAACTGGAGTCTGGATGCTCAACGAAACTGACTGGAGCCTGAACGCTCAACGTAATAACCGGAGTCTGGATACCCAACGAAACTGACCAGAGCATGAACGTTCAACGTAATAACCGGAGTCTGGATACTTAACGAAACTGACTGGAGCCGGAATGCTCAACGTAATAACAAAAGTCTGGATGCTCAACGAAAACGACCGGAGCCTGAACGCTCAACGTAATAACCGGAGTTCTGATCCCCAACGAAACTGACCGGAACCTGAACGCTTAATGTAATAACCGAAGTCTAGATACCCAACGAAACTGACAGGAGCCTGAACGCCTAACGTAATAACCAGAGTCTGGATACGCAACAAAACTGACCGGAGCCTGAACGACCAACGTAATAACCGGAGTCTGGATACCCAACGAAACTGACTGGAGCCTGAACGCTCAACGTAATAACCGGAGTCTGGATACCCAACGAAACTGACCGGAGCCTGAACGCTCAACGTAATTACCGGAGTCTGGATACTTAACGAAACTGACAGGAGCCGGAACGTTCAACGTAATAACTGGAGTCTGGATGCTCAACGAAACTGACCGGAGCCTGAACGCTCAACGTAATAACCGGAGTCTGGATACCCAACGAAACTGACCAGAGCATGAACGCTCAACGTAATAACCGGAGTCTGGATACTCAACGAAACTGACTGGAGCCGGAATGCTCAACGTAATAACTGGAGTCTGGATGCTCAACGAAAACGACCGGAGCCTGAACGCTCAACGTAATAACCGGAGTTCTGATCCCCAACGAAACTGACCGGAACCTGAACGCTTAATGTAATAACCGAAGTCTAGATACCCAACGAAACTGACAGGAGCCTGAACGCCTAACGTAATAACCAGAGTCTGGATACGCAACAAAACTGACCGGAGCCTGAACGACCAACGTAATAACCGGAGTCTGGATACCCAACGAAACTGACTGGAGCCTGAACGCTCAACGTAATAACCGGAGTCTGGATACGCAACGAAACTGACCGGAGCCTGAACGACCAACGTAATAACCGGAGTCTGGGTACCCAACGAAATTGGCCAGAGCCTGAACGCTCAGCGTAATAACCAGAGTCTGGATACCCAACGAAACTGACCGGAGCCTGAACGCTAAACGTAATAACCGGAGTCTGGATACCCAACAAAACTGACCGGAGCCTGAACGCTCAACGTAACAACTGGAGTCTGGATACCCAACGATACTGACCGGAGCCTGAACGCTCAACGTAATAACCGAAGTCTGGATACCCAACGAAACTAACTGGAGCCTGAACACTCAACGTAATAACCGGAGTCTGGATACCAAATGAAACTGACCGGAGCCTGAACGCTCAACGTAATAACCGGAGTATAGATACCCAACGAAACTGAACGGAGCCGGAACGCTCAACGTAATAACCGGAGTCTGGATGCTCAACGAAAATGACCGGAGCCTGAACGCTCAACGTAGTAACCGGAGTCCTGATACCCAACGAAACTGACCGGAACCTGAACGCTTAACATAATAACCGAATTCTAGATACCCAACGAAACTGACCGGAGCCTGAACGCCTAACGTAATAACCAGAGTCTGGATACGCAACAAAACTGACCGGAGCCTGAACGACCAACGTAATAACCGGAGTCTGGGTACCCAACGAAACTGACCAGAGCCTGAACGCTCAACGTAATAACCAGAGTCTGGATACTCAACGAAACTGACCGGAGCCTGAACGCTAAACGTAATAACCGAGTCTGGATACCCAACAAAATTGACCGGAGCCTGAACGCTGAACGTAACAACCGGAATCTGGATCCTCAACAAAACTAACCGGAGCCTAAACGCTCAACGTAACTGACTGGAGCCCGAACGACCAACGTAAAAACCGGAGTCTGGATACCCAACGAAACTGACCGGAGCCTGAACGCTCAACGTAATAACCGGAGTCTGGATACCCAACGAAACTGACCGGAGCCTGAACGCTCAACGTAATAACCGGAGTCTGGATACCAAACGAAATTGACCGAACCCTGAACGCTCAACGTAATAACCGGAGTCTGGATACCCAACGAAACTGACCGGAGCCTGAACGCTCAACGTAATAACCGGAGTCTGGATACCAAACGAAACTAACCGGAGCCTGAACGCTCAACGTAATAACCGAAGTCTGGATACCCAACGAAACTGACCGGAGCCTGAACGCTCAACGTAATTACCGGAGTCTGGATACTCAACGAAACTGACAGGAGCCTGAACGCTCAACGTAAAAACCGAAGTCTGGATACCCAACGAAACTGACCGGAGCCTGAACGCTCAACGTAATAACCGGAGTCTAGATACCAAACGAAACTGACCGGAGCCTGAACGCTCAACGTAATAACCGGAGTCTGCATACCCAACGAAACTGACCGGAGCCTGAACGCTCAACGTAATAACCGAAGTCTGGATACCCAACGAAACTGACCGGAGCCTGAACGCTCAACGTAATAACTGGAGTCTGGATACCCAACAAAACTGACCGGAGCCTGAACGCTCAACTTAAAAACCGGAGTCTGGATACCCAACGAAACTGACCGGAGCCTGAACGCTCAACGTAATAACCGGAGTCTGGATACCCAACGAAACTGACCGGAGCGTGAACGCTCAACGTAATAACTGGAATCTGGATACCCACCAAAACTGAACGGAGCCTGAACGCTCAACGTAATAACCGGAGTCTGGATACTCAACGAAACTGACTGGAGCCGGATCGCTCAACGTAATAACTGGAGTCTGGATGCTCAACAAAAATGACCGGAGCCTGAACGCTCAACATAATAACCGGAGTCTTGATACCCAACGAAACTGACCGGAGCCTGAACGCTTAATGTAATAACCGGAGTCTAGTTACCCAACGAAACTGATCGGAGCCTGAACGCCTAACGTAATAACCAGAGTCTGGATACGCAACGAAATTGACCGGAGCCTGAACGATCAACGTAATAACCGGAGTCTGGATACCCAACAAAACTGACCGGAGCCTGAACGCTCAACGTAATAACCGGAGTCTGGATACCAAACGAAACTGACCGGAGCCTGAACGCTCAACGTAATAATCGGAGTCTGGATACCCAACGAAAATGACCGGAGCCTGAACGCTCAACGTAATAACCGGAGTATGGATACCCAACGAAACTGACCGGAGCCGGAACGCTCAACGTAATAACCGGAGTCTGGATGCTCAACGAAAATGACCGAAGCCTGAACGCTCAACGTAAAAACCGGAGTCCTGATACCTAACGAATTTGACCGGAACCTGAACGCTTAACGTAATAACTGAATTCTAGATACCCAACGAAACTGACCGGAGCATGAACGCCTAACGTAATAACCAGAGTCTGGATACGCAACGAAACTGACCGGAGCCTGAACGACCAACGTAATAACCGGAGTCTGGGTACCCAACGAAATTGGCCAGAGCCTGAACGCTCAGCGTAATAACCAGAGTCTGGATACCCAACGAAACTGACCGGAGCCTGAACGCTAAACGTAATAACCGAGTCTGGATACCCAACAAAATTGACCGGAGCCTGAACGCTGAACGTAACAACCGGAATCTGGATACCCAACGAAACTGACAGGAGCCTAAACGCTCAACGTAACTGACTGGAGCCCGAACGACCAACGTAAAAACCAGAGTCTGGATACCCAACGAAACTGACCTGAGCCTGAACGCTCAACGTAATAACCGGAGTCTGGATACCCAACGAAACTGACCGGAGCCTGAACGCTCAATGTAATAACCGGAGTCTGGATACCAAACGAAACTGACCGGAGCCTGAACGCTCAACGTAATAATCGGAGTCTGGATACCCAACGAAAATGACCGGAGCCTGAACGCTCAACGTAATAACCGGAGTATGGATACCCAACGAAACTGACCGGAGCCAGAACGCTCAACGTAATAACCGGAGTCTGGATGCTCAACGAAAATGACCGAAGCCTGAACGCTCAACGTAAAAACCGGAGTCCTGATACCTAACGAATCTGACTGGAGCCGGAATGCTCAACGTAATAACTGGAGTCTGGATGCTCAACGAAAACGACCGGAGCCTGAACGCTCAACGTAATAACCGGAGTTCTGATCCCCAACGAAACTGACCGGAACCTGAACGCTTAACGTAATAACCGAAGTCTAGATACCCAACGAAACTGACAGGAGCCTGAACGCCTAACGTAATAACCAGAGTCTGGATACGCAACGAAACTGACCGGAGCCTGAACGACCAACGTAATAACCGGAGACTGGGTACCCAACGAAACTGACCGGAGCCTGAACGCTTAACGTAATAACCGGAGTCTGGATACCCAACGAAACTGACCGGAGCCTGAACGCTCAACGTAATAACCGGAGTCTGGATTCCCAACAAAATTGAACGGAGCCTGAACGCTCAACGTAACAACCGGAATCTGGATACTCAACGAAACTAACCGGAGCCTAAACGCTCAACGTAATAACCGGAGTCTGGATACCCAACGAAACCGACTGGAGCCTAAACGCTCAACGTAATAACCGGAGTCTGGATACCAAACGAAACTGACCGGAGCATGAACGCTCAACGTAATAACCGGAGTCTGGATACCCAACGAAACTGACCGGAGACTGAATGCTCAACGTAATAACCGGAGTCTGGATACCCAATGAAACTGACCGTAGCCTGAACCATCAACATAATAACCGGAGTCTGGATACCCAACAAAACTGACCGGAGCCTGAACGCTCAACGTAAAAACTGGAGTCTGGATACCCAACGAAATTGACCGGAGCCTGAACGCTCAACGTAATAACCGAAGTTTGGATACCCAACGAAACTGACTGGAGCCTGAACGCTCAACGTAATAACCGGAGTCTGGATACCAAACGAAACTGTCCGGAGCCTGAACGCTCAACGTAATAACCGGAGTATGGATACCCAACGAAACTGACCGGAGCCGGAACGCTCAACGTAATAACCGGAGTCTGGATGCTCAACGAAAATGACCGGAGCCTGAACGCTAAACGTAATAACCGGAGTCCTGATACCCAACGAAACTGACCGGAGCCTGAACGCTTAACGTAATAACCGAATTCTAGATACCCAACAAAACAGACCGGAGCCTGAACGACCAACGTAATAACCGGAGTCTGGGTACCCAACGAAACTGACCGAAGCCTGAACGCTCAACGTAATAACCGGAGTCTGGATACCCAACGAAACTGACCGGAACCTGAACGCTTAACGTAATAACCGAAGTCTAGATACCCAACGAAACTGACAGGAGCCTGAACGCCTAACGTAATAACCAGAGTCTGGATACGCAACAAAACTGACCGGAGCCTGAACGACCAACGTAATAACCGGAGTCTGGATACCCAACGAAACTGACTGGAGCCTGAACGCTCAACGTAATAACCGGAGTCTGGATACCAAACGAAACTGACCGGAGCATGAACGCTCAACGTAATAACCGGAGTCTGGATACCCAACGAAACTGACCGGAGACTGAATGCTCAACGTAATAACCGGAGTCTGGATACCCAATGAAACTGACCGTAGCCTGAACCATCAACATAATAACCGGAGTCTGGATACCCAACAAAACTGACCGGAGCCTGAACGCTCAACGTAACAACTGGAGTCTGGATACCCAACGATACTGACCGGAGCCTGAACGCTCAACGTAATAACCGAAGTCTGGATACCCAACGAAACTAACTGGAGCCTGAACACTCAACGTAATAACCGGAGTCTGGATACCAAATGAAACTGACCGGAGCCTGAACGCTCAACGTAATAACCGGAGTATGGATACCCAACGAAACTGAACGGAGCCGGAACGCTCAACGTAATAACCGGAGTCTGGATGCTCAACGAAAATGACCGGAGCCTGAATGCTCAACGTAGTAACCGGAGTCCTGATACCCAACGAAACTGACCGGAACCTGAACGCTTAACGTAATAACCGAATTCTAGATACCCAACGAAACTGACCGGAGCCTGAACGCCTAACGTAATAACCAGAGTCTGGATACGCAACAAAACTGACCGGAGCCTGAACGACCAACGTAATAACCGGAGTCTGGGTACCCAACGAAACTGACCAGAGCCTGAACGCTCAACGTAATAACCAGAGTCTGGATACTCAACGAAACTGACCGGAGCCTGAACGCTAAACGTAATAACCGAGTCTGGATACCCAACAAAATTGACCGGAGCCTGAACGCTGAACGTAACAACCGGAATCTGGATCCTCAACAAAACTAACCGGAGCCTAAACGCTCAACGTAACTGACTGGAGCCCGAACGACCAACGTAAAAACCGGAGTCTGGATACCCAACGAAACTGACCGGAGCCTGAACGCTCAACGTAATAACCGGAGTCTGGATACCCAACGAAACTGACCGGAGCCTGAACGCTCAACGTAATAACCGGAGTCTGGATACCAAACGAAATTGACCGAACCCTGAACGCTCAACGTAATAACCGGAGTCTAGATACCCAACGAAACTGACCGGAGCCTGAACGCTCAACGTAATAACCGGAGTCTGGATACCAAACGAAACTAACCGGAGCCTGAACGCTCAACGTAATAACCGAAGTCTGGATACCCAACGAAACTGACCGGAGCCTGAACGCTCAACGTAATTACCGGAGTCTGGATACTCAACGAAACTGACAGGAGCCTGAACGCTCAACGTAAAAACCGAAGTCTGGATACCCAACGAAACTGACCGGAGCCTGAACGCTCAACGTAATAACCGGAGTCTAGATACCAAACGAAACTGACCGGAGCCTGAACGCTCAACGTAATAACCGGAGTCTGCATACCCAACGAAACTGACCGGAGCCTGAACGCTCAACGTAATAACCGAAGTCTGGATACCCAACGAAACTGACCGGAGCCTGAACGCTCAACGTAATAACCTGAGTCTGGATACCCAACAAAACTGACCGGAGCCTGAACGCTCAATGTAAAAACCGGAGTCTGGATACCCAACGAAACTGACCGGAGCCTGAACGCTCAACGTAATAACCGGAGTCTGGATACCCAACGAAACTGACCGGAGCGTGAACGCTCAACGTAATAACTGGAATCTGGATACCCACCAAAACTGAACGGAGCCTGAACGCTCAACGTAATAACCGGAGTCTGGATACTCAACGAAACTGACTGGAGCCGGATCGCTCAACGTAATAACTGGAGTCTGGATGCTCAACAAAAATGACCGGAGCCTGAACGCTCAACATAATAACCGGAGTCTTGATACCCAACGAAACTGACCGGAGCCTGAACGCTTAATGTAATAACCGGAGTCTAGTTACCCAACGAAACTGATCGGAGCCTGAACGCCTAACGTAATAACCAGAGTCTGGATACGCAACGAAATTGACCGGAGCCTGAACGATCAACGTAATAACCGGAGTCTGGATACCCAACAAAACTGACCGGAGCCTGAACGCTCAACGTAATAACCGGAGTCTGGTTACCAAACGAAACTGACCGGAGCCTGAACGCTCAATGTAATAATCGGAGTCTGGATACCCAACGAAAATGACCGGAGCCTGAACGCTCAACGTAATAACCGGAGTATGGATACCCAACGAAAATGACCGGAGCCGGAACGCTCAACGTAATAACCGGAGTCTGGATGCTCAACGAAAATGACCGAAGCCTGAACGCTCAACGTAAAAACCGGAGTCCTGATACCCAACGAATTTGACCGGAACCTGAACGCTTAACGTAATAACCGAATTCTAGATACCCAATGAAACTTACCGGAGCATGAACGCCTAACGTAATAACCAGAGTCTGGATACGCAACGAAACTGACCGGAGCCTGAACGACCAACGTAATAACCGGAGTCTGGGTACCCAACGAAACTGGCCAGAGCCTGAACACTCAGCGTAATAACCAGAGTCTGGATACCCAACGAAACTGACCGGAGCCTGAACGCTAAACGTAATAACCGGAGTCTGGATACCCAAAAAAATTGACCGGAGCCTGAACGCTGAACGTAACAACCGGAATCTGGATCCTCAACAAAACTAACCGGAGCCTAAACGCTCAACGTAACTGACTGGAGCCCGAACGACCAACGTAAAAACCGGAGTCTGGATACCCAATAAAATTGACCGGAGCCTGAACGCTGAACGTAACAACCGGAATCTGGATCCTCAACAAAACTAACCGGAGCCTAAACGCTCAACGTAACTGACTGGAGCCCGAACGACCAACGTAAAAACCGGAGTCTGGATACCCAACGAAACTGACCTGAGCCTGAACGCTCAACGTAATAACCGGAGTCTGGATACCCAATGAAACTGACCGGAGCCTGAACGCTCAACGTAATTACCGGAGTCTGGATACTCAACGAAACTGACAGGAGCCGGAACGTTCAACGTAATAACTGGAGTCTGGATGCTCAACGAAACTGACCGGAGCATGAACACTCAACGTAATAACCGGAGTCTGGATACCCAACGAAACTGACCAGAGCCTGAACGCTCAACGTAATAACCGGAGTCTGGATACTCAACGAAACTGACTGGAGCCGGAATGCTCAACGTAATAACTGGAGTCTGGATGCTCAACAAAAACGACCGGAGCCTGAACGCTCAACGTAATAACCGGAGTTCTGATCCCCAACGAAACTGACCGGAACCTGAACGCTTAACTTAATAACCGAAGTCTAGATACCCAACGAAACTGACAGGAGCCTGAACGCCTAACGTAATAACCAGAGTCTGGATACGCAACGAAACTGACCGGAGCCTGAACGACCAACGTAATAACCGGAGTCTGGGTACCCAACGAAACTGACCGGAGCCTGAACGCTCAACGTAATAACCGGAGTCTGGATACCCAACGAAACTGACCGGAGCCTGAACGCTAAACGTAATAACCGGAGTCTGGATACCCAAAAAAATTGACCGGAGCCTGAACGCTGAACGTAACAACCGGAATCTGGATCCTCAACAAAACTAACCGGAGCCTAAACGCTCAACGTAACTGACTGGAGCCCGAACGACCAACGTAAAAACCGGAGTCTGGATACCCAATAAAATTGACCGGAGCCTGAACGCTGAACGTAACAACCGGAATCTGGATCCTCAACAAAACTAACCGGAGCCTAAACGCTCAACGTAACTGACTGGAGCCCGAACGACCAACGTAAAAACCGGAGTCTGGATACCCAACGAAACTGACCTGAGCCTGAACGCTCAATGTAATAACCGGAGTCTGGATACCCAACGAAACTGACCGGAGCCTGAACGCTCAACGTAATTACCGGAGTCTGGATACTCAACGAAACTGACAGGAGCCGGAACGTTCAACGTAATAACTGGAGTCTGGATGCTCAACGAAACTGACCGGAGCATGAACACTCAACGTAATAACCGGAGTCTGGATACCCAACGAAACTGACCAGAGCCTGAACGCTCAACGTAATAACCGGAGTCTGGATACTCAACGAAACTGACTGGAGCCGGAATGCTCAACGTAATAACTGGAGTCTGGATGCTCAACAAAAACGACCGGAGCCTGAACGCTCAACGTAATAACCGGAGTTCTGATCCCCAACGAAACTGACCGGAACCTGAACGCTTAACTTAATAACCGAAGTCTAGATACCCAACGAAACTGACAGGAGCCTGAACGCCTAACGTAATAACCAGAGTCTGGATACGCAACGAAACTGACCGGAGCCTGAACGACCAACGTAATAACCGGAGTCTGGGTACCCAACGAAACTGACCGGAGCCTGAACGCTCAACGTAATAACCGGAGTCTGGATACCCAACGAAACTGATCGGAGCCTGAACGCTCAACGTAATAACCGGAGTCTGGATTCCCAACAAAATTGACCAGAGCCTGAACGCTCAACGTAACAACCGGAATCTGGATACTCAACGAAACTAACCGGAGCCTAAACGCTCAATGTAATAACCGGAGTCTGGATACCAAACGAAACTGACCGGAGCATGAACGCTCAATGTAATAACCGGAGTCTGGATACCCAACGAAACTGACCGGAGACTGAATGCTCAACGTAATAACCGGAGTCTGGATACCCAATGAAACTGACCGTAGCCTGAACCATCAACATAATAACCGGAGTCTGGATACCCAACAAAACTGACCGGAGCCTGAACGCTCAACGTAAAAACTGGAGTCTGGATACCCAACGAAATTGACCGGAGCCTGAACGCTCAACGTAATAACCGAAGTCTGGATACCCAACGAAACTGACTGGAGCCTGAACGCTCAAGGTAATAACCGGAGTCTGGATACCAAACGAAACTGACCGGAGCCTGAACGCTCAACGTAATAACCGGAGTATGGATACCCAACGAAACTGACCGGAGCCGGAACGCTCAACGTAATAACCGGAGTCTGGATGCTCAACGAAAATGACCGGAGCCTGAACGCTCAACGTAATAACCGGAGTCCTGATACCCAACGAAACTGACCGGAGCCTGAACGCTTAACGTAATAACCGAATTCTAGATACCCAACAAAACAGACCGGAGCCTGAACGACCAACGTAATAACCGGAGTCTGGGTACCCAACGAAACTGACCGAAGCCTGAACGCTCAACGTAATAACCGGAGTCTGGATACCCAACGAAACTGACCGGAGCCTGAACGCTCAACGTAATAACCGGAGTCTGAATACCCAACAAAATTGACCGGAGCCTGAACGCTCAACGTAACAACCAGAATCTGGATACTCAACGAAACTAACCGGAGCCTAAACGCTCAACGTAATAACCGGAGTCTGGATACCCAACGAAACTGACTGGAGCCTGAACGCTCAACGTAATAACCGGAGTCTGGATACCAAACGAAACTGACCGGAGCATGAACGCTCAACGTAATAACCGGAGTCTGGATACCCAACGAAACTGACCAGAGACTGAATGCTCAACGTAATAACCGGAGTCTGGATACCCAATGAAACTGACCGTAGCCTGAACCATCAACATAATAACCGGAGTCTGGATACCCAACAAAACTGACCGGAGCCTGAACGCTCAACGTAAAAACTGGAGTCTGGATACCCAACGAAACTGACCGGAGCCTGAACGCTCAACGTAATAACCGAAGTCTGGATACCCAACGAAACTGACTGGAGCCTGAACGCTCAACGTAATAACCGGAGTCTGGATACCAAACGAAACTGACCGGAGCCTGAACGCTCAACGTAATAACCGGAGTATGGATACCCAACGAAACTGAACGGAGCCGGAACGCTCAACGTAATAACCGGAGTCTGGATGCTCAACGAAAATGACCGGAGCCTGAACGCTCAACGTAGTAACCGGAGTCCTGATACCCAACAAAACTGACCGGAACCTGAACGCTTAACGTAATAACCGAATTCTAGATACCCAACAAAACTGACCGGAGCCTGAACGCCTAACGTAATAACCAGAGTCTGGATACGCAACAAAACTGACCGGAGCCTGAACGACCAACGTAATAACCGGAGTCTGGGTACCCAACGAAACTGACCAGAGCCTGAACGCTCAACGTAATAACCAGAGTCTGGATACTCAACGAAACTGACCGGAGCCTGAACGCTAAACGTAATAACCGAGTCTGGATACCCAACAAAATTGACCAGAGCCTGAACGCTGAACGTAACAACCGGAATTTGGATCCTCAACAAAACTAACCGGAGCCTAAACGCTCAACGTAACTGACTGGAGCCCGAACGACCAACGTAAAAACCGGAGTCTGGATACCCAACGAAACTATCCGGAGCCTGAACGCTCAACGTAATAACCGGAGTCTGGATACCCAACGAAACTGACCGGAGCCTGAACGCTCAACGTAATAACCGGAGTCTGGATACCAAACGAAATTGACCGAACCCTGAACGCTCAACGTAATAACCGGAGTCTGGATACCCAACGAAACTGACCGGAGCCTGAACGCTCAACGTAATAACCGGAGTCTGGATACCAAACGAAACTAACCGGAGCCTGAACGCTCAACGTAATAACCGAAGTCTGGATACCCAACGAAACTGACCGGAGCCTGAACGCTCAACGTAATTACCGGAGTCTGGATACTCAACGAAACTGACAGGAGCCGGAACGTTCAACGTAATAACTGGAGTCTGGATGCTCAACGAAACTGACCGGAGCCTGAACGCTCAACGTAATAACCGGAGTCTGGATACCCAACGAAACTGACCGGAGACTGAATGCTCAACGTAATAACCGGAGTCTGGATACCCAATGAAACTGACCGTAGCCTGAACCATCAACATAATAACCGGAGTCTGGATACCCAACAAAACTGACCGGAGCCTGAACGCTCAACGTAAAAACTGGAGTCTGGATACCCAACGAAATTGACTGGAGCCTGAACGCTCAACGTAATAACCGAAGTCTGGATACCCAACGAAACTGACTGGAGCCTGAACGCTCAACGTAATAACCGGAGTCTGGATACCAAACGAAACTGACCGGAGCCTGAACGCTCAACGTAATAACCGGAGTATGGATACCCAACGAAACTGACCGGAGCCGGAACGCTCAACGTAATAACCGGAGTCTGGATGCTCAACGAAAATGACCGGAGCCTGAACGCTCAACGTAATAACCGGAGTCCTGATACCCAACGAAACTGACCGGAGCCTGAACGCTTAACGTAATAACCGAATTCTAGATACCCAACAAAACAGACCGGAGCCTGAACGACCAACGTAATAACCGGAGTCTGGGTACCCAACGAAACTGACCGAAGCCTGAACGCTCAACGTAATAACCGGAGTCTGGATACCCAACGAAACTGACCGGAGCCTGAACGCTCAACGTAATAACCGGAGTCTGAATACCCAACAAAATTGACCGGAGCCTGAACGCTCAACGTAACAACCAGAATCTGGATACTCAACGAAACTAACCGGAGCCTAAACGCTCAACGTAATAACCGGAGTCTGGATACCCAACGAAACTGACTGGAGCCTGAACGCTCAACGTAATAACCGGAGTCTGGATACCAAACGAAACTGACCGGAGCATGAACGCTCAACGTAATAACCGGAGTCTGGATACCCAACGAAACTGACCAGAGACTGAATGCTCAACGTAATAACCGGAGTCTGGATACCCAATGAAACTGACCGTAGCCTGAACCATCAACATAATAACCGGAGTCTGGATACCCAACAAAACTGACCGGAGCCTGAACGCTCAACGTAAAAACTGGAGTCTGGATACCCAACGAAACTGACCGGAGCCTGAACGCTCAACATAATAACCGAAGTCTGGATACCCAACGAAACTGACTGGAGCCTGAACGCTCAACGTAATAACCGGAGTCTGGATACCAAACGAAACTGACCGGAGCCTGAACGCTCAACGTAATAACCGGAGTATGGATACCCAACGAAACTGAACGGAGCCGGAACGCTCAACGTAATAACCGGAGTCTGGATGCTCAACGAAAATGACCGGAGCCTGAACGCTCAACGTAGTAACCGGAGTCCTGATACCCAACAAAACTGACCGGAACCTGAACACTTAACGTAATAACCGAATTCTAGATACCCAACGAAACTGACCGGAGCCTGAACGCCTAACGTAATAACCAGAGTCTGGATACGCAACAAAACTGACCGGAGCCTGAACGACCAACGTAATAACCGGAGTCTGGGTACCCAACGAAACTGACCAGAGCCTGAACGCTCAACGTAATAACCAGAGTCTGGATACTCAACGAAACTGACCGGAGCCTGAACGTTAAACGTAATAACCGAGTCTGGATACCCAACAAAATTGACCAGAGCCTGAACGCTGAACGTAACAACCGGAATTTGGATCCTCAACAAAACTAACCGGAGCCTAAATGCTCAACGTAACTGACTGGAGCCCGAACGACCAACGTAAAAACCGGAGTCTGGATACCCAACGAAACTGACCGGAGCCTGAACGCTCAACGTAATAACCGGAGTCTGGATACCCAACGAAACTGACCGGAGCCTGAACGCTCAACGTAATAACCGGAGTCTGGATACCAAACGAAATTGACTGAACCCTGAACGCTCAACGTAATAACCGGAGTCTGGATACCCAACGAAACTGACCGGAGCCTGAACGCTCAACGTAATAACCGGAGTCTGGAGACCAAACGAAACTAACCGGAGCCTGAACGCTCAACGTAATAACCGAAGTCTGGATACCCAACGAAACTGACCGGAGCCTGAACGCTCAACGTAATTACCGGAGTCTGGATACTCAACGAAACTGACAGGAGCCGGAACGTTCAACGTAATAACTGGAGTCTGGATGCTCAACGAAACTGACCGGAGCCTGAACGCTCAACGTAATAACCGGAGTCTGGATACCCAACGAAACTGACCAGAGCATGAACGCTCAACGTAATAACCGGAGTCTGGATACTCAACGAAACTGACTGGAGCCGGAATGCTCAACGTAATAACTGGAGTCTGGATGCTCAACGAAAATGACCGGAGCCTGAACGCTCAACGTAATAACCGGAGTTCTGATCCCCAACGAAACTGACCGGAACCTGAACGCTTAATGTAATAACCGAAGTCTAGATACCCAACGAAACTGACAAGAGCCTGAACGCCTAACGTAATAACCAGAGTCTGGATACGCAACAAAACTGACCGGAGCCTGAACGACCAACGTAATAACCGGAGTCTGGATACCCAACGAAACTGACTGGAGCCTGAACGCTCAACGTAATAACCGGAGTCTGGATACCAAACGAAACTGACCGGAGCATGAACGCTCAACGTAATAACCGGAGTCTGGATACCCAACGAAACTGACCGGAGACTGAATGCTCAACGTAATAACCGGAGTCTGGATACCCAATGAAACTGACCGTAGCCTGAACCATCAATATAATAACCGGAGTCTGGATACCCGACAAAACTGACCGGAGCCTGAACGCTCAACGTAACAACTGGAGTCTGGATACCCAACGAAACTGACCGGAGCCTGAACGCTCAACGTAATAACCGAAGTCTGGATACCCAACGAAACTAACTGGAGCCTGAATACTCAACGTAATAACCGGAGTCTGGATACCAAACGAAACTGACCGGAGCCTGAACGCTCAACGTAATAACCGGAGTATGGATACCCAACGAAACTGAACGGAGCCGGAACGCTCAACGTAATAACCGGAGTCTGGATGCTCAACGAAAATGACCGGAGCCTGAACGCTCAACGTCGTAACCGGAGTCCTGATACCCAACAAAACTGACCGGAACCTGAACACTTAACGTAATAACCGAATTCTAGATACCCAACGAAACTGACCGGAGCCTGAACGCCTAACGTAATAACCAGAGTCTGGATACGCAACAAAACTGACCGGAGCCTGAACGACCAACGTAATAACCGGAGTCTGGGTACCCAACGAAACTGACCAGAGCCTGAACGCTCAACGTAATAACCAGAGTCTGGATACTCAACGAAACTGACCGGAGCCTGAACGTTAAACGTAATAACCGAGTCTGGATACCCAACAAAATTGACCAGAGCCTGAACGCTGAACGTAACAACTGGAATTTGGATCCTCAACAAAACTAACCGGAGCCTAAATGCTCAACGTAACTGACTGGAGCCCGAACGACCAACGTAAAAACCGGAGTCTGGATACCCAACGAAACTGACCGGAGCCTGAACGCTCAACGTAATAACCGGAGTCTGGATACCCAACGAAACTGACCGGAGCCTGAACGCTCAACGTAATAACCGGAGTCTGGATACCAAACGAAATTGACTGAACCCTGAACGCTCAACGTAATAACCGGAGTCTGGATACCCAACGAAACTGACCGGAGCCTGAACGCTCAACGTAATAACCGGAGTCTGGAGACCAAACGAAACTAACCGGAGCCTGAACGCTCAACGTAATAACCGAAGTCTGGATACCCAACGAAACTGACCGGAGCCTGAACGCTCAACGTAATTACCGGAGTCTGGATACTCAACGAAACTGACAGGAGCCGGAACGTTCAACGTAATAACTGGAGTCTGGATGCTCAACGAAACTGACCGGAGCCTGAACGCTCAACGTAATAACCGGAGTCTGGATACCCAACGAAACTGACCAGAGCATGAACGCTCAACGTAATAACCGGAGTCTGGATACTCAACGAAACTGACTGGAGCCGGAATGCTCAACGTAATAACTGGAGTCTGGATGCTCAATGAAAATGACCGGAGCCTGAACGCTCAACGTAATAACCGGAGTTCTGATCCCCAACGAAACTGACCGGAACCTGAACGCTTAATGTAATAACCGAAGTCTAGATACCCAACGAAACTGACAAGAGCCTGAACGCCTAACGTAATAACCAGAGTCTGGATACGCAACAAAACTGACCGGAGCCTGAACGACCAACGTAATAACCGGAGTCTGGATACCCAACGAAACTGACTGGAGCCTGAACGCTCAACGTAATAACCGGAGTCTGGATACCAAACGAAACTGACCGGAGCATGAACGCTCAACGTAATAACCGGAGTCTGGATACCCAACGAAACTGACCGGAGACTGAATGCTCAACGTAATAACCGGAGTCTGGATACCCAATGAAACTGACCGTAGCCTGAACCATCAATATAATAACCGGAGTCTGGATACCCGACAAAACTGACCGGAGCCTGAACGCTCAACGTAACAACTGGAGTCTGGATACCCAACAAAACTGACCGGAGCCTGAACGCTCAACGTAATAACCGAAGTCTGGATACCCAACGAAACTAACTGGAGCCTGAATACTCAACGTAATAACCGGAGTCTGGATACCAAACGAAACTGACCGGAGCCTGAACGCTCAACGTAATAACCGGAGTATGGATACCCAACGAAACTGAACGGAGCCGGAACGCTCAACGTAATAACCGGAGTCTGGATGCTCAACGAAAATGACCGGAGCCTGAACGCTCAACGTCGTAACCGGAGTCCTGATACCCAACAAAACTGACCGGAACCTGAACACTTAACGTAATAACCGAATTCTAGATACCCAACGAAACTGACCGGAGCCTGAACGCCTAACGTAATAACCAGAGTCTGGATACGCAACAAAACTGACCGGAGCCTGAACGACCAACGTAATAACCGGAGTCTGGGTACCCAACGAAACTGACCAGAGCCTGAACGCTCAACGTAATAACCAGAGTCTGGATACTCAACGAAACTGACCGGAGCCTGAACGTTAAACGTAATAACAGAGTCTGGATACCCAACAAAATTGACCAGAGCCTGAACGCTGAACGTAACAACCGGAATTTGGATCCTCAACAAAACTAACCGGAGCCTAAATGCTCAACGTAACTGACTGGAGCCCGAACGACCAACGTAAAAACCGGAGTCTGGATACCCAACGAAACTGACCGGAGCCTGAACGCTCAACGTAATAACCGGAGTCTGGATACCCAACGAAACTGACCGGAGCCTGAACGCTCAACGTAATAACCGGAGTCTGGATACCAAACGAAATTGACTGAACCCTGAACGCTCAACGTAATAACCGGAGTCTGGATACCCAACGAAACTGACCGGAGCCTGAACGCTCAACGTAATAACCGGAGTCTGGAGACCAAACGAAACTAACCGGAGCCTGAACGCTCAACGTAATAACCGAAGTCTGGATACCCAACGAAACTGACCGGAGCCTGAACGCTCAACGTAATTACCGGAGTCTGGATACTCAACGAAACTGACAGGAGCCGGAACGTTCAACGTAATAACTGGAGTCTGGATGCTCAACGAAACTGACCGGAGCCTGAACGCTCAACGTAATAACCAGAGTCTGGATACCCAACGAAACTGACCAGAGCATGAACGCTCAACGTAATAACCGGAGTCTGGATACTCAACGAAACTGACTGGAGCCGGAATGCTCAACGTAATAACTGGAGTCTGGATGCTCAACGAAAATGACCGGAGCCTGAACGCTCAACGTAATAACCGGAGTTCTGATCCCCAACGAAACTGACCGGAACCTGAACGCTTAATGTAATAACCGAAGTCTAGATACCCAACGAAACTGACAAGAGCCTGAACGCCTAACGTAATAACCAGAGTCTGGATACGCAACAAAACTGACCGGAGCCTGAACGACCAACGTAATAACCGGAGTCTGGATACCCAACGAAACTGACTGGAGCCTGAACGCTCAACGTAATAACCGGAGTCTGGATACCAAACGAAACTGACCGGAGCATGAACGCTCAACGTAATAACCGGAGTCTGGATACCCAACGAAACTGACCGGAGACTGAATGCTCAACGTAATAACCGGAGTCTGGATACCCAATGAAACTGACCGTAGCCTGAACCATCAATATAATAACCGGAGTCTGGATACCCGACAAAACTGACCGGAGCCTGAACGCTCAACGTAACAACTGGAGTCTGGATACCCAACGAAACTGACCGGAGCCTGAACGCTCAACGTAATAACCGAAGTCTGGATACCCAACGAAACTAACTGGAGCCTGAATACTCAACGTAATAACCGGAGTCTGGATACCAAACGAAACTGACCGGAGCCTGAACGCTCAACGTAATAACCGGAGTATGGATACCCAACGAAACTGAACGGAGCCGGAACGCTCAACGTAATAACCGGAGTCTGGATGCTCAACGAAAATGACCGGAGCCTGAACGCTCAACGTCGTAACCGGAGTCCTGATACCCAACGAAACTGACCGGAACCTGAACGCTTAACGTAATAACCGAATTCTAGATACCCAACGAAACTGACCGGAGCCTGAACGCCTAACGTAATAACCAGAGTCTGGATACGCAACAAAACTGACCGGAGCCTGAACGACCAACGTAATAACCGGAGTCTGGGTACCCAACGAAACTGACCAGAGCCTGAACGCTCAACGTAATAACCAGAGTCTGGATACTCAACGAAACTGACCGGAACCTGAACGCTAAACGTAATAACCGAGTCTGGATACCCAACAAAATTGACCGGAGCCTAAACGCTGAACGTAACAACCGGAATCTGGATCCTTAACAAAACTAACCGGAGCCTAAACGCTCAACATAACTGACTGGAGCCCGAACGACCAACGTAAAAACCGGAGTCTGGATACCCAACGAAACTGACCGGAGCCTGAACGCTCAACGTAATAACCGGAGTCTGGATACCCAACGAAACTGACCGGAGCCTGAACGCTCAACGTAATAACCGGAGTCTGGATACCAAACGAAATTGACCGAACCCTGAACGCTCAACGTTATAACCGGAGTCTGGATACCCAACGAAACTGACCGGAGCCTGAACGCTCAACGTAATAACCGGAGTCTGGATACCAAACGAAACTAACCGGAGCCTGAACGCTCAACGTAATAACCGAAGTCTGGATACCCAACGAAACTGACCGGAGCCTGAACGCTCAACGTAATTACCGGAGTCTGGATACTCAACGAAACTGACAGGAGCCGGAACGTTCAACGTAATAACTGGAGTCTGGATGCTCAACGAAACTGACCGGAGCCTGAACGCTCAACGTAATAACCGGAGTCTGGATACCCAACAAAACTGACCAGAGCATGAACGCTCAACGTAATAACCGGAGTCTGGATACTCAACGAAACTGACTGGAGCCGGAATGCTCAACGTAATAAGTGGAGTCTGGATGCTCAACGAAAACGACCGGAGCCTGAACGCTCAACGTAATAACCGGAGTTCTGATCCCCAACGAAACTGACCGGAACCTGAACGCTTAACGTAATAACCGAAGTCTAGATACCCAACGAAACTGACAGGAGCCTGAACGCCTAACGTAATAACCAGAGTCTGGATACGCAACGAAACTGACCGGAGCCTGAACGACCAACGTAATAACCGGAGTCTGGATACCCAACGAAACTGACTGGAGCCTGAACGCTCAACGTAATAATCGGAGTCTGGATACCAAACGAAACTGACCGGAGCATGAACGCTCAACGTAATAACCGGAGTCTGGATACCCAACGAAACTGACCGGAGACTGAATGCTCAACGTAATAACCGGAGTCTGGATACCCAATGAAACTGACCGTAGCCTGAACTATCAACATAATAACCGGAGTCTGGATACCCAACAAAACTGACCGGAGCCTGAACGCTCAACGTAAAAACTGGAGTCTGGATACCCAACGAAACTGACCGGAGCCTGAACGCTCAACGTAATAACCGAAGTCTGGATACCCAACGAAACTGACTGGAGCCTGAACGCTCAACGTAATAACCGGAGTCTGGATACCAAACGAAACTAACCGGAGCCTGAACGCTCAACGTAATAATCGGAGTATGGATACCCAACGAAACTGAACGGAGCCGGAACGCTCAACGTAATAACCGGAGTCTGGATGCTCAACAAAAATGACTTGAGCCTGAACGCTCAACGTAGTAACCGGAGTCCTGATACCCAAAGAAACTGACCGGAACCTGAACGCTTAACGTAATAACCGAATTCTAGATACCCAACGAAACTGACCGGAGCCTGAACGCCTAACGTAATAACCAGAGTCTGGATACGCAACAAAACTGACCGGAGCCTGAACGACCAACGTAATAACCGGAGTCTGGGTACCCAACGAAACTGACAAGAGCCTGAACGCTCAACGTAATAACCAGAGTCTGGATACTCAACGAAACTGACCGGAGCCTGAACGCTAAACGTAATAACCGAGTCTGGATACCCAACAAAATTGACCGGAGCCTGAACGCTGAACGTAACAACCGGAATCTGGATCCTCAACAAAACTAACCGGAGCCTAAACGCTCAACGTAACTGACTGGAGCCCGAACGACCAACGTAAAAACCGGAGTCTGGATACCCAACGAAACTGACCGAAGCCTGAACGCTCAACGTAATAACCGGAGTCTGGATACCCAACGAAACTGACCGGAGCCTGAACGCTCAACGTAATAACCGGAGTCTGGATACCAAACGAAATTGACCGAACCCTGAACGCTCAACGTAATAACCGGAGTCTGGATACCCAACGAAACTGACCGGAGCCTGAACGCTCAACGTAATAACCGGAGTCTGGATACCAAACGAAACTAACCGGAGCCTGAACGCTCAACGTAATAACCGAAGTCTGGATACCCAACGAAACTGACCGGAGCCTGAACGCTCAACGTAATTACCGGAGTCTGGATACTCAACGAAACTGACAGGAGCCAGAACGTTCAACGTAATAACTGGAGTCTGGATGCTCAACGAAACTGACCGGAGCCTGAACGCTCAACGTAATAACCGGAGTCTGGATACCCAACGAAACTGACCAGAGCATGAACGCTCAACGTAATAACCGGAGTCTGGATACTCAACGAAACTGACTGGAGCCGGAATGCTCAACGTAATAACTGGAGTCTGGATGCTCAACGAAAACGACCAGAGCCTGAACGCTCAACGTAATAACCGGAGTTCTGATCCCCAACGAAACTGACCGGAACCTGAACGCTTAACGTAATAACCGAAGTCTAGATACCCAACGAAACTGACAGGAGCCTGAACGCCTAACGTAATAACCAGAGTCTGGATACGCAACGAAACTGACCGGAGCCTGAACGACCAACGTAATAACCGGAGTCTGGATACCCAACGAAACTGACTGGAGCCTGAACGCTCAACGTAATAACCGGAGTCTGGATACCAAACGAAACTGACCGGAGCATGAACGCTCAACTTAATAACCGGAGTCTGGATACCCAACGAAACTGACCGGAGACTGAATGCTCAAAGTAATAACCGGAGTCTGGATACCCAATGAAACTGACCGTAGCCTGAACCATCAACATAATAACCGGAGTCTGGATACCCAACAAAACTGACCGGAGCCTGAACGCTCAACGTAAAAACTGGAGTCTGGATACCCAACGAAACTGACCGGAGCCTGAACGCTCAACGTAATAACCGAAGTCTGGATACCCAACGAAACTGACTGGAGCCTGAACGCTCAACGTAATAACCGGAGTCTGGATACCAAACGAAACTGACCGGAGCCTGAACGCTCAACGTAATAACCGGAGTATGGATACCCAACGAAACTCAACGGAGCCGGAACGCTCAACGTAATAACCGGAGTCTGGATGCTCAACGAAAATGACCAGAGCCTGAACGCTCAACGTAGTAACCGGAGTCCTGATACCCAACGAAACTGACCGGAACTTGAACGCTTAACGTAATAACCGAATTCTAGATACCCAACGAAACTGACCGGAGCCTGAACGCCTAACGTAATAACCAGAGTCTGGATACGCAACAAAACTGACCGGAGCCTGAACGACCAACGTAATAACTGGAGTCTGGGTACCCAACGAAAATGAACGGAGCCTGAACGCTCAACGTAATAACCAGAGTCTGGATACTCAACGAAACTGACCGGAGCCTGAACGCTAAACGTAATAACCGAGTCTGCATACCCAACAAAATTGACCGGAGCCTGAACGCTGAACGTAACAACCAGAATCTGGATCCTCAACAAAACTAACCGGAGCCTAAACGCTCAACGTAACTGACTGGAGCCCGAACGACCAACGTAAAAACCGGAGTCTGGATACCCAACGAAACTGACCGGAGCCTGAACGCTCAACGTAATAACCGGAGTCTGGATACCCAACGAAACTGACCGGAGCCTGAACGCTCAACGTAATAACCGGAGTCTGGATACCAAACGAAACTGACCGAACCCTGAACGCTCAACGTAATAACCGGAGTCTGGATACCGAAAGAAACTGACCGGAGCCTGAACGCTCAACGTAATAACCGGAGTCTGGATACCAAACGAAACTAACCGGAGCCTGAACGCTCAACGTAATAACCGAAGTCTGGATACCCAACGAAACTGACCGGAGCCTGAACGCTCAACGTAATTACCGGAGTCTGGATACTCAATGAAACTGACAGGAGCCGGAACGTTCAACGTAATAACTGGAGTCTAGATGCTCAACGAAACTGACCGGAGCCTGAACGCTCAACGTAATAACCGGAGTCTGGATACCCAACAAAACTGACCAGAGCATGAACGCTCAACGTAATAACCGGAGTCTGGATTCTCAACGAAACTGACTGGAGCCGGAATGCTCAACGTAATAACTGGAGTCTGGATGCTCAACGAAAACGATCGGAGCCTGAACGCTCAACGTAATAACCGGAGTTCTGATCCCGAACGAAACTGACCGGAACCTGAACGCTTAACGTAATAACCGAAGTCTAGATACCCAACGAAACTGACAGGAGCCTGAACGCCTAACGTAATAACCAGAGTCTGGATACGCAACGAAACTGACCGGAGCCTGAACGACCAACGTAATAACCGGAGTCTGGATACCCAACGAAACTGACTGGAGCCTGAACGCTCAACGTAATAACCGGAGTCTGGATACCAAACGAAACTGACCGGAGCATGAACGCTCAACGTAATAACCGGAGTCTGGATACCCAACGAAACTGACCGGAGACTGAATGCTCAACGTAATAACCGGAGTCTGGATACCCAATGAAACTGACCGTAGCCTGAACCATCAACATAATAACCGGAGTCTGGATACCCAACAAAACTGACCGGAGCCTGAACGCTCAACGTAACAACTGGAGTCTGGATACCCAACGAAACTGACCGGAGCCTGAACGCTCAACGTAATAACCGAAGTCTGGATACCCAACGAAACTAACTGGAGCCTGAACACTCAACGTAATAACCGGAGTCTGGATACCAAACGAAACTGACCGGAGCCTGAACGCTCAACGTAATAACCGGAGTATGGATACCCAACGAAACTGAACGGAGCCGGAACGCTCAACGTAATAACCGGAGTCTGGATGCTCAACGAAAATGACCGGAGCCTGAACGCTCAACGTCGTAACCGGAGTCCTGATACCCAACGAAACTGACCGGAACTTGAACGCTTAACGTAATAACCGAATTCTAGATACCCAACGAAACTGACCGGAGCCTGAACGCCTAACGTAATAACCAGAGTCTGGATACGCAACAAAACTGACCGGAGCCTGAACGACCAACGTAATAACCGGAGTCTGGGTACCCAACGAAACTGACCAGAGCCTGAACGCTCAACGTAATAACCAGAGTCTGGATACTCAACGAAACTGACCGGAGCCTGAACGCTAAACGTAATAACCGAGTCTGGATACCCAACAAAATTGACCGGAGCCTGAACGCTGAACGTAACAACCGGAATCTGGATCCTCAACAAAACTAACCGGAGCCTAAACGCTCAACGTAACTGACTGGAGCCCGAACGACCAACGTAAAAACCGGAGTCTGGATACCCAACGAAACTGACCGGAGCCTGAAAGCTCAACGTAATAACCGGAGTCTGGATACCCAACGAAACTGACCGGAGCCTGAACGCTCAACGTAATAACCGGAGTCTGGATACCAAACGAAACTGACCGAACCCTGAACGCTCAACGTAATAACCGGAGTCTGGATACCCAACGAAACTGACCGGAGCCTGAACGCTCAACGTAATAACCGGAGTCTGGATACCAAACGAAACTAACCGGAGCCTGAACGCTCAACGTAATAACCGAAGTCTGGATACCCAACGAAACTGACCGGAGCCTGAACGCTCAACGTAATTACCGGAGTCTGGATACTCAATGAAACTGACAGGAGCCGGAACGTTCAACGTAATAACTGGAGTCTAGATGCTCAACGAAACTGACCGGAGCCTGAACGCTCAACGTAATAACCGGAGTCTGGATACCCAACAAAACTGACCAGAGCATGAACGCTCAACGTAATAACCGGAGTCTGGATACTCAACGAAACTGACTGGAGCCGGAATGCTCAACGTAATAACTGGAGTCTGGATGCTCAACGAAAACGATCGGAGCCTGAACGCTCAACGTAATAACCGGAGTTCTGATCCCGAACGAAACTGACCGGAACCTGAACGCTTAACGTAATAACCGAAGTCTAGATACCCAACGAAACTGACAGGAGCCTGAACGCCTAACGTAATAACCAGAGTCTGGATACGCAACGAAACTGACCGGAGCCTGAACGACCAACGTAATAACCGGAGTCTGGAT
Organism: Lathyrus sativus; assembly: GCA_963859935.3. Lineage (NCBI taxonomy): Eukaryota > Viridiplantae > Streptophyta > Magnoliopsida > Fabales > Fabaceae > Lathyrus > Lathyrus sativus. Next base: position 793,301 of record CAWUDS030000639.1, read on the forward strand.
ACCCAACGAAACTGACTGGAGCCTGAACGCTCAACGTAATAACCGGAGTCTGGATACCAAACGAAACTGACCGGAGCATGAACGCTCAACGTAATAACCGGAGTCTGGATACCCAACGAAACTGACCGGAGACTGAATGCTCAACGTAATAACCGGAGTCTGGATACCCAATGAAACTGACCGTAGCCTGAACCATCAACATAATAACCGGAGTCTGGATACCCAACAAAACTGACCGGAGCCTGAACGCTCAACGTAACAACTGGAGTCTGGATACCCAACGAAACTGACCGGAGCCTGAACGCTCAACGTAATAACCGAAGTCTGGATACCCAACGAAACTAACTGGAGCCTGAACACTCAACGTAATAACCGGAGTCTGGATACCAAACGAAACTGACCGGAGCCTGAACGCTCAACGTAATAACCGGAGTATGGATACCCAACGAAACTGAACGGAGCCGGAACGCTCAACGTAATAACCGGAGTCTGGATGCTCAACGAAAATGACCGGAGCCTGAACGCTCAACGTCGTAACCGGAGTCCTGATACCCAACGAAACTGACCGGAACTTGAACGCTTAACGTAATAACCGAATTCTAGATACCCAACGAAACTGACCGGAGCCTGAACGCCTAACGTAATAACCAGAGTCTGGATACGCAACAAAACTGACCGGAGCCTGAACGACCAACGTAATAACCGGAGTCTGGGTACCCAACGAAACTGACCAGAGCCTGAACGCTCAACGTAATAACCAGAGTCTGGATACTCAACGAAACTGACCGGAGCCTGAACGCTAAACGTAATAACCGAGTCTGGATACCCAACAAAATTGACCGGAGCCTGAACGCTGAACGTAACAACCGGAATCTGGATCCTCAACAAAACTAACCGGAGCCTAAACGCTCAACGTAACTGACTGGAGCCCGAACGACCAACGTAAAAACCGGAGTCTGGATACCCAACGAAACTGACCGGAGCCTGAACGCTCAACGTAATAACCGGAGTCTGGATACCCAACGAAACTGACCGGAGCCTGAACGCTCAACGTAATAACCGGAGTCTGGATACCAAACGAAACTGACCGAACCCTGAACGCTCAACGTAATAACCGGAGTCTGGATACCCAACGAAACTGACCGGAGCCTGAACGCTCAACGTAATAACCGGAGTCTGGATACCAAACGAAACTAACCGGAGCCTGAACGCTCAACGTAATAACCGAAGTCTGGATACCCAACGAAACTGACCGGAGCCTGAACGCTCAACGTAATTACCGGAGTCTGGATACTCAACGAAACTGACAGGAGCCGGAACGTTCAACGTAATAACTGGAGTCTGGATGCTCAACGAAACTGACCGGAGCCTGAACGCTCAACGTAATAACCGGAGTCTGGATACCCAACAAAACTGACCAGAGCATGAACGCTCAACGTAATAACCGGAGTCTGGATACTCAACGAAACTGACTGGAGCCGGAATGCTCAACGTAATAACTGGAGTCTGGATGCTCAACGAAAACGACCGGAGCCTGAACGCTCAACGTAATAACCGGAGTTCTGATCCCCAACGAAACTGACCGGAACCTGAACGCTTAACGTAACAACCGAAGTCTAGATACCCACCGAAACTGACAGGAGCCTGAACGCCTAACGTAATAACCAGAGTCTGGATACGCAACGAAACTGACCGGAGCCTGAACGACCAACGTAATAACCGGAGTCTGGGTACCCAACGAAACTGATCGGAGCCTGAACGCTCAACGTAATAACCCGAGTCTGGATACCCAACGAAACTGACCGTAGCCTGAACGCTCAACGTAATAACCGGAGTCTGGATACCCAACAAAATTGACCGGAGCCTGAACGCTCAACGTAACAACCGGAATCTGGATACTCAACGAAACTGACAGCAGCCTAAACGCTCAACGTAATAACCAGAGTCTGGATACCCAACAAAACTGACCGGAGCCTGAACGCTCAACGTAAAAACTGGAGTCTGGATACCCAACGAAACTGACCGGAGACTGAATGCTCAACGTAATAACCAGATTCTGGATACCCAATGAAACTGACCGTAGCCTGAACCATCAACATAATAACCGGAGTCTGGATACCCAACAAAACTGACCGGAGCCTGAATGCTCAACGTAAAAACTGGAGTCTGGATACCCAACGAAACTGACCGGAGCATGAACGCTCAATGTAATAACCGAAGTCTGGATACCCAACGAAACTGACTGGAGCCTGAACGCTCAACGTAATAACCGGAGTCTGGATACCAAATGAAACTGACCGGAGCCTGAACGCTCAACATAATAACCGAAGTCTGGATACCCAACGAAACTGACCGGAGCCTGAACGCTCAACGTAATAACCGGAGTCTGGATACCCAACGAAACAGTCCGGAGTGGATACCCAATGAAACTGACCGGACCCTGAACGCTCAACGTAATAACCGGAGTCTGGATACCCAACCAAACTGACCGGAGCCTGAATGCTAAACGTAATAACCGGAGTCTGGATACCAAACGAAACTGACCGAAGCCTGAACGCTCAACGTAATAACCGGATTCTGGATACCCAACAAAACTGACCGGAGCCTGAATGCTCAACGTAATAACCGGAGTCTGGATACTCAACGAAACTGACTGGAGCCGGAACGCTCAACGTAATAATTGGAGTCTGGATGCTCAACGAAAATGACCGGAGCCTGAACGCTCAACGTAATAACAGGAGTCTGGATACCCAACAAAATTGACCGGAGCCTTAACGCTCAACATAATAACCGGAATCTGGATACTCACCGAAACTAACCGGAGCCTAAATGCCTAACGTAATAACCAGAGTCTGGATACGCAACGAAACTGACCGGGGCCTGAACGATCAACGTAATAACCGGAATCTGGGTACCCAACGAAACTGACCGGAGCCTGAACGCTCAACGTAATAACCGGAGTCTGGATACCCAACGAAACTGACCGGAGCCTAAACGCTCAACGTAATAACCGGAGTCTGGATACCCAACAAAATTGACCAGAGCCTGAACGCTGAATGTAACTACCGGAATCTGGATACTCAATGAAACTAACCGGAGCCTAAATGCTCAATGTAATAACCGGAGTCTGGATACTCAACGAAACTGACTAGAGCCTGAAAGATCAAAATAATAACCGGAGTCTGGATACATAACGAAACTGACCGGAGTCTGAGCGCTCAACGTAATAACCGGAGTCTGGATACGCGATGAAACTGACCGTAGCCTGAACCATCAACATGATAACCGGAGTCTGGATACCCAACAAAACTGACCGGAGCCTGAACGCTCAACGTAATAACCGAAGTCTGGATACCCAACGAAATTGACCGGAGCCTGAACGCTCAACGTAATAACCGGAGTCTGGATACCAAACGAAACTGACTGGAGCCTGAACGCTCAACATAATAACCGGAGTCTGGATACCAAACGAAACTGACCGGAGCCTGAACGCTCAACGTAATAATCGGGTGTCTGGATACCCAACGAAAATGACCGGAGCCTGAACGCTCAACGTAATAACCGGAGTATGGATACCCAACGAAACAGACCGGAGCCGGAACGCTCAAAGTAATAACCGAAGTCTGGATGCTCAACGAAACTGACTGGAGCCGGAACACTCAACGTAATAACTGGAGTCTGGATGCTCAACGAAAATGACCGGAGCCTGAACGCTCAACGTAATAACAGGAGTCTGGATACCAAACAAAATTGACCGGAGCCTTAACGCTCAACATAATAACCGGAATCTGGATACTCACCGAAACTAACCGGAGCCTGAACGCCTAACGTAATAACCAGAGTCTGGATACGCAACGAAACTGACCGGGGCCTGAACGACCAACGTAATAACCGGAATCTGGGTACCCAACGAAACTGACCGGAGCCTGAACGCTCAACGTAAGGAGTCTGGATACCCAACGAAACTGACCAGAGCCTGAACGCTCAATGTAATAACCGGAGTCTGGATACCCAACAAAATTGACCAGAGCCTGAACGCTGAATGTGACAACCGGAATCTGGATACTCAACGAAACTAACCGGAGCCTAAACGCTCAACGTAATAACCGGAGTCTGGATACTCAACGAAACTGACTAGAGCCTGAACGATCAACATAATAACCGGAGTCTGGATACACAACGAAACTGACCGGAGTCTGAACGCTCAACGTAATAACCGGAGTCTGGATACCCAATGAAACTGACCGTAGCCTGAACCATCAACATGATAACCGGAGTCTGGATACCCAACAAAACTGATCGGAGCCTGAACGCTCAACGTAAAAACCGGAGTCTGGATACCCAACGAAACTGACCGTAGCCTGAACGCTCAACTTAATAACCGAAGTCTGGATACCCAACGAAACTGACTGGAGCCTGAACGCTCAACGTAATAACCGGAGTATGGATACCAAACGAAACTGACCGGAGCCTGAACGCTCAACGTAATAATCGGGTGTCTGGATACCCAACGAAAATGACCGGAGCCTGAACGCTCAACGTAATAACCGGAGTATGGATACCCAACGAAACTGACCGGAGCCGGAACGCTCAACGTAATAACCGGAGTCTGGATGCTCAACGAAACTGACTGGAGCCGGAACGCTCAACGTAATAACTGGAGTCTGGATGCTCAACGAAAATGACCGGAGCCTGAACGCTCAACGTAATAACAGGAGTCTGGATACCCAACAAAATTGACCGGAGCCTTAACGCTCAACATAATAACCGGAATCTGGATACTCACCGAAACTAACCGGAGCCTGAACGCCTAACGTAATAACCAAAGTCTGGATACGCAACGAAACTGACCGGGGCCTGAACGACCAACATAATAACCAGAGTCTGGATACCCAACAAAACTGACCGGAGCCTGAACGCTCAATGTAAAAACTGGAGTCTGGATACCCAACGAAACTGACTGGAGCCTGAACGCTCAACGTAATAACCGGAGCCCGGATACCAAACGAAACTGACCGGAGCCTGAACGCTCAACGTAATAACCGGAGTCTGGATACCCAACGAAACTGACCGCAGCCTGAACGCTCAACATAATAACCGAAGTCTGGATACCCAACGAAACTGACCGGAGCCTGAACGCTCAACGTAATAACTGAAGTCTGGATACCCAACGAAACTGACCGGAGTCTGAACGCTCAATGTAATAACCGGAGTCTGGATACCCAATGAAACTGACCGTAGCCTGAACCATCAACATGATAACCGGAGTCTGGATACCCAACAAAACTGATCGGAGCCTGAACGCTCAACGTAAAAACCGGAGTCTGGATACCCAACGAAACTGACCGTAGCCTGAACGCTCAACTTAATAACCGAAGTCTGGATACCCAACGAAACTGACAGGAGCCTGAACGCTCAACGTAATAACCGGAGTCTGGATACCAAACGAAACTGACCGGAGCCTGAACGCTCAACGTAATAAACGGAGTCTGGATACTCAACGAAACTGACTGAAGCCGGAATGCTCAACGTAATAACTGGAGTCTGGATGCTCAACGAAAATGACCGGAGCCTGAACGCTTAATGTAATAACCGGAGTCCTGATACCTAACGAAACTGACCGGAACCTGAACGCTTAACGTAATAACCGAAGTCTAGATACCCAACGAAACTGACCGGAGCCTGAACGCCTAACGTAATAACCAAAGTCTGGATACGCAACGAAACTGACCGGAGCCTGAACGACCAACGTAATAACCGGAGTCTGGGTACCCAACGAAACTGACCAGAGCCTGAACGCTCAACGTAATAACCGGAGTCTGGATATCCAACGAAACTGACCAGAGCCTGAACGCTCAACGTAATTACCGGAGTCTGGATACCCAACAAAATTGACCGGAGCCTGAACGCTGAACGTAACAACCGGAATCTGGATACTCAACGAAACTAACCGGAGCCTAAACGCTCAACGTAATAACTGGAGTCTGGATACCCTACAAAACTGACCGGTCTGGATACCCAACGAAACTGACCGGACCCTGAATGCTCAACGTAATAACCGGAGTCTGGATACCCAACGAAACTGACCGGAGCCTGAACGCTCAACGTAATTACCGGAGTCTGGATACCCAACAAAACTGACCGGAGGCTGAACGCTCAACATAAAAACCGGAGTCTGGATACCCAACGAAACTGACTGGAGCCGGAACGCTCAACGTAATAACTGGAGTCTGGATGCTCAACGAAAATGACTGGAGCATGAACGCTCAACATAATAATCGGAGTCCTGATACCCAACGAAACTGACCGGAACCTGAACGCTTAACGTAATAACCGAAGTCTAGATACCCAACGAAACTGACCGGAGCCTGAACGACCAATGTAATAACCGGAGTCTGGGTACCCAACGAAACTGATCGGAGCCTGAATGCTCAACGTAATAACCGGAGTCTGGATACCCAACGAAACTGACCGGAGCCTGAACGCTCAACGTAATAACCGGAGTCTGGATACCCAACAAAATTGACCGGAGCCTGAACGCTGAACGTAACATCCGGAATCTGGATACTCAACGAAACTAACCGGAGCCTAAATGCTCAACGTAATAACCGTAGTCTGGATACTCAACGAAACTGACTGGAGCCTTTTCGATCAACATAATAACCGGAGTCTGAATACACAACGAAACTGACCGGAGCCTGAATGCTCAACGTAATAACCAGAGTCTGGATACCCAATGAAACTGACCGTAGCCTGAACCATCAACATAATAACCAGAGTCTGGATACCCAACAAAACTGACCGGAGCCTGAACGCTTAACGTAATAACCGAAGTCTAGATACCCAACGAAACTGACCGGAGCCTGAACGACCAACGTAATAACCGGAGTCTGGGTACCCAACGAAACTGACCGGAGCCTGAATGCTCAACGTAATGACCGGAGTCTGGATACCCAACGAAACTGACCGGAGTCTGAACGCTCAACGTAATAACCGGAGTCTGGATACCCAACAAAATTGACCGGAGCCTGAACGCTGAACGTAACAACCGGAATCTGGATACTCAACGAAACTAACCGGAGCCTAAATGCTCAACGTAATAACCGTAGTCAGGATACTCAATGAAACTGACTGGAGCCTTTTCGATCAACATAATAACCGGAGTCTGAATACACAACGAAACTGACCGGAGCCTGAATGCTCAACGTAATAACCGGAGTCTGGATACCCAATGAAACTGACCGTAGCCTGAACCATCAACATAATAACCAGAGTCTGGATACCCAACAAAACTGACCGGAGCCTAAACGCTCAACGTAAAAACTGGAGTCTGGATACCCAACGAAACTAACTGGAGCCTGAACGCTCAACGTAATAACCGGAGCCCGGATACCAAACGAAACTGACCGGAGCCTGAACGCTCAACGTAATAACCGGAGTCTGGATACCCAACGAAACTGACCGCAGCCTGAACGCTCAACGTAATAACCGAAGTCTGGATACCCAACGAAACTGACCGGAGCCTGAACGCTCAACGTAATAACCGGAGTCTGGATACCCAACGAAACTGTCCGGAGTGGATACCCAACGAAACTGACCGGAACCTGAACGCTCAACATAATAACCGGAGTCTGGATACCCAACGAAACTGACCAGAGACTGAACGCTCAACGTAATAACCGGAGTCTGAATACCCAACGAAACTGACCGGAGCCTGAACGCTCAACGTAATAACCAGAGTCTGGATACTCAACGAAACTGACAGGAGCCGGAACACTCAACGTAATAACTGGAGTCTGGATGCTCAACGAAACTGACCGGAGCCTGAACGCTTAACGTAATAACCGGAGTCTAGATACCCAACGAAACTGACCGGAGCATGAACGCCTAACGTAATAACCAGAGTCTGGATACGTAACGAAACTGACCGGAGCCTGAACGATCAACGTAATAACCGGAGTATGGATACCCACCGAAACTGACCGGAGCCTGAACGCTCAACGTAATAACAAGAGTCTGAATACCCAACGAAACTAACCGGAGCCTGAACGCTCAACGTAATAACAGGAGTCTGGATACCCAACAAAATTGACCGGAGCCTTAACGCTCAACATAATAACCGGAATCTGGATACTCACCGAAACTAACTGGAGCCTGAACGCCTAACATAATAACCAGAGTCCGGATACACAACGAAACTGATCGGGGCCTGAACGACCAACGTAATAACCGGAGTCGGGGTACCCAACGAAACTGACCGGAGCCTGAACGCTCAACGTAATAAACGGAGTCTGGATACCCAACGAAACTGACCGGAGCCTGAACGCTCAACGTAATAACCGGAGTCTGGATACTCAACGAAACTGACTGGAGCCGGAATGCTCAACGTAATAACTGGAGTCTGGATACTCAACGAAACTGACCCGAGCCTGAACGCTCAACGTAATAAACGGAGTCTGGATACCCAACGAAACTGACCGGAGCCTGAACGCTCAACGTAATAACCGGAGTCTGGATACTCAACGAAACTGACTGGAGCCGGAACGCTCAACGTAATAACTGGAGTCTGGATGCTCAACGAAAATGACCGGAGCCTGAACGCTCAACGTAATAACCGGAGTCCTGATACCCAACGAAACTGACCGGAACCTGAACGCTTAACGTAATAACCGAAGTCTAGATACCCAACGAAACTCACCGGAGCTTGAACGACCAACGTAATAACCAGAGTCTGTGTACCCAACGAAACTGACTGGAGCCTGAATGCTCAACGTAATAACCGGAGTCTGGATACCCAACGAAACTGACCGGAACCTGAACGCTCAACGTAATAACCGGAGTCTGGATACCCAAAAAAATTGACCGGAGCCTGAACGCTGAACGTAACAACCGGAATCTGGATACTCAACGAAACTAACCGAAGCCTAAACGCTCAACGTAATAACCGGAGTCTGGATACTCAACGAAACTGACTGGAGCCTTTTCTATCAACATAATAACCGGAGTCTGAATACACAACAAAACTGACTGGAGCCTGAATGCTCAACGTAATAACCGGAGTCTGGATACCCAATGAAACTGACCGTAGCCTGAACCATCAACATAATAACCGGAGTCTGGATACCCAACAAAATTGACCGGAGCCTGAACGCTCAATGTAAAAACTGGAGTCTGGATACCCAACGAAACTGACTGGAGCCTGAACGCTCAACGTAATAACCGGAGCCCGGATACCAAACGAAACTGACCGGAGCCTGAACACTCAACGTAATAACCGGAGTCTGGATACCCAACGAAACTGACCGGAGCCTGAACGCTCAACGTAATAACCGAAGTCTGGATACCCAACGAAACTGACCGGAGCCTGAACGCTCAACGTAATAACCGGAGTCTCGATACCCAACGAAACTGTCCGGAGTGGATACCCAACGAAACTGACCGGAGCCTGAACGCTCAACTTAATAACCGGAGTCTGGATACCGAACGAAATTGACCGGAGCCTGAACGCTCAACGTAATAACCGGAGTCTGGATACCCAACGAAACTGACCAGAGCCTGAACGCTCAACGTAATAACCAGAGTCTCGATACCCAACGAAACTGTCCGGAGTTGATACCCAACGAAACTGACCGGAGCCTGAACGCTCAACGTAATAACCGGAGTCTGGATACCAAATAAAACTGACCGGAGCCTGAACGCTCAACGTAATAACCGGAGTCTGGATGCCCAACGAAACTGACCAGAGCCTGAATGCTCAACGTAATAACCGGAGTCTGGATACCCAACGAAACTGACCGCAGCCTGAACGCTCAACGTAATAACCGAAGTCTGGATACCCAACGAAACTGACCGGAGCCTGAACGCTCAACGTAATAACCGGAGTCTGGATACCCAACGAAACTGTCCGGAGTGGATACCCAACGAAACTGACCGGAACCTGAACGCTCAACATAATAACCGGAGTCTGGATACCCAACGAAACTGACCAGAGACTGAACGCTCAACGTAATAACCGGAGTCTGAATACCCAACGAAACTGACCGGAGCCTGAACGCTCAACGTAATAACCAGAGTCTGGATACTCAACGAAACTGACAGGAGCCGGAACACTCAACGTAATAACTGGAGTCTGGATGCTCAACGAAACTGACCGGAGCCTGAACGCTTAACGTAATAACCGGAGTCTAGATACCCAACGAAACTGACCGGAGCATGAACGCCTAACGTAATAACCAGAGTCTGGATACGTAACGAAACTGACCGGAGCCTGAACGATCAACGTAATAACCGGAGTATGGATACCCACCGAAACTGACCGGAGCCTGAACGCTCAACGTAATAACAAGAGTCTGAATACCCAACGAAACTAACCGGAGCCTGAACGCTCAACGTAATAACAGGAGTCTGGATACCCAACAAAATTGACCGGAGCCTTAACGCTCAACATAATAACCGGAATCTGGATACTCACCGAAACTAACTGGAGCCTGAACGCCTAACATAATAACCAGAGTCCGGATACACAACGAAACTGATCGGGGCCTGAACGACCAACGTAATAACCGGAGTCGGGGTACCCAACGAAACTGACCGGAGCCTGAACGCTCAACGTAATAAACGGAGTCTGGATACCCAACGAAACTGACCGGAGCCTGAACGCTCAACGTAATAACCGGAGTCTGGATACTCAACGAAACTGACTGGAGCCGGAATGCTCAACGTAATAACTGGAGTCTGGATACTCAACGAAACTGACCCGAGCCTGAACGCTCAACGTAATAAACGGAGTCTGGATACCCAACGAAACTGACCGGAGCCTGAACGCTCAACGTAATAACCGGAGTCTGGATACTCAACGAAACTGACTGGAGCCGGAACGCTCAACGTAATAACTGGAGTCTGGATGCTCAACGAAAATGACCGGAGCCTGAACGCTCAACGTAATAACCGGAGTCCTGATACCCAACGAAACTGACCGGAACCTGAACGCTTAACGTAATAACCGAAGTCTAGATACCCAACGAAACTGACCGGAGCTTGAACGACCAACGTAATAACCGGAGTCTGTGTACCCAACGAAACTGACTGGAGCCTGAATGCTCAACGTAATAACCGGAGTCTGGATACCCAACGAAACTGACCGGAACCTGAACGCTCAACGTAATAACCGGAGTCTGGATACCCAACAAAATTGACCGGAGCCTGAACGCTGAACGTAACAACCGGAATCTGGATACTCAACGAAACTAACCGAAGCCTAAACGCTCAACGTAATAACCGGAGTCTGGATACTCAACGAAACTGACTGGAGCCTTTTCTATCAACATAATAACCGGAGTCTGAATACACAACAAAACTGACTGGAGCCTGAATGCTCAACGTAATAACCGGAGTCTGGATACCCAATGAAACTGACCGTAGCCTGAACCATCAACATAATAACCGGAGTCTGGATACCCAACAAAATTGACCGGAGCCTGAACGCTCAATGTAAAAACTGGAGTCTGGATACCCAACGAAACTGACTGGAGCCTGAACGCTCAACGTAATAACCGGAGCCCGGATACCAAACGAAACTGACCGGAGCCTGAACACTCAACGTAATAACCGGAGTCTGGATACCCAACGAAACTGACCGGAGCCTGAACGCTCAACGTAATAACCGAAGTCTGGATACCCAACGAAACTGACCGGAGCCTGAACGCTCAACGTAATAACCGGAGTCTCGATACCCAACGAAACTGTCCGGAGTGGATACCCAACGAAACTGACCGGAGCCTGAACGCTCAACGTAATAACCGGAGTCTGGATACCGAACGAAATTGACCGGAGCCTGAACGCTCAACGTAATAACCGGAGTCTGGATACCCAACGAAACTGACCAGAGCCTGAACGCTCAACGTAATAACCGGAGTCTCGATACCCAACGAAACTGTCCGGAGTGGATACCCAACGAAACTGACCGGAGCCTGAACGCTCAACGTAATAATCGGAGTCTGGATACCAAATAAAACTGACCGGAGCCTGAACGCTCAACGTAATAACCGGAGTCTGGATGCCCAACGAAACTGACCAGAGCCTGAACGCTCAACGTAATAACCGGAGTCTGGATACCCAACGAAACTGACCGCAGCCTGAACGCTCAACGTAATAACCGAAGTCTGGATACCCAACGAAACTGACCGCAGCCTGAACGCTCAACGTAATAACCGGAGTCTGGATACCCAACGAAACTGTCCGGAGTGGATACCCAACGAAACTGACCGGAACCTGAACGCTCAACATAATAACCGGAGTCTGGATACCCAACGAAACTGACCAGAGACTGAACGCTCAACGTAATAACCGGAGTCTGAATACCCAACGAAACTGACCGGAGCCTGAACGCTCAACGTAATAACCAGAGTCTGGATACTCAACGAAACTGACAGGAGCCGGAACACTCAACGTAATAACTGGAGTCTGGATGCTCAACGAAACTGACCGGAGCCTGAACGCTTAACGTAATAACCGGAGTCTAGATACCCAACGAAACTGACCGGAGCATGAACGCCTAACGTAATAACCAGAGTCTGGATACGTAACGAAACTGACCGGAGCCTGAACGATCAACGTAATAACCGGAGTATGGATACCCACCGAAACTGACCGGAGCCTGAACGCTCAACGTAATAACAAGAGTCTGAATACCCAACGAAACTAACCGGAGCCTGAACGCTCAACGTAATAACAGGAGTCTGGATACCCAACAAAATTGACCGGAGCCTTAACGCTCAACATAATAACCGGAATCTGGATACTCACCGAAACTAACTGGAGCCTGAACGCCTAACGTAATAACCAGAGTCCGGATACGCAACGAAACTGACCGGGGCCTGAACGACCAACGTAATAACCGGAGTCTGGGTACCCAACGAAACTGACCGGAGCCTGAACGCTCAACGTAATAAACGGAGTCTGGATACCCAACGAAACTGACCGGAGCCTGAACGCTCAACGTAATAACCGGAGTATGGATACTCAACGAAACTGACTGGAGCCGGAATGCTCAACGTAATAACTGGAGTCTGGATACTCAACGAAACTGACCCGAGCCTGAACGCTCAACGTAATAAACGGAGTCTGGATACCCAACGAAACTGACCGGAGCCTGAACGCTCAACGTAATAACCGGAGTCTGGATACTGTTGCACCCTAAAATTTGCCTAACCTTATTCCTTGGTTTATGTTTCATCATCATTAGCATTTGCATATAGAGTCATGTACATAGACTAACCATCTGCATAGCATAAGCATAGCAAGTCATTCAACAGGGGACCAATCATTACTTTCATCTCTAGAGGCCCAGCAAGAGGTTATCATCATAATTCAACCCTACTCAAGTCATCAGGAGAGAATTTGAAAGCAAAGAGTTCAGCAGATCAAGCCTTGAGCCCATCTCCTAGCTGAGGGTATCTGAGGGTCAGCAAGAGGGTTATGAGCTGTGAAGTGGAGGCATGGAGAGCATCTAGACCTTATGAGAGACTTAGAAAGTCATTTTGAGAAGGAGAAAAGTCATTGATGAGAGCACAAGAGTTATAGTTGAAGACAGTCAACTAGGGTTTCATCTGGGTCAACCCTAGGTCAACCCTAGGTCAATTGATTGACTTAAAAGAGCATTCAAGGCTATTGGAGAGATGTGGGGATCAATATTGAACATATGAAGAAGGATATGGAGATATGACAAGGAGAATTCAAGAAAAATCAAGGAGAAGAGGAGTTACTAAATTAGGGTTTCTCTGTAAAATCCCCTAGTTTAGGTCAAATTTCCAAGCAAGATAAGTCAAAATGCTAACTTCAAATGGCTTCTTGGCCAACATGAAACTTGTAGAGGATCTCAAGACCTTTAATTTGAGTGGTGGAAGACCTCAAGGAGATTTATAGAACTCAAGTTATGGTCCTTACAAGTTACAGGTCATCTGGGGTGTCTGAATTTTTGTCTGTGAAAGTGACTTGACTTCCAAGCTAGTTTTACCCCTCAAGGAGATTTCAAATGAATTCTTGGTCAACATAAGAATTGTTCCTCATTGTCTTAGCTTTCTAGAATGGTATGGCATGCCTTCATATGATGTGGAGAACTCAACTTATGGTCTTGACAAGCAAAGGGTATTTTGGGCATTTGTGAATTACAGGTCATTTTAACCTATACCCAAAACTCATACAAGGAGGCCTCAAATGGAAAAACTTACAACATCAAACTTGCTCCAAATGGGATTTTAAGTCTAGAAAGAAGGTCACAAGTCATTGGAGAAGCTCATAGCATGGAGTTGCATGATAGGTCAAAATATGAACTAAAAAGGCTTATAAAGTGAATAATTTCAAGTTGGAAAATGGTTTGGGAGATTTACAAGTCCAAATGGAGACTTCCAATATATGATTTTGAATGGAAAAACAATTCTAAGAACAATGGTTCACACACTTTTTTGAGTTTAGAAGGAAAAAATGAAGTTATCCATGGTTGCTTACCTTTTAAGAAACATGATCAAAATGAACCAAAGTTGGAAAGCAAGGGAATGTGCAAGATGGATCTAGAATGTTCATTTGGGGTCTATATATTCATGAAAGGAGAATTTGGCAAGGGTTGGCCTCATTTGCACCAAGAATTTCACAAATTTCTCACACTTTTTCATTGAAGTTTCATTCCAATTCTCCAAACTCTTCATCAAGTCTTCATCATAATCAACCTTCTCATACTGATTCATCATCATATAGTATAATTCAATCAAGAACAAGGTGGTTATCATCCATTTTCGAGCACTTTTTTCAAGAGCATCAATATTGAAGTTGCAAGTGGATAGCATAATTCTGGCCAAATCTCATCCAAAGCTTGCATACAGAATCAAGTTCATCAAGGATTGATCAAGATCCAGCACTTAGAAGCCTCAAATCATCAATCTCCATAGCTGTTTGCAAGATTTTGCACAAGGTAAGTTTTCAATCACACAGCTCGATTCAGTTAGTTAGGCATGTTGTTGTTAGTTTAGAGATGATCTAGGTGGTTAGGAGATTAGTTTAGATGAATTTGGAGTGATTTGGAGTCCATTGTTAGCAGGTGCCATAAGCTGTTTGGATCAATATCTCTTAGGTTAGGGCATTAGAATCTAAGCTTGATAGCGCAGGTTGCTCTCCATTAGTTGTAGTTCAGTTTAGGTTAAGTTTGATTGAGAATGGTGATGTTGCATATCAGTGTCCTTCCATGGTAATCAGAGATTGATGCTATCGGATTGAGAGATTTATTGAGTTTCAGATTGAATTAGGATCATAGGATTGTAGGGGAAGAGATCCTGAGCAATTTTCGTGTTTATGTCGTGGCATTTCATGGCCTGGTGATGGAGAACAGAGGGATGGAAAGTTGCTCGTGCATGAGGTTCATGGTGGCTGAAACCCTAATTCAGTTGGATTGAGGAAGAAGACGAAATCTGGATCGTCTATTTGGTGCAAGACCTTTGACCTGGATAGTGATCCTAAGGCTGAGATTTAAGCTGAGTTTTGGAGGGAAGTAAGAAGCTGGCCAAAACGCACCGTTTCATTAATTGAAACGGGCGGGCCTGAGTTGGTTATTGATATTTCCACCCCCTATTCTAAGCCCAATATGAATTTGAACGTGATTTCTATTCTAGTTTCACCCCCCAGCGTGTGTGGAACTCTGAGTTGTTTCTGGGCCTTGTCCAAAACGCTACCAGCACCCCCCTTTATGAGGCCCATCCTGGATTGAACTGCGCGTGGTTACTATTCTAACCCCCCTCCCTCATTTTAATTCATTTTATTTCTTATTTCATTTTAATTTTTACTAATCTTTGAAAATTCATAAATAATTCATAAAAAATGCTTTTTAATTCATTCTTTTTACCATGTTTTCATTAAAATGTCTAGAATATTATAGGAAAATAAAATTTCATTTTTAGTTTTATTTCATATTTTTTTCATATTTTCTAAATAAATAGCATATTAAATAGATTCATTTCATGCATTATTTTTGTGATTTTTGTTCTCTCACATGCTTTAATATTTTTTGATCATTCTTTTCATATTGTTTAGATGAGATATTAGGCTTATAGAAATATTTTAGTTCCCATTTTTAGGAGTTAATTTTAGGTGATTAATAAGTGCTTGAATATCATGAACAAAACTAGGGTTTTTTAGGTGACAACTTAGGAAGTTCAATTTTCT
This sequence comes from Lathyrus sativus, assembly GCA_963859935.3. Lineage (NCBI taxonomy): Eukaryota > Viridiplantae > Streptophyta > Magnoliopsida > Fabales > Fabaceae > Lathyrus > Lathyrus sativus. The sequence goes on from CAWUDS030000639.1 coordinate 809,510, forward strand.
CCCTTAGGACTTAGGGTTTGAATAGACTAGTTATGGGACTATAGGGGCTATGGGTAGCTATTAGATCCCTTAGAGAACAGTTAGGATTCCCCTACTGCTATTGTTACTGTCTGTATATCTGCTGTCTGGTGTGGTGTGCCCTCTGGGGTTTATTGATTGTTTGTATGGGTATTGGGTTTGTCTGGGGGCCCTGGGGAAGCTGAAGATTGTGGAGATGAAGCCATTGAAGATTCAAATGCTGAAGATCAACTGTCAGAGTTGAGGAGGAGCTTCTTGCTAGCAGTTGCTGAGGAGACTAGGGTTTAGGAGCTAGGCAGAGCTCTAGGTTAGAATGATTATTTCTCAAACATGGATTGCCTTGTCTACATCCATTCTTCTCTGTGATTCAGAGTCTCTCTAAGACACTCACCCCTTCCTTTGGAAGGCTTGGTGATAGTGTCTATGAGATAGAACTCTTGAGAGAAAATGTCTTTTGTGTTAGAAGCAGTCTGTTCACCACCCTTGGTAGTCAGCTGATTGCTTAACACTCAATTCACTCTTGTGACTAATCCCTCATCCTGGAGGTTTGAGCATGAAGAAAAGCCATTGCAGATGGAAGACTGATGATCAAAGCCCTTACCTGAAGATCATGAAGATGGAGATTGATGCTTGTTGAAGCCCATAGCTGATTGGAGATTACTTGAAGCCAGCTGTTGATTCAGAGCTGCTGAGGCTGTTTATTTTTGCTGTATTTCATTTGCTAATGTATTGATTGGTTTTCTGGACTGTATTGTTTGCTGTTTACCCTGTTGGGTTGAAAGTGAAGTCTGTTCACTTTTGCCTATTGTTTTCTAGGTTCGAGGTTGAGTGGGACTCCCTTGCCTCGCTTGTATTGCTGCATCCATGCATTTTACTGCTTTACTGTATATATCTGTTATTGTTTCTGTTTCTGCCTATCCCGTAGGATCTCTGTTTCTCTCTGTGCAAGAGAGGAGCATGATAGACACTAGGTCTTAACCCATGCATGATAACATTAGGTTAGTTTGTTTCCCTTCGCAACCGTAGGTTAGAGTTCTGTCTCTTTCTTTCTCAAAACAAACAGAAAAACACATAAAGATTTCAAACACAATAAAAGACACTTCTTCCGTAAAAGAATGTGAACTCATCAAAGCGTCATTTTTGTCCGCCGGGACTGCTAATCAGAAAAAACCTTTTTCAGAAGGAATAAAATCAATCAAGACAGACTTGTGTCTTCCGTGGCCCGAACTACGTTTGCTCTGATCTTTCATGCTGTATGAAAGTACGTAGGCATAGGATGCGATATCCTAGCGAGCAACCTTTCCCTCCTTTCCCGTAGGTAGGCGAACTACGTTGACTCTGATTTCTCGTTCCAGACGAGAATACGTAGGCATAAAGTGCGATACTTTGCCGAGTCATTTTTATTTTCGTTTTATTTTCTTTTTAACCCCTGACCTATAGTTTAGATAGAATAACAATCCATACCCGAAAACAAGCGTGGATCCCGTCGAGTACGACGGACGTGAGGGGTGCTAATACCTTCCCCTTGCGTAACCGACTCCCGAGTCCAGGTTTTGGTTGCGACGACCATACCTTTCCCGTGTTGTGCGAGGTTTACTCTGAGCGTTTCCTTTCCCTCCCGTGGGATAAATAACGCACGGTGGCGACTCTTCTGTTCAGCCGGCGCTGATTTTCGCAGTAGCGACAGCTGGCGACTCTGCTGGGGATCCAACGTCCCCTGGCTGCTAAGGACTGCGATGGTTCTTATGCATTTGGGATCCAACGTCCCTTGAGAGAGTCAATCCTAACGCTTGTTTTCCCGTCGAGGATTTTGTATGGAGTTATTGTATATTGCTAACCCTGTATTTTTCAGCTTTGTATCTATTGTTTATTATTGCTGTATCTGGGGTGTGACGGGTGTTCTGATATTGAGAGATAAGCCGGACCTGGGCTTGAGTGCACCTAGAATTAGAGTAGAAATTAGTGGGCGCCCGCTTGCTTTGCTTGCTTTGGTGTCCCATGAAATCTACACTCAGACGAGGTTCCTCTGGTTGGCCTCCTGCCCCTTCCTTTGGTTGGCGTGGGTTGCTGGTTAGTTGGATTGTCGACTCTGGGGACCGATCATTTGGAAGTTGGCTGAGTGAGGCCTCTTCAGGATTTGATGATGCCACTCCTTCTGGGAATCGTATCATTAACCCTGAAAGTCTGTGACGCCGACGACCGCATAGGATGCCGTACCTTGTGCCAGTTATAGGGCTACCCACCTGTGAGGGGATTCAGGGTTATGCAGGTAACTAGACCTCCAGACTACCGGTTATTTCTTGATCAGAGATCCTGGTTATTTATGGAGAGTTCTGAGGTCTGTCAGAGACCATTTGGAGATTTATTCTGAGGTCTGTCAGAGACCATTGGGAGAGCTTTGAGGTCTGTCAGAGACCAGCTGGAGATGCGTTATGAGGTCTGTCAGAGACCAGTTATAGATGGGATTTGAGGCCTATCAGAGACCAGTGAGTTATGGTTTGAGGTCTGTCAGAGACCAGTGTTGGAGTTCTATTTTAGGTCTATCGGAGACCAGGGTTTGGTGACTTCTGGATGGTCTATCTGAGACCTTTCTTGATTGGGTTTAGGCTATTCAGCTGCAGCTTTGGTCCCTGTTGAATGTTACTTGCATTGCATCCCTGCATATACATTATCATTTGCATTTCACTAACGTGTGTCTGTGCTGCAGGTGCATTTGCATTTCCCTAGTTCTAGTGCCCAGACTTCTGAGTGTTTGATCATGACTAGCCTACGGAGAACGGTTGCTTACAAATTGCCTACGCCTGATATTGTTCCTTTACTTGGGTTGATCTCTCTTGCTGATGAGGGTGTTCGTAGGAGTTTCCGGATGAGCTATGGTAGATTATTGAGATTGGTGTGCAAACCTACAGAGGTAGAGTTAGATGGGCTGTATGCTTTGATGCAATTCTACGACCCTGCTTTGAGGTGTTTTACGTTCTCTAACTTTATTATGGGACCAACCCTGGAGGAATACGCTGAGTATGTTGAGCTGCCTGTGCAGAACCAGGTCCCGTTCATTCATTATGATGCCAAGCCCAAGCCGGAGGAATTGGCAAAAGCCTTGCATGTTGATGCTTCTGAACTTGTGACTACTGTTTCCCGTGGAGTTCCAGGCTTCTCATTTCAGTTCTTAGTTGGTAAGGCCCAAGAGTACGCCAAGAATGGGTGCTGGGTTGCTTTCAATGATGTGTTGGCCTTGTGCATTTATGGCATAGTACTATTCCCCAATATACCGGATTTTGTGGACTTCGATGCTTTCTACTTGTTTGCCGCTGGTAATCCTGTACCTACTTTACTCGGAGATCTCTACCACTCGCTGCATTACAAGAATGAGAAGGGAAGAGGGAAGAATGTTCATCTGTGTGCGCCCTTATTGAGTATGTGGTTTGAGAGTCACCTTCCTAAGAGAGGATCTGCTGCAGAGACTACAATTCCAGTTGGTTGGCCAGAGCGTCTGATGAGGCTATCGTCGGAAGATATGGAGTGGTTTGATAGAGATTTGCTGGGATCTGAGCTCCTCTTTAGCTGTGCTGGTTACCCTAATGTCCCATTGATTGGAAGAAAAGGGTGTATCAATTACAACCCTTCTCTATTCATTCGCCAGTTCGGATATGCGCTGAAGAATCCGCCTCAGGAGGAAGAAGTACAGGAATCTCTGTACTTCACCGGTGACGTGAAGGGGGAGTTATTAGCCAAGTTGCGACATGCTTGGACGCGTATTAACCGCAAAGGGAAGCCGTTGTTAGGAAAGAATGACTGTCAGGCCTATGCACCTTATAGAGCTTGGATTCAGGAGAGGGCTAGTCAATTGAAGATGCCGTTTCCAGAGGCACCAATTCTTGATCCTATTCCGGTAGAAGAGCCGACTACTGTTTCTAGAGAAGCATATGAACAGGTTGTGAAGGAGAAAGAAGCCTTAATGAAGATTAACGAAGGGTTAGAGCAAGAGCTAGCCCAGGCACGCAGTGAGAAGAACAAGGCCATATATGCTTTCCAACAACAGATTGAGCTGGTAAACAGGTTAGGAGCTGAGTTGACCGAGGAAAAGAAAAAGCGCGAACGTCTGGGGCAAGAGTTCAGAAGCTCCCATGATATGCTGGAAGCCAAAAAGAAGGCGCTTGACGCAGCACACCGAGAGATATCTTCTTGCAATAAGACTTGGAATGCTACTCTCACCAACAACAAGAAGAGGGAAGATAAGCTAAAGCAGCAAATTTCCGACCTCGAAGAGAAGTTGAAGTCTAGCATCAAGAAGTGTGAGGAGGAAGTGATGAACCGGTATAGTGTCCAGCATGCACTGAACAAGGCAATCAAATCCAGAAATGAAGCAGTGTCCCAGAAGCGAAAGTTAGAAGATTGCTTCGGAGAAGCAACATGGGAAGAAACTGCTGAAGACGTACGCCGTGTCCTTAAGAAGAGAAACCAGCTTGTTGAAGGGCTGCTTGATCGACCAAGCCATCCGGAGACCAAGAAGTTGATAGAGGAGTACCAAACCTTTGGGAGGATCTGATCATTCCATTATTTGTATGCTTTATTTGCATAGTGCTGACCATCACCAGGATTGTTGGTTGAGGTCATGCCTTCTTTGTACTCTCAGTGATATTGTACCCTGGGCTTATTGATTCTCTCTGCAATATACGAGGCTTTCTATGATTCAGCTCCGATATTCCTATTGTCAACACTGTCACTGCACCGGCACCTTCGCACTAGAACTGGGGGAATGAACTTCCCTAATGCACAGACACATTGCATTGCATTCATATTCATCTTGCATAACAGGTAATCTTTGAATGGTGTCTTATCTCCTGCTTTGATTCAGGTACTTAACAGGATTCCAGATCAGCATCCGCACCGCTATTCTACACGATCCAACTGTCGGAAAGTCATGGACCAGATTCAGAATGAGATGCAGGATGTACGCGAGAAGCTCGCCCTCTTCATGCAGACCATGGAGGCTATAGCAAAAGGGCAAGAGAATTTGCAGGCCATGGTCCAGCCTCTGTTGGCTCGCAACGCTGGTCATGGTAACGAAGATCATCAGTCTGTCCGGGTTGATACTGCTCATGGAGATGGCACTCCAACGCCAGTGGCTCCGCCTGTCGTCAATGTGAATGCTGCTAACGTCAACAACGCTACCGCTGCTGTGAATGGTAACGTCGGAGTTGGAAATGAAACTGCTGTCCACAACGCTGGGCTGGGGGATGTCAATGTGGGAGATAATCTCGGAGGTAATGGCTTCGTCAATACTGGGTTCGGATTCAACGATCAGGGATTCGACAATACTGGCAAGTATGGCTTTAATGCTCAAGGCTTTGGGCAAGATGGTTATGGTATGGTCAATCAGGGCTACGGAGGTTTTGGAAACGGAAACGGTGCTGGTTTTATGGCTGGTGGTCCTGCTGGAGGTGTTCAAGGGTATGGCAACAGAGGCCGAGTTCCGGGGATGAATCAGGTCAGAGCTGGACGTAATAATGCATATGATGGATACGGGGCTGGAAACGGTATGTGGCAAGAGGATCAACAGGAGGACGCCTTCTCTGGAGGGGGTTTTGAAGGGCCGATGGATGATTCTCAAAAGATTAGAATGCTGGAAGAGCAAATGAAAGGAGTCCTAAACCAGAGTGCTGTGGGTCTGGACATGGCAACAATGGGCTTGGTACCTGGGTTGAGGGTGCCAATCAAGTTCAAAGCGCCTGCGTTCGATAAGTACAAAGGAGATACATGCCCGAAAGTGCATGTACGAGCTTATTACAGAAAGATGTCTGCATACTCCACTGACGAAAGAATGCTCATGCATTTCTTTCAGGATAGCCTATCGGGTCCTTCCTTAGAGTGGTACATGGGGTTGGAGCCCACTGATATCAAGACTTGGAAGCAATTAGCGGAGGCGTTCGTAGCCCATTACAAATATAACAGTGACCTGGCACCCAATCGGGTCCAGTTGGCCGGGCTTTCGCAGAAGAAGGGGGAGAGTTTTAAAGAATACGCGCAAAGGTGGCGCGATATGGCTGCCAGGGTTCGTCCTCCTGTGGAAGATAAAGAAATGAACGATATGTTTGTTGGCACATTCACCGGGCTGTTTCATGATATGTTGTTTCATACGTCTCTGGCTAGTTTTTCAGATCTGATTCTGATGGGTGAAAAGATTGAGCGGAACATTAAGCAAGGAAAGTTCCAAGTCGATGAATCAACTGCATCTGGCAGTAATAGGAAAGCTTATGGTGGGCGCCGTCAGGGCGAAGCTAGCGCGGTATTTGGAGGCCGAGGCCGAGGCCGAGGCAGGGGAAGAAATCCATATCGTCAGCAGCAGCAAGTGTCGAGTGTCACCATCCCTTATCAGCAACAACCAATCCAGCAACAACAACAGGTTCAGCAGCAACCAATGCCACAGCAGCAGCAGCCTCAGCAGGGGGCACAGCAAGCTCAGAGAAGATTCCAGGGTGGTAAGCCGAGAAGGGTGTTCGAGAAGCCTCCCTCTAACTATGCTGATTTATTGCAGACCTTGTTGGGATTGAATCTGGTGGAGAAAAGAACCTTGGCACCAATAACGGGAACTCCCCCGTTCGGCTATGATGCAAATAGGCGCTGCGAGTTTCATTCTGGGGCCCCGGGCCATGATATAGAAGGTTGTCATGCTTTTAAGCACGTTGTGCAGGATCTCTTGGACAACAAGTCTATCAACTTCGGAACGACCGGTGCGAATATAGTCCAGAAACCCATGCCTAATCATGGGGCGAATGCCGTGCTGTCTGAGGAAGGTCTGAATCTGATTATGAATGTTGAGGACTTAAAGACGCCGCTGAGCGAAATAAAAAGCCGACTGTTGCAGGGGGGTGTTTACCCGGGTTGTAATGAGTACTGCTTAGATTGTTGGGCCCTGTCTGGGGGGTGTGAGGATTTGAAGAAAGGCATTCAGGCCTTAATTGATGAAGGTGTATTGCAGTTTGATAGAACAGCACCTGATGAGCCGGCAGGGGCAGTAGCGGATAATCGGAGTGATGTTGCTACAGTGACAATTCCTAGGAAGACGATCACTATTTCAGCGCCAGCTCAGCGGCCACCGATTACTATAACTAAAGCCGGGCCAATCCCGTATGAGAACACGAAAGCAGTCCCATGGTCATATGGGCTAGAGGTGTATTGTGACGGGATTAAAATCGATGTTAACAAGCAGTCAGCGGAGGTTGTGGATAATGTTGTGGGCTCAGGAGGCATGACGAGAAGCGGCAGGATCTTTATATCTCCTGAAGTAGAGGCCGAAAGGCTAGCGAAAGGAAAGGGGAAAGCGGTGGAAAATGTTCCGGCTCAAGCAAATGGAAAAGAAGCAGCATCTAAGGATGTCGAAGAATTCATGCGCTTAATTCGGAAGAGCGACTATAAAATCGTGGAGCATCTGCAGCAAACGCCGTCCAAAATATCTATATTGTCATTGCTGTTGTGTTCAGAGGCTCACCGAAATGCTTTGCTGAAAGTCCTGGACACTTCTTTTGTACCCCAGGATGTCTCCGTGAACCAGCTAGAAGGAGTATTGGCACATGTAAATGCGGGCCACAGTCTGGGCTTTACTGATTTCGACTTGACTCCGAAAGGAAGGGATCATAATATGGCATTACATGTATCTGTTGAGTGCAGAGGGTCGACAATGTCGCACGTATTGGTTGACACCGGGTCGTCTTTGAATGTGCTGCCTAAGAAGGCTATGATGAAGCTGGATGTTCGAGGGATCTTGTGCACACCAAGTGATTTGGTAGTCAGAGCGTTTGACGGCACGCGGAGAACAGTCTTCGGATCGATTACATTGCCTCTGCAAGTGGGGCCGGAAGTGTTTGCAACGGAGTTTTATATCATGGATATACAGCCTGCGTACAGCTGCTTGCTGGGAAGACCTTGGATTCACGGGGCAGGGGCAGTCACGTCTACCCTGCATCAGAAGTTAAAGTATATGGTCGGAGACAGCGTAGTCACCGTGTGCGGAGAAGAAGACATCCTGGTCAGCCATCTTTCTTCGTTCAAATATGTGGAAGTCGACGGGGAGATCCACGAGACGCCATGCCAGGCATTCGAAGGTTTGCGCATTAAGGACAAGAGTCCCGGGCCAAGCAAAGTGCCAGAGATAGCTGTTTCTTCGTATAAAGAAGCTCGAGCTCTAGTGGAAGCCGGAGAAGCCAAAGGCTGGGGCAAAGTATTGGACATTCCTGTGAAAATGGACCGGTTCGGACTGGGGTACCGACCGTCGTCATCAACTCCTTCTGTGGGGGCCCCTCATTTCAGAAAGTCAATCACCATCTCTGCCAGTGGAGTATGCCATGAATCTGTCAATGCTGCTTCGGAGTCCGATGAAGGGGACAGCGACTGTGATATGGATGCCTGGATTCAGCCAAGCACGCCAGGACAAGGACTGTGCAACTGGTCTATTCAGGAGCTTGTTCCTGTGACTTTTAAACAGTAATGCTTTGCTTTATTAATTGTTGAATAATCTGATGTCTTGCCCGGGGCATCAGGATTTGCTTAGGGCTGTGTTGTTATAAACATTGCTTCGTTAATCATTAAATAAATGGCGTTTTTTATGTGCAAATACTGTAATCCCTGTCTTTCTTGTTTTGTATTTTTCAATAAAATGGCAACGTGGTTATCCGCTTTATACGCATTTTGAAGCACTTAACCCTTTCTTTCGCAGGATAACATTTTCAGATGACATCTTTGAGCCACCTATGACTCGTCCCGACTTCGAGCACCCGGTATTCCAGACCGAAGAAGAGGTTGTTGAAGATAGCGACGTTCCTGAAGAACTGTCTTGGTTGGTGAAGCAAGAGGAAAGAGCCATTCTGCCTCACGACGAGGTTATCGAAATTATCAACTTGGGGTCGGAAGGGGTTGAGAAGAATATTCGTATTGGAGCCGCACTGCAGAGTGATATCAAGCGAAAACTGGTTGAAATGCTCCGAGAGTATAATGATGTATTCGCTTGGTCGTATCAAGATATGCCAGGGCTCGATACTGATATGGTTGTGCATCGTCTGCCACTGAAAGAAGACTGCCCGCCTGTCAAACAAAAACTTCGCAGAACTCGACCAGATATGGCAATGAAGATCAAGGAGGAGGTTCAGAAACAGTGGGACGCTGGGTTCCTGGCTGTGACGAAGTATCCCTCATGGGTTGCTAACATCGTACCAGTGCCAAAGAAAGATGGCAAGGTTCGAATGTGCGTGGATTATAGAGATTTGAATAAAGCAAGCCCAAAAGACGATTTTCCACTTCCTCATATTGACGTGTTAGTTGATAATACCGCTCAATACTCTGTATTCTCCTTCATGGATGGCTTTTCAGGCTATAACCAAATTAAAATGGCGCCAGAGGATATGGAGAAGACTACTTTCATAACGCCTTGGGGAACATTTTGCTATAAAGTGATGCCCTTTGGTTTGAAAAATGCTGGGGCAACGTATCAGCGTGCGATGACAACTCTCTTTCATGACATGATGCATAAAGAGATTGAAGTTTATGTTGACGATATGATTGCCAAATCCCAGACGGAGGAAGAGCATCTGGTGAATCTGTTGAAGTTGTTTAAAAGGCTTAGGAAGTTCAGGCTGAGGCTGAACCCTAACAAATGCACCTTCGGGGTGAGATCGGGTAAGCTCCTGGGGTTCATAGTAAGCGAAAGAGGAATAGAGGTCGATCCTGCTAAAATAAAAGCGATTCAAGAAATGCCGACGCCTAAAACAGAAAAAGAGGTGCGCGGGTTTTTAGGGAGATTGAACTACATTGCTCGGTTCATATCTCACCTGACTGCTACGTGCGAACCACTATTCAAGTTGCTAAAGAAAGATCAAGCTGTAACATGGAACGATAATTGTCAAAAGGCGTTCGATAAAATAAAGAAGTATCTGCAGGAGCCTCCTATTTTGATACCCCCAGTGGCAGGGAGACCCTTGATAATGTATTTAACGGTTCTTGAGGGAAGCATGGGTTGTGTTCTCGGTCAACACGACGAGACGGGGAGAAAAGAGCATGCAATTTACTATTTGAGTAAGAAATTTACGGACTGCGAATCTCGATACTCAATGCTGGAGAAAACTTGTTGCGCGCTAGCCTGGGCCGCCAAGCGTTTGAGGCAGTACATGCTGAATCATACAACCATGCTTATCTCGAAGATGGATCCGATCAAATATATATTTGAAAAGCAGGCGTTGTCAGGTAGGATTGCCAGGTGGCAGATGATCTTGACCGAATATGATATTCAATATGTCTCGCAAAAGGCAATAAAGGGGAGTGTGTTGTCTGAATATCTGGCGGAGCAGCCTGTTGAAGAGTATCAATCGATGAGATTTGACTTTCCTGACGAGGATATCATGTATCTCAAGATGAAGGATTGCGAAGAGCCGTTACCAGACGAAGGACCAGAGCCGGGGTCCAAATGGCAGATGATATTTGACGGAGCTGTGAATGCTTACGGTAGCGGAATAGGGGCAATTATCACTACGCCGCACGGGTCGCACATCCCGTTTACTGCCCGATTGACCTTTGCCGTTACCAACAATGAGGCCGAATACGAAGCTTGTATAATGGGGCTTGAAGAAGCCATTGATTTGCGAATCAAACATTTAGACGTATACGGAGACTCAGCTCTGGTAGTGAATCAGATCAAAGGGGAATGGGAGACACGGCAGCCCAATTTGATACATTATATGAATTATGCAAGGAGATTGTTGCCTTTCTTCGACAAGGTTGAGTTGCATCACGTACCACGGGCAGAAAATCAAATGGCTGACGCCCTTGCCACCTTGTCTTCCATGTACAAGGTCAATTTCTGGAACGAAGCTCCCCAGATCACTATCTCTCGGTTGGACAGGCCAGCTTATGTATTTGCTATTGATGAAGCGTCTGATGGCAAACCGTGGTATTTTGATATCCTTAATTTCCTGAAAAATAAAGAGTATCCGGCTGGGGCATCCAGTCAAGATCAGAAGACTCTCAGGAGATTAGCGGGTAATTTCTATTTGAACCCGGATGGCGTCTTATACAGAAGAAACCACGACCTGGTGTTGTTGCGTTGTGTAGACGAGAAAGAGGCAAAGCTTCTCATGGAGGAAATTCACGAAGGTGCATTCGGTACGCATGCTGGTGGGCATGCTATGACAAGAAAGCTGTTGCGGGCAGGTTATTTTTGGCTGACGATGGAAACTGATTGTTTCAAATTTGCAAGAAAGTGCCACAAGTGCCAAATTTATGCTGACAAAATACATGTGCCTCCGAGTCCTCTAAATGTGATGTCATCTCCATGGCCATTCTCAATGTGGGGAATCGATATGATTGGAAAGATCGAGCCGACGGCTTCTAACGGGCATCGGTTCATATTAGTAGCAATCGATTATTTCACCAAGTGGGTGGAAGCGGCGTCTTACGCAAATGTAACGAAGCAAGTGGTGGCTAGATTCATCAAGAGAGATATCATTTGCCGATACGGAATTCCCGAGCGGATAATCACGGATAATGGTTCTAATCTGAACAACAAAATGATGAAGGAGCTCTGTCAGAATTTCAAGATCGAACATCACAACTCCTCCCCTTACCGACCCAAGATGAATGGCGCTGTCGAAGCGGCCAATAAGAATATCAAGAAGATCGTCCAGAAAATGGTGGTGACGTATAAGGATTGGCATGAAATGCTACCTTTCGCTGTGCACGGTTATCGTACGACGGTACGCACATCAACCGGGGCAACACCGTTCTCGTTGGTATACGGAATGGAGGCGGTATTACCATTGGAAGTTGAGATCCCTTCTCTGAGGGTATTGCGAGACGTTCAGCTGGACGAGGCAGAATGGGTAACGAATAGATTGAATCAATTGAGTTTGATGGATGAGAAGAGGCTAGCTTCTCTGGCATACGGTCGTTTGTATCAAAGACGAATGAAGAAAGCGTACGACAAGAAAATACTTCCGCGAAGCTTTCAGACGGGCGACCTTGTGCTGAAAAGGATTCTCCCGCCGCAAGCAGATCACAGGGGCAAGTGGACCCCCAACTACGAAGGGCCATACGTTGTCAGTAAGGTCTTTTCAGGAGGAGCTTTATTGTTGTCCACCATGGACGGAGAAGACTTTGCATCACCTGTGAATTCGGACGCAGTTAAAAAATACTTTGCTTAAAATAGACCCGCTGGACAGAAAAAAGAGAGTCCAGGCAAAAATGGGGCATCCTGGCGAACCAAAAACAGAATGAAAGGTTCGGGCAAAAGTTAGGGATAAAATTGAAAAAATGTACACCCGCGAAGTTGAAAACCTACACTGGGCGGCTTCGGCAAAAAGGGGTATCCCGGTGAACTGAAAACCCGTAAAGGGCGGTTCACGCAAAAGTTAGGGATGTGAAAAGCAAATGACTGCGGTCCGAATTCGAATTCAATGAGCATCTATGCGGGAGAATATATTTGAGGAATTAGTTATCGAATACAACCTCTTCAGAAGTCGGATACCGGGAAAGCATTAGAGTCGGACGAATCATGGGAGGATCAGTTCGTGGTGTTCATCTGCATCCAGTTGCCGACATGTGTACAAGATTTAATTTGTCAATATTTATGCTTCTTGTGAATACTTGCATACTTGTATATTTGCTTTGTGTAGCTTCCTCTTTTCAGGAGTTACATCCCGTGTACAAAACTCCGCCCATTCAGGGGCCCAATCAATGAAAATGTGTTATTCAGTACTTGATGCCTGTTCTTTACTGTTTTGCGCATGATAAAACGCCTAAGTTTATTGAAGCTAGCATGAGTATAACATCACTGGCCCTTGCCAACAATCGTTAAAGCTTTGAATTAACTGAGTGTAACGTCATTAACCTGAATTGATTCGATTGCATAGGCTTGGCGTGTCTTGTTTGTGTTGTTGCAGGTTTCATAACTGTACGAGGAAGGTGATCAAAAGATTGCAATAGTGAAGGGCTTGATCCCCACGCAGGTCATGCATGTTCTTCCTGAAGAAGGATAGAATTCCCCAGCTAGCCGTAGCTTATCCAAAGGACGTGCTCCAGAGAAGCTACTCGTCCTCAGCAGAGTTTGGTGATCCCGCGATCGTAAGTCTGTATTCAGACAGGTTCATCTCCCCCCGCAGGGTCATGCATTCTCCCCCGGTGGAGTCAGTTAATTTTCCCCGAGAGAATCATCGCATCCCCAGAGGAGTTCTCTTTTCAGCAAATGTTCTTTCCTTCCAGTGGAACTCGAAGACTAAGACTCTCCCAGGCAGAGTCGATGGTGGTTCCTGTCACTTATTTTGTCAGAGATACCGTGTGATATTAGTTCACTCTCTAGCAGAGGCTCAATCATACCAGGCGCATCTGCTATTCCCCAGCAGGGGGTTACCTCCGCAAGGTATTTGGTTTGAGTTATACTCCCCAGCAGGGGGTTACTTCAACAAGACGTGTGGTTTGAGTTCCCAACTTCCCAGCAGGGGCGACTTCATCCTACCGGCATTTATTTTGCCGGAATAATTTTGTAGCATCAGGCTATCCCCGGCGAGTCGGCGTTATCCCTTCCAGCATTTATTTTGCTGAAGTAGTTTCCGTACTCCAGTAGTTCAGGTGGAGAGAGCTCTTGCTCAAATAAATCACCAAACAGTCAAGATCTCGGCAGGAGATATTCAATAATAATGTCAGTTTCGGCGGTATTCCCCACAGAGTTGTCATGATAAAACTCTCTTTGTCTCCAGCAAAGTCATTTATGCAAATGCATCTTATCTTCCCCAGCCAGAGTGGCCAGGATAAGTGTCTTCTTATCCCCAAGCAGAGTTCGTTTGTCATCAACGAGTCGCATGAATCAGAATTTCAGAGCAGGCGTCCGATAGTTGGTTTTCAGACATCCCCAGTAGAGTTCACCTTGAAGTCGCTGTCACGTCAGTGCTAAGAAGTTTGTGGGTGAGGATCATTGAAGAACTAAGTCCTGACGTGGACCATTTATTCCTAGAATGACGGGATTCCTTCAGAAGTGGGCGTCCTAACGTGGACAGGTTTGTTTTACCGGATTGGTAAGGTGTGTTAATCCTGACGTGGATAGATTCGGTCTTTTGAAATTTGGAGAAAGGGAGGTCATGACGTTGACAAAAGATTGGTTACTCTTCGTGTTGGTATCCTGACGTGGATCATTTTGTTTTCAGCAGATATCTTTATTCGTAATGGTGAAATGTGCGTCCTGACGTGGACAAGTTTGTAGTTCTTTGTGATGACAAGGTACAAGAATCCTGACGTGGACAAATTTATCCTTCTTCGTGTTGTTGACAAAGGGTAAGTCCTGACGCGGATATTTCCCCAGCAAGTCGAAGGTGTGAGTCCTTACGTGGACAAGTCTTATTTCCTCAGTGAGTCGAAGACGCCTGAGTCCTAACGTGGACAAATCAAGGCGAGATCAGTGTCCTAACGCGGACAGAGCAAAGAGATTATTATTCATAACGTGGAAAGATGTAGTCCATACACGGACGTATCAGAAGTGATTCCTAACGTGGAAATAACAGTATTCCTAACGTGGAAAAAAGAGAGTCCTTACGTGGACAGGTTAAGATGGCATTCCTTACGTGGAAAAATGAGTCCTGACGTGGACAAATTCAGAAATAGTTGGTATTCCTTACGTGGAAAGATCAGAGTCCTTACGTGGACATATCAAGAGCGTTCCTTATGTGGAAGAAAAATGGTTTCCTTACGTGGAAAGATGAGTTTATTCCTTACGTGGAAAGAGTGGAGTCCTGACGCGGACAGATCGAAGAAGGTATTCCTAACGTGGAAGAAGAAGTTTATTCCTTACGCGGAGAAATTGGGGTCCTGACGTGGATAGATTCGAGAAGTTGAGTCCTGACGTGGACAAATTCAGAAATAGTTGTATTCCTTACGTGGAAAATCGATCGATTCCTGACGTGGAAAGAAATGAATTATTCCTGACGTGGAAAGAGAGTTTAGTCCTGACGCGGACAGATCGAAGAGGTATTCCTAACGTGGAAAGATAAAAGCGTTACTCCTAACGTGGACGATGTGATTCCTAACGTGGACAGGTGTTATTCCTAACGTGGAAGAGTTTTTCCTAACGTGGACGATTCAGTTTATTGAAATGCAGGCGAATTATCCCCAGCGGAGTTGCCGAAATTTTTCTGGGTCAACAGTAAATGGAGTCCTAACGTGGACAGGTTTTAGTTGAGATTTCTTCGTATCGACGACAGACAGAGTCCTAACGTGGACAAGCAAGCAGTCTGGTATGACAAAATCCTCTTCAGAACGATGAAGCCAATCCCCAGCACGGTCGCGCGAGATCAGCGGGTTGCTCTAACAGTCAGATTCAGCTAACGAATGTTATTCCTCAAGCAGGAGCGCAGTTTATTTCTGCGGTTGGCAAATTTCTGGTTTCACTAGTATTCAACCGTCTCGTACCGCGAATGTCTGAAGGCTCCGGGCCCTTCACCCAATCGGGTCCAAGTCGCTTGAATAGGGGCAGCTGTTGCACCCTAAAATTTGCCTAACCTTATTCCTTGGTTTATGTTTCATCATCATTAGCATTTGCATATAGAGTCATGTACATAGACTAACCATCTGCATAGCATAAGCATAGCAAGTCATTCAACAGGGGACCAATCATTACTTTCATCTCTAGAGGCCCAGCAAGAGGTTATCATCATAATTCAACCCTACTCAAGTCATCAGGAGAGAATTTGAAAGCAAAGAGTTCAGCAGATCAAGCCTTGAGCCCATCTCCTAGCTGAGGGTATCTGAGGGTCAGCAAGAGGGTTATGAGCTGTGAAGTGGAGGCATGGAGAGCATCTAGACCTTATGAGAGACTTAGAAAGTCATTTTGAGAAGGAGAAAAGTCATTGATGAGAGCACAAGAGTTATAGTTGAAGACAGTCAACTAGGGTTTCATCTGGGTCAACCCTAGGTCAACCCTAGGTCAATTGATTGACTTAAAAGAGCATTCAAGGCTATTGGAGAGATGTGGGGATCAATATTGAACATATGAAGAAGGATATGGAGATATGACAAGGAGAATTCAAGAAAAATCAAGGAGAAGAGGAGTTACTAAATTAGGGTTTCTCTGTAAAATCCCCTAGTTTAGGTCAAATTTCCAAGCAAGATAAGTCAAAATGCTAACTTCAAATGGCTTCTTGGCCAACATGAAACTTGTAGAGGATCTCAAGACCTTTAATTTGAGTGGTGGAAGACCTCAAGGAGATTTATAGAACTCAAGTTATGGTCCTTACAAGTTACAGGTCATCTGGGGTGTCTGAATTTTTGTCTGTGAAAGTGACTTGACTTCCAAGCTAGTTTTACCCCTCAAGGAGATTTCAAATGAATTCTTGGTCAACATAAGAATTGTTCCTCATTGTCTTAGCTTTCTAGAATGGTATGGCATGCCTTCATATGATGTGGAGAACTCAACTTATGGTCTTGACAAGCAAAGGGTATTTTGGGCATTTGTGAATTACAGGTCATTTTAACCTATACCCAAAACTCATACAAGGAGGCCTCAAATGGAAAAACTTACAACATCAAACTTGCTCCAAATGGGATTTTAAGTCTAGAAAGAAGGTCACAAGTCATTGGAGAAGCTCATAGCATGGAGTTGCATGATAGGTCAAAATATGAACTAAAAAGGCTTATAAAGTGAATAATTTCAAGTTGGAAAATGGTTTGGGAGATTTACAAGTCCAAATGGAGACTTCCAATATATGATTTTGAATGGAAAAACAATTCTAAGAACAATGGTTCACACACTTTTTTGAGTTTAGAAGGAAAAAATGAAGTTATCCATGGTTGCTTACCTTTTAAGAAACATGATCAAAATGAACCAAAGTTGGAAAGCAAGGGAATGTGCAAGATGGATCTAGAATGTTCATTTGGGGTCTATATATTCATGAAAGGAGAATTTGGCAAGGGTTGGCCTCATTTGCACCAAGAATTTCACAAATTTCTCACACTTTTTCATTGAAGTTTCATTCCAATTCTCCAAACTCTTCATCAAGTCTTCATCATAATCAACCTTCTCATACTGATTCATCATCATATAGTATAATTCAATCAAGAACAAGGTGGTTATCATCCATTTTCGAGCACTTTTTTCAAGAGCATCAATATTGAAGTTGCAAGTGGATAGCATAATTCTGGCCAAATCTCATCCAAAGCTTGCATACAGAATCAAGTTCATCAAGGATTGATCAAGATCCAGCACTTAGAAGCCTCAAATCATCAATCTCCATAGCTGTTTGCAAGATTTTGCACAAGGTAAGTTTTCAATCACACAGCTCGATTCAGTTAGTTAGGCATGTTGTTGTTAGTTTAGAGATGATCTAGGTGGTTAGGAGATTAGTTTAGATGAATTTGGAGTGATTTGGAGTCCATTGTTAGCAGGTGCCATAAGCTGTTTGGATCAATATCTCTTAGGTTAGGGCATTAGAATCTAAGCTTGATAGCGCAGGTTGCTCTCCATTAGTTGTAGTTCAGTTTAGGTTAAGTTTGATTGAGAATGGTGATGTTGCATATCAGTGTCCTTCCATGGTAATCAGAGATTGATGCTATCGGATTGAGAGATTTATTGAGTTTCAGATTGAATTAGGATCATAGGATTGTAGGGGAAGAGATCCTGAGCAATTTTCGTGTTTATGTCGTGGCATTTCATGGCCTGGTGATGGAGAACAGAGGGATGGAAAGTTGCTCGTGCATGAGGTTCATGGTGGCTGAAACCCTAATTCAGTTGGATTGAGGAAGAAGACGAAATCTGGATCGTCTATTTGGTGCAAGACCTTTGACCTGGATAGTGATCCTAAGGCTGAGATTTAAGCTGAGTTTTGGAGGGAAGTAAGAAGCTGGCCAAAACGCACCGTTTCATTAATTGAAACGGGCGGGCCTGAGTTGGTTATTGATATTTCCACCCCCTATTCTAAGCCCAATATGAATTTGAACGTGATTTCTATTCTAGTTTCACCCCCCAGCGTGTGTGGAACTCTGAGTTGTTTCTGGGCCTTGTCCAAAACGCTACCAGCACCCCCCTTTATGAGGCCCATCCTGGATTGAACTGCGCGTGGTTACTATTCTAACCCCCCTCCCTCATTTTAATTCATTTTATTTCTTATTTCATTTTAATTTTTACTAATCTTTGAAAATTCATAAATAATTCATAAAAAATGCTTTTTAATTCATTCTTTTTACCATGTTTTCATTAAAATGTCTAGAATATTATAGGAAAATAAAATTTCATTTTTAGTTTTATTTCATATTTTTTTCATATTTTCTAAATAAATAGCATATTAAATAGATTCATTTCATGCATTATTTTTGTGATTTTTGTTCTCTCACATGCTTTAATATTTTTTGATCATTCTTTTCATATTGTTTAGATGAGATATTAGGCTTATAGAAATATTTTAGTTCCCATTTTTAGGAGTTAATTTTAGGTGATTAATAAGTGCTTGAATATCATGAACAAAACTAGGGTTTTTTAGGTGACAACTTAGGAAGTTCAATTTTCTCCCTTAGGACTTAGGGTTTGAATAGACTAGTTATGGGACTATAGGGGCTATGGGTAGCTATTAGATCCCTTAGAGAACAGTTAGGATTCCCCTACTGCTATTGTTACTGTCTGTATATCTGCTGTCTGGTGTGGTGTGCCCTCTGGGGTTTATTGATTGTTTGTATGGGTATTGGGTTTGTCTGGGGGCCCTGGGGAAGCTGAAGATTGTGGAGATGAAGCCATTGAAGATTCAAATGCTGAAGATCAACTGTCAGAGTTGAGGAGGAGCTTCTTGCTAGCAGTTGCTGAGGAGACTAGGGTTTAGGAGCTAGGCAGAGCTCTAGGTTAGAATGATTATTTCTCAAACATGGATTGCCTTGTCTGCATCCATTCTTCTCTGTGATTCAGAGTCTCTCTAAGACACTCACCCCCTTCCTTTGGAAGGCTTGGTGATAGTGTCTATGAGATAGAACTCTTGAGAGAAAATGTCTTTTGTGTTAGAAGCAGTCTGTTCACCACCCTTGGTAGTCAGCTGATTGCTTAACACTCAATTCACTCTTGTGACTAATCCCTCATCCTGGAGGTTTGAGCATGAAGAAAAGCCATTGCAGATGGAAGACTGATGATCAAAGCCCTTACCTGAAGATCATGAAGATGGAGATTGATGCTTGTTGAAGCCCATAGCTGATTGGAGATTACTTGAAGCCAGCTGTTGATTCAGAGCTGCTGAGGCTGTTTATTTTTGCTGTATTTCATTTGCTAATGTATTGATTGGTTTTCTGGACTGTATTGTTTGCTGTTTACCCTGTTGGGTTGAAAGTGAAGTCTGTTCACTTTTGCCTATTGTTTTCTAGGTTCGAGGTTGAGTGGGACTCCCTTGCCTCGCTTGTATTGCTGCATCCATGCATTTTACTGCTTTACTGTATATATCTGTTATTGTTTCTGTTTCTGCCTATCCCGTAGGATCTCTGTTTCTCTCTGTGCAAGAGAGGAGCATGATAGACACTAGGTCTTAACCCATGCATGATAACATTAGGTTAGTTTGTTTCCCTTCGCAACCGTAGGTTAGAGTTCTGTCTCTTTCTTTCTCAAAACAAACAGAAAAACACATAAAGATTTCAAACACAATAAAAGACACTTCTTCCGTAAAAGAATGTGAACTCATCAAAGCGTCATTTTTGTCCGCCGGGACTGCTAATCAGAAAAAACCTTTTTCAGAAGGAATAAAATCAATCAAGACAGACTTGTGTCTTCCGTGGCCCGAACTACGTTTGCTCTGATCTTTCATGCTGTATGAAAGTACGTAGGCATAGGATGCGATATCCTAGCGAGCAACCTTTCCCTCCTTTCCCGTAGGTAGGCGAACTACGTTGACTCTGATTTCTCGTTCCAGACGAGAATACGTAGGCATAAAGTGCGATACTTTGCCGAGTCATTTTTATTTTCGTTTTATTTTCTTTTTAACCCCTGACCTATAGTTTAGATAGAATAACAATCCATACCCGAAAACAAGCGTGGATCCCGTCGAGTACGACGGACGTGAGGGGTGCTAATACCTTCCCCTTGCGTAACCGACTCCCGAGTCCAGGTTTTGGTTGCGACGACCATACCTTTCCCGTGTTGTGCGAGGTTTACTCTGAGCGTTTCCTTTCCCTCCCGTGGGATAAATAACGCACGGTGGCGACTCTTCTGTTCAGCCGGCGCCGATTTTCGCAGTAGCGACAGATACTCAACGAAACTGACTGGAGCCGGAACGCTCAACGTAATAACTGGAGTCTGGATGCTCAAAGAAAATGACCGGAGCCTGAATGCTCAACGTAATAACCGGAGTCCTGATACCCAACGAAACTGACCGGAACCTGAACGCTTAACGTAATAACCGAAGTCTAGATACCCAACGAAACTGACCGGAGCTTGAACGACCAACGTAATAACCGGAGTCTGGGTACCCAACGAAACTGACTGGAGCCTGAATGCTCAACGTAATAACCGGAGTCTGGATACCCAACGAAACTGACCGGAACCTGAACGCTCAACGTAATAACCGGAGTCTGGATACCCAACAAAATTGACCGGAGCCTGAACGCTGAACGTAACAACCGAAATCTGGATACTCAACGAAACTAACCGAAGCCTAAACGCTCAACGTAATAACCGGAGTCTGGATACTCAACGAAACTGACTGGAGCCTTTTCTATCAACATAATAACCGGAGTCTGAATACACAACAAAACTGACTGGAGCCTGAATGCTCAACGTAATAACCGGAGTCTGGATACCCAATGAAACTGACCGTAGCCTGAACCATCAACATAATAACCGGAGTCTGGATACCCAACAAAATTGACCGGAGCCTGAACGCTCAATGTAAAAACTGGAGTCTGGATACCCAACGAAACTGACTGGAGCCTGAACGCTCAACGTAATAACCGGAGCCCGGATACCAAACGAAACTGACCGGAGCCTGAACGCTCAACGTAATAACCGGAGTCTGGATACCCAACGAAACTGATCGGAGCCTGAACGCTCAACGTAATAACCGGAGTCTCGATACCCAACGAAACTGTCCGGAGTGGATACCCAACGAAACTGACCGGAGCCTGAACGCTCAACGTAATAACCGGAGTCTAGATACCGAACGAAATTGACCAGAGCCTGAACGCTCAACGTAATAACCGGAGTCTGGATACCCAACGAAACTGACCAGAGCCTGAACGCTCAACGTAATAACCGGAGTCTCGATACCCAACGAAACTGTCCGGAGTGGATACCCAACGAAACTGACCGGAGCCTGAACGCTCAACGTAATAACCGGAGTCTGGATACCAAATAAAACTGACCGGAGCCTGAACGCTCAACGTAATAACCGGAGTCTGGATGCCCAACGAAACTGACCAGAGTCTGAACGCTCAACGTAATAACCGGAGTCTGGATACCCAACGAAACTGACCGAAGCCTGAACGCTCAATGTAATAACCGGAGTCTGGATACCCAACAAAACTGACCGGAGCCTGAACGCTCAACGTAAAAACCGGAGTCTGGATACCCAACGAAATTGACCGGAGCCTGAACGCTCAACGTAATAACCGGAGGCTGGATACCCAACGAAACTGACCGGAGCCTGAACGCTCAATGTAATAACAGGATTCTGGATACCCAACAAAATTGACCGGAGCCTTAACGCTCAACATAATAACCGGAATCTGGATACTCACCGAAACTAACCGGAGCCTGAACGCCTAACATAATAACCAGAGTCCGGATACGCAACGAAACTGACCGGGGCCTGAACGACCAACACAATAACCGGAGTCTGGGTACCCAACGAAACTGACCGGAGCCTGAACGCTCAACGTAATAACCGAAGTCTGGATACCCAACGAAACTGGCCGGAGCCTGAACGCTCAACGTAATAACCGGAAACTGGATACCCAACAAAATTGACCGGAGCCTGAACGCTGAACGTAACAACAGGAATCTGGATACTCAACGAAACTAACCGGAGCCTAAACGCTCAACGTAATAACTGTAGTCTGGATACTCAACGAAACTGACTGGAGCCTTTTCGATCAACATAATAACCGGAGTCTGAATACACAACGAAACTGACCGGAGCCTGAATGCTCAACGTAATAACCGGAGTCTGGATACCCAATGAAACTAACCGTAGCCTGAACCATCAACATAATAACCAGAGTCTGGATACCCAACAAAACTGACCGGAGCCTGAACGCTCAATGTAAAAACTGGAGTCTGGATACCCAACGAAACTGACTAGAGCCTGAACGCTCAACGTAATAACCGGAGCCCGGATACCAAACGAAACTGACCGGAGCCTGAACGCTCAACGTAATAACCGGAGTCTGGATACCCAACGAAACTGACCGCAGCCTGAACGCTCAACGTAATAACCGAAGTCTGGATACCCAACGAAACTGACCGGAGCCTGAACGCTCAACGTAATAACCGGAGTCTGGATACCCAACGAAACTGTCCGGAGTGGATACCCAACAAAACTGACCGAAACCTGAACGCTCAATGTAATAACCGGAGTCTGGATACCCAACGAAACTGACCGGAGACTGAACGCTCAACGTAATAACCGGAGTCTGAATACCCAACGAAACTGACCGGAGCCTGAACGCTCAACGTAATAACCGGAGTCTGGATACTCAACGAAACTGACAGGAGCCAGAACACTCAACATAATAACTGGAGTCTGGATGCTCAACGAAACTGACCGGAGCCTGAACGCTTAAAGTAATAACCAGAGTCTAGATACCCAACGAAACTGACCGGAGCATGAACGCCTAACGTAATAACCAGAGTCTGGATACGTAACGAAACTGACCGGAGCCTGAACGATCAACGTAATAACCGGAGTATGGATACCCACCGAAACTGACCGGAGCCTGAACGCTCAACATAATAACCAGAGTCTGAATACCCAACGAAACTGACCGGAGCCTGAACGCTCAACGTAATAACAGGAGTCTGGATACCCAACAAAATTGACCGGAGCCTTAACGCTCAACATAATAACCGGAATCTGGATACTCACCGAAACTAACCGGAGCCTGAACGCCTAACGTAATAACCAGAGTCCGGATACGCAACGAAACTGACCGGGGCCTGAACGACCAACGTAATAACCTGAGTCTGGGTACCCAACGAAACTGACCGGAGCCTGAACGCTCAACGTAATAAACGGAGTCTGGATACCCAACAAAACTGACCGGAGCCTGAACGCTCAACGTAATAACCGGAGTCTGGATACTCAATGAAACTGACTGGAGCCGGAATGCTCAACGTAATAACTAGAGTCTGGATGCTCAACGAAACTGACCGGAGCCTGAACGTTCAACGTAATAAACGGAGTCTGGATACCCAACAAAACTGACCGGCGCCTGAACGCTCAACGTAATAACCGGAGTCTGGATACTCAACGAAACTGACTGGAGCCGGAATGCTCAACGTAATAACTAGAGTCTGGATGCTCAACAAAAATGACCGGAGCCTGAACGCTCAACGTAATAACCGGAGTATTGATACCCAACGAAACTGACCGACACCTGAACGCTTAACGTAACAACCGAAGTCTAGATACCCAACGAAACTGACCGGAGCTTGAACGACCAACGTAATAACCGAAGTCTGGGTACCCAACGAAACTGACTGGAGCCTGAATGCTCAACGTAATAATCGGAGTCTGGATACCCAACGAAATTGACCGGAGCCTGAACGCTCAACGTAATAACCGGAGTCTGGATACCCAACAAAATAGACGAGAGCCTGAACGCTGAACGTAACAACCGGAATCTGGATACTCAACGAAACTAACCGGAGCCTAAACGCTCAACGTAATAACCGGAGTCTGGATACTCAACGAAACTGACTGGAGCCTTTTCTATCAACATAATAACCGGAGTCTGAATACACAACGAAACTGACTGGAGCCTGAATGCTCAACGTAATAACCGGAGTCTGGATACCCAATGAAACTGATCGTAGCCTGAACCATCAACATAATAACCGGAGTCTGGATACCTAACAAAATTGACTGGAGCCTGAACGCTCAATGTAAAAACTGGAGTCTGGATACCCATCGAAATTGACTGGAGCCTGAACGCTCAACGTAATAACCGGAGCCCGGATACCAAACAAAACTGACCGGAGCCTGAACGCTCAACGTAATAACCGGAGTCTGGATACCCAACGAAACTGACCGGAGCCTGAACGCTCAACGTAATAACCGAAGTCTGGATACCCAACGAAACTGACCGGAGCCTGAACGCTCAACGTAATAACCGGAGTCTCGATACCCAACGAAACTGTCCGGAGTGGATACCCAACGTAACTGACCAGAGCCTGAACGCTCAACGTAATAACCGGAGTCTGGATACCCAACAAAACTGACCGGAGCCTGAACACTCAACGTAATAACCGGAGTCTGGATACCGAACGAAACTGACCGGAGCCTGAACGCTCAACGTAATAACCGGAGTCTGGATACCAAACGAAACTGACCGGAGCCTGAACGCTCAACGTAATAACCGGAGTCTAGATGCCCAACCAAACTGACCGGAGCCTGAACGCTCAACGTAATAACCGGAGTCTGGATACCCAACGAAACTGACCGGAGCCTGAACGCTCAATGTAATAACCGGAGTCTGGATACCCAACAAAATTGACCGGAGCCTGAATGCTCAATGTAAAAATCGGAGTCTGGATACCCAACGAAATTGACCGGAGCCTGAACGCTCAACGTAATAACCGGAGGCTGGATACCCAACGAAACTGACCGGAGCCTGAACGCTCAACGTAATAACAGGATTCTGGATACCCAACAAAATTGACCGGAGCCTTAACGCTCAACATAATAACCGGAATCTGGATACTCACCGAAACTAACCGGAGCCTGAACGCCTAACGTAATAACCAGAGTCCGGATACGCAACGAAACTGACCAGGGCCTGAACGACCAACGTAATAACCGGAGTCTGGGTACCCAACGAAACTGACCGGAGCCTGAACGCTCAATGTAATAACCGGAGTCTGGATACCCAACGAAACTGACCGGAACCTGAACGTTCAACGTAATAACCGGAGTCTGGATACCCAACAAAATTGACCGGGGCCTGAACGCTAAATGTAACAACCGGAATCTGGATACTCAACGAAACAAACCGGAGCCTAAACGCTCAATGTAATACTCAGAGTCTGGATACTCAACGAAACTGACTGGAGCCT
The DNA here is from genome assembly GCA_963859935.3 of Lathyrus sativus. Classification (NCBI taxonomy): domain Eukaryota; kingdom Viridiplantae; phylum Streptophyta; class Magnoliopsida; order Fabales; family Fabaceae; genus Lathyrus; species Lathyrus sativus. Next base: position 834,789 of record CAWUDS030000639.1, read on the forward strand.
AAACGATCAACATAATAACCGGAGTCTGAATGCTCAACGTAATAACCGGAGTCTGGATACCCAATGAAACTGACCATAGCCTGAACCATCAACATAATAACCGGAGTCTGGATACCCAACAAAACTGACCGGAGCCTGAACGCTCAACGTAAAAACTGGAGTCTGAATACCCAATGAAACTGACTTGAGCCTGAACGCTCAACGTAATAACCGGAGTCTGGATACCAAACGAAACTGACCGGAGCCTGAACGCTCAACGTAATAAACGGAGTCTGGATACCCAACGAAACTGTCCGGAGTGGATAGCCAACGAAACTGACCGGACCCTGAACGCTCAACGTAATAACTGTAGTCTAGATACCCAACGAAACTGACCGGAGCCTGAACGCTCAACGTAATAACCGGAGTCTGGATACCCAACGAAACTGACCGGAGCCTGAACGCTCAACGTAATAACCGGAGTCTGGATACCCAACGAAACTGACCGGAGCCTGAACGCTCAACGTTATAACCGGAGTCTGGATACCCAACAAAACTGACCGGAGCTTGAACGCTCAACGTAAAAACCGGAGTCTGGATACCCAACGAAATTGTTCAGAGCCTGAACGCTCAACGTAATAACCGGAGGCTGGATACCCAACGAAACTGACCGGAGCCTGAACGCTCAACGTAATAACTGGAATCTGGATACCCGCCAAAACTGAACGGAGCCTGAACGCTCAACGTAATAACCGGAGTCTGGATACTTAACGAAACTGACTGGAGCCGGAATGCTCAACGTAATAACTGGAGTCTGGATGCTCAACGAAAATGACCGGAGCCTGAACGCTCAACCTAATAACCGGAGTCTTGATACCCAACGAAACTGACCGGAGCCTAAACGCTTAACGTAATAACCGGAGTCTAGTTACCCAAAGAAACTGACTTGAGCCTGAACGCCTAACGTAATAACCAGAGTCTGGATACGCAACGAAATTGACAGGAGCCTGAACGATCAACGTAATAACCGGAGTCTGGATACCCAACAAAACTGACCGGAGCCTGAACGCTCAACGTAATAACCGGAGTCTGGATACCAAACGAAACTGACCGGAGCCTGAACGCTCAACGTAATAACCGGAGTCTGGATACCCAACGAAACTGACCGGAGCCTGAACGCTCAACGTAATAACCGGAGTCTGGATACCCAACGAAACTGACCGGAGCCTGAACGCTCAATGTAATAACCGGAGTCTGGATACCCAACAAAACTGACCGGAGCCTAAACGCTCAACGTAATAACCGGAGTCTGGATACCCAACGAAACTGACTGGAGCCTGGACGCTCAACGTAATTACCAGAGTCTGGATACCAAACGAAACTGACCGGAGCCTGAACGCTCAACGTAATAACCAGAGTCTAGATACCCAACGAAACTTATCGGAGCCTGAACGCTCAACGTAATAACCGGAGTCTGGATACCCAACGAAACTGACCGGAGCCTGAACGCTCAACGTAATAACCGGAGTCTGGATACACAACAAAACTGACCGGAGCCTGAATGCTCAACGTAAAAACCGGAGTCTGGATACCCAACGAAATTGACCGGAGCCTGAACGCTCAACGTAATAACCGGAGGCTGGATACCCAACGAAACTTACCGGAGCCTGAACGCTCAACGTAATTACTGGAATCTGGATACCCACCAAAACTGAACGGAGCCTGAACGCTCAACGTAATAACCGTAGTCTGGATACTCAACGAAACTGACTGGAGCCGGAACGCTCAACGTAATAACTGGAGTCTGGATGCTCAACGAAAATGACCGGAGCCTGAACGCTCAACGTAATAATCGGAGTCTGGATACTCAACGAAAATGACCGGAGCCTGAACGCTCAACGTAATAACTGGAATCTGGATACCCACCAAAACTGAACGGAGCCTGAACGCTCAACGTAATAACCGTAGTCTGGATACTCAACGAAACTGACTGGAGCCGGAACGCTCAACGTAATAACTGGAGTCTGGATGCTTAACGAAAATGACCGGAGCCTAAACGCTCAACGTAATAACCGGAGTCCTGATACCCAACGAAACTGACCGGAACCTGAACGCTTAACGTAATAACGGAAGTCTAGATACGCAACGAAACTGACCGGAGCCTGAACGCCTAACGTAATAACCAGAGTCTGGATACGCAACGAAACTGACCGGAGCCTGAACGACCAACGTAATAACCGGAGTCTGGATACCCAACAAAACTGACCGGAGCCTGAACGCTCAACGTAAAAACCGGAGTCTGGATACCCAACGAAACTGACCGGAGCCTGAACGCTCAACGTAAAAACCGAAGTCTGGATACCCAACGAAACTGACTGGAGCCTGAACGCTCAACGTAATAACCGGAGTCTGGATACCAAACGAAACTGACCGAAGCCTGAACACTCAACGTAATAAACGGAGTCTGGATACCCAACGAAACTGTCCGAAGTGGATACCCAACGAAACTGACCGGACCCTGAACGCTCAACGTAATAACCGGAGTCTGGATACCCAACGAAACTGACCGGAGCCTGAACGCTCAACGTAATAACCGGAGTCTGGATATCAAACGAAACTGACTGGAGCCTGAACGCTCAACGTAATAACCAGAGTCTGGATACCCAACGAATTTGACCGGAGCCTGAACGCTCAACGTAATAACCGGAGTCTGGATACCCAACAAAACTGACCGGAGCCTGAACGCTCAACGTAATAACCGGAGTCTGGATACCCAACGAAACTGACCGGAGCCTGAACGCTCAACGTAATAACCGGAGTCTGGATACCAAACGAAACTGACCGGAGCCTGAACGCTCAACGTAATAACCGGAGTCTGGATACCCAACGAAACTGACCGGAGCCTGAACGCTCAATTTAATAACCGGAGTCTGGGTACCCAACGAAACTGACCGGAGCCTGAACGCTCAACGTAAAAACCGGAGTCTGGATACCCAACGAAATTGACCGGAGCCTGAACGCTCAACGTAATAACCAGAGGCTGGATACCCAACGAAACTGACCGGAGCCTGAACGCTCAACGTAATAACTGGAATCTGGATACCCACCAAAACTGAACGGAGCCTGAACGCTCAATGTAATAACCGGAGTCTGGATACTCAACGAAACTGACTGGAGCCGGAATGCTCAACGTAATAACTGGAGTCTGGATGCTCAACGAAAATGACCGGAGCCTGAACGCTCAACGTAATAACCGGAGTCTTGATACCCAACGAAAATGACCGGAGCCTGAACGCTTAACGTAATAACCGGAGTCTAGTTACCCAACGAAACTGACCGGAGCCTGAACGCCTAACGTAATAACCAGAGTCTGGATACGCAACGAAAATGACCGGAGCCTGAACGCTCAATGTAATTACCGGAGTCTGGATACCCAACGAAACTGACCGGAGCCTGAACGCTCAACGTAATAACCAGAGTCTGGATACTCAACGAAACTGACCGGAGCCGGAATGCTCAACGTAATAACCGGAGTCTGGATGCTCAACAAAAATGACCGGAGCCTGAACGCTCAATGTAATAACCGGAGTCTTGATACCCAACGAAACTAACCGGAACCTGAACGCTTAACGTATTAACCGGAGTCTAGATACCCAACGAAACTGACAGGAGCCTGAACGCCTAACGTAATAACCAGAGTCTGGATACGCAACGAAACTGACCGGAGCCTGAACGCTCAACACAATAACCGGAGTCTCGATACCAAACGAAACTGACCGGAGCCTGAACGCTCAACGTAATAACCGGAGTCTGGATACCCAACGAAACTGACCGGAGCCTGAACGCTCAACCTAATAACCAGAGTCTGGATACCCAACGAAAATGACCGGAGCCTGAACGCTCAACGTAATAACCGGAGTCTGGATACCCAACAAAACTGACCGGAGCCTGAACGCTCAACGTAAAAACCGGAGTCTGGATACCCAACGAAATTGACCGGAGCCTGAACGCTCAACGTAATAACCGAAGGCTGGATACCCAACAAAACTGACCGAAACCTAAACGCTTAACGTAATAACCGAAGTCTAGATACCCAACGAAACTGACCGGAGCTTGAACAACCAACGTAATAACCGGAGTCTGGGTACCCAACGTAACTGACCGGAGCCTGAATGCTCAACGTAATAACCGGAGTCTGGATACCCAACAAAATTGACCGGAGCCTGAACGCTCAACGTAATAACCGGAGTCTGGATACCCAACAAAATAGACCAGAGCCTGAACGCTGAACGTAACAACCGGAATCTGGATACTCAACGAAACTAACCGGAGCCTAAACGCTCAACGTAATAACCGGAGTCTGGATACTCAACGAAACTGACTGGAGCCTTTTCTATCAACATAATAACCGGAGTCTGAATACACAACGAAACTGACTGGAGCCTGAATGCTCAACGTAATAACCGGAGTCTGGATACCCAATGAAACTGACCGTAGCCTGAACCATCAACATAATAACCGGAGTCTGGATACCCAACAAAATTGACCGGAGCCTGAACGCTCAATGTAAAAACTGGAGTCTGGATACCCATCGAAATTGACTGGAGCCTGAACGCTCAACGTAATAACCGGAGCCCGGATACCAAACGAAACTGACCGGAGCCTGAACGCTCAACGTAATAACCGGAGTCTGGATACCCAACGAAACTGACCGGAGCCTGAACGCTAAACGTAATAACCGAAGTCTGGATACCCAACGAAACTGACCGGAGCCTGAACGCTCAACGTAATAACCGGAGTCTCGATACCCAACGAAACTGTCCGGAGTGGATACCCAACGAAACTGACCGGAGCCTGAACGCTCAACGTAATAACCGGAGTCTGGATACCCAACAAAACTGACCGGAGCCTGAACGCTCAACGTAATAACCGGAGTCTGGATACCGAACGAAACTGACCGGAGCCTGAACGCTCAACGTAATAACCGGAGTCTGGATACCAAACGAAACTGACCGGATCCTGAACGCTCAACGTAATAACCGGAGTCTGGATGCCCAACCAAACTGACCGGAGCCTGAACGCTCAACGTAATAACCGGAGTCTGGATACCCAACGAAACTGACCGGAGCTTGAACGCTCAATGTAATAACCGGAGTCTGGATACCCAACAAAACTGACCGGAGCCTGAACGCTCAATGTAAATACCGGAGTCTGGATACCCAACGAAATTGACCGGAGCCTGAACGCTCAACGTAATAACCGGAGGCTGGATTCCCAACGAAACTGACCGGAGCCTGAACGCTCAACGTAATAACAGGATTCTGGATACCCAACAAAATTGACCGGAGCCTTAACGCTCAACATAATAACCGGAATCTGGATACTCACCGAAACTAACCGGAGCCTGAACGCCTAACGTAATAACCAGAGTCCGGATACGCAACGAAACTGACCGGGGCCTGAACGACCAACGTAATAACCGGAGTCTGGGTACCCAACGAAACTGACCGGAGCCTGAACGCTCAATGTAATAACCGGAGTCTGGATACCCAACGAAACTGACCGGAACCTGAACGTTCAACGTAATAACCGGAGTCTGGATACCCACCAAAATTGACCGGGGCCTGAACGTTAAATGTAACAACCGGAATCTGGATACTCAACGAAACAAACCGGAGCCTAAACGCTCAACGTAATACTCAGAGTTTGGATACTCAACGAAACTGACTGGAGCCTAAACGATCAACATAATAACCGGAGTCTGAACGCTCAACGTAATAATCGGAGTCTGGATACCCAATGAAACTGACCATAGCCTGAACCATCTACATAATAACCGGAGTCTGGATACCCAACAAAACTGACCGGAGCCTGAACGCTCAACGTAAAAACTGGAGTCTGGATACCCAATGAAACTGACTTGAGCCTGAACGCTCAACGTAATAACCGGAGTCTGGATACCAAACGAAACTGACCGGAGCCTGAACGCTCAACGTAATAAACGGAGTCTGGATACCCAACGAAACTGTCCGGAGTGGATACCCAACGAAACTGACCGGACCCTGAACGCTCAACGTAATAACTGTAGTCTAGATACCCAACGAAACTGACCGGAGCCTAAACGCTCAACGTAATAACCGGAGTCTGGATACCCAACGAAACTGACCGGAGCCTGAACGCTCAACGTAATAACCGGAGTCTGGATACCCAACGAAACTGACCGGAGCCTGAACGCTCAACGTAATAACCGGAGTCTGGATACCCAACAAAACTGACCGGAGCCTGAACGCTCAACGTAAAAACCGGAGTCTGGATACCCAACGAAATTGTTCGGAGCCTGAACGCTCAACGTAATAACCGGAGGCTGGATACCCAACGAAACTGACCGGAGCCTGAACGCTCAACGTAATAACTGGAATCTGGATACCCACCAAAACTGAACGGAGCCTGAACGCTCAACGTAATAACCGGAGTCTGGATACTTAACGAAACTGACTGGAGCCGGAATGCTCAACATAATAACTGGAGTCTGGATGCTCAACGAAAATAACCGGAGCCTGAACGCTCAACGTAATAACCGGAGTCTTGATACCCAACGAAACTGCACGGAGCCTAAACGCTTAACGTAATAACCGGAGTCTAGTTACCCAAAGAAACTGACCGGAGCCTGAACGCCTAACGTAATAACCAGAGTCTGGATACGCAACGAAATTGACCGGAGCCTGAACGATCAACGTAATTACCGGAGTCTGGATACCCAACAAAACTGACCGGAGCCTGAACGCTCAACGTAATAACCGGAGTCTGGATACCAAACGAAACTGACCGGAGCCTGAACGCTCAACGTAATAACCAGAGTCTGGATACCCAACGAAACTGACCGGAGCCTGAACGCTCAACGTAATAACCGGAGTCTGGATACCCAACGAAACTGACCGGAGCCTGAACGCTCAATGTAATAACCGGAGTCTGGATACCCAACAAAACTGACCGGAGCCTGAACGCTCAACGTAATAACCGGAGTCTGGATACCCAACGAAACTGACTGGAGCCTGAACGCTCAACGTAATTACCGGAGTCTGGATACCAAACGAAACTGACCGGAGCCTGAACGCTCAACGTAATAACCGGAGTCTAGATACCTAACGAAACATACCGGAGCCTGAACGCTCAACGTAATAACCGGAGTCTGGATACCCAACGAAACTGACCGGAGCCTGAACGCTCAACGTAATAACCGGAGTCTGGATACACAACAAAACTGACCGGAGCCTGAACGCTCAACGTAAAAACCGGAGTCTGGATACCCAACGAAATTGACCGGAGCCTGAACGCTCAACGTAATAACCGGAGGCTGGATACCCAACGAAACTTACCGGAGCCTGAACGCTCAACGTAATTACTGGAATCTGGATACCCACCAAAACTGAACGGAGCCTGAACGCTCAACGTAATAACCGTAGTCTGGATACTCAACGAAACTGACTGGAGCCGGAACGCTCAACGTAATAACTGGAGTCTGGATGCTCAACGAAAATGACCGGAGCCTGAACGCTCAACGTAATAATCGGACTCTTGATACCCAACGAAACTGACCAGAGCCTGAACGCTTAACGTAATAACCGGAGTCTAGTTACGCAACGAAACTGACCAGAGCCTGAACGCCTAACGTAATAACCAGAGTCTGGATACGCAACGAAATTGACCGGAGCCTGATAGATCAACGTAATAACCATATTCTGGATACCCAACGAAACTGACCGGGGCCTGAACGCTCAACGTAATAACCGGAGTCTGGATACCAAACGAAATTGACCGGAGCCTGAACGCTCAACGTAATAATCGGAGTCTGGATACTCAACGAAAATGACCGGAGCCTGAACGCTCAACGTAATAACCGGAGTCTGGATACCCAACGAAACTGACTGGAGCCTGAACGATCAACGTAATAACCGGAGTCTGGATACTCAACGAAACTGACTGGAGCCGGAACGCTCAACGTAATAACTGGAGTCTGGATGCTTAACGAAAATGACCGGAGCCTGAACGCTCAACGTAATAACCGGAGTCCTGATACCCAACGAAACTGACCGGAACCTGAACGCTTAACGTAATAACGGAAGTCTAGATACCCAACGAAACTGACCGGAGCCTGAACGCCTAACGTAATAACCAGAGTCTGGATACGCAACGAAACTGACCGGAGCCTGAACGACCAACGTAATAACCGGAGTCTGGATACCCAACAAAACTGACCGGAGCCTGAACGCTCAACGTAAAAACCGGAGTCTGGATACCCAACGAAACTGACCGGAGCCTGAACGCTCAACGTAAAAACCGAAGTCTGGATACCCAACGAAACTGACTGGAGCCTGAACGCTCAACGTAATAACCGGAGTCTGGATACCAAACGAAACTGACCGAAGCCTGAACGCTCAACGTAATAAACGGAGTCTGGATACCCAACGAAACTGTCCGGAGTGGATACCCAACGAAACTGACCGGACCCTGAACGCTCAACGTAATAACCGGAGTCTGGATACCCAACGAAACTGACCGGAGCCTGAACGCTCAACGTAATAACCGGAGTCTGGATACCAAACGAAACTGACCGAAGCCTGAACGCTCAACGTAATAACCGGAGTCTGGATACCCAACGAATTTGACCGGAGCCTGAACGCTCAACGTAATAACCGGAGTCTGGATACCCAACAAAACTGACCGGAGCCTGAACGCTCAACGTAATAACCGGAGTCTGGATACCCAACGAAACTGACCGGAGCCTGAACGCTCAACGTAATAACCGGAGTCTGGATACCAAACGAAACTGACCGGAGCCTGAACGCTCAACGTAATAACCGGAGTCTGGATACCCAACGAAACTTGTAACACCCCCTTTCTATACCCCAAATAAATTAGATAAATCAATTAGGCACATAGAAAATTTATTTCATCAGAGTTTGATTAAAACATGGTACAAAAGAGGCGCATCACATTATCATGAAATTAAACACATACGATACCTGCTCAAAATAGATATGCAACAATGGGTAACCCACATCTCAATATTTAGAATAAAGCGGAAACATCCAAATATTGAATCGATCTCATTCATAAAAGTATATACAACCATCAGTTAATTCATGTTTTACAACGTATCCACAACAGATACATACACATATGTATCACAAAAGAATCAAAACAAATGTAACTCCAAAAGAGTCAAAGGCTTCCTAACTACCCAGATGTTACATATCAGAGCCATTGACCAAAAAGAATGAAGACATCACTTCACAAAAGAACCTCCAGCTTCCTACTCTGCAATGCCTCATAGAGCATTAGAAAACAGCAGAAGGGTGAGAAACAACATCATAACAGTTAATGCATAAAATTGTATATATACATAACTCCATAATTATACAAGTTATACTCAAATTATGTTCTCACCACATTAAGCATATACAAATAATCATGTCTCTACACATACACATGAACATTCACTATATTTTCTCCAAACAATCACATAAAACATACACAGTTATATTCACACAACCAATGCATCATACACAGATGACTCATGCAACTCATAGAGACCGACACACGACTCTATGCAGATGCAAATGCGGTACCGACTCATTCAACAAATTCCCTAAGGAATCGAGTATTCAGCAGATCCTCCACGGGATCAAGTACTCAGCAGATTCTCCACGGAATCAAATATTCATCAGATTCTCCACGGAATCGAATATTCAGCAGATCCTCCACGGGATCAAGTACTCAGCAGATTCTCCACGGAATCAAATACTCTAACCAATCCTCCACGGGATTACATGTTATGACCGATTCTCCGAGGAATCACACAATGCAACCGATTCTCCAAGGAATCACTCAATGCAACCGATTCCCCACGGAATCGAATATAACCATCGTATCATACGAGGTTCTACAAATCCTCCACGGGATCAATCACAAAAATGCATACTATGTTCACAAACATACTCATTGCATTTATCACATACATCACATATATTCATTATGCATTCACATTATACACCATTTCACACAAGGTTAACATACCTATTAATCCATCAATGCATTTCTATCTAATTCGAGCAAACGCACAACATTATCAAACGATTAAGATTCACAATCGGCTCCACAATCTAGGATTCACGCCTTTCGGCCACCCACAGCACAATATGTTGAAACAGTTCACACGTCAATCATTCATATGGGCATTAATCATAATTGGATCAACCAAACATCATGCCTTGAACAAACAGCAGAACAAATAACACTGCCGGGTTCGCCAACCTTCGCCTGGCGAAGCCACGCAGCGAGTGCTCGCTGGCCTTCGCCTGGCGAACTCTCCAGCGAAGTCCACTAGGAGTAATTCTGGAATTACTCGCTGAGGCTCGCTACCCACTCGCCTGGCGAACCTTCGCCAACTCACCTCGCCTGGCGAACTTGCCAGCGAATACAGGGTATTAGCTTCTGACTTGCTTCGCTACAGCTCGCTGGGCTTCGCCTGGCGAAGCTTCGCTGCCTTTCGCCTGGCGAACTTGCGAAGACAGAACTTCCATGGCTGTCTCAAAGCCCAAACTCCACACAACCAACCGATTAAATCCAAACCAGTCACAGTTGCACAACCCATCCATCACCTGACTAAACTACATCGTCTAATCCGAGTTCTAACCGATTAAAACCTCATTCTACTCACAAAACCAACTTCTAACCTAAGTGGAAAAGAGTAGAAACTCTACAAAATCCACACACATACACATACAATCATACACATTAAAGAGATGATGGAGTTTCACACCCTTACCGATCGATTGCAAGCTTTGGTGATGATCCCTTGATGATTCTAGGTTTTCCTCTCCACTTTCTCTTCTCTTTCTCTTCTCCTCTTTTCTTTCTCTTGTTTTTCTTCTTATGTTACTATCTTTCTTCCTTTTCCTCTCTTATTCTATTTCTATCTCTATTTCTTTCCTCTCAAATTCTTTCCAACACTTACCAATCAATTCTCACACTAAAGTGCTAAATGTCTAAAATGCCCTTTTTACTCTAATTCCCCGAAAACTCTCTGAATCAGCAAAAATAGATAAAATAAGCAAAACACCACATAGCAATATATAATTTCTCAATTTAAAACAAACATCAATTAAATAAATTAAAAGACTCAACCAATAATGGGAATTCAGAATCGGGGCGTTACAAAACTGACCGGAGCCTGAACGCTCAATGTAATAACTGGAGTCTGGGTACCCAACGAAACTGACCGGAGCCTGAACGCTCAATGTAAAAACCGGAGTCTGGATACCCAACGAAATTGACCGGAGCCTGAACGCTCAACGTAATAACCAGAGGTTGGATACCCAACGAAACTGACCGGAGCCTGAACGCTCAACGTAATAACTGGAATCTGGATACCCACCAAAACTGAACGGAGCCTGAACGCTCAATGTAATAACCGGAGTCTGGATACTCAACGAAACTGACTGGAGCCGGAATGCTCAACGTAATAACTGGAGTCTGGATGCTCAACAAAAATGACCGGAGCCTGAACGCTCAACGTAATAACCGGAGTCTTGATACCCAACGAAACTGACCGGAGCCTGAACGCTTAACGTAATAACCGAAGTCTAGTTACCCAACGAAACTGACCGGAGCCTGAACGCCTAACGTAATAACCAGAGTCTGGATACGCAACGAAAATGACCGGAGCCTGAACGCTCAATGTAATTACCGGAGTCTGGATACCCAACGAAACTGACCGGAGCCTGAACGCTCAACGTAATAACCGGAGTCTGGATACCAAACGAAACTGACCGGAGCCTGAACGCTCAACGTAATAACCGGAGTCTGGATACCCAACGAATTTGACCGGAGCCTGAACGCTCAACATAATAACCGGAGTCTGGATACCCAACGAAACTGACCGGAGCCTGAACGCTCAACGTAATAACCGGAGTCTGGATACCCAACAAAACTGACCGGAGCCTGAACGCTCAACGTAATAACCGGAGTCTGGATACCCAACGAAACTGACCGGAGCCTGAACGCTCAACGCAATAACCGGAGTCTAGATACCAAACGAAACTGACCGGAGCCTGAACGCTCAACGTAATAACCGGAGTCTGGATACCCAACGAAACTGACCGGAGCCTGAACGCTCAACCTAATAACCAGAGTCTGGATACCCAACGAAAATGACCGGAGCCTGAACGCTCAACGTAATAACCGGAGTCTGGATACCCAACAAAACTGACCGGAGCCTGAACGCTCAACGTAAAAACCGGAGTCTGGATACCCAACGAAATTGACCGGAGCCTGAACGCTCAACGTAATAACCGAAGGCTAGATACCCAACGAAACTGACCCTAGCCTGAACGCTCAACGTAATAACTGGAATCTGGATACCCACCAAAACTGAACGGAGCCTGAACGCTCAACGTAATAACCGGAGTCTGGATACTCAACGAAACTGACTGGAGCCGGAACGCTCAACGTAATAACTGGAGTCTGGATGCTCAACGAAAATGACCGGAGCCTGAACGCTCAACGTAATAACCGGAGTCTTGATACACAACTGTCGCTTGCGCGAAAATAAGGTGCCGGCATGACAGAAGAGTCGCCACCTTTCGTTATTTATCCCTCAGAGCGGGAAAGGAAACGATCGGAAAAAACCTGACGAATAAGGGTAAGACAAGGTCATCGCAACCATTGTCTGGGTTCGGGAGTCGGTTACGCAAGGGGAAGGTATTAACACCCCTCACGTCCGTCGTACTCGACGGGATCCTCGCTTGTTATGTTTACTTGGACGGGTTGGTTTTATTCTATCTACCTATCAAGGCTGGCTGAAAAAGAAAAGAAAAATGACTCGGCAAAGCGTCGCACTTTATGCCTACGTATTCTCATCAGAGAATGAGAAATCAGAGTCAACGTAGTTCGGCCTACGAAGGGTTACCGGGGAAGAGGTTGCTCGCTAGGATATCGCATCCTATGCCTACGTACTCTCAACAGGTATGAGAGATCAGAGCTTACGTAGTTCGGGAAACTACGGTTTATCTCCTAAAAGAAGTGCTTTTTATTGTGTTTGCGATTTCAACCGCACTAGAGACTATGACCTGAGAGTGAATGCGTCGCATGTCACCCAAAGGGTACCATACTAAACATCCAGACTGTGGAAAAGAAACTCTCCCACGATCCTTTCTCAGGTAGCTTAAGGCTCGTGACGTACGAAAGAAACCATTCATGATTACTGTATCTTAAACTGTTTTGAGATGAGAAGAGAACAGGCCCAACTAGGAGGGAGACTATCAAGTCCTACTGTTATCATGCCATGGATTCATCCTATGGTTGAGGTTTGAACAGGGAACTCCTAGATTTTGTCATGCATAGGTTTCAACCTAAAAGTCTATCATCAAATCCTTATCCAAGGAAGTGAGAGTCCTAAGGGATCATGTCAATGATACACCAAAACAGACAAAGCATCAGCTTAACAGTAGAATGCATGCAATGCAAGTGAGGGAGGAAATGTGTATGGGGCTTCAGCCTCCACAAGCTCGTCTCGACCTCAAGCCAGTCATGAAATAACAGTAATCATACTGAAAATAACAACATGCCATCAAGCACTAAACAGTAAACTGCAATCATACAGATAAAAGAAATGAAATGCCATCAGGCAAAATAAACACATGGGCAAGGGAGCTGGGCTCTACCGAATACCCGCAAGCAAAGCCACGCAATAACAATACAAGCAGAGGGAGCAACTCAACCTCTAATGTAATCATGCTCTTAGACTGAACTTATTCTAGATGGACTTATTCTAATGCAACAGACAAATCAAACAAAACACACAATACAGAAAAGAAAAACAGAAGAAAGCTTCAGCTCCTCCAGCAGCAACTCAGTCTTCAGACTTCAGAGGTCACTTTCCTTCCAGGTATCAACCCTACAACATGAGTATCAACTCATCTTCTCCCTTAAGCTTCAGCTTCCTTGATCAGCTCCACCTTTAGGCTTCACTATCTTCAGGGATATTCAGGCATCAACTTGATCTTCACAAAGTCTTCAGACTTCAACAATCTTCAAGGAATCATCCTCTTCAAAGCTTCAGCTTCTATCTCCAATGGCTCAAATGCTCCAGCAAACAAGATTAAGTCAACAAGATGAGGTGAGGATGTTACAGTGCTCACTGACTTCCAAAGGATGCCATTAAGGACTTAACATCAAAGGGAAAGGCTCTCTCAAAGTTCTACCTCAGAGGGCAAGGTCACTAATCCCTCCAAAGGAGAGAGGTGAATACCCTTAAGGGACTTTATGTCATAGAGAAGGAAGGAGGTGAACAAGACACTCCTTGTTTATTGAATGGAAGTATTCTATCTAAGGCTCTACCTATGTACTTATAAACCTATAAACAAAACAACAAAAGCTAACTAAACTCCTCTGCAAGGTCTTCAAAGCTTCAATGATGATCCACAAGGTCTTCAACTCAATCTTCAAAGCTCACACACTCAAAGGAGAAGAAAAGAAAACAATACAAACTATGCCTTTAAGCAACACACATACTATCCATACATTCAAAAATCAATTAAAAACACTAAAACACCAAATAATATTCTAGCAAAATTCTAGGGGATTCTATACATACTTACCCTTAACCCATATATTCCCCATACACTAATTTGTCCTATAAACCCCAAAACAAAATTGTTCAAATCTACTTATACAACCTAAAACCCTAATTTGAGCACCTAAATGCCAAACAAGCAAACTATATCAAATTTTAATCTACAAATTGAGAATTAAATCCTACATGATCTATGGTTCAATATCTAACTATTCCAAAAAGAATGGCCCAAAAATCCTAAGGGAAAGTCCTAAAAGAAATTATACAAAATCAAGTATTAACCAAAATCAATTAAAAATACCATTTACAAGAATAATATGCTAAAAATATCAAAAGAAAAATAAAATAGAATTTTATTTATTTACATTTTTCTAGACAGAATTATGAACGCATGAAAAAAATAAGAATTGAAAAATATTAATTTTTCTATTTTATATGAATTTTTTAATATGCAAGAAATATAAAAGAAATTAAAATAAAAGAAAATGAAATAAAGGGGAGGGGGGTGTCATGAGTAATGCGCCTCAGTTGATATCCAGATGGGCCAGGAATGGGTGGTGCAGATATCAACTTCATTAAGCCCACATGCGCTCAGAAAATCATATGAAAAATTAAAAGAAAAATAAAAGGGATACGGTGTGAATAGCAACCCAGGTTAGTTCATTTTCTGATTGGGCCCGTGGTGGAGGTGTGGATAGCATTGGTTTCTGAGGCCCAGAATTTTCCACTTAATTGAACGCAGCGTTTTGGCTCTATTCTTCCCTCCGTTTTCTCGTTTGAATCGTGGCCGTGCGATCATGCGAAGAAGTCAAATAACCAGACTAATCCAACGGTGGGAGTTCATCTTCTCCAAACATACCCTAGGGTTTTCAGAAACCCTAACTCCATGCCAGAATTTCCACCAATTCGTTCTCTCTGATCCCTCAACGAAATCCAAAACTTCCAAGAGCAAACTTGCTCTACTAATCACCCAGAACACGATGATACCAATAGTTTTCCCTGAAACTCCACATATCACTCTAACAGAACACACGAATGCTTGGGTTCCACCATGATTCTCTGAGATCAAACCTAATAAAGCTCCAATCTAATGATGTAAATCTGTCCTCCATGTTATCCTAGCCATTCTAAACTATATCATATCCATTGATGCACACTAAACAGCTTGCTATCAATCTTGCAAGAATTGGTACCCTGCCACGAAACCTCATGGATCTTCCTCTAACTCTCAGAAAACCTTCCTCTAACCTAGCATGCTGATCTTACACCTAGGATTCTAACAGAATGCACCTAATAAAGGACTTATGGATCAAGTTACCAACCTGTCAAGCTTCAATGGTGAGGGGTGTTAGGGCTTGATTCAAGGCTTGAAATCCTCTCCAAATCTTCCTCCAATGATGAACACCTTTCTGTTTGCAAGAGTTGAGGTGGATGAAGCTTGTAGAAGAAGGAATTGGATCTTGCTTGATCTTGAAGAAACTTAGCAATGGCACTTTCTCTCTATCTCTCTCCAATGAACACAGCAACTTTCACCAACCTTTTTCTTCATCATGATCCCCTCAATATATAACCATCCATAGAATCGTCTAGAACTTCCTAGAATGAGCTAGAAAGTAATGGAAAGTCATGGAATTTCTCCTTTAATGACATGTTGAACATACCATATCTCATAAGTTAGGCCTTGTAAACTTGTGTCAAAATCTCATTGCAAGAGATATTGAGATCATATGTGCAAAAATCAGGCCAAACTTGCCTTGTGTAGAACCTTCCAAGGATGCCTTAAGATACAAGTTACAACTTTTCAAAGCAACCTTCAGTTTTGAGCTTCAAATCAAAATTCTGTTTAAACCAAAGTTTTTAGAATGTTATTTACATTCAAAATGGTATATTGGATGACCTATTTTGGACTCATAGATCTCCCAAACCAAATTTCAACTTGACTTGAATTAACTTATATGTCTTTTTTAGTTCAAATTTACCAAACTTTGTCATTCCATGCTATGAGCTTTTACAACAACTCATGACCTCTTTTCTAGGCTTAAAATGCCATTTTGAACAACTTTCATGTTTTGAGTTTTTCCATTTGAGGCTCGGAACTAGGAGATATGGCCTTTGCTTAAAATGACCTATAACTGCCAAATGACCAAAATACCCCTGTCTTGTTCAAACCATAAGTTGAGTTATACAAATCCTATCAAGGACTTCTAGTACTCTCTAGAAAGCTAAGAAGATGCTATTCAACATTCATGTTGACCAAGAGATCATAGGAATCATCCTACTAGGGCAAAAGTTGTCTGCAAGTTGGGTGACTTTCAAGGACCCAGATTCACACACCTCAGCTAACCTGTAATTTGTCAAAACCATAACTTGAGCTCTGCAACTCCTATCAAGGACTTCTACCACTCAAATTAAAGCTAAGAACAAGCTCTACAACATTCATGTTGTGGGGAAGATGAGATATCAACCACATCTTGAGCTAAAACTTCCTGGAAGATAGGGGTCAAATTAGGGTTTTTCACTGACAATCCCTGGAAACCCTAACTCAAAACTTCTCAAACTCCTCAATCATGATGAGTTGGTCTAGGAATCATCTTTATAACATCTCCATACATCATTCCATGATCTCATGTCCCTTGGATTAGGTCTCAACCTTCTCCAAATCTTCAGTTATCCTAGGGTTGACCCAGTCAAAACCCTAATTCTACCATTCATGGTTAAATCTCCTGAACTCTTGCACAATGACTTCTCTGGGCTTCATGATGACCTTCAATACATATCATAACCTTTCTCAAAGCTTCAAGTTCATTCTCAAAGTCTCAGAATCATCTGAGGAGCTCCCACAATTCTCAAGCTATGAGGCACATAACTCTAGTCTCAAACAGTTTCTCTGAGGATCTCTTGAACTTTCTGATGAAGATATCAACTTTCAAACACTTGATGGATAAATAAGTGTTGGTCAAATTTTGGGGTGCAACAGCTGCCCCTATTCAAACGGCTTGAACCTGACTGGGTGAGGAGCGAACGGCTCTCAACCAATCAAGGTGCGAGACGATTGAATACCGGTAAACCCGAAAATTTGCCAACTGCTCAACTCGTCGAACACTGGAATAATAGCTGCACGGCAACTATTTGGAGAAATACTGATCTGACATCGCCGTCGGAAACAAACAATACATCCAACATCGCCGCTGGAGAACTAAAGAACCTGAATCACCAAAATACCCAACATCGCCGCTGGAGAACGAAACATCCAACATCACCGCTGGAGAACTGAATTAACTGACACACCCAACATCGCCGCTGGAAAACTGAGTCTGACATCGCCGTCGATCAACCAAAATACCCCGCATAGCCGCTGGAGAACTAAATATGACATCGCCGTCGGACAATCAAAATACCCCGCATCGCCGCTGGAGAAAATACAACACTGAACAAAATACCCCGCATCGCCGCTGGAGAACTACATCTTCTGACATACCCAACATCGCCGCCAGAAAACTGGATATGACATCGCCGTCGGAAACAAACATCGCTCTGAGAGACACTCGACATCGCCGTCGTACAATCATCATCTCTGCTGGGGATTTAAAGAGTCTGACATCGCCGTCGAACATAAACCTAATCTGACCTCGCTGTCAAAACAAACATCCAACCTCGCCGTCGAACATATTCAACATCGCCGTCGAACCAATCATAATCTGACCTCGCCGTCAAACAAACATCCAACCTCGCCGTCGAACACATTCAACATCGCCGTCGAACCAATCATAATCTGACCTGGGGTTCACCCCCGGTAAATGGAACAAAAGGTACACTTGCGTACTTGAAACTACTCCGCTGGGAATGAGAGACT
Source organism: Lathyrus sativus (assembly GCA_963859935.3). Classification (NCBI taxonomy): domain Eukaryota; kingdom Viridiplantae; phylum Streptophyta; class Magnoliopsida; order Fabales; family Fabaceae; genus Lathyrus; species Lathyrus sativus. The sequence continues at coordinate 853,256 of CAWUDS030000639.1, forward strand.
CAACCAAACAGTCTCTGATCTGGGGTTCACCCTCAGAACCATAACGAACACCCGAATACTACTGCATACTGCCCATCGTAGAACTTCAACGTCAGAACTATGTGAAACCCTGGCCTCTGGCCGCCTCCAGCTTCAGCTAGAAAAGATCTTCAAGTACTTCTGAATATGAATGAAACCCTGGCCCCTGGCCACTTCAGATCCGCTGGAGAATCTTCAAGTTCTTCTGAAGATAGACATCCTTGGCCTTCAGGGATGTAAACTTTGCCCGTCGGCAACTCTGCAGGAGGTATCTTCGACTTCAGTCTGAAGAAATGGTCCTTGGCCTTCGAGGATACCTGGATATGCCTTCAGGAAACTCCGCCTCTGCTATAGAGTATCCGTGACTTCAGTCAGGGATATACTTCAGCCTTCAGTCCGAAAAATGAATCCTAGGTCATTCATGACCTTGGGGATAACCTTGCCTTTAGGCACCTTCGCTTCAGCTTGGGAAATCTGTGACTTCAGTCAGAGAAATGGTATCCTGAGCCATTCATGACTCTACGGGGATTCAAACAGTTTGCCTTCAGGCAAAACTCTGCTTCAGCTGGAGAAACATCTTCGACTTCAGTCAGAAGAAACACTATTCACTTGATCGCGATCAATCATCACCTCAGGACAACTGACTTGGTCTTCAGGCCAACACGGATCACTCTGCATACAAAAATTGGACCTATCAACTTCTGAACTCTGTCTTCAGACACACGTTGATTCCTCAACACGGAAATCTGAATCCACAGGAACATTCTGATACCGCCTTCAGGCGTTTACGAAGTCAATCTTCAGATTAGACATCACTGTTGGAGCAAACATTTCACGCTGCTAAGGACTTCAAGAATCATCTTGAACACACAACTCCGTCGGGCACCTTCAAGAATCATCCTGAACCGACAACCATTCTGGAGACTTTATTCTGCTGGGTATTCCAGGAATCTTCCTGGGCAACTCTTGCTGGGGACGCTACTGGGGAGCTCAAGCATCATACTAGGCGAACAACTCGGGAAACTGCGCTGAGGTCTTAAGAATCATCTTAAGCAAACGGCCCTGCTGAGGAATTCAAGAATCGTCTTGAACTGAAGACTTCGCTGGGGATCTCAAAAATCATCTTGAGCGAGCGACTGTGGGGATTACACCGGGGTCTTAAGAATCATCTTAAGAAAGCGACCTCGTTGGGGAGAACATCAGGAATCGTCCTGAGCAACTGGTCCTTTGGTGGAACACCTGTAAAACAAGAATGATAATAACCTAGATCATGCGTATGATGCATATGCTTCGTCGCCATGCCCCACACGGTGGAATGCTATGCGTTTATGCTAAATGCTATGCAATGTTAAATGCTATGCAGTCATGCACAATGATGCGATCCCGTCAGCAAAATAAATGCCGAGGGGGAAATTCTCCTGTCAAGGAGAAAGCACTACTCAGATAGAGGAATCATCCTGCTGAGGAGAGAACTGCATGCTAATATCAATTGGACTCCGCTTGGGGAATTGATCTTTCGGTTGACTGCTGCAGGGAAAACAACTTCAGTTGATTTGCCGCAGGGGAACGAAGCTCTATGAGAACTTGGACCTGCTGATATCCATCGCGAGAATAAACTGCGTGGCCGCCTTGCTATTTTTCTGGGGATGATGACTCTGTGGGGAAACAACTTCAGCTGCTCAACGCTCCACTGGGGAAAAACCAATCCTGATTTGATCAACTTACAAGGATTCGGCTCCCTTGGACATCTGCAAACTCGGCTGAGGAAGGAGAACTCATTCTGCTTCGCTGGAAAGAGTACGACTCTTGGGAAATACAGCATCAGCTGTTAAATATCTGCTAGGGAAACCACTCACGGTCTCAACCGCTTCCAAGGATTCTGCTTTTCTGCGGACTCAGCCGGGGAGAGAAATCATTCTACTTCACTGGAGAGTACGACCCTGGTGAGGAATTTTAATTTCGCCGGGGAAGAAAGAATCATCTGACTTCGGGGGAGAGTGCAACTCTGCAGGGGAATACAACGTCAGCTGTTCCAACACTCTACTGGGGAAGAGGGAATCATCCGACTTCGGGAGAGAATACGACTCTGGTGGGGAATCTCAATTCCGTTGGAGACTTCAGTCTGGCACCATCAGTTACTGCATACTTCGGCGTACGAACAACTTCCTACAAGATTTGCACTTGTGACCCGGTGCTGGGGGAAGAATCCTGCTTCGGCGACTTTATTGGGGAAAACACGAGCTTCGGCACCCGAACATTTCTATGAAATCTGCACTTGTGACCCGGTGCTGGGGGACATACGAGCTTCGGCCCTTGACTCAGCTGATGAGGTGACGTTCCTTCAGGATGCGTCTTCTTGGGGAAAAGAATCATCTCTGCCCGGGGAGACACATCAATGCTCGCTTTCTTGCGTTCAGATTCTGCGGAGGAGAAACTACTGAACTCTGCTGGAGAAGGAGGACTCGCCCTGCTTCGGGGATGCGCACGGCACATCTTCTGGAAGGCGCTATACCTGCAACAACACAAACAAACAGACAAGATACCCTCCTCAAAGGGCCTATCAAGGTTATTATCTCGTGACGATATTCAGGTAATCAATCGTTTCAACAATCAATGGGCCTAGGCCCGTAAGTTTATGTATGCGCATTTTATCAAAAAACATCGGCGTTTTCATTCGCAAACAAAACTGATAAATGCTAAGCGGGCAAGCAGAATTGCTGAATAACATGCATTTTATTAATGATGAACCCCTGAATGGGTAAAAATGTTTTACAACAGAGGCAAACTCCTGGAATGAGGAAGCCGCGCAAAAATATAAATATACATCAGTATATATAAATGTCGGCAACGAGGCGTAGACGAACACCATGAGTTGATCCCTCTAAGACCCACTCGACTTCGATACTTCTCCGACGCTTCAGCTTCGGAAGAGATTGATTCGGATAAACGGCCCTCAGGTCCTCCAAACCACTAAACAATGAAAGTCCACACGGAACGCAGTCATTTGCTTATTCAAATCCCTAACTTTTGCGTGAACCGCCCTTTACGGGTTTTCAGTTCACCGGGATACCCTTTTTTGCCGAAGCCGCCCAGTGTAGGTTTTCGACTTCGCGGGTGTACATTTTTTCAATATATCCCTAATTTTTGCCCGAACCTTTTATTCTGTTTTTGGTTCGCCGGGATGCCCCTTTTTTGCCTGGACTCTTTCTTTTTTGTCCAACGGGTCTCTTTCAAGCAAAGTATTTTCTAACTGCGTCCGCGTTCACCGGGGATGCAAAATCTTCACCATCCATCGTGGATAACAACAAGGCTCCTCCTGAGAAGACCTTGCTGACGACATACGGCCCTTCGTAATTCGGAGTCCACTTGCCCCGGTGATCGGAGTGTGGTGGAAGAATCTTCTTCAGGACGAGATCACCCGTCTGAAAGCTTCTAGGACGCACCCTCTTATCATAAGCTTTCTTCATTCGGCTCTGGTACAGGCGACCAAACGCAATCGATGCTAACCTCTTCTCGTCCATCAGGCTGAGTTGGTTCAGTCGGTTCGTAATCCATTCTGCCTCGTCGAGTTTCACATCAACCAAAACTCGCAAAGAAGGAATCTCCACTTCTAACGGTAGGACAGCTTCCATACCGTACACCAAGGAGAAAGGAGTTGCCCCGGTCGACGTACGCACCGTCGTACGATAACCGTGCAAGGCAAACGGCAACATCTCGTGCCAATCTTTGTACGTCACAACCATCTTCTGAACAATCTTCTTAATGTTCTTGTTGGCAGCCTCAACGGCGCCATTCATCTTCGGCCGGTAAGGAGATGAGTTGTGGTGTTCAATCTTGAAGCTCTGGCACAGCTCCTTCATCATCTTGTTATTCAAATTCGAACCATTATCAGTAATGATCCGCTCGGGAATTCCATAGCGACAGATGATGTCCCTCTTTATGAATTTAGCTACCACTTGCTTGGTCACATTAGCGTACGAGGCTGCCTCCACCCATTTGGTGAAGTAGTCGATAGCTACCAGAATGAAACGATGACCATTGGATGCAGTGGGCTCGATCTTGCCTATCATGTCAATGCCCCACATGGAGAACGGCCAAGGGGAGGACATGACATTCAATGGGCACGGCGGCACATGAACTTTATCCGCATAAATCTGGCATTTATGACATTTCTTCGCGAATCTGAAGCAATCCGACTCCATCATCAGCCAGTAATACCCTGCTCTCAGGATCTTTCTCGTCATGGCATGCCCACCGTCGTGCGTACCAAATGTGCCCTCATGGACTTCTTCCATGAGCATACTCGCCTCTTTCTCATCTACACATCTGAGTAGCACAAGATCATGGTTTCTCTTATACAACACTCCGTCAGGATTGAGATAAAAGTTTCCGGATAGCCTCCTCAGAGTCTTCTTATCCTGGGTAGACGCACCCGCAGGATACTCCTTAGTCATAAGGAAGGTCTGGATATCGTGGAACCATGGCTTGCCGTCGGCGGCATCCTCGATTGCAAAGACAAATGCCGGTCTGTCAAGACGCGAAAGCACAATTCTTGGAGCCTCATTCCAATAATTGACTTTATACATTGAAGCCAACGTGGCTAAGGCATCAGCCATCTGATTTTCAGCCCTGGGTACATGGTGAAGTTCCACTCGATCGAAGAACGGAAGCAGCCTCCTGGCATAATTCATGTACGGCACTAAATTCGCTTGACGAGTTTCCCACTCCCCTTTAATCTGATTGATTACAAGCGCTGAGTCACCATACACGTCAAGATTCTTGATTCTTAAATCAATTGCCTCTTCTAGACCCATAATACATGCTTCATACTCTGCTTCATTGTTGGTAACTGGAAACGTCAGTCTCGCAGTAAACGGGATGTGGGATCCGTGAGGAGTCGTGATGATAGCCCCGATACCACTTCCATAGGAATTAACCGCTCCGTCGAATATCAACTTCCATTGAGACTTCCTATCTGGCCCCTCGTCAGGCAATGGCTCATCGCAATCCTTCGCTTTGAGAAACATAATATCCTCGTCAGGGAATTCAAACTTCATCGGCTGGTAGTCTTCGATTGGCTGTTCGGCAAGGTAGTCAGACAATACGCTTCCCTTAATGGCTTTCTGAGAGACGTACTGAATATCATATTCCGTTAACACCATTTGCCACCTGGCAATCCTGCCCGAAAGAGCCTGCTTCTCGAAGACGTACTTGATCGGATCCATCTTCGAAATTAGCATAGTAGTGTGGTTGAGCATATACTGTCGTAGACGTTTGGCGGCCCAAGCTAATGCACAACACGTCTTCTCTAGCATCGAGTATCGAGACTCACACTCAGTGAACTTTTTACTCAAATAATAAATGGCATGCTCCTTTCTGCCCGTCTCGTCGTGCTGACCGAGAACACACCCCATACTATTCTCCAGAACCGTCAGGTACATGATTAATGGCCGTCCAGCCACTGGGGGTATCAAGATTGGAAGTTCTTGAAGATACTGCTTTATTTTGTCGAATGCCTTCTGGCAATCCTCATTCCAAGTAATCGCCTGATCTTTCTTTAACAGCTTGAACATCGGTTCGCAAGTGGCCGTGAGCTGAGAGATAAACCTTGCAATGTAGTTTATTCGGCCCAAGAAGCCACGGACTTCTTTTTCTGTTTTCGGCGCTGGCATTTCTTGGATAGCTTTTATTTTCGCAGGATCAACTTTAATCCCTCGTTCACTAACGATAAACCCCAATAACTTTCCGGACCGCACTCCGAAAGTGCACTTGTTAGGATTCAGCCTAAGCCTGAACTTCCTAAGCCTCTCAAACAGCTTCAATAAGTTGACCAGATGCTCCTCCTCCGTTTGGGACTTTGCAATCATGTCATCAACATAGACCTCGATCTCATGATGAATCATATCATGAAACAAAGTTACCATTGCTCGCTGGTAAGTGGCCCCTGCGTTCTTCAGACCGAAGGGCATTACCTTATAGCAAAATGTTCCCCAGGGGGTGATAAACGTCGTTTTCTCCATGTCCTCCGGTGCCATCTTAATCTGATTGTAACCGGAGAAGCCATCCATGAATGAAAACATGGAAAACTGGGTTGTGTTGTCGACCAACACATCGATATGAGGCAACGGGAAATCATCCTTAGGGATCGCCCTATTCAAATCCCGATAATCGACGCACATGCGTACCTTACCGTCCTTCTTCGGTACAGGCACTATGTTGGCGACCCACGGAGGGTAAGTGGTAACGGCTAGAAATCCCGCGTCCAACTGCTTCTGGACTTCTTCTTTGATTTTTACAGCCATGTCTGGTCTCGTCCTCCTAAGCTTCTGTTTGACTGGAGGGCAATCTTCTCGCAACGGCAAGCGATGAACCACGATATCAGTGTCAAGTTCGGGCATATCTTCGTATGACCAAGCAAAGACGTCACTATACTCTCGAAGCATCTCGACCAATCTATGCTTGACATCAACCTGCAGCGCTGCCCCTACTCTGACATTTCTGACGAGCTCTTCAGAACCCAGATTTATGATCTCAATATCCTCTTCATGAGGCAGAATAACCTTTTCCTCTTGTCTCAACAAGCGGGCCAACTCTTTCGGAAGGTCCTCGTCTTCATCAATCTCATCCTCGGCTTGATAAATCGGGCAATCGAAGTCGTAGTGAGCCGTAGAGGGTCCAGAGTCGATGTCATCTGTTATGTGGATCCTGCAATAACAAGGGTTAAGTTTAAAGCAAGAATATGCAGGTTAGCACAAACCTCGTTGCCATTTTACTGTTTTTCGAAATAAACATAAAACAGGAATAACAGAGAACACAATATTTGAGTACGAAGAAAACGCCTTTTATTTATTAACAAAATGCATATACATAATCCAACAAGGCCCTGACAATAAAACCACTATGCCCCGGGCAGGACATAGGGTTGTACAAAGATTGTAAAAAGCAAATCATTACTCTTCACTTGTCAGCTGGATAATCTCTTTGATGGTCCAATTGTTGAGGCGCTCTCCCGGCTTGCTTGGTTGAATCCAGGCGTCAAGATCACAATCGCTATCCCCACTGTCCTCAGACGCTGTGTTGATGCTTTCGAAAATCACTCCGCCCCTGGTGAATAGGATCGGCCCTTTCCCACGAGACGAACTGCTAGAAGAAGATGAAGCTTCAGCTTCAGGAGAATATCCCAATCCAAACTTATCCTGCTTGATTGGTATATCCAAAACATGCCCCCAGCCTGGGGTGGAACCGGCTTCGACAACGGCCCGAGCTTCTTTAAACGAGGAGAGATTCATCTCTTGCTTCTCTGCGATGACAGGATCTACCTCTTTCACCTTAACGGTTTCAAATGCCTGGCAGAGCGTTTCATGGATTTCGCCATCCATTTCAACATATTTAAAGGATGACAAGTGGCTCACCATAATGTCCTCCTCACCACAGACGGTTACTATGCTGCCCCCGACAGCATATTTGAGCTTCTGATGTAGCGTGGACGTCACGGCACCAGCAGCATGGATCCATGGCCGACCTAAGAGGCAACTGTAGGCAGGCATGATATCCATGATATAGAAAACCGTATTGAACGTCTCCGGACCAACTTGAATCGGCAGGGTCAACTCTCCGAAGACGTGGCGCCTAGTCCCATCAAATGCTTTCACCACCAGATCACTGGGCGTGCAAAGCAATCCACGGGTATCCAACTTCATCAGTGCCTTCTTCGGAAGCACATTAAGCGACGAACCCGTATCCACCAGGACATGCGACATGATCGTGCCTCTGCACTCTATTGAGACGTGCAAGGCGCTGTTGTGGTCTCTTCCTTTAGGAGTCAGCTCTAGATCTGTAAATCCCAGCCCATTACCAGCATTAACATGGGCCACCACCTCTTCCAGCTGATTTACTGATATCTCCTGCGGCACGTAGGCAGCGTTCAAAACCTTCAGTAACGCGTTGCGGTGGGCTTCAGAACACAGCAACAAGTTAAGAATAGAGATCTTGGACGGAGTCTGATGAAGATGATCTACAATCTTGTAGTCGCTCTTCTTGATTAATTGCATGAATTCTTCAGCATCTTTAACTAGCAAATCCTTCTCTGCCTCAGAAGGGACCTCTTCAACAGCTTTACCTTTGCCTTTATCAGCAGCATCAGCCCTGACCACTCTCTCTGCTGCAACCTCTGCTGGCGCGAACATTCTACCGCTTCGAGTGATGCCACTGACTCCGGTAAGATTCTGCACGGTCGATCCGTATGGCTCAAGCTCTATCTTCTGACCATTGCAGTAAACTTCGGCGCCGTAATGCCATGGAACGGCATTAGTGCTTTCGAATGGGATCAGTCCGGCCCTGGTGATAGTGATAGTAGGCGGTCGGGGCGCAGAAATAGTAATAGGGTGACGAGGAATAGTGATAGTAGCAACTTCATCTGCTTGCTTCAGCACGACTTCCCCTGATGCACTTTCAACACTCCGACTGAACTGCAAAATACCCTCAGACATCAGACTTTGGATACCTTCTACCAGCTGCTCACACCCATCAGGAAGTGTAGCACAAGCCATACATAACTCTCCGCATCCAGGAAAGAAGCCCTTTTTCAGCAACTTAGCCTTGACAAAACTAAGCGGCGTTTTCAAGTCTTTGACATCAGTCAACAAGTCCGCACTCTCCTCAGTGATAACGGCGTTCACTCCGCCCCCCTTATGATGAGGCATAGGGTTCTTGGTAACGTTGGGCACATTGTCAGAAAAGTTGATGACCTTGGCGTCCACCAAGTCCTGCACTTTGTGCTTAAAAGCTTTACAATTCTCAATCGTATGGCCTGGTGCCCCCGTATGGAAATCACAAGTAGCATTGGCGTCATACCCCGGCGGCGGTGCCCCTGTTAAGGGAGCCATTGTCCTCTTTTGAACTAACTGAAGCTGCAGCAACGTTTGTAAGAGCTGTGCATACGACATAGGTGGAGTTTCAAAATGACGATTTGTCAGAGGAGCCCGGTTCTGATATCTTCTATACCCCTGCTGACTCTGCTGCTGAGGTTGCTGCTGCTGCTGCTGTGGAGCAGCTGGGATATTTATGCTAGCAATCTGAGGCTGAGGGCCCTTGCCCTTTCTCCGAGCATTAGTGACAGCACTGGCATCTCCTTCTCGACGCTTGCCAGCGTAAGGTTTCTTGCTACTTCCTCCAGCTGAGGATGATTCGCCTTGAATTTTTCCGATCTTTATACCGTTCTCAACATGCTCGCCCATAGTGATGAGAGCCGAGAATGTTCCAGACATGCCACTGACCAGCTTTTCATAGTAGATTCCAGGAAGGGTAGCTACGAACATTTGCACTAGCTCACGCTCAACCATCGGCGGTTGAACCCGAGAAGCCAATTCACGCCACCGCTGGGCGTACTCTTTAAAGCTTTCATTGTTCCGCTGTGAGAGATTCTGAAGCTGAACTCGGTTGGGGGCCAAGTCGCTATTGTATTGATAGTGGAGGACGAACGCTTCTGCGAGATCTTTCCAGGTGCGCACAGTAGCGGGCTCCAGGCCCATATACCATTCGAGTGATGGACCAGAAAGACTATCCTGGAAGAAGTACATCAGCAACTTCTCATCGTCAGAATAGGCGGACATCTTTCTATAATAAGATCGGAGGTGGACGCGGGGGCAAGTAGTACCCTTATACTTCTCAAAGACAGGCACCTTGAACTTGTGAGGTACCTTAAAATCAGCAATCAACCCGAGCTTGGACATATCAACGCCCAATGTGTTCTGATTTTCAATGTGTCTCATCTTGTCCTCCAGCGCTTTGAACCTGAGTCGAGCTTCAGCATTCAACTCTGCTTCTACACCTCTCTGAGAGAATATGTCATCCTGATGGTCCTCCAGCCACGGTTGAGGCACCAACAGATTTTCGACACCAGCATTGCCGTTAACCGGCCCTATGTTAACATTGGCTCCCAGACTACCATTGCCGACGCCTGCCGCATTGAGTCCGAGATTAGTCATCAGATTGCCGTTAGCACTGCCGTTGCCCCCGGCAACAGGAACAACATTCTGTGGAGCATCCACTGGAGGAGGAGTAGGCACGGCCCCGCCGTGAGGTATACCATTACTGTCAACCCTGGAGATTAGAGGTTGAACCAAAGTACGAAGCTGGTCCTGACCATTAGCGACCACCTGCATCAGTTCCATAAAACGATCCATCCGTTCCCGGAGCTCTTGAACATCTGACTGCACCTGGTCCATGATCCTTGTCTGATTAGCGCGAGTTGAGTAGCGGTGGATGAGCCTTTGATCAATCCTGGAGACCGGAGACAGCTCGGAACCTGAAAAACCTGTCAACAATAAAGGTTAGGAAAAGCAATAAGATATACACCATGCAAATATGCTTCATGCAGATGCATGCGTGTGTGTGTGTGCGTGAGAGATTTTCCCCCGATCCTAGTGCCTTAGTGCCAGTGCTGATAATAATAAGAGGAAGAAGAAATTCGAGCCCAATCATGGAAACATCAATCTCATATATATATGGAAAGGCCTGTCAAGGCAGTACACAGTATCAGCGAGTACAAACAAATCAACAACATGACCTCAGCCAACAAGTCTGGTGATGGTCAGCATACATCAAAGATCAAAACAACAGAAATACAACTAGTCAAGTACGGCCACGGGCACGATACTCTGCTAATAACTCCTTCGTGTCTGGATGATCTGGCAAAGTGAGCAACCCCTCGACGAGTAGTTCCCTCTGCCTGATGGTATGCTGAAGTCCCTGAACTGAACTCTCCCAAGCTCCTTCGCCAAAGCAATCCTCCAGTTTCCGCTTCTTAGACTCGAACATCAGCTTATGCTCCTTCAGGTTAGCAAGAGCTTTGTTGAGACGGGCTTCAGCGGAGTATCTGCGGGCGGTCTCTTCATCAAACCTCCGCTCACTGTCCTTTACCTCGGCTTCCAGCTTAGAAATCTGCAGCATCAGCTTGTCCTCTCGCTCCTTCCTGGTGGCCATGGAAGTCTTCCAATGCTGGTCGAACTTAGATATCCTCCGATATGCCTCCTCCAGATGCTGCTTCTTCGTAGCTAGTACATCATTAGCAGCCCTGAAGTCTTGACCTAAGCGTTCCCGATCAGCAATCTGCTTTGCCAAGTCTGCACCCAGTTGGTTTACCGACTCTGTTTGCTTTTTGAAGGCATGCACGGCTTCGTTCCGTTCACTCCGAAGCTGGGCTAACTCCTTCTCTAATTCTGCATTTGCCCGCTTCAGTTCATCTCGCTCAGCCAATACCTGGTTGTGCTGATGAATGGACACAGTGGTAGGCTCTTCGACTGGTGGAGGACTCTCTGGTCTGACATGAGGGAATGGCATCCCTATAGCGCTGGCTCTGGCTCTGATCCAGGCTGAATAAGGAGGGTAGGCTTGGCTGTTGCTCTTTCCCAACAAAGGCTTTCCTCTCGTGCTGATATTGTTCCACGCATGCTGAAGCTTGGACAACAAATCCCCCTCTAGAGTACCCGTGAGGTATAGAGATTCCTGTACCTCTTCCTCCTTCGGTGGAGTCCTCAAAGCATATGCGAACTGACGAACTAGCAATGATGGATTGTAGTTGATGCAACCCTTCCTACCTATCAGAGGTACGTTAGGAAACCCACTACAACTGAAGATCACCTCGGTGCCTAACCTGTCTCTGTCAACGAACCAATCAATGTCTTCTGCTGACAAACTCATCAGACGCTCAGGCCACTCGGCTGTGGCTGCAGACAAGACGGAGGAACCCCTCTTGGGCAAATGACTATCAAACCACTTGTACAACAACGGTACGCAGCATGAGACATTCTTCCCTCTCCGGTTCTCATTCTTGTAATGCACTGAATGGTAAACGTCTCCGATCAGAGTAGGGACTGGATTCCCTGAGGCGAAGATGTGGAATGCATCAAGGTCCACGAAATCAGGCATGCTGGGGAACAGGATAATGCCGTATATGCATAAAGCAAGGATGGCATTGAATGCGTCCCAACATTTGTCCTTAGCACACTGCTGAGCTTTAGCTATCAGAAACTGCAGGGAGAATCCAGGAACCTTGTTCCAACTTGTCACCACTAACTCAGAGGCGTTCAAATGGAGTGAAGAAGCTAAGCCAGCCAGATCAGGCTCAGCATCCATGCGTACGAAAGGCATCTGCCTTTTGATAGGCACACCCAGCATATCAACATATTCTTCCAACGTCGGCGCAAGAACGAAGTCATGAAAAGTGAAACACCTCAAAGGAGGGTCATAGAACTGCAGAAGAGCATGTAACCCATTCAACTCGGACGTAGAAGGTTTGCAAACCAGACTAAGCAACCTGCCATAAGACTTCCTGAACCTATCCTTCACAGAATCCCCTGCCAGGGCTATCAAACCAGTCAACTTCGACACATCAGGAGTCGGGAATTTGTATGCAACAGTCTTCCTGAGAGAGGCCATAATAACAGCAGAAGGCGAGAAATCCGGGATCGGGGAAACGGTACCTGCAACACAGACACACGTTAATGGAATGCAAATGAACATGCAAACTAATGCAGAATGCAGGCATGCAATAATATATCCAGGTAGCTGCTGTGGAGATTCGGTATCAACAGTCGCTGATGAGAAGGAAACCCCGGTGTAAGACTACTAATCTGATCTGCTGAGAATAACTATCTGATAGGACCGAGATCAAAATGCTGCTTTGTCAAGAATGAGTGAATGATAATAAGGACCCCGGGTGCAAGATCAAGGAACATCTGTTGATGAAGTCTTCAGACCCCAAATCAAAAACCTGCCCTATCAAGAACAAACACACAGTTGCTGATGAGATCTTCAGACCCCACTCAAAATCTGCCCTATCAAGAACAAATAACATCTGCTGATGAGATCTTCAGATCCCACTCAAAATCTGCCCTATCAAGAACAAATAACACCTGCTGATGAGATCTTCAGACCCCACTCAAAATCTGCCCTATCAAGAACAAACCACTGATAACAATATTCTGATCAAAAACCTGCTCTATCAAGAACAGACAAACACCCGATGATAAGATCCTCTGATCAAAAACTTGCTCTGTCAAGAACAGATGAGTCTGCAATTGAGAACCCTGGTACCAACATAACTGATTCACTGTCAAGAAAACTAGGTAGTCTGAAGGTCAAAGTTTCCTGCAATAAACCCAGTCCCGCTCACAGGTATGGACCTAGACTGACTCAAGGTACGGCATCCTATGCGTTCATCAGTGTCACAGACTTTCAAAACTGACGATACGATTCCCAGAAGGAGTGGCATCATCAAGTCTTGAAGAGGCCTCACTTAGCTGAATCACAAATGATCGGTCCCCAGAGTCGACAATCCACCAAACCAGCAACCGTCTCAACCCAAAGGGTTGAAAGTGAAGCCAACCGGATGAACCTCGTCTGAGCGTGGATTTCATGAGACACTAGTGCCTGCAAAGCAAGCACGCGCCCACTAATTTCCACTCTAAGTCTATAGTGCACTCAAGCCTGGGTCTGGCTTCTCACTCATCAGAACTCCCATCCCACAACAGCACAAATAATCATATTATACTGAAAATAAAATGCGGGAAATAAAGTGCGAGAAGTAAAAATGCGATAAATAAACGCAACCCAACAAGCAAACACACAAGCGGTAGGATTGACTCGCAGGGAACCGTTGGAGTCCCCAGCAGAGTCGCCAGCTGTCGCTTGCGCGAAAATAAGGTGCCGGCATGACAGAAGAGTCGCCACCTTTCGTTATTTATCCCTCAGAGCGGGAAAGGAAACGATCGGAAAAAACCTGACGAATAAGGGTAAGACAAGGTCATCGCAACCATTGTCTGGGTTCGGGAGTCGGTTACGCAAGGGGAAGGTATTAGCACCCCTCACGTCCGTCGTACTCGACGGGATCCTCGCTTGTTATGTTTACTTGGACGGGTTGGTTTTATTCTATCTACCTATCAAGGCTGGCTGAAAAAGAAAAGAAAAATGACTCGGCAAAGCGTCGCACTTTATGCCTACGTATTCTCATCAGAGAATGAGAAATCAGAGTCAACGTAGTTCGGCCTACGAAGGGTTACCGGGGAAGAGGTTGCTCGCTAGGATATCGCATCCTATGCCTACGTACTCTCAACAGGTATGAGAGATCAGAGCTTACGTAGTTCGGGAAACTACGGTTTATCTCCTAAAAGAAGTGCTTTTTATTGTGTTTGCGATTTCAACCGTACTAGAGACTATGACCTGAGAGTGAATGCGTCGCATGTCACCCAAAGGGTACCATACTAAACATCCAGATTGTGGAAAAGAAACTCTCCCACGATCCTTTCTCAGGTAGCTTAAGGCTCGTGACGTACGAAAGAAACCATTTATGATTACTGTATCTTAAACTGTTTTGAGATGAGAAGAGAACAGGCCCAACTAGGAGGGAGACTATCAAGTCCTACTGTTATCATGCCATGGATTCATCCTATGGTTGAGGTTTGAACAGGGAACTCCTAGATGTTGTCATGCATAGGTTTCAACCTAAAAGTCTATCATCAAATCCTTATCCAAGGAAGTGAGAGTCCTAAGGGATCTTGTCAATGATACACCAAAACAGACAAAGCATCAGCTTAACAGTAGAATGCATGCAATGCAAGTGAGGGAGGAAATGTGTGTGGGGCTTCAGCCTCCACAAGCTCGTCTCGACCTCAAGCCAGTCATGAAATAACAGTAATCATACTGAAAATAACAACATGCCATCAAGCACTAAACAGTAAACTGCAATCATACAGATAAAAGAAATGAAATGCCATCAGGCAAAATAAACACATGGGCAAGGGAGCTGGGCTCTACCGAATACCCGCAAGCAAAGCCACGCAATAACAATACAAGCAGAGGGAGCAACTCAACCTCTAATGCAATCATGCTCTTAGACTGAACTTATTCTAGATGGACTTATTCTAATGCAACGGACAAATCAAACAAAACACACAATACAGAAAAGAAAAACAGAAGAAAGCTTCATCTCCTCCAGCAGCAACTCAGTCTTCAGACTTCAGAGGTCACTTGCCTTCCAGGTATCAACCCTACAACATGAGTATCAACTCATCTTCTCCCTTAAGCTTCAGCTTCCTTGATCAGCTCCACCTTCAGGCTTCACTATCTTCAGGGATATTCAGGCATCAACTTGATCTTCACAAAGTCTTCAGACTTCAACAATCTTCAAGGAATCATCCTCTTCAAAGCTTCAGCTTCTATCTCCAATGGCTCAAATGCTCCAGCAAACAAGATTAAGTCAACAAGATGAGGTGAGGATGTTACAGTGCTCACTGACTTCCAAAGGATGCCATTAAGGGCTTAACATCAAAGGGAAAGGCTCTCTCAAAGTTCTACCTCAGAGGGCAAGGTCACTAATCCCTCCAAAGGAGAGAGGTGAATACCCTTAAGGGACTTTATGTCATAGAGAAGGAAGGAGGTGAACAAGACACTCCTTGTTTATTGAATGGAAGTATTCTATCTAAGGCTCTACCTATGTACTTATAAACCTATAAACAAAACAACAAAAGCTAACTAAACTCCTTTGCAAGGTCTTCAAAGCTTCAATGATGATCCACAAGGTCTTCAACTCAATCTTCAAAGCTCACACACTCAAAGGAGAAGAAAAGAAAACAATACAAACTATGCCTTTAAGCAACACACATACTATCCATACATTCAAAAATCAATTAAAAACACTAAAACACCAAATAATATTCTAGCAAAATTCTAGGGGATTCCATACATACTTACCCTTAACCCATATATTCCCCATACACTAATTTGGCCTATAAACCCCAAAACAAAATTGTTCAAATCTACTTATACAACCTAAAACCCTAATTTGAGCACCTAAATGCCAAACAAGCAAACTATATCAAATTTTAATCTACAAATTGAGAATTAAATCCTACATGATCTATGGTTCAATATCTAACTATGCCAAAAAGAATGGCCCAAAAATCCTAAGGGAAAGTCCTAAAAGAAATTATACAAAATCAAGTATTAACCAAAATCAATTAAAAATACCATTTACAAGAATAATATGCTAAAAATATCAAAAGAAAAATAAAATAGAATTTTATTTATTTACATTTTTCTAGACAGAATTATGAACGCATGAAAAAAATAAGAATTGAAAAATATTGATTTTTCTATTTTATATGAATTTTTTAATATGCAAGAAATATAAAAGAAATTAAAATAAAAGAAAATGAAATAAAGGGGAGGGGGTGTCATGAGTAATGCGCCTCAGTTGATATCCAGATGGGCCAGAAATGGGTGGTGCAGATATCAACTTTATTAAGCCCACATGCGCTCAGAAAATCATATGAAAAATTAAAAGAAAAATAAAAGGGATACGGTGTGAATAGCAACCCAGGTTAGTTCATTTTCTGATTGGGCCCGTGGTGGAGGTGTGGATAGCATTGGTTTCTGAGGCCCAGAATTTTCCACTTAATTGAACGCAGCGTTTTGGCTCTATTCTTCCCTCCGTTTTCTCGTTTGAATCGTGGCCGTGCGATCATGCGAAGAAGTCAAATAACCAGACTAATCCAACGGTGGGAGTTCATCTTCTCCAAACATACCCTTGGGTTTTCAGAAACCCTAACTCCATGCCAGAATTTCCACCAATTCGTTCTCTCTGATCCCTCAATGAAATCCAAAACTTCCAAGAGCAAACTTGCTCTACTAATAACCCAGAACACGATGATACCAATAGTTTTCCCTGAAACTTCACATATCACTCTAACAGAACACACGAATGCTTGGGTTCCACCATGATTCTCTGAGATCAAACCTAATAAAGCTCCAATCTAATGATATAAATTTGTCCTCCATGTTATCCTAGCCATTCTAAACTATATCACATCCATTGATGCACACTAAACAGCTTGCTATCAATCTTGCAAGAATTGGTACCCTGCCACGAAACCTCATGGATCTTCCTCTAACTCTCAGAAAACCTTCCTCTAACCTAGCATGTTGATCTTACACCTAGGATTCTAACAGAATGCACCTAATAAAGGACTTATGGATCAAGTTACCCACCTGTCAAGCTTCAATGGTGAGGGGTGTTAGGGCTTGATTCAAGGCTTGAAATCCTCTCCAAATCTTCCTCCAATGATGAACACCTTTCTGTTTGCAAGGGTTGAGGTGGATGAAGCTTGTAGAAAAAAGAATTGGATCTTGCTTGATCTTGAAGAAACTTAGCAATGGCACTTTCTCTCTATCTCTCTCCAATGAACACAGCAACTTTCACCAACCTTTTTCTTCATCATGATCCCCTCAATATATAACCATCCATAGAATCATCTAGAACTTCCTAGAATGAGCTAGAAAGTAATGGAAAGTCATGGAATTTCTCCTTTAATGACATGTTGAACATACCATATCTCATAAGTTAGGCCTTGTAAACTTGTGTCAAAATCTCATTGCAAGAGATATTGAGATCATATGTGCAAAAATCAGGCCAAACTTGCCTTGTGTAGAACCTTCCAAGGATGCCTTAAGATACAAGTTACAACTTTTCAAAGCAACCTTCATTTTTGAGCTTCAAATCAAAATTCTGTTTAAACCAAAGTTTTTAGAATGTTATTTACATTCAAAATGGTATATTGGATGACCTATTTTGGACTCATAGATCTCCCAAACCAAATTTCAACTTGACTTGAATTAACTTATATGTCTTTTTTAGTTCAAATTTACCAAACTTTGTCATTCCATGCTATGAGCTTTTCCAACAACTCATGACCTCTTTTCTAGGCTTAAAATGCCATTTTGAACAACTTTCATGTTTTGAGTTTTTCTATTTGAGGCTTGGAACTAGGAGATATGGCCTTTGCTTAAAATGACCTATAACTGCCAAATGACCAAAATACCCCTGTCTTGTTCAAACCATAAGTTGAGTTCTACAAATCCTATCAAGGACTTCTAGTACTCTCTAGAAAGCTAATAAGATGCTATTCAACATTCATGTTGACCAAGAGATCATAGGAATCATCCTACTAGGGCAATAGTTGTCTGCAAGTTGGGTGACTTTCAAGGACCCAGATTCACACACCTCAGTTAACCTGTAATTTGTCAAAACCATAACTTGAGCTCTGCAACTCCTATCAAGGACTTCTACCACTCAAATTAAAGCTAAGAACAAGCTCTACAACATTCATGTTGTGGGGAAGATGAGATATCAATCACATCTTGAGCTAAAACTGCCTGGAAGATAGGGGTAAAATTAGGGTTTTTCACTGACAATCCCTGGAAACCCTAACTCAAAACTTCTCAAACTCCTCAATCATGATGAGTTGGTCTAGGAATAATCTTTATAACATCTCCATACATCATTCCATGATCTCATGTCCCTTGGATTAGGTCTCAACCTTCTCCAAATCTTCAGTTATCCTAGGGTTGACCCAGTCCAAACCCTAATTCTACCATTCATGGTTAAATCTCCTGAACTCTTGCACAATGACTTCTCTGGGCTTCATGATGACCTTCAAGACATCTCATAACCTTTCTCAAAGCTTCAAGTTCATTCTCAAAGTCTCAGAATCATCTGAGGAGCTCCCACAATTCTCAAGCTATGAGGCACATAACTCTAGTCTCAAACAGTTTCTCTGAGGATCTCTTGAACTTTCTGATGAAGATATCAACTTTCAAACACTTGATGGATAAATAAGTGTTGGTCAAATTTTGGGGTGCAACAACAACGAAACTGACCGGAGCATGAACGCTTAACTTAATAACCGGAGTCTAGTTACCCAACGAAACTGACCGGAGCCTGAACGCCTAACGTAATAACCAGAGTCTGGATACGCAACGAAATTTACCGGAGCTTGAACGGTCAACGTAATAACCGGAGTCTGGATACCCAACGAAACTGACCGGAGCCTGAACACTCAACGTAATAACCGGAGTCTGGATACCCAACGAAACTGACCGGAGCCTGAACGCTCAACGTAATAACCGGAGTCTGGGTACCCAACGAAACTGACCGGAGCCTGAACGCTCAACGTAAAAACCGGAGTCTGGATACCCAACGAAATTGACCGGAGCCTGAACGCTCAACGTAATAACCGGAGGCTGGATACCCAACGAAACTGACCGGAGCCTGAACGCTCAACGTAATAACTGGAATCTGGATACCCACCAAAACTGAACGGAGCCTGAACGCTCAACGTAATAACCGGAGTCTGGATACTCAACGAAACTGACTGGAGCCGGAATGCTCAACGTAATAACTGGAGTCTGGATGCTGAACGAAAATAACCGGAGCCTGAACGCTCAACGTAATAACCGGAGTCTTGATACCCAACGAAACTGACCAGAGCCTGAATGCTTAACGTAATAACCGGAGTCTAGTTACCCAACGAAACTGACCGGAGCCTGAACGCCTAACGTAATAACCAGAGTCTGGATACGCAACAAAAATGACCGGAGCCTGAACGCTCAATGTAATTACCGGAGTCTGGATACCCAACGAAACTGACCGGAGCCTGAATGCTCAACGTAATAACCGGAGTCTGGATACCAAACGAAACTGACCGGAGCCTGAACGCTCAACGTAATAACCGGAGTCTGGATACCCTACGAATTTGACCAGAGCCTGAACGCTCAACATAATAACCGGAGTCTGGATACCCAACGAAACTGACCGGAGCCTGAACGCTCAACGTAATAACCGGAGTCTGGATACCCAACAAAACTGACCGGAGCTTGAACGCTCAACGTAATAACCGGAGTCTGGATACCCAACCAAACTGACCGGAGCCTGAATGCTCAACGCAATAACCGGAGTCTAGATACCAAACGAAACTGACCGGACCCTGAACGCTCAACGTAATAACCGGAGTCTGGATACCCAACGAAACTGATCGGAGCCTGAACGCTCAACCTAATAACCAGAGTCTGGATACCCAACGAAAATGACCGGAGCCTGAACGCTCAACGTAATAACCGGAGTCTGGATACCCAACAAAACTGACCGGAGCCTGAACGCTCAACGTAAAAACCGGAGTCTGGATACCCAACGAAATTGACCGGAGCCTGAACGGTCAACGTAATAACCGGAGGCTGGATACCCAATGAAACTAACTGTAGCCTGAACGCTCAACGTAATAACTGGAATCTGGATACCCACCAAAACTGAACGGAGCCTGAACGCTCAACGTAATAACCTGAGTCTGGATACTCAACGAAATTGACTGGAGCCAGAACGCTCAACGTAATAACTGGAGTCTGGATGCTCAACAAAAATGACCGGAGCCTGAACACTCAACGTAATAATCGGAGTCTTGATACCCAACGAAACTGACCCGAGCCTGAACGCTTAACGTAATAACCGGAGTCTAGTTACCCAACGAAACTGACCGGAGCCTGAACGCCTAACGTAATAACCAGAGTCTGGATACGCAACGAAATTGACCGGAGCCTGAACGGTCAACGTAATAACCGGAGTCTGGATACCCAACGAAACTGACCGGAGCCTGAACGCTCAACGTAATAACCGGAGTCTGGATACCAAACGAAATTGACCGGAGCCTGAACGCTCAACGTAATAATCGGAGTCTGGATACCCAACGAAAATGACCGGAGCCTGAACGCTCAATGTAATAACCGGAGTCTGGATACCCAACGAAACTGACCGGAGCCTGAACGATCAACGTAATAACCGGAGTCTGGATACTCAACGAAACTGACTGGAGCCGGAACGCTCAACGTAATAACTGGAGTCTGGATGCTCAACGAAAATGACCGGAGCCTGAACGCTTAACGTAATAACCGGAGTCCTGATACCCAACGAAACTGATCGGAACCTGAACGCTTAACGTAATAACTGAAGTCTAGATACCCAACGAAACTGACCCGAGCCTGCACGCCTAACGTAATAACCAGAGTTCTGATACGCAACGAAACTGACCGGAGCCTGAACGACCAACGTAATAACCGGAGTCTAGGTACCCAACGAAACTGACCGGAGCCTGAACGCTCAACGTAATAACCGGAGTCTGAACGCCTAACGTAATAACCGGTGTCTGGATACCCAACAAAATTGACCGGAGCCTGAACGCTGAACGTAACAACCAGAATATGGATACTCAACGAAACTAACCGGAGCCTGAACGCTCAACGTAATAACCGGAGTCTGGATACCCAATGAAACTGACCGGAGCCTGAACGCCTAACGTAATAACCAGAGTGTGGATACGCAACGAAACTGACCGGAGCCTGAACGACCAACGTAATAACCGGAGTCTGGATACCCAACAAAACTGACCGGAGCCTGAACGCTCAACGTAATAACCGGTGTCTGGATACCCAACACAATTGACCGGAGCCTGAACGCCCAACGTAATAACCGGAGTCTGGATACTCAACGAAACTGACCGGAGCCTGAACGCTCAACGTAATAACCGGAGTCTGGATACCCAACGAAACTGACCATAGCCTGAACGCTTAATGTAATAACCGTAGTCTGGATACCCAACGAAACTGACCGGAGCTTGAACGATCAACGTAATAACCGGAGTCTGGATACTCAACGAAACTGACTGGAGCCAGAACGCTCAACGTAATAACTGGAGTCTGGATGCTCAACGAAAATGACCGGAGCCTGAACGCTCAACGTAATAACCGGAGTCCTGATACCCAACGAAACTGACTGGAACCTGAACGCTTAACGTAATAACTGAAGTCTAGATACCCAACGAAACTGACCGGAGCCTGAACGCATAACGTAATAACCAGAGTCTGGATACGCAACGAAACTGACCGGAGCCTGAACGACCAACGTAATAACCGGAGTCTGGATACCCAACAAAACTGACCGGAGCCTGAACGCTCAACGTAAAAACCGGAGTCTGGATACACAACGAAACTGACCGGAGCCTGAACGCTCAACGTAAAAACCGAAGTCTGGATACCCAACGAAACTGACCGGAGCCTGAACGCTCAACGTAATAACCGGAGTCTGGATACCAAACGAAACTGACCGGAGCCTAAACGCTCAACGTAATAACCGGAGTCTGGATACCCAACAAAACTGACCGGAGCCTGAACGCTCAACGTAAAAACCGGAGTCTGGATACCCAACGAAATTGACCGGGGCCTGAACGCTCAACGTAATAACCGGAGGCTGGATACCCAACGAAACTGACCGGAGCCTGAACGCCTAACGTAATAACCAGAGTCTGGATACGCAACGAAATAGACCGGAGCTTGAACGGTCAACGTAATAACCGGAGTCTGGATACCCAACGAAACTGACCGGAGCCTGAACGCTCAACGTAATAACCGGAGTCTGGATACCCAACGAAACTGACCGGAGCCTGAACGCTCAACGTAATAACCGGAGTCTGGGTACCCAACGAAACTGCCCGGAGCCTGAACGCTCAACGTAAAAACCGGAGTCTGGATACCCAACGAAACTGACTGGAGCCGGAATGCTCAACGTAATAACTGGAGTCTGGATGCTGAACGAAAATAACCGGAGCCTGAACGCTCAACGTAATAACCAGAGTCTTGATACCCAACGAAACTGACCAGAGCCTGAATGCTTAACGTAATAACCGGAGTCTAGTTACCCAACGAAACTGACCGGAGCCTGAACGCCTAACGTAATAACCAGAGTCTGGATACGCAACAAAAATGACCGGAGCCTGAACGCTCAATGTAATTACCGGAGTCTGGATACCCAACGAAACTGACCGGAGCCTGAATGCTCAACGTAATAACCGGAGTCTGGATACCAAACGAAACTGACCGGAGCCTGAACGCTCAACGTAATAACCGGAGTCTGGATACCCAACGAATTTGACCAGAGCCTGAACGCTCAACATAATAACCGGAGTCTGGATACCCAACGAAACTGACCGGAGCCTGAACGCTCAACGTAATAACCGGAGTCTGGATACCCAACAAAACTGACCGGAGCTTGAACGCTCAACGTAATAACCGGAGTCTGGATACCCAACGAAACTGACCGGAGCCTGAACGCTCAACGCAATAACCGGAGTCTAGATACCAAACGAAACTGACCGGACCCTGAACGCTCAACGTAATAACCGGAGTCTGGATACCCAACAAAACTGATCGGAGCCTGAACGCTCAACCTAATAACCAGAGTCTGGATACCCAACGAAAATGACCGGAGCCTGAACGCTCAACGTAATAACCGGAGTCTGGATACCCAACAAAACTGACCGGAGCCTGAACGCTCAACGTAAAAACCGGAGTCTGGATACCCAACGAAATTGACCGGAGCCTGAACGGTCAACGTAATAACCGGAGGCTGGATACCCAATGAAACTAACTGTAGCCTGAACGCTCAACGTAATAACTGGAATCTGGATACCCACCAAAACTGAACGGAGCCTGAACGCTCAACGTAATAACCTGAGTCTAGATACTCAACGAAATTGACTGGAGCCGGAACGCTCAACGTAATAACTGGAGTCTGGATGCTCAACGAAAATGACCGGAGCCTGAACACTCAACGTAATAATCGGAGTCTTGATACCCAACGAAACTGACCCGAGCCTGAACGCTTAACGTAATAACCGGAGTCTAGTTACCCAACGAAACTGACCGGAGCCTGAACGCCTAACGTAATAACCAGAGTCTGGATACGCAACGAAATTGACCGGAGCCTGAACGGTCAACGTAATAACCGGAGTCTGGATACCCAACGAAACTGACCGGAGCCTGAACGCTCAACGTAATAACCGGAGTCTGGATACCAAACGAAATTGACCGGAGCCTGAACGCTCAACGTAATAATCGGAGTCTGGATACCCAACGAAAATGACCGGAGCCTGAACGCTCAATGTAATAACCGGAGTCTGGATACCCAACGAAACTGACCGGAGCCTGAACGATCAACATAATAACCGGAGTCTGGATACTCAACGAAACTGACTGGAGCCGGAACGCTCAACGTAATAACTGGAGTCTGGATGCTCAACGAAAATGACCGGAGCCTGAACGCTTAACGTAATAACCGGAGTCCTGATACCCAACGAAACTGATCGGAACCTGAACGCTTAACGTAATAACCGAAGTCTAGATACCCAACGAAACTGACCCGAGCCTGAACGCCTAACGTAATAACCAGAGTCTGGATACGCAACGAAACTGACCGGAGCCTGAACGACCAACATAATAACCGGAGTCTAGGTACCCGACGAAACTGATCGGAGCCTGAACGCTCAACGTAATAACCGGAGTCTGGATACCCAACGAAACTGACCGGAGCCTGAACGCCTAACGTAATAACCGGTGTCTGGATACCCAACAAAATTGACCGGAGCCTGAACGCTGAACGTAACAACCAGAATATGGATACTCAACGAAACTGACCGGAGCCTGAACGCTCAACGTAATAACCGGAGTCTGGATACCCAATGAAACTGACCGGAGCCTGAACGCCTAACGTAATAACCAGAGTGTGGATACGCAACGAAACTGACCGGAGCCTGAACGACCAACGTAATAACCGGAGTCTGGATACCCAACAAAACTGACCGGAGCCTGAACGCTCAACGTAATAACCGGTGTCTGGATACCCAACAAAATTGACCGGAGCCTGAACGCCCAACGTAATAACCGGAGTCTGGATACTCAACGAAACTGACCGGAGCCTGAACGCTCAACGTAATAACCGGAGTCTGGATACCCAACGAAACTGACCATAGCCTGAACGCTTAACGTAATAACCGTAGTCTGGATACCCAACGAAACTGACCGGAGCTTGAACGATCAACGTAATAACCGGAGTCTGGATACTCAACGAAACTGACTGGAGCCGGAACGCTCAACGTAATAACTGGAGTCTGGATGCTCAACGAAAATGACCGGAGCCTGAACGCTCAACGTAATAACCGGAGTCCTGATACCCAACGAAACTGACTGGAACCTGAACGCTTAACGTAATAACCGAAGTCTAGATACCCAACGAAACTGACCGGAGCCTGAACGCATAACGTAATAACCAGAGTTTGGATACGCAACGAAACTGACCGGAGCCTGAACGACCAACGTAATAACCGGAGTCTGGATACCCAACAAAACTGACCGGAGCCTGAACGCTCAACGTAAAAACCGGAGTATGGATACACAACGAAACTGACCGGAGCCTGAACGCTCAACGTAAAAACCGAAGTCTGGATACCCAACGAAACTGACTGGAGCCTGAACGCTCAACGTAATAACCGGAGTCTGGATACCAAACGAAACTGACCGGAGCCTAAACGCTCAACGTAATAACCGGAGTCTGGATACCCAACGAATTTGACTGGAGCCTGAACGCTCAACGTAATAACCAGAGTCTGGATACCCAACGAAACTGACCGGAGCCTGAACGCTCAACGTAATAACCGGAGTCTGGATACCCAACAAAACTGACCGGAGCCTGAATGCTCAACATAATAACCGGAGTCTGGATACCCAACGAAACTGACCGGAGCCTGAACGCCTAACGTAATAACCAGAGCCTGGATACGTAACAAAACTGATCGGCGCCTGAACGCTCAACATAGTAACCGGAGTCTGGATACGCAACGAAACGGACCGGAGCCTGAACGCTCAACGTAATAACTGGAGTCTGGATACCCAACGAAACTGACCGGAGCCTAAACACTCAACGTAATAACCGGAGTCTGGATACCCAACAAAACTGACCGGAGCCTGAACGCTCAACGTAAAAACCGGAGTCTGGATACCCAGCGAAATTGACCGGGGCCTGAACGGTCAACGTAATAACCGGAGGCTGGATACCCAATGAAACTAACTGTAGCCTGAACGCTCAACGTAATAACTGGAATCTGGATACCCACCAAAACTGAACGGAGCCTGAACGCTCAACGTAATAACCTGAGTCTAGATACTCAACGAAATTGACTGGAGCCGGAACGCTCAACGTAATAACTGGAGTCTGGATGCTCAACGAAAATGACCGGAGCCTGAACACTCAACGTAATAATCGGAGTCTTGATACCCAACGAAACTGACCCGAGCCTGAACGCTTAACGTAATAACCGGAGTCTAGTTACCCAACGAAACTGACCGGAGCCTGAACGCCCAACGTAATAACCAGAGTCTGGATACGCAACGAAATTGACCGGAGCCTGAACGGTCAACGTAATAACCGGAGTCTGGATACCCAACGAAACTGACCGGAGCCTGAACGCTCAACGTAATAACCGGAGTCTGGATACCAAACGAAATTGACCGGAGCCTGAACGCTCAACGTAATAATCGGAGTCTGGATACCCAACGAAAATGACCGGAGCCTGAACGCTCAATGTAATAACCGGAGTCTGGATACCCAACGAAACTGACCGGAGCCTGAACGATCAACGTAATAACCGGAGTCTGGATACTCAACGAAACTGACTGGAGCCGGAACGCTCAACGTAATAACTGGAGTCTGGATGCTCAACGAAAATGACCGGAGCCTGAACGCTTAACGTAATAACCGGAGTCCTGATACCCAACGAAACTGATCGGAACCTGAACGCTTAACGTAATAACCGAAGTCTAGATACCCAACGAAACTGACCCGAGCCTGAACGCCTAACGTAATAACCAGAGTCTGGATACGCAACGAAACTGACCGGAGCCTGAACGACCAACGTAATAACCGGAGTCTAGGTACCCAACGAAACTGACCGGAGCCTGAACGCTCAACATAATAACCGGAGTCTGGATACCCAACGAAACTGACCGGAGCCTGAACGCCTAACGTAATAACCGGTGTCTGGATACCCAACAAAATTGACCGGAGCCTGAACGCTGAACGTAACAACCAGAATATGGATACTCAACGAAACTGACCGGAGCCTGAAGGCTCAACGTAATAACCGGAGTCTGGATACCCAATGAAACTGACCGGAGCCTGAACGCCTAACGTAATAACCAGAGTGTGGATACGCAACGAAACTGACCGGAGCCTGAACGACCAACGTAATAACCGGAGTCTGGATACCCAACAAAACTGACCGGAGCCTGAACGCTCAACGTAATAACCGGTGTCTGGATACCCAACAAAATTTACCGGAGCCTGAACGCCCAACGTAATAACCGGAGTCTGGATACTCAACGAAACTGACCGGAGCCTGAACGCTCAACGTAATAACCGGAGTCTGGATACCCAACGAAACTGACCATAGCCTGAACGCTTAACGTAATAACCGTAGTCTGGATACCCAACGAAACTGACCGGAGCTTGAACGATCAACGTAATAACCGGAGTCTGGATACTCAACGAAACTGACTGGAGCCGGAACGCTCAACGTAATAACTGGAGTCTGGATGCTCAACGAAAATGACCGGAGCCTGAACGACCAATGTAATAACCGGAGTCTAGGTACCCAACGAAACTGACCGGAGCCTGAACGCTCAACGTAATAACCGAAGTCTAGATACCCAACGAAACTGACCGGAGCCTGAACGCATAACGTAATAACCAGAGTTTGGATACGCAACGAAACTGACCGGAGCCTGAACGACCAACGTAATAACCGGAGTCTGGATACCCAACAAAACTGACCGGAGCCTGAACGCTCAACGTAAAAACCGGAGTATGGATACACAACGAAACTGACCGGAGCCTGAACGCTCAACGTAAAAACCGAAGTCTGGATACCCAACGAAACTGACTGGAGCCTGAACGCTCAACGTAATAACCGGAGTCTGGATACCAAACGAAACTGACCGGAGCCTAAACGCTCAACGTAATAACCGGAGTCTGGATACCCAACGAATTTGACTGGAGCCTGAACGCTCAACGTAATAACCGGAGTCTGGATACCCAACGAAACTGACCGGAGCCTGAACGCTCAACGTAATAACCGGAGTCTGGATACCCAACAAAACTGACCGGAGCCTGAATGCTCAACGTAATAACCGGAGTCTGGATACCCAACGAAACTGACCGGAGCCTGAACGCCTAACGTAATAACCAGAGCCTGGATACGTAACAAAACTGATCGGCGCCTGAACGCTCAACATAGTAACCGGAGTCTGGATACGCAACGAAACTGACCGGAGCCTGAACGCTCAACGTAATAACTGGAGTCTGGATACCCAACGAAACTGACCGGAGCCTAAACACTCAACGTAATAACCGGAGTCTGGATACCCAACAAAACTGACCGGAGCCTGAATGCTCAACGTAATAACCGGAGTCTGGATACCCAACGAAACTGACCGGAGCCTGAACGCCTAACGTAATAACCAGAGCCTGGATACGTAACAAAACTGATCGGCGCCTGAACGCTCAACATAGTAACCGGAGTCTGGATACGCAACGAAACTGACCGGAGCCTGAACGCTCAACGTAATAACTGGAGTCTGGATACCCAACGAAACTGACCGGAGCCTAAACACTCAACGTAATAACCGGAGTCTGGATACCCAACAAAACTGACCGGAGCCTGAACGCTCAACGTAAAAACCGGAGTCTGGATACCCAGCGAAATTGACCGGGGCCTGAACGCTCAACGTAATAACCGGAGGCTGGATACCCAACGAAACTGACCGGAGCCTGAACGCCTAACGTAATAACCAGAGTCTGGATGCTCAACGAAAATGACCGGAGCCTGAACGCTCAACGTAATAATCGGAGTCTTGATACCCAACGAAACTGACCCGAGCCTGAACGCTTAACGTAATATCCGGAGTCTAGTTACCCAACGAAACTGACCGGAGCCTGAATGCTCAACGTAATAACTGGAGTCTGGATACGCAACGAAATTGACCGGAGCCTGAACGGTCAACGTAATAACCGGAGTCTGGATACCCAACGAAACTGACCGGAGCCTGAACGCTCAACGTAATAACCAGAGTCTGGATACCAAACGAAATTGACCGGAGCCTGAACGCTCAACGTAATAATCGGAGTCTGGATACCCAACGAAAATGACCGGAGCCTGAACGCTCAATGTAATAACCGGAGTCTGGATACCCAACGAAACTGACCGGAGCCTGAACGATCAACGTAATAACCGGAGTCTGGATACTCAACGAAACTGACTGGAGCCGGAACGCTCAACGTAATAACTGGAGTCTGGATGCTCAACAAAAATGACCGGAGCCTGAACGCTCAACGTAATAACCGGAGTCCTGATACCCAACGAAACTGATCGGAACCTGAACGCTTAACGTAATAACCAAAGTCTAGATACCCAACGAAACTGACCGGAGCCTGAACGCCTAACGTAATAACCAGAGTCTGGATACGCAACGAAACTGACCGGAGCCTGAACGACCAATGTAATAACCGGAGTCTAGGTACCCAACGAAACTGACCGGAGCCTGAACGCTCAACGTAATAACCGGAGTCTGGATACCCAACGAAACTGACCGGAGCCTGAACGCCTAACGTAATAACCGGTGTCTGGATACCCAACAAAATTGACTGGAGCCTGAACGCTGAACGTAACAACCAGAATATGGATACTCAACGAAACTGACCGGAGCCTGAACGCTCAACGTAATAACCGGAGTCTGGATACCCAATGAAACTGACCGGAGCCTGAACGCCTAACGTAATAACCAGAGTGTGGATACGCAACGAAACTGACCGGAGCCTGAACGACCAATGTAATAACCGGAGTCTAGGTACCCAACGAAACTGACCGGAGCCTGAACGCTCAACGTAATAACCGGAGTCTGGATACCCAACGAAACTGACCGGAGCCTGAACGCCTAACGTAATAACCGGTGTCTGGATACCCAACAAAATTGACCGGAGCCTGAACGCTGAACGTAACAACCAGAATATGGATACTCAACGAAACTGACCGGAGCCTGAACGCTCAACGTAATAACCGGAGTCTGGATACCCAATGAAACTGACCGGAGCCTGAACGCCTAACGTAATAACCAGAGTGTGGATACGCAACGAAACTGACCGGAGCCTGAACGACCAACGTAATAACCGGAGTCTGGATACCCAACAAAACTGACCGGAGCCTGAACGCTCAACGTAATAACCGGTGTCTGGATACCCAACAAAATTGACCGGAGCCTGAACGCCCAACGTAATAACCGGAGTCTGGATACTCAACGAAACTGACCGGAGCCTGAACGCTCAACGTAATAACCGGAGTCTGGATACCCAACGAAACTGACCATAGCCTGAACGCTTAACGTAATAACCGTAGTCTGGATACCCAACGAAACTGACCGGAGCTTGAACGATCAACGTAATAACCGGAGTCTGGATACTCAACGAAACTGACTGGAGCCGGAACGCTCAACGTAATAACTGGAGTCTGGATGCTCAACGAAAATGACCGGAGCCTGAACGCTCAACGTAATAACCGGAGTCCTGATACCCAACGAAACTGACTGGAACCTGAACGCTTAACGTAATAACCGAAGTCTAGATACCCAACGAAACTGACCGGAGCCTGAACGCATAACGTAATAACCAGAGTTTGGATACGCAACGAAACTGACCGGAGCCTGAACGACCAACGTAATAACCGGAGTCTGGATACCCAACAAAACTGACCGGAGCCTGAACGCTCAACGTAAAAACCGGAGTATGGATACACAACGAAACTGACCGGAGCCTGAACGCTCAACGTAAAAACCGAAGTCTGGATACCCAACGAAACTGACTGGAGCCTGAACGCTCAACGTAATAACCGGAGTCTGGATACCAAACGAAACTGACCGGAGCCTAAACGCTCAACGTAATAACCGGAGTCTGGATACCCAACGAATTTGACTGGAGCCTGAACGCTCAACGTAATAACCGGAGTCTGGATACCCAACGAAACTGACCGGAGCCTGAACGCTCAACGTAATAACCGGAGTCTGGATACCCAACAAAACTGACCGGAGCCTGAATGCTCAACGTAATAACCGGAGTCTGGATACCCAACGAAACTGACCGGAGCCAGAACGCCTAACGTAATAACCAGAGCCTGGATACGTAACAAAACTGATCGGCGCCTGAACGCTCAACATAGTAACTGGAGTCTGGATACGCAACGAAACTGACCGGAGCCTGAACGCTCAACGTAATAACTGGAGTCTGGATACCCAACGAAACTGACCGGAGCCTAAACACTCAACGTAATAACCGGAGTCTGGATACCCAACAAAACTGACCGGAGCCTGAACGCTCAACGTAAAAACCGGAGTCTGGATACCCAGAGAAATTGACCGGGGCCTGAATGCTCAACGTAATAACCGGAGGCTGGATACCCAACGAAACTGACCGGAGCCTGAACGCCTAACGTAATAACCAGAGTCTGGATACGCAACGAAATTGACCGGAGCTTGAACGGTCAACGTAATAACCGGAGTCTGGATACCCAACGAAACTGACCGGAGCCTGAACGCTCAACGTAATAACCGGAGTCTGGATACCCAACGAAACTGACCGGAGCCTGAACGCTCAACGTAATAACCGGAGTCTGGGTACCCAACGAAACTGACCGGAGCCTGAACGCTCAACTTAAAAACCGGAGTCTGGATACCCAACGAAATTGACCGGAGCCTGAACGCTCAACGTAATAACCGGAGGCTGGATACCCAACGAAACTGACCGGAGCCTGAACGCTCAACGTAATAACTGGAATCTGGATACCCACCAAAACTGAACGGAGCCTGAACGCTCAATGTAATAACCGGAGTCTGGATACTCAACGAAACTGACTGGAGCCGGAATGCTCAACATAATAACTGGAGTCTGGATGCTGAACGAAAATGACCGGAGCCTGAACGCTCAACGTAATAACCGGAGTCTTGATACCCAACGAAACTGACCAGAGCCTGAACGCTTAACGTAATAACCGGAGTCTAGTTACCCAACGAAACTGACCGGAGCCTGAACGCCTAACGTAATAACCAGAGTCTGGATACGCAACGAAAATGACCGGAGCCTGAACGCTCAATGTAATTACCAGAGTCTGGATACCCAACGAAACTGACCGGAGCCTGAACGCTCAACGTAATAACCGGAGTCTGGATACCAAACGAAACTGACCGGAGCCTGAACGCTCAACGTTATAACCGGAGTCTGGATACCCAACGAATTTGACCGGAATCTGAACGCTCAACATAATAACCGGAGTCTGGATACCCAACGAAACTGACCGGAGCCTGAATGCTCAACGTAATAACCGGAGTCTGGATACCCAACAAAACTGACCGGAGCTTGAACGCTCAACGTAATAACCGGAGTCTGGATACCCAACGAAACTGACCGGAGCCTGAACGCTCAACGCAATAACCGGAGTCTAGATACCAAACGAAACTGACCGGACCCTGAACGCTCAACGTAATAACCGGAGTCTGGATACCCAACGAAACTGATCGGAGCCTGAACGCTCAACCTAATAACCAGAGTTTGGATACCCAACGAAAATGACCGGAGCCTGAACGCTCAACGTAATAACCGGAGTCTGGATACCCAACAAAACTGACCGGAGCCTGAACGCTCAACGTAAAAACCGGAGTCTGGATACCCAACGAAATTGACCGGAGCCTGAACGGTCAACGTAATAACCGGAGGCTGGATACCCAATGAAACTGACTGTAGCCTGAACGCTCAACGTAATAACTGGAATCTGGATACCCACCAAAACTGAACGGAGCCTGAACGCTCAACGTAATAACCGGAGTCTGGATACTCAACGAAATTGACTGGAGCCGGAACTCTCAACGTAATAACTGGAGTCTGGATGCTCAACGAAAATGACCGGAGCCTGAACGCTCAACGTAATAATCGGAGTCTTGATACCCAACGAAACTGACCCGAGCCTGAACGCTTAACGTAATAACCGGAGTCTAGTTACCCAACGAAACTGACCGGAGCCTGAATGCTCAACGTAATAACTGGAGTCTGGATACGCAACGAAATTGACCGGAGCCTGAACGGTCAACGTAATAACCGGAGTCTGGATACCCAACGAAACTGACCGGAGCCTGAACGCTCAACGTAATAACCGGAGTCTGGATACCAAACGAAATTGACCGGAGCCTGAACCCTCAACGTAATAATCGGAGTCTGGATACCCAACGAAAATGACTGGAGCCTGAACGCTCAATGTAATAACCGGAGTCTGGATACCCAACAAAACTGACCGGAGCCTGAACGATCAACGTAATAACCGGAGTCTGGATACTCAACGAAACTGACTGGAGCCGGAACGCTCAACGTAATAACTGGAGTCTGGATGCTCAACAAAAATGACCGGAGCCTGAACGCTCAACGTAATAACCGGAGTCCTGATACCCAACGAAACTGATCGGAACCTGAACGCTTAACGTAATAACCGAAGTCTAGATACCCAACGAAACTGACCGGAGCCTGAACGCCTAACGTAATAACCAGAGTCTGGATACGCAACGAAACTGACCGGAGCCTGAACGACCAATGTAATAACCGGAGTCTAGGTACCCAACGAAACTGACCGGAGCCTGAACGCTCAACGTAATAACCGGAGTCTGGATACCCAACGAAACTGACCGGAGCCTGAACGCCTAACGTAATAACCGGTGTCTGGATACCCAACAAAATTGACTGGAGCCTGAATGCTGAACGTAACAACCAAAATATGGATACTCAACGAAACTGACCGGAGCCTGAACGCTCAACGTAATAACCGGAGTCTGGATACCCAATGAAACTGACCGGAGCCTGAACGCCTAACGTAATAACCAGAGTGTGGATACGCAACGAAACTGACCGGAGCCTGAACGACCAACGTAATAACCGGAGTCTGGATATCCAACAAAACTGACCGGAGCCTGAACGCTCAACGTAATAACCGGTGTCTGGATACCCAACAAAATTGACCGGAGCCTGAACGCTCAACGTAATAACCGGAGTCTGGATACTCAACGAAACTGACCGGAGCCTGAACGCTCAACGTAATAACCGGAGTCTGGATACCCAACGAAACTGACCATAGCCTGAACGCTTAACGTAATAACCGGAGTCTGGATACTCAACGAAACTGACCGGAGCTTGAACGATCAACGTAATAACCGGAGTCTGGATACTCAACCAAACTGACTGGAGCCGGAACGCTCAACGTAATAACTGGAGTCTGGATGCTCAACGAAAATGACCGGAGCCTGAACGCTCAACGTAATAACCGGAGTCCTGATACCCAACGAAACTGACTGGAACCTGAACGCTTAACGTAATAACCGAAGTCTAGATACCCAACGAAACTGACCGGAGCCTGAACGCATAACGTAATAACCAGAGTCTGGATACGCAACGAAACTGACCGGAGCCTGAACGACCAACGTAATAACCGGAGTCTGGATACCCAACAAAACTGACCGGAGCCTGAATGCTCAACGTAAAAACCGGAGTCTGGATACACAACGAAACTGACCGGAGCCTGAACGCTCAACGTAAAAACCGAAGTCTGGATACCCAACGAAACTGACTGGAGCCTGAACGCTCAACGTAATAACCGGAGTCTGGATACCAAACGAAACTGACCGGAGCCTGAACGCTCAACGTAATAACCGGAGTCTGGATACCCAACGAATTTGACTGGAGCCTGAACGCTCAACGTAATAACCGGAGTCTGGATACCCAACGAAACTGACCGGAGCCTGAACGCTCAACGTAATAACCGGAGTCTGGATACCCAACAAAACTGACCGGAGCCTGAACGCTCAACGTAATAACCGGAGTTTGGATACCCAATGAAACTGACCGGAGCCTGAACGCCTAACGTAATAACCAGAGTCTGGATACGTAACAAAATTGATCGGCGCCTGAACGCTCAACGTAGTAACCGGAGTCTGGATACGCAACGAAACTGACCGGAGCCTGAACGCTCAACGTAATAACTGGAGTCTGGATACCCAACGAAACTGACCGGAGCCTGAACACTCAACGTAATAATCGGAGTCTGGATACCCAACAAAACTGACCGGAGCCTGAACGCTCAACGTAAAAACCGGAGTCTGGATACCCAACGAAACTGACCGGGGCCTGAACGCTCAACGTAATAACCGGAGGCTGGATACCCAACGAAACTAACCGGAGGCTGAACGCTCAACGTAATAACTGGAATCTGGATACCCACCAAAACTGAACGGAGCCTGAACGCTCAACGTAATAACCGGAGTCTGGATACTCAACGAAACTGACTGGAGCCAGAACGCTGAACGTAATAACTTGAGTCTGGATGCTCAACGAAAATGACCGAAGCCTGAACGCTCAACGTAATAACCGGAGTCTTGATACCCACCGAAACTGACTGGAGCCTGAACGTTTAACGTAATAACCGGAGTCTAGTTACCCAACGAAACTGACCGGAGCCTGAACGCCTAACGTAATAACCAGAGTCTGGATACGCAACGAAATTGACCGGAGCCTGAACGATCAACGTAATTACCGGAGTCTGTATACCCAACAAAACTGACCGGAGCCTGAACGCTCAACGTAATAACCGGAGTCTGGATACCAAACGAAACTGATCGGAGCCTGAACGCTCAATGTAATAACCGGAGTCTGGATACCCAACGAAACTGACCGGAGCCTGAACGCTCAACGTAATAACCGGAGTCTGGATACCCAACGAAACTGACCGGAGCCTGAACGCTCAACGTAATAACCGGAATCTGGATACCCAACAAAACTGACCGGAGCCTGAACCCTCAACATAATAACCGGAGTCTGGATACCAAACGAAACTGATCGGAGCCTGAACGCTCAACGTAATAACCGGAGTCTGGATACCCAACGAAACTGACCGGAGCCTGAACGCTCAACGTAATAACTGGAATCTGGATACCCACCAAAATTGAACGGAGCCTGAACGCTCAACGTAATAACCGGAGTCTGGATACCCAACGAAACTGACCGGAGCCTGAACGCCTAACGTAATAACTAGAGTCTGGATACGTAACAAAACTGATCGGCGCCTGAACGCTCAACGTAGTAACCGGAGTTTGGATACGCAACGAAACTGACCGGAGCCTGAACGCTCAACGTAATAACTGGAGTCTGGATACCCAACGAAACTGACCGGAGCCTGAACACTCAACGTAATAACCGGAGTCTGAATACCCAACAAAACTGACCGGAGCCTGAACGCTCAACGTAAAAACCGGAGTCTGGATACCCAACGAAATTGACCGGGGCCTGAACGCTCAACGTAATAACCGGAGGCTGGATACCCAACGAAACTGACCGGAGCCTGAACGCTCAACGTAATAACTGGAATCTGGATACCCACCAAAACTGAACGGAGCCTGAACGCTCAACGTAATAACCGGAGTCTGGATACTCAACGAAACTGACTGGAGCCAGAACGCTCAACGTAATAACTGGAGTCTGGATGCTCAACGAAAATGACCGAAGCCTGAACGCTCAACGTAATAACCGAAATCTTGATACCCAACGAAACTGACCGGAGCCTGAACGCTCAACGTAATAATCGGAGTCTGGATACCCAACAAAACTGACCGGAGCCTGAACGCTCAACGTAAAAACCAGAGTCTGGATACCCAACGAAATTGACCGGGGCCTGAACGTTCAACGTAATAACCGGAGGCTGGATACCCAACGAAACTGACCGGAGCCTGAACGCTCAACGTAATAACTGGAATCTGGATACCCACCAAAACTGAACGGAGCCTGAACGCTCAACGTAATAACCGGAGTCTGGATACTCAACAAAACTGACAGGAGCCGGAACACTCAACGTAATAACTGGAGTCTGGATGCTCAACGAAAATGACCGGAGCCTGAACGCTCAACGTAATAATCGGAGTCTTGATACCCAAAGAAACTGACCCGAGCCTGAACGCTTAACGTAATAACCGGAGTATAGTTACCCAACGAAACTGACCGGAGCCTGAACGCTCAACGTAATAACTGGAGTCTGGATACGCAACGAAATTGACCGGAGCCTGAACGGTCAACGTAATAACCGGAGTCTGGATACCCAACGAAACTGACCGGAGCCTGAACGCTCAACGTAATAACCGGAGTCTGGATACCAAACGAAATTGACCAGAGCCTGAACGCTCAACGTAATAATCGGAGTCTGGATACCCAACGAAAATGACCGGAGCCTGAACGCTCAATGTAATAACCGGAGTCTGGATACCCAACGAAACTGACCGGAGCCTGAACGATCAACGTAATAACCGGAGTCTGGATACTCAATGAAACTGACTGGAGCCGGAACGCTCAACGTAATAACTGGAGTCTGGACGCTCAACGAAAAAGACCGGAGCCTGAACGCTCAACGTAATAAACGGAGTCCTGATACCCAACGAAACTGATCGGAACCTGAACGCTTAACGTAATAACCGAAGTCTAGATAACCAACGAAACTGACCGGAGCCTGAACGCCTAACGTAATAACCAGAGTCTGGATACGCAACGAAACTGATCGGAGCCTGAACGACCAATGTAATAACCGGAGTCTAGGTACCCAACGAAACTGACCGGAGCCTGAACGCTCAACGTAATAACCGGAGTCTGGATACCCAACGAAACTGACCGGAGCCTGAACGCCTAACGTAATAACCGGTGTCTGGATACCCAACAAAATTGACTGGAGCCTGAACGCTGAACGTAACAACCAGAATATGGATACTCAACGAAACTGACCGGAGCCTGAACGCTCAACGTAATAACCGGAGTCTGGATACCCAATGAAACTGACCGGAGCCTGAACGCCTAACGTAATAACCAGAGTGTGGATACGCAACGAAACTGACCGGAGCCTGAACGACCAACGTAATAACCGGAGTCTGGATACCCAACAAAACTGACCGGAGCCTGAACGCTCAACGTAATAACCGGTGTCTGGATACCCAACAAAATTGACCGGAGCCTGAACGCTCAACGTAATAACCGGAGTCTGGATACTCAACGAAACTGACCGGAGCCTGAACGCTAAACGTAATAACCGGAGTCTGGATACCCAACGAAACTGACCATAGCCTGAACGCTTAACGTAATAACCGGAGTCTGGATACCCAACGAAACTGACCGGAGCTTGAACGATCAACGTAATAACCGGAGTCTGGATACTCAACCAAACTGACTGGAGCCGGAACGCTCAACGTAATAACTGGA
This sequence comes from Lathyrus sativus, assembly GCA_963859935.3. Lineage (NCBI taxonomy): Eukaryota > Viridiplantae > Streptophyta > Magnoliopsida > Fabales > Fabaceae > Lathyrus > Lathyrus sativus. Next base: position 891,351 of record CAWUDS030000639.1, read on the forward strand.
GTCTGGATGCTCAACGAAAATGACCGGAGCCTGAACGCTCAACGTAATAACCGGAGTCCTGATACCCAACGAAACTGACTGGAACCTGAACGCTTAACGTAATAACCGAAGTCTAGATACCCAACGAAACTGACCGGAGCCTGAACGCATAACGTAATAACCAGAGTCTGGATACGCAACGAAACTGACCGGAGCCTGAACGACCAACGTAATAACCGGAGTCTGGATACCCAACAAAACTGACCGGAGCCTGAACGCTCAACGTAAAAACCGGAGTCTGGATACACAACGAAACTGACCGGAGCCTGAACGCTCAACGTAAAAACCGAAGTCTGGATACCCAACGAAACTGACTGGAGCCTGAACGCTCAACGTAATAACCGGAGTCTGGATACCAAACGAAACTGACCGGAGCCTGAACGCTCAACGTAATAACCGGAGTCTGGATACCCAACGAATTGGACTGGAGCCTGAACGCTCAACGTAATAACCGGAGTCTGGATACCCAGCGAAACTGACCGGAGCCTGAACGCTGAACGTAATAACCGGAGTCTGGATACCCAACAAAACTGACCAGAGCCTGAACGCTCAACGTAATAACCGGAGTCTGGATACCCAACGAAACTGACCGGAGCCTGAACGCCTAACGTAATAACCAGAGTCTAGATACGTAACAAAACTGATCGGCGCCTGAACGCTCAACGTAGTAACCGGAGTCTGGATACGCAACGAAACTGACCGGAGCCTGAACGCTCAACGTAATAACTGGAGTCTGGATACCCAACGAAACTGACCGGAGCCTGAACACTCAACGTAATAACCGGAGTCTGGATACCCAACAAAACTGACCGGAGCCTGAACGCTCAACCTAAAAACCGGAGTCTGGATACCCAACGAAACTGACCGGGGCCTGAACGCTCAACGTAATAACCGGAGGCTGGATACCCAACGAAACTGACCGGAGCCTGAACGCTCAACGTAATAACTGGAGTCTGGATGCTCAACGAAAATGACCGAAGCCTGAACGCTCAACGTAATAACCGGAGTCTTGATACCCACCGAAACTGACTGGAGCCTGAACGCTTAACGTAATAACCGGAGTCTAGTTACCCAACGAAACTGACCGGAGCCTGAACGCCTAACGTAATAACCAGAGTCTGGATACGCAACGAAATTGACCGGAGCCTGAACGATCAACGTAATAACCGGAGTCTGGATACCCAACAAAACTGACCGGAGCCTAAACGCTCAACGAAATAACCGGAGTCTGGATACCAAACGAAACTGATCCGAGCCTGAACGCTAAATGTAATAACCGGAGTCTGGATACCCAACGAAACTGACCGGAGCCTGAACGCTCAACGTAATAACAGGAGTCTGGATACCCAACGAAACTGACCGGAGCCTGAACGCTCAACGTAATAACCGGAATCTGGATACCCAACAAAACTGACCGGAGCCTGAACCCTCAACATAATAACCGGAGTCTGGATACCAAACGAAACTGATCGGAGCCTGAACGCTCAACGTAATAACCGGAGTCTGGATACCCAACGAAACTGACCGGAGCCTGAACGCTCAACGTAATAACTGGAATCTGGATACCCACCAAAATTGAACGGAGCCTGAATGCTCAACGTAATAACCGGAGTCTGGATACCCAACGAAACTGACCGGAGCCTGAACGCCTAACGTAATAACTAGAGTCTGGATACGTAACAAAACTGATCGGCGCCTGAACGCTCAACGTAGTAACCGGAGTTTGGATACGCAACGAAACTGACCGGAGCCTGAACGCTCAACGTAATAACTGGAGTCTGGATACCCAACGAAACTGACCGGAGCCTGAACACTCAACGTAATAACCGGAGTCTGGATACCCAACAAAACTGACCGGAGCCTGAACGCTCAACGTAAAAACCGGAGTCTGGATACCCAACGAAATTGACCAGGGCCTGAACGCTCAACGTAATAACCGGAGGCTGGATACCCAACGAAACTGACCGGAGCCTGAACGCTCAACGTAATAACTGGAATCTGGATACCCACCAAAACGAAATGGAGCCTGAACGCTCAACGTAATAACCGGAGTCTGGATACTCAACGAAACTGACTGGAGCCAGAACGCTCAACGTAATAACTGGAGTCTGGATGCTCAGCGAAAATGACCGAAGCCTGAACGCTCAACGTAATAACCGGAATCTTGATACCCAACGAAACTGACCGGAGCCTGAACGCTCAACGTAATAATCGGAGTCTGGATACCCAACAAAACTGACCGGAGCCTGAACGCTCAACGTAAAAACCGGAGTCTGGATACCCAACGAAATTGACCGGGGCCTGAACGCTCAACGTAATAACCGGAGGCTGGATACCCAACGAAACTGACCGGAGCCTGAACGCTCAACGTAATAACTGGAATCTGGATACCCATTAAAACTGAACGGAGCCTGAACGCTCAACGTAATAACCGGAGTCTGGATACCCAACGAAACTGACCGGAGCCAGAACGCTCAACGTAATAACTGGAGTCTGGATGCGCAATGAAACTGACCAGAGCCTGAACGACCAACGTAATAACTAGAGTCTAGGTACCCAACAAAACTGACCGGAGCCTGAACGCTCAACGTAATAACCAGAGTCTGGATACCCAACGAAACTGACCGGAGCCTGAACGCTGAACGTAACAACCAGAATATGGATACTCAACGAAACTGACCGGAGCCTGAACGCTCAACGTAATAACCGGAGTCTGGATACCCAACGAAACTGACCGGAGGCTGAACGCTCAACGTAATAACCGGAGTCTGGATACCCAACAAAATTGACCGGAGCCTGAACGCTGAATGTAACAACCGGAGTCTGGATACTCAACGAAACTGACTGGAGCCTGAACGATCAACATAATAACCGGAGTCTGGATACACAACTAAACTGACCGGAGCCTGCACACTCAACGTAACAACCGGAGTCTGGATACCCAATGAAACTGACCATAGCCTAAACCATCAACATAATAACCGGAGTCTGGATACCCAACAAAACTGACCGGAGCCTGAACGTTCAACGTAAAAACCAGAGTCTGGATACCCAATGAAACTGACCGGAGCCTGAACGATCAACGTAATAACCGAAGTCTGGATACACAATGAAACTGACTGGAGCCTGAACGCTCAACGTAATAAACGGAGTCTGGATACCCAACGAAACCGTACGGAGTGGATACCCAACGAAACTGACCGGAGCCTGAACGCTTAACGTAATAACCGGAGTCTGGATACCCAACGAAACTGACCGGAGCCTGAACGCTCAACATAATAACCGGAGTCTGGATACCCAACAAAACTGACCAGAGCCTGAACGCTCAACGTAAAAACCGGAGTCTGGATACCCAACGAAACTGACCGGAGCCTGAACGCTCAACGTAATAACCAGAGTCTAGATACCCAACGAAACTGACCGGAGCCTGAACGCTCAACGTAATAACCGGAGTCTGGATACCAAACGAAACTGACCGGAGCCTGAATGCTCAACGTAATAACCGGAGTCTGGATACCCAACGAAACTGACCGGAGCCTGAACGCTCAACATAAAAACCGAAGTCTGGATACCCAACGAAACTGACCGGAGCCTGAACGCTCAACGTAATAACCGGAGTCTGGATACCCAACGAAACTGACCGGAGCCTGAACACTCAACGTAATAACTGGAATCTGGATACCCAATAAAACTGAACGGAGCCTGAACGCTCAACGTAATAACCGGAGTCTCGATACCCAACGAAACTGACCGAAGCCTGAACGTTTAACTTAATAACCGGAGTCTAGTTACCCAACGAAACTGACCGGAGCCTGAACGCCTAACGTAATAACCAGAGTCTGGATACACAACAAAATTGACCGGAGCCTGAACGATCAACGTAATAACCGGAGTCTGGATACCCAACGAAACTGACCGGAGCCTGAACGCTCAACGTAATAACCGGAGTCTGGATACCAAACGAAACTGACTGGAGCCTGAACGCTCAACGTAATAATCAGAGTCTGGATACCCAACGAAAATGACCAGAGCCTGAACGCTCAACGTAATAACCGGAGTCTGGATACCCAACAAAAATGACCAGAGCCTGAACGCTCAACGTAATAACCGGAGTCTGGGTACTCAACGAAACTGAAAGAAGCCGGAACGCTCAACGTAATAACTGGAGTCTGGATGCTCAACGAAAATGACCGGAGCCTGAACGCTCAACGTAATAACCGGAGTCCTGATAACCAACGAAACTGACCGGAACCTGAACGCTTAACGTAATAACCGAAGTCTAGATACCCAACGAAACTGACCGGAGCCTGAACGCCTAACGTAATAACCAGAGTCTGGATACGCAACGAAACTGACTGGAGCCTGAACGACCAACGTAATAACCGGAGTCTGGGTACCCAACGAAACTGACCGGAGCGTGAACGCTGAACGTAACAACGGGAATCTGGATACTCAACGAAACTAACCGGAGCCTAAACGCTCAACGTAATAACCGGAGTCTGGATACTCAACGAAACTGACTGGAGCCTGAACGATCAACATAATAACCGAAGTCTGGATACACAACGAAACTGACCGGAGCCTGAATGCTAAACGTAATAACCGGAGTCTGGATACCCAATGAAACTGACCGTAGCCTGAACCATCAACATAATAACCGGAGTCTGGATACCCAACAAAACTGACCGGAGCCTGAACGCTCAACGTAATAACCGGAGTCTGGATACCCAACGAAACTGACCGGAGCCTGAACGCTCAATGTAATAACCGAAGTCTGGATACCCAACGAAACTGACCGGAGCCTGAACGCTCAACGTAATAACCGGAGTGTGGATACAAAACGAAACTGTCCGGAGTGGATACCCAACGAAACTTACCGGACCCTGAATGCTCAACGTAATAACCGGAGTCTGGATACCCAACGAACTTGACCCGAGCCTGAACGCTCAACGTAATAACCGGAGTCTGGATACCAAACGAAACTAACCGGAGCCTGAACGCTCAACATAATAACCGGAGTCTGGATACCCAACGAAACTGACCAGAGCCTGAACGCTCAACGTAATAACCGGAGTCTGGATACTCAACGAAACTGACAGGAGCCGGAACGCTCAACATAATAACTGGAGTCTGGATGCTCAACGAAACTGACCGGAGCCTGAACGCTCAACTTAATAACCGGAGTCTGGATACCCAACGAAACTGACCGGAGCCTGAACGCTTAACGTAATAACCGAAGTCTGGATACCCAACGAAACTGACTGGAGCCTGAACGCTCAACGTAATAAACGGAGTCTGGATACCCAACGAAACCGTACGGAGTGGATACCCAACGAAAGTGACCGGAGCCTGAACGCTTAACGTAATAACCGGAGTCTGGATACCCAACGAAACTGACCGGAGCCTGAACGCTCAACATAATAACCGGAGTCTGGATACCCAACAAAACTGACCGGAGCCTGAACGCTCAACGTAAAAACCGGAGTCTGGATACCCAACGAAACTGACCGGAGCCTGAACGCTCAACGTAATAACCAGAGTCTGGATACCCAACGAAACTGACCGGAGCCTGAACGCTCAACGTAATAACCGGAGTCTGGATACCAAACGAAATTGACCGGAGCCTGAATGCTCAACGTAATAACCGGAGTCTGGATACCCAACGAAACTGACCGGAGTCTGAACGCTCAACGTAATAACCGGAGTCTGGATACCCAACAAAACTGACCGGAGCCTGAACGCTCAACATAAAAACCGGAGTCTGGATACCCAACAAAACTGACCGGAGCCTGAACGCTCAACGTAATAACCGGAGTCTGGATACCCAACGAAACTGACCGGAGCCTGAACACTCAACGTAATAACTGGAATCTGGATACCCAATAAAACTGAACGGAGCCTGAACGCTCAACGTAAAAACCGGAGTCTCGATACCCAACGAAACTGACCGAAGCCTGAACGCTTAACTTAATAACCGGAGTCTAGTTACCCAACGAAACTGACCGGAGCCTGAACGCCTAACGTAATAACCAGAGTCTGGATACACAACAAAATTGATCGGAGCCTGAACGATCAACGTAATAACCGGAGTCTGGATACCCAACGAAACTGACCGGAGCCTGAACGCTCAACGTAATAACCGGAGTCTGGATACCAAACGAAACTGACTGGAGCCTGAACGCTCAACGTAATAATCAGAGTCTGGATACCCAACGAAAATGACCAGAGCCTGAACGCTCAACGTAATAACCGGAGTCTGGATACCCAACAAAAATGACCAGAGCCTGAACGCTCAACGTAATAACCGGAGTCTGGGTACTCAACGAAACTGAAAGGAGCCGGAACGCTCAACGTAATAACTGGAGTCTGGATGCTCAACGAAAATGACCGGAGCCTGAACGCTCAACGTAATAACCGGAGTCCTGATAACCAACGAAACTGACCGGAACCTGAACGCTTAACGTAATAACCGAAGTCTAGATACCCAACGAAACTGACCGGAGCCTGAACGCCTAACGTAATAACCAGAGTCTGGATACGCAACGAAACTGACTGGAGCCTGAACGACCAACGTAATAACCGGAGTCTGGGTACCCAACGAAACTGACCGGAGCCTGAACGTTGAACGTAACAACGGGAATCTGGATACTCAACGAAACTAACCGGAGCCTAAACGCTCAACGTAATAACCGGAGTCTGGATACTCAACGAAACTGACTGGAGCCTGAACGATCAACATAATAACCGAAGTCTGGATACACAACGAAACTGACCGGAGCCTGAATGCTAAACGTAATAACCGGAGTCTGGATACCCAATGAAACTGACCGTAGCCTGAACCATCAACATAATAACCGGAGTCTGGATACCCAACAAAACTGACCGGAGCCTGAATGCTCAACGTAATAACCGGAGTCTGGATACCCAACGAAACTGACCGGAGCCTGAACGCTCAATGTAATAACCGAAGTCTGGATACCCAACGAAACTGACCGGAGCCTGAACGCTCAACGTAATAACCGGAGTCTGGATACACAACGAAACTGTCCGGAGTGGATACCCAACGAAACTTACCGGACCCTGAATGCTCAACGTAATAACCGGAGTCTGGATACCCAACGAACTTGACCCGAGCCTGAACGCTCAACGTAATAACCGGAGTCTGGATACCAAACGAAACTAACCGGAGCCTGAACGCTCAACATAATAACCGGAGTCTGGATACCCAACGAAACTGACCAGAGCCTGAACGCTCAACGTAATAACCGGAGTCTGGATACTCAACGAAACTGACAGGAGCCGGAACGCTCAACATAATAACTGGAGTCTGGATGCTCAACGAAACTGACCGGAGCCTGAACGCTCAACGTAATAACCGGAGTCTGGATACCCAACGAAACTGACCGGAGCCTGAACGCTTAACGTAATAACCGGAGTCTGGATACCCAACGAAACTGACCGGAGCCTGAACGCTCAACGTAATAACCGGAGTCTGGATACTCAACAAAACTGACAGGAGGCGGAACACTCTACGTAATAACTGGAGTCTGGATGCTCAACGAAACTGACCGGAGCCTGAACGCTTAACGTAATAACCGGAGTCTAGATACCCAACGAAACTGACCGGAGCATGAACGCCTAACGTAATAACCAGAGTCTGGATACGTAACGAAACTGACCGGAGCTTGAACGATCAACGTAATAACCGGAGTATGGATACCCACCGAAACGGACCGGAGCCTGAACGCTCAACGTAATAACCGGAGTTTGAATACCGAACGAAACTGACTAGGGCCTGAATGCTCAACATAATAACAGGAGTCTGGATACCCAACAAAATTGACCGGAGCGTTAACGCTCAACGTAATAACCGAAATCTGGATACTCAACGAAACTAACCGGAGCCTGAATGCTTAACGGAATAACCGGAGTCTGGATACTCAACGAAACTGACTGGAGCCTGAAAGATCAACGTGATAACTGGAGTCTGGATACAAAACAAAACTGACCGAAGCCTGAACGCTCAACGTAACAACCGGAGTCTGGATACCCAATGAAACTGACCGGAGCCTGAACGCTCAACGTAATAACCGGAATCTGGATACCCAACGAAACTAACCGGAGCCTGAACGCTCAACGTAATAACCGGAATCTGGATACTCAACCAAACTGACACGAGCCGGAACGCTCAACGTAAGAACTGGAGTCTGGATGCTCAACGAAAATGACCAGAGCTTGAACGCTCAACGTAATAACCGGAGTCTTGATACCCAACGAAACTGACCGGAACCTGAACGCTTAACGTAACAACCGGAGTCTAGATACCCAACGAAACTAACCGGAGCCTGAACGCCTAACGGAATAACCAAAGTTTGGATACGCAACGAAACTGACCAGAGTCTGAACGACCAACGTAATAACCGGAGTCTGGGTACCCAACGAAACTGACCGGAGCCTGAACGCTCAACGTAATAACCGGAGTCTGGATACCCAACTAAACTGACCGGAGCCTGAACGCTCAACGTAATAACCGGAGTCTGGATACCCAACAAAATTGACCGGAGCCTGAACGCTGAACGTAATAACCGGAATCTGGATACTCAATGAAACTAACCAGAGCCTAAACGCTCAACGTAATAACCGGAGTCTGGATACTCAACAAAACTGACTGGAGCCTGAACGATCAACGTAATAACCGGAGTCTGGATACACAACGAAACTGACCGGAGGCTGAATGCTCAACGTAATAACCGGAGTCTGGATACCCAAGAAAACTGACCGGAGGCTGAACGCTCAACGTAAAAACCGGAGTCTGGATACCCAACGAAACTGACCGGAGCCTGAACGCTCAACGTAATAACCGGATTCTGGATAGCAAACAAAACTGACCGGAGCCGGAACGCTCAACGTAATAACCGGAGTCTGGATACCCAACAAAAATAACCGGAGCCTGAACATTCAACGTAATAACCGGAGTCTGGATACCCAACGAAACTGACCGGAGCCTGAACGCTCAACGTAATAACCGGAGTCTGGATACCCAACGAAACTGTCCGGAGTGGATACCCAACGAAACTGACCGGAGCCTAAACGCTCAACGTAATAACTGGAGTCTGGATACCCAACGAAACTGACCGGAGCCTAAACGCTCAACGTAATAACCGGAGTCTGGATACCAAACGAAACTGACCAGAGCCTGAACGCTCAACGTAATAACCGGAGTCTGGATACCCAACGATACTGACCGGAGCCTGAACGCTCAACGTAATAACCGGAGTCTGGATACCCAACGAAACTGACCGGGACCTGAACGCTCAACGTAATAAACGGAGTCTGGATACCCAACAAAACTGACCGTAGCCTGAACGCTCAACTTAAAAACCGGAGTCTGGATACCCAACAAAACTGACCGGAGCCTGAACGCTCAACTTAAAAACCGGAGTCTGGATACCCAACGAAAATGACCGGAGCCTGAACGCTGAATGTAGCAACCGGAATCTGGATACTTAACGAAACTAACCGGAGCCTAAACGCTCAACGTAATAACCGGAGTCTGGATACTCAACGAAACTGACTGGAGCCTGAAAGATCAACATAATAATCGGAGTATGGATACACAACGAAACTTACCGGAGCCTGAATGCTAAACGTAATAACCGGAGTCTGGATACCCAATGAAACTAACCGTAGCCTGAACCATCAACATAATAACCGGAGTCTGGATACCCAACAAAACTGACCGGAGCCTGAACGCTCAACGTAATAAATGGAATCTGGATACCCAACGAAACTGACCGGAGCCTGAACGCTCAACGTAATAACCGAAGTCTGGATACCCAACAAAACTGACCGGAGCCTGAACACTCAACGTAATAACCGGAGTCTAGATACCCAACGAAACTGTCCAGAGTTGGATACCCAACGAAACTGACCGGACCCTGAAGGCTCAACGTAATAACTGGAGTCTGGATACCCAACGAAACTGACCGGAGCCTGAGCGCTCAACGTAATAACCGGAGTCTGGATACCAAACGAAAATGACCGGAGCCTGAACGCTCAACGTAATAACCGGAGTCTGGATACCCAACGAAACTGACCGGAGCCTGAATGCTCAACGTAATAACCGGAGTCTGGATACTCAACGAAACTGACTGGAGCCGGAACGCTCAACGTAATAACTAGAGTCCGGATGCTCAACGAAAATGACCGGAGCCTGAACGCTCAACGTAATAACCGGCGTCCTGATACCCAACGAAACTGACCGGAACCTGAACGCTTAACGTAATAACCGAAGTCTAGATACCCAACGAAACTGACCGGAGCCTGAACGCCTAACGTAATAACCAGAGTCTGGATACGCAACGAAAATGACCGCAGCCTGAACGACCAACGTAATAACCGGAGTCTGGGTACCCAACGAAACTGACCGGAGCCTGAATGCTCAACGTAATAACCGGAGTCTGGATACCCAACGAAACTGACCGGAGCCTTGAACGCTCAACGTAATAACCGGAGTCTGGATACCCAACGAAACTGACCGGAGCCTGAACGCTCAATGTAATAACCGGAGTCTGGATACCCAACAAAACTGAACGGAGCCTGAATGCTCAACGTAATAACCGGAGTCTGGATACTCAACGAAACTGAATGGAGCCAGAACGCTCAATGTAATAACTGGAGTTATGATGCTCAACGAAAATGACCGGAGCCTGAACGCTCAACGTAATAACCGGAGTCTGGATACTCAACGAAACTGACTGGAGCCGGAACACTCAACGTAATAACTAGAGTCCGGATGCTCAACGAAAATGACCGGAGCCTGAACGCTCAACGTAATAACCGGCGTCCTGATACCCAACGAAACTAACCGGAACCTGAACGCTTAACGTAATAACCGAAGTCTAGATACCCAACGAAACTGACCGGAGCCTGAACGCCTAACGTAATAACCAGAGTCTGGATACGCAACGAAAATGACCGCAGCCTGAACGACCAACGTAATAACCGGAGTCTGGGTACCCAACGAAACTGACCGGAGCCTGAATGCTCAACGTAATAACCGGAGTCTGGATACCCAACGAAACTGACCGGAGCCTGAATGCTCAACGTAATAACCGGAGTCTGGATACTCAACGAAACTGACTGGAGCCGGAACGCTCAACGTAATAACTAGAGTCCGGATGCTCAACGAAAATGACCGGAGCCTGAACGCTCAACGTAATAACCGGCGTCCTGATACCCAACGAAACTGACCGGAACCTGAACGCTTAACGTAATAACCGAAGTCTAGATACCCAACGAAACTGACCGGAGCCTGAACGCCTAACGTAATAACCAGAGTCTGGATACGCAACGAAAATGACCGCAGCCTGAACGACCAACGTAATAACCGGAGTCTGGGTACCCAACGAAACTGACCGGACCCTGAAGGCTCAACGTAATAACTGGAGTCTGGATACCCAACGAAACTGACCAGAGCCTGAGCGCTCAACGTAATAACCGGAGTCTGGATACCAAACGAAAATGACCGGAGCCTGAACGCTCAACGTAATAACCGGAGTCTGGATACCCAACGAAACTGACCGGAGCCTGAACGCTCAACGTAATAACCAGAGTCTGGATACTCAACGAAACTGACTGGAGCCGGAACGCTCAACGTAATAACTAGAGTCCGGATGCTCAACGAAAATGACCGGAGCCTGAACGCTCAACGTAATAACCGGCGTCCTGATACCCAACGAAACTGACCGGAACCTGAACGCTTAACGTAATAACCGAAGTCTAGATACCCAACGAAACTGACCGGAGCCTGAACGCCTAACGTAATAACCAGAGTCTGGATACGCAACGAAAATGACCGCAGCCTGAACGACCAACGTAATAACCAGAGTCTGGGTACCCAACGAAACTGACCGGAGCCTGAATGCTCAACGTAATAACCGGAGTCTGGATACCCAACGAAACTGACCGGAGCCTTGAACGCTCAACGTAATAACCGGAGTCTGGATACCCAACAAAATTGACCGGAGCCTGAACGCTGAACGTAACAACCGGAATCTGGATACTCAACGTAACTAACCGGAGCCTAAATGCTCAACGTAATAACCGGAGTCTAGATACTCAACGAAACTGACTGTAGCCTGAACGATCAACATAATAACCAGAGTCTGGATACACAACGAAACTGACCGGAGCCTGAATGCTCAACGTAATAACCGGTGTCTGGATACCCAACAAAATTGACCAGAGCCTGAGCGCTGAATGTAACAACCGGAATCTGGATACTCAACGAAACTAACCGGAGCCTAAATGCTCAACGTAATAACCGGAGTCTGGATACTCAACGAAAATGACTGGAGTCTGAAAGTTCAACATAATAACCGGAGTCTGGATACACAACGAAACTGACCGGAGCCTGAACGCTCAACGTAATAACCGGAGTCTGGATACCCAATGAAACTGACCGTAGCCTGAACCATCAACATAATAACCGGAGTCTGGATACCCAACAAAACTGACCGGAGCCTGAACGCTCAACGTAAAAACCGGAGTCTGGATACCCAACGAAACTGACCAGAGCCTGAACGCTCAACGTAATAACCGGAGTCTGGATGCCCAACGAAACTGACCGGAGCCTGAACGCCTAACGTAATAACCGGAGCCTGGATACTCAACAAAACTGATAGGAGCCGGAACGCTCAACATAGTAACCGGAGTCTGGATACGCAACGAAACTAACGGGAGCCTGAACGCTCAACGTAATAACTGGAGTGTGGATACCCAACGAAACTGACCGGAGCCTAAACACTCAACGTAATAACCGGAGTCTGGATACCCAACAAAACTGACCGGAGCCTGAACGCTCAACGTAAAAACCGGAGTCTGGATACCCAACGAAATTGACCGGGGCCTGAATGCTCAACGTAATAACCGGAGGCTGGATACCCAACGAAACTGACCGGAGCCTGAACGCCTAACGTAATAACCAGAGTCTGGATACGCAACGAAATTGACCGGAGCTTGAACGGTCAACGTAATAACCGGAGTCTGGATACCCAACGAAACTGACCGGAGCCTGAACGCTCAACGTAATAACCGGAGTCTGGATACCCAACGAAACTGACCGGAGCCTGAACGCTCAACGTAATAACCGGAGTCTGGGTACCCAACGAAACTGACCGGAGCCTGAACGCTCAACGTAAAAACCGGAGTCTGGATACCCAACGAAATTGACCGGAGCCTGAACGCTCAACGTAATAACCGGAGGCTGGATACCCAACGAAACTGACCGGAGCCTGAACGCTCAACGTAATAACTGGAATCTGGATACCCACCAAAACTGAACGGAGCCTGAACGCTCAACGTAATAACCGGAGTCTGGATACTCAACGAAACTGACTGGAGCCGGAATGCTCAACGTAATAACTGGAGTCTGGATGCTGAACGAAAATGACCGGAGCCTGAACGCTCAACGTAATAACCGGAGTCTTGATACCCAACGAAACTGACCAGAGCCTGAACGCTTAACGTAATAACCGGAGTCTAGTTACCCAACGAAACTGACCGGAGCCTGAACGCCTAACGTAATAACCAGAGTCTGGATACGCAACGAAAATGACCGGAGCCTGAACGCTCAATGTAATTACCGGAGTCTGGATACCCAACCAAACTGACCGGAGCCTGAACGCTCAAAGTAATAACAGGAGTCTGGATACCAAACGAAACTGACCGGAGCCTGAACGCTCAACGTAATAACCGGAGTCTGGATACCCAACGAATTTGACCGGAATCTGAACGCTCAACATAATAACCGGAGTCTGGATACCCAACGAAACTGACCGGAGCCTGAATGCTCAACGTAATAACCGGAGTCTGGATACCCAACAAAACTGACCGGAGCTTGAACGCTCAACGTAATAACCGGAGTCTGGATACCCAACGAAACTGACCGGAGCCTGAATGCTCAACGCAATAACCGGAGTCTAGATACCAAACGAAACTGACCGGACCCTGAACGCTCAACGTAATAACCGGAGTCTGGATACCCAACGAAACTGATCGGAGCCTGAACGCTCAACCTAATAACCAGAGTTTGGATACCCAACGAAAATGACCAGAGCCTGAACGCTCAACGTAATAACCGGAGTCTGGATACCCAACAAAACTGACCGGAGCCTGAACGCTCAACGTAAAAACCGGAGTCTGGATACCCAACGAAATTGACCGGAGCCTGAACGGTCAACGTAATAACCGGAGGCTGGATACCCAATGAAACTGACTGTAGCCTGAACGCTCAACGTAATAACTGGAATCTGGATACCCACCAAAACTGAACGGAGCCTGAACGCTCAACGTAATAACCGGAGTCTGGATACTCAACGAAATTGACTGGAGCCGGAACGCTCAACGTAATAACTGGAGTCTGGATACCCAACGAAACTGACCCGAGCCTGAACGCTTAACGTAATAACCGGAGTCTAGTTACCCAACGAAACTGTCCGGAGCCTGAATGCTCAACGTAATAACTGGAGTCTGGATACGCAACGAAATTGACCGGAGCCTGAACGGTCAACGTAATAACCGGAGTCTGGATACCCAACGAAACTGACCGGAGCCTGAACGCTCAACGTAATAACCGGAGTCTGGATACCAAACGAAATTGACCGGAGCCTGAACGCTCAACGTAATAATCGGAGTCTGGATACCCAACGAAAATGACCGGAGCCTGAACGCTCAATGTAATAACCGGAGTCTGGATACCCAACGAAACTGACCGGAGCCTGAACGATCAACGTAATAACCGGAGTCTGGATACTCAACGAAACTGACTGGAGCCGGAACGCTCAACGTAATAACTGGAGTCTGGATGCTCAACAAAAATGACCGGAGCCTGAACGCTTAACGTAATAACCGGAGTCCTGATACCCAACGAAACTGATCGGAACCTGAACGCTTAACGTAATAACCGAAGTCTAGATACCCAACGAAACTGACCGGAGCCTGAACGCCTAACGTAATAACCAGAGTCTGGATACGCAACGAAATTGACCGGAGCCTGAACGACCAATGTAATAACCGGAGTCTAGGTACCCAACGAAACTGACCGGAGCCTGAACGCTCAACGTAATAACCGGAGTCTGGATACCCAACGAAACTGACCGGAGCCTGAACGCCTAACGTAATAACCGGTGTCTGGATACCCAACAAAATTAACTGGAGCCTGAACGCTGAACGTAACAACCAAAATATGGATACTCAACGAAACTGACCGGAGCCTGAACACTCAACGTAATAACCGGAGTCTGGATACCCAATGAAACTGACCGGAGCCTAAACGCCTAACGTAATAACCAGAGTGTGGATACGCAACGAAACTGACCGGAGCCTGAACGACCAACGTAATAACCGGAGTCTGGATACCAAACAAAACTGACCGGAGCCTGAACGCTCAACGTAATAACCGGTGTCTGGATACCCAACAAAATTGACCGGAGCCTGAACGCTCAACGTAATAACCGGAGTCTGGATACCCAACGAAACTGACCATAGCCTGAACGCTTAACGTAATAACCGGAGTCTGGATGCTCAACGAAAATGACTGGAGCTTGAATGATCAACGTAATAACCGGAGTCTGGATACTCAACAAAACTGACTGGAGCCGGAACGCTCAACGTAATAACTGGAGTCTGGATGCTCAACGAAAATAACCGGAGCCTGAACGCTCAACGTAATAACCAGATTCTGGATACCCAACGAAATTGACCGGGGCCTGAACGGTCAACGTAATAACCGGAGGCTGGATACCCAACGAAACTGACCCGAGCCTGAACGCTCAACGTAATAACTGGAATCTGGATACCCACCAAAACTGAACGGAGCCTGAACGCTCAACGTAACAACTGGAGTCTGGATACTCAACAAAACTGACAGGAGCCGGAACACTCAACGTAATAACTGGAGTCTGGATGCTCAACGAAAATGACCGGAGCTTAAACGCTCAACGTAATAATCGGAGTCTTGATACCCAAAGAAACTGACCCGAGCCTGAACGCTTAACGTAATAACCGGAGTCTAGTTACCCAACGAAACTGACCGGAGCCTGAACGCTCAACGTAATAACTGGAGTCTGGATACGCAACGAAATTGACCGGAGCCTGAACGCTCAACGTAATAACCGGAGTCTGGATACCCAACGAAACTGACCGGAGCCTGAACGCTCAACGTAATAACCGGAGTCTGGATACCCAACAAAACTGACCGAAGCCTGAACGCTCAACGTAATAACCGGAGTCTGGATACCCAATGAAACTGACCGGAGCCTGAACGCCTAACGTAATAACCAGAGTCTGGATACGTAACAAAACTGATCGGCGCCTGAACGCTCAACGTAGTAACCGGAGTCTGGATACGCAACAAAACTGACCGGAGCCTGAACGCTCAACGTAATAACTGGAGTCTGGATACCCAACGAAACTGACCGGAGCCTGAACACTCAACGTAATAATCGGAGTCTGGATACCCAACAAAACTGACCGGAGCCTGAACGCTCAACGTAAAAACCGGAGTCTGGATACCCAACGAAACTGACCGGGGCCTGAACGCTCAACGTAATAACCGGAGGCTGGATACCCAACGAAACTAACCGGAGCCTGAACGCTCAACGTAATAACTGGAATCTGGATACCCACCAAAACTGAACGGAGCCTGAACGCTCAACATAATAACCGGAGTCTGGATACTCAACGAAACTGACTGGAGCCAGAACGCTCAACGTAATAACTTGAGTCTGGATGCTCAACGAAAATGACTGAAGCCTGAACGCTCAACGTAATAACCGGAGTCTTGATACCCACCGAAACTGACTGGAGCCTGAACGTTTAACGTAATAACCGGAGTCTAGTTACCCAACGAAACTGACCGGAGCCTGAACGCCTAACGTAATAACCAGAGTCTGGATACGCAACGAAATTGACCGGAGCCTGAACGATCAACGTAATAACCGGAGTCTGGATACCCAACAAAACTGACCGGAGCCTGAACGCTCAACGTAATAACCGGAGTCTGGATACCAAACGAAACTGATCGGAGCCTGAACGCTCAATGTAATAACCGGAGTCTGGATACCCAACGAAACTGACCGGAGCCTGAACGCTCAACGTAATAACCGGAGTCTGGATACCCAACGAAACTGACCGGAGCCTGAACGCTCAACGTAATAACCGGAATCTGGATACCCAACAAAACTGACCGGAGCCTGAACCCTCAACATAATAACCGGAGTCTGGATACCAAACGAAACTGATCGGAGCCTGAACGCTCAACGTAATGACCGGAGTCTGGATACCCAACGAAACTGACCGGAGCCTGAACGCTCAACGTAATAACTGGAATCTGGATACCCACCAAAATTGAACGGAGCCTGAACGCTCAACGTAATAACCGGAGTCTGGATACCCAACGAAACTGACCGGAGCCTGAACGCCTAACGTAATAACTAGAGTCTGGATACGTAACAAAACTGATCGGCGCCTGAACGCTCAACGTAGTAACCGGAGTTTGGATACGCAACGAAACTGACCGGAGCCTGAACGCTCAACGTAATAACTGGAGTCTGGATACCCAACGAAACTGACCAGAGCCTGAACACTCAACGTAATAACCGGAGTCTGGATACCCAACAAAACTGACCGGAGCCTGAACGCTCAACGTAAAAACCGGAGTCTGGATACCCAACGAAATTGACCGGGGCCTGAACGCTCAACGTAATAACCGGAGGCTGGATACCCAACGAAACTGACCGGAGCCTGAACGCTCAACGTAATAACTGGAATCTGGATACCCATCAAAACTGAACGGAGCCTGAACGCTCAACGTAATAACCGGAGTCTGGATACTCAACGAAACTGACTGGAGCCAGAACGCTCAACGTAATAACTGGAGTCTGGATGCTCAACGAAAATGACCGAAGCCTGAACGCTCAACGTAATAACCGGAATCTTGATACCCAACGAAACTGACCGGATCCTGAACGCTCAACGTAATAATCGGAGTCTGGATACCCAACAAAACTGACCGGAGCCTGAACGCTCAACGTAAAAACCAGAGTCTGGATACCCAACGAAATTGACCGGGGCCTGAACGGTCAACGTAATAACCGGAGGCTGGATACCCAACGAAACTGACCGGAGCCTGAACGCTCAACGTAATAACTAGAATCTGGATACCCACCAAAACTGAACGGAGCCTGAACGCTCAACGTAATAACCGGAGTCTGGATACTCAACAAAACTGACAGGAGCCGGAACACTCAACGTAATAACTGGAGTCTGGATGCTCAACGAAAATGACCGGAGCCTGAACGCTCAACGTAATAATCGGAGTCTTGATACCCAAAGAAACTGACCCGAGCCTGAACGCTTAACGTAATAACCGGAGTCTAGTTACCCAACGAAACTGACCGGAGCCTGAACGCTCAACGTAATAACTGGAGTCTGGATACGCAACGAAATTGACCGGAGCCTGAACGGTCAACGTAATAACCGGAGTCTGGATACCCAACGAAACTGACCGGAGCCTGAACGCTCAACGTAATAACCGGAGTCTGGATACCAAACGAAATTGACCGGAGCCTGAACGCTCAACGTAATAATCGGAGTCTGGATACCCAACGAAAATGACCGGAGCCTGAACGCTCAATGTAATAACCGGAGTCTGGATACCCAACGAAACTGACCGGAGCCTGAACGATCAACGTAATAACCGGAGTCTGGATACTCAATGAAACTGACTGGAGCCGGAACGCTCAACGTAATAACTGGAGTCTGGACGCTCAACGAAAATGACCGGAGCCTGAACGCTCAACGTAATAACCGGAGTCCTGATACCCAACGAAACTGATCGGAACCTGAACGCTTAACGTAATAACCGAAGTCTAGATACCCAACGAAACTGACCGGAGCCTGAACGCCTAACGTAATAACCAGAGTCTGGATACGCAACGAAACTGATCGGAGCCTGAACGACCAATGTAATAACCGGAGTCTAGGTACCCAACGAAACTGACCGGAGCCTGAACGCTCAACGTAATAACCGGAGTCCTGATACCCAACGAAACTGACTAGAACCTGAACGCTTAACGTAATAACCGAAGTCTAGATACCCAACGAAACTGACCGGAGCCTGAACGCATAACGTAATAACCAGAGTCTGGATACGCAACGAAACTGACCGGAGCCTGAACGACCAACGTAATAACCGGAGTCTGGATACCCAACAAAACTGACCGGAGCCTGAACGCTCAACGTAAAAACCGGAGTCTGGATACACAACAAAACTGACCGGAGCCTGAACGCTCAACGTAAAAACCGAAGTCTGGATACCCAACGAAACTGACTGAAGCCTGAACGCTCAACGTAATAACCGGAGTCTGGATACCAAACGAAACTGACCGGAGCCTGAACGCTCAACGTAATAACCGGAGTCTGGATACCCAACGAATTTGACTGGAGCCTGAACGCTCAACGTAATAACCGGACTCTGGATACCCAGCGAAACTGACCGGAGCCTGAACGCTCAACGTAATAACCGGAGTCTGGATACCCAACAAAACTGACCAGAGCCTGAACGCTTAACGTAATAACCGGAGTCTGGATACCCAACGAAACTGACCGGAGCCTGAACGCCTAACGTAATAACCAGAGTCTGGATACGTAACAAAACTGATCGGCGCCTGAACGCTCAACGTAGTAACCGGAGTCTGGATACGCAACGAAACTGACCGGAGCCTGAACGCTCAACGTAATAACTGGAGTCTGGATACCCAACGAAACTGACCGGAGCCTGAACACTCAACGTAATAACCGGAGTCTGGATACCCAACAAAACTGACCGGAGCCTGAACGCTCAACCTAAAAACCGGAGTCTGGATACCCAACGAAACTGACCGGGGCCTGAACGCTCAACGTAATAACCGGAGGCTGGATACCCAACGAAACTGACCGGAGCCTGAACGCTCAACGTAATAACTGGAATCTGGATACCCACTAAAACTGAACGGAGCCTGAACGCTCAACGTAATAACCAGAGTCTGGATACTCAACGAAACTGACTGGAGCCAGAACGCTCAACGTAATAACTGGAGTCTGGATGCTCAACGAAAATGACCGAAGCCTGAACGCTCAACGTAATAACCGGAGTCTTGATACCCACCGAAACTGACTGGAGCCTGAACGCTTAACGTAATAACCGGAGTCTAGTTACCCAACGAAACTGACCGGAGCCTGAACGCCTAACGTAATAACCAGAGTCTGGATACGCAACGAAATTGACCGGAGCCTGAACGATCAACGTAATAACCGGAGTCTGGATACCCAACAAAACTGACCGGAGCCTGAACGCTCAACGTAATAACCGGAGTCTGGATACCAAACGAAACTGATCGGAGCCTGAACGCTAAATGTAATAACCGGAGTCTGGATACCCAACGAAACTGACCGGAGCCTGAACGCTCAACGTAATAACCGGAGTCTGGATACCCAACGAAACTGACCAGAGCCTGAACGCTCAACGTAATAACCGGAATCTGGATACCCAACAAAACTGACCGGAGCCTGAACCCTCAACATAATAACCGGAGTCTGGATACCAAACGAAACTGATCGGAGCCTGAACGCTCAACGTAATAACCGGAGTCTGGATACCCAACGAAACTGACCGGAGCCTGAACGCTCAACGTAATAACTGGAATCTGGATACCCACCAAAATTGAACGGAGCCTGAACGCTCAACGTAATAACCGGAGTCTGGATACCCAACGAAACTGACCGGAGCCTGAACGCCTAACGTAATAACTAGAGTCTGGATACGTAACAAAACTGATCGGCGCCTGAACGCTCAACGTAGTAACCGGAGTCTGGATACGCAACGAAACTGACCGGAGCCTGAACGCTCAACGTAATAACTGGAGTCTGGATACCCAACGAAACTGACCGGAGCCTGAACACTCAACGTAATAACTGGAGTCTGGATACCCAACAAAACTGACCGGAGCCTGAACGCTCAACGTAAAAACCGGAGTCTGGATACCCAACGAAATTGACCGGGGCCTGAACGCTCAACGTAATAACCGGAGGCTGGATACCCAACAAAACTGACCGGAGCCTGAACGCTCAACGTAATAACTGGAATCTGGATACCCACCAAAACTGAACGGAGCCTGAACGCTCAACGTAATAACCGGAGTCTGGATACTCAACGAAACTGACTGGAGCCAGAACGCTCAACGTAATAACTGGAGTCTGGATGCTCAACGAAAATGACCGAAGCCTGAACGCTCAACGTAATAACCGGAATCTTGATACCCAACGAAACTGACCGGATCCTGAACGCTCAACGTAATAATCGGAGTCTGGATACCCAACAAAACTGACCGGAGCCTGAACGCTCAACGTAAAAACCAGAGTCTGGATACCCAACGAAATTGACCGGGGCCTGAACGGTCAACGTAATAACCGGAGGCTAGATACCCAACGAAACTGACCGGGGCCTGAACGCTCAACGTAATAACTAGAATCTGGATACCCACCAAAACTGAACGGAGCCTGAACGCTCAACGTAATAACCGGAGTCTGGATACTCAACAAAACTGACAGGAGCCGGAACACTCAACGTAATAACTGGAGTCTGGATGCTCAACGAAAATGACCGGAGCCTGAACGCTCAACGTAATAATCAGAGTCTTGATACCCAAAGAAACTGACCCGAGCCTGAACGCTTAACGTAATAACCGGAGTCTAGTTACCCAACGAAACTGACCGGAGCCTGAACGCTCAACGTAATAACTGGAGTCTGGATACGCAACGAAATTGACCGGAGCCTGAACGGTCAACGTAATAACCGGAGTCTGGATACCCAACGAAACTGACCGGAGCCTGAACGCTCAACGTAATAACCGGAGTCTGGATACCAAACGAAATTGACCGGAGCCTCAACGCTCAACGTAATAATCGGAGTCTGGATACCCAACGAAAATGACCGGAGCCTGAACGCTCAATGTAATAACCGGAGTCTGGATACCCAACGAAACTGACCGGAGCCTGAACGATCAACGTAATAACCGGAGTCTGGATACTCAATGAAACTGACTGGAGCCGGAACGCTCAACGTAATAACTGGAGTCTGGACGCTCAACGAAAATGACCGGAGCCTGAACGCTCAACGTAATAACCGGAGTCCTGATACCCAACGAAACTGATCGGAACCTGAACGCTTAACGTAATAACCGAAGTCTAGATACCCAACGAAACTGACCGGAGCCTGAACGCCTAACGTAATAACCAGAGTCTGGATACGCAACGAAACTGATCGGAGCCTGAACGACCAATGTAATAACCGGAGTCTAGGTACCCAACGAAACTGACCGGAGCCTGAACGCTCAACGTAATAATCGGAGTCCTGATACCCAACGAAACTGACTAGAACCTGAACGCTTAACGTAATAACCGAAGTCTAGATACCCAACGAAACTGACCGGAGCCTGAACGCATAACGTAATAACCAGAGTCTGGATACGCAACGAAACTGACCGGAGCCTGAACGACCAACGTAATAACCAGAGTCTGGATACCCAACAAAACTGACCGGAGCCTGAACGCTCAACGTAAAAACCGGAGTCTGGATACACAACGAAACTGACCGGAGCCTGAACGCTCAACGTAAAAACCGAAGTCTGGATACCCAACGAAACTGACTGAAGCCTGAATGCTCAACGTAATAACCGGAGTCTGGATACCAAACGAAACTGACCGGAGCCTGAACGCTCAACGTAATAACCGGAGTCTGGATACCCAACGAATTTGACTGGAGCCTGAACGCTCAACGTAATAACCGGACTCTGGATACCCAGCGAAACTGACCGGAGCCTGAACGCTCAACGTAATAACCGGAGTCTGGATACCCAACAAAACTGACCAGAGCCTGAACGCTTAACGTAATAACAGGAGTCTGGATACCCAACGAAACTGACCGGAGCCTGAACGCCTAACGTAATAACCAGAGTCTGGATACGTAACAAAACTGATCGGCGCCTGAACGCTCAACGTAGTAACCGGAGTCTGGATACGCAACGAAACTGACCGGAGCCTGAACGCTCAACGTAATAACTGGAGTCTGGATACCCAACGAAACTGACTGGAGCCTGAACACTCAACGTAATAACCGGAGTCTGGATACCCAACAAAACTGACCGGAGCCTGAACGCTCAACCTAAAAACCGGAGTCTGGATACCCAACGAAACTGACCGGGGCCTGAACGCTCAACGTAATAACCGGAGGCTGGATACCCAACGAAACTGACCGGAGCCTGAACGCTCAACGTAATAACTGGAATCTGGATACCCACTAAAACTGAACGGAGCCTGAACGCTCAACGTAATAACCAGAGTCTGGATACTCAACGAAACTGACTGGAGCCAGAACGCTCAACGTAATAACTGGAGTCTGGATGCTCAACGAAAATGACCGAAGCCTGAACGCTCAACGTAATAACCGGAGTCTTGATACCCACCGAAACTGACTGGAGCCTGAACGCTTAACGTAATAACCGGAGTCTAGTTACCCAACGAAACTGACCGGAGCCTGAACGCCTAACGTAATAACCAGAGTCTGGATACGCAACGAAATTGACCGGAGCCTGAACGATCAACGTAATAACCGGAGTCTGGATACCCAACAAAACTGACCGGAGCCTGAACGCTCAACGTAATAACCGGAGTCTGGATACCAAACGAAACTGATCGGAGCCTGAACGCTAAATGTAATAACCGGAGTCTGGATACCCAACGAAACTGATCGGAGCCTGAACGCTCAACGTAATAACCGGAGTCTGGATACCCAACGAAACTGACCGGAGCCTGAACGCTCAACGTAATAACCGGAATCTGGATACCCAACAAAACTGACCGGAGCCTGAACCCTCAACATAATAACCGGAGTCTGGATACCAAACGAAACTGATCGGAGCCTGAACGCTCAACGTAATAACCGGAGTCTGGATACCCAACGAAACTGACCGGAGCCTGAACGCTCAACGTAATAACTGGAATCTGGATACCCACCAAAATTGAACGGAGCCTGAACGCTCAACGTAATAACCGGAGTCTGGATACCCAACGAAACTGACCGGAGCCTGAACGCCTAACGTAATAACTAGAGTCTGGATACGTAACAAAACTGATCGGCGCCTGAACGCTCAACGTAGTAACCGGAGTCTGGATACGCAACGAAACTGACCGGAGCCTGAACGCTCAACGTAATAACTGGAGTCTGGATACCCAACGAAACTGACCGGAGCCTGAACACTCAACGTAATAACTGGAGTCTGGATACCCAACAAAACTGACCGGAGCCTGAACGCTCAACGTAAAAACCGGAGTCTGGATACCCAACGAAATTGACCGGGGCCTGAACGCTCAACGTAATAACCGGAGGCTGGATACCCAACAAAACTGACCGGAGCCTGAACGCTCAACGTAATAACTGGAATCTGGATACCCACCAAAACTGAACGGAGCCTGAACGCTCAACGTAATAACCGGAGTCTGGATACTCAACGAAACTGACTGGAGCCAGAACGCTCAACGTAATAACTGGAGTCTGGATGCTCAACGAAAATGACCGAAGCCTGAACGCTCAACGTAATAACCGGAATCTTGATACCCAACGAAACTGACCGGAGCCTGAACGCTCAACGTAATAATCGGAGTCTGGATACCCAACAAAACTGACCGGAGCCTGAACGCTCAACGTAAAAACCGGAGTCTGGATACCCAACGAAATTGACCGGGGCCTGAACGCTCAACGTAATAACCGGAGGCTGGATACCCAACGAAACTGACCGGAGCCTGAACGCTCAACGTAATAACTGGAATCTGGATACCCACCAAAACTGAACGGAGCCTGAACGCTCAACGTAATAACCGGAGTCTGGATACCCAACGAAACTGACCGGAGCCAGAACGCTCAACGTAATAACTGGAGTCTGGATGCGCAATGAAACTGACCAGAGCCTGAACGACCAACGTAATAACTAGAGTCTAGGTACCCAACGAAACTGACCGGAGCCTGAACGCTCAACGTAATAACCAGAGTCTGGATACCCAACGAAACTGACCGGAGCCTGAACGCTGAACGTAACAACCAGAATATGGATACTCAACGAAACTGACCGGAGCCTGAACGCTCAACGTAATAACCGGAGTCTAGATACCCAACGAAACTGACCGGAGGCTGAACGCTCAACGTAATAACCGGAGTCTGGATACCCAACAAAATTGACCGGAGCCTGAACGCTGAATGTAACAACCGGAGTCTGGATACTCAACGAAACTGACTGGAGCCTGAACGATCAACATAATAACCGGAGTCTGGATAGACAACTAAACTGACCGGAGCCTGCACACTCAACGTAACAACCGGAGTCTGGATACCCAATGAAACTGACCATAGCCTAAACCATCAACATAATAACCGGAGTCTGGATACCCAACAAAACTGACCGGAGCCTGAACGTTCAACGTAAAAACCAGAGTCTGGATACCCAATGAAACTGACCGGAGCCTGAACGATCAACGTAATAACCGAAGTCTGGATACCCAACGAAACTGACTGGAGCCTGAACGCTCAACGTAATAAACGGAGTCTGGATACCCAACGAAACCGTACGGAGTGGATACCCAACGAAACTGACCGGAGCCTGAACGCTTAATGTAATAACCGGAGTCTGGATACCCAACGAAACTGACCGGAGCCTGAACGCTCAACATAATAACCGGAGTCTGGATACCCAACAAAACTGACCGGAGCCTGAACGCTCAACGTAAAAACCGGAGTCTGGATACCCAACGAAACTGACCGGAGCCTGAACGCTCAACGTAATAACCAGAGTCTGGATACCCAACGAAACTGACCGGAGCCTGAACGCTCAACGTAATAACCGGAGTCTGGATACCAAACGAAACTGACCGGAGCCTGAATGCTCAACGTAATAACCGGAGTCTGGATACCCAACGAAACTGACCGGAGTCTGAACGCTCAACGTAATAACCGGAGTCTGGATACCCAACAAAACTGACCGGAGCCTGAACGCTCAACATAAAAACCGGAGTCTGGATACCCAACGAAACTGACCGGAGCCTGAACGCTCAACGTAATAACCGGAGTCTGGATACCCAACGAAACTGACCGGAGCCTGAACGCTCAACGTAATAACTGGAATCTGGATACCCAATAAAACTGAACGGAGCCTGAACGTTCAACGTAATAACCGGAGTCTCGATACCCAACGAAACTGACCGAAGCCTGAACGCTTAACTTAATAACCGGAGTCTAGTTACCCAACGAAACTGACCGGAGCCTGAACGCCTAACGTAATAACCAGAGTCTGGATACACAACGAAATTGACCGGAGCCTGAACGATCAACGTAATAACCGGAGTCTGGATACCTAACGAAACTGACCGGAGCCTGAACGCTCAACGTAATAACCGGAGTCTGGATACCAAACGAAACTGACTGGAGCCTGAACGCTCAACGTAATAATCAGAGTCTGGATACCCAACGAAAATGACCAGAGCCTGAACGCTCAACGTAATAACCGGAGTCTGGATACCCAACAAAAATGACCAGAGCCTGAACGCTCAACGTAATAACCGGAGTCTGGGTACTCAACGAAACTGACAGGAGCCGGAACGCTCAACGTAATAACTGGAGTCTGGATGCTCAACGAAAATGACCGGAGCCTGAACGCTCAACGTAATAACCGGAGTCCTGATAACCAACGAAACTGACCGGAACCTGAACGCTTAACGTAATAACCGAAGTCTAGATACCCAACGAAACTGACCGGAGCCTGAACGCCTAACGTAATAACCAGAGTCTGGATACGCAACGAAACTGACTGGAGCCTGAACGACCAACGTAATAACCGGAGTCTGGGTACCCAACGAAACTGATCGGAGCCTGAACGCTGAACGTAACAACGGGAATCTGGATACTCAACGAAACTAACCGGAGCCTAAACGCTCAACGTAATAACCGGAGTCTGGATACTCAACGAAACTGACTGGAGCCTGAACGATCAACATAATAACCGAAGTCTGGATACACAACGAAACTGACCGGAGCCTGAATGCTAAACGTAATAACCGGAGTCTGGATACCCAATGAAACTGACCGTAGCCTGAACCATCAACATAATAACCGGAGTCTGGATACCCAACAAAACTGACCGGAGCCTGAACGCTCAACGTAATAACCGGAGTCTGGATACCCAACGAAACTGACCGGAGCCTGAACGCTCAACGTAATAACCGGAGTCTGGATACCCAACAAAACTGACCGGAGCCTGAACGCTCAACGTAATAACCGAAGTCTGGATACCCAACGAAACTGACCGGAGCCTGAATGCTAAACGTAATAACCGGAGTCTGGATACCCAATGAAACTGACCGTAGCCTGAACCATCAACATAATAACCGGAGTCTGGATACCCAACAAAACTGACCGGAGCCTGAACGCTCAACGTAATAACCGGAGTCTGGATACCCAACAAAACTGACCGGAGCCTGAACGCTCAACGTAATAACCGAAGTCTGGATACCCAACGAAACTGACCGGAGCCTGAACGCTCAACGTAATAACCGGAGTCTGGATACCCAACGAAACTGTCCGGAGTGGATACCCATAGAAACTTACCGGACCCTGAATGCTCAACGTAATAACCGGAGTCTGGATACCCAACGAACTTGACCCGAGCCTGAACGCTCAACGTAATAACCGGAGTCTTGATACCAAACGAAACTAACCGGAGCCTGAACGCTCAACATAATAACCGGAGTCTGGATACCCAACGAAACTGACCAGAGCCTGAACGCTCAACGTAATAACCGGAGTCTGGATACTCAACGAAACTGACAGGAGCCGGAACGCTCAACATAATAACTGGAGTCTGGATGCTCAACGAAACTGACCGGAGCCTGAACGGTCAACGTAATAACCGGAGTCTGGATACCCAACGAAACTGACCGGAGCCTGAACGCTTAACGTAATAACCGGAGTCTGGATACCCAACGAAACTGACCGGAGCCTGAACGCTCAACGTAATAACCGGAGTCTGGATACTCAACAAAACTGACAGGAGGCGGAACACTCTACGTAATAACTGGAGTCTGGATGCTCAACGAAACTGACCGGAGCCTGAACGCTTAACGTAATAACCGGAGTCTAGATACCCAACGAAACTGACCGGAGCATGAACGCCTAACGTAATAACCAGAGTCTGGATACGTAACGAAACTGACCGGAGCTTGAACGATCAACGTAATAACCAGAGTATGGATACCCACCGAAACGGACCGGAGCCTGAACGCTCAACGTAATAACCGGAGTTTGAATACCGAACGAAACTGACTAGGGCCTGAATGCTCAACATAATAACAGGAGTCTGGATACCCAACAAAATTGACCGGAGCGTTAACGCTCAACGTAATAACCGAAATCTGGATACTCAACGAAACTAACCGGAGCCTGAATGCTTAACGGAATAACCGGAGTCTGGATACTCAACGAAACTGACTGGAGCCTGAAAGATCAACTTGATAACTGGAGTCTGGATACAAAACAAAACTGACCGAAGCCTGAACGCTCAACGTAACAACCGGAGTCTGGATACCCAATGAAACTGACCGGAGCCTGAACGCTCAACGTAATAACCGGAATCTGGATACCCAACGAAACTAACCGGAGCCTGAACGCTCAACGTAATAACCGGAGTCTGGATACTCAACCAAACTGATCGGAGCCGGAACGCTCAACGTAAGAACTGGAGTCTGGATGCTCAACGAAAATGACCAGAGCTTGAACGCTCAACGTAATAACCGGAGTCTTGATACCCAACGAAACTGACCGGAACCTGAACGCTTAACGTAATAACCGGAGTCTAGATACCCAACGAAACTAACCGGAGCCTGAACGCCTAACGTAATAACCAAAGTTTGGATACGCAACGAAACTGACCAGAGTCTGAACGACCAACGTAATAACCGGAGTCTGGGTACCCAACGAAACTAACCGGAGCCTGAACGCTCAACGTAATAACCGGAGTCTGGATACCCAACTAAACTGACCGGAGCCTGAACGCTCAACGTAATAACCGGAGTCTGGATACCCAACAAAATTGACCGGAGCCTGAACGCTGAACGTAATAACCGGAATCTGGATACTCAATGAAACTAACCAGAGCCTAAACGCTCAACGTAATAACCGGAGTCTGGATACTCAACAAAACTGACTGGAGCCTGAACGATCAACGTAATAACCGGAGTCTGGATACACAACGAAACTGACCGGAGGCTGAACGCTCAACGTAATAACCGGAGTCTGGATACCCAAGAAAACTGACCGGAGGCTGAACGCTCAACGTAAAAACCGGAGTCTGGATACCCAACGAAACTGACCGGAGCCTGAACGCTCAACGTAATAACCGGATTCTGGATACCAAACAAAACTGACCGGAGCCGGAACGCTTAACGTAATAACCGGAGTCTGGATACCCAACAAAAATAACCGGAGCCTGAACGCTCAACGTAATAACCGGAGTCTGGATACCCAACGAAACTGACCGGAGCCTGAACGCTCAACGTAATAACCGGAGTCTGGATACCCAACGAAACTGTCCGGAGTGGATACCCAACGAAACTGACCGGAGCCTAAACGCTCAACGTAATAACCGGAGTCTGGATACCCAACGAAACTGACCGGAGCCTAAACGCTCAACGTAATAACCGGAGTCTGGATACCAAACGAAACTGACCAGAGCCTGAACGCTCAACGTAATAACCGGAGTCTGGATACCCAACGAAACTGACCGGAGCCTGATCGCTCAACGTAATAACCGGAGTCTGGATACCCAACGAAACTGACCGGGACCTGAACGCTCAACGTAATAAACGGAGTCTGGATACCCAACAAAACTGACCGGAGCCTGAACGCTCAACTTAAAAACCGGAGTCTGGATACCCAACAAAACTGACCGGAGCCTGAACGCTCAACTTAAAAACCGGAGTCTGGATATCCAATGAAACTGACCGGAGCCTGAACGCTCAACATAATAACCGGAGTCTGGATACCCAACGAAACTGACCGGAGCCTGAACGCTCAATGTAATAACCGGAGTCTGGATACCCAACAAAACTGAACGGAGCCTGAATCCTCAACGTAATAACCGGAGTCTGGATACTCAACGAAACTGAATGGAGCCAGAACGCTCAATGTAATAACTGGAGTTATGATGCTCAACGAAAATGACCGGAACCTTAATGCTCAACGTAATAATCGGAGTCTTGATACCCAACGAAACTGACCGGAACCTGAACGCTTAACGTAACAACCAGAGTCTAGATACCCAACGAAACTGACCGGAGCCTGAACGCCTAACGTAATAACCAGAGTCTGGATACGCAACGAAACTGACCGGGTCCTGAACGACCAACGTAATAACCGGAGTCTGGGCACCCAACGAAACTGACCGGAGCCTGAACGCTCAACGTAATAACCGGTGTCTGGATACCCAACGAAATTGACCGAAGCCTGATCTCTCAACGTAATAACCGGAGTCTGGATACCCAACAAAATTGATCAGAGCCTGAACGCTGAATGTAACAACCGGAATCTGGATACTCAACGAAACTAACCGGAGCCTAAACGCTCAACGTAATAACCGGAGTCTGGATACTCAACGAAACTGACTGGAGCCTGAAAGATCAACATAATAATCGGAGTATGGATACACAACGAAACTTACCGGAGCCTGAATGCTCAACGTAATAACCGGAGTCTGGATACCCAATGAAACTAACCGTAGCCTGAACCATCAACATAATAACCGGAGTCTGGATACCCAACAAAACTGACCGGAGCCTGAACGCTCAACGTAATAACCGGAATCTGGATACCCAACGAAACTGACCGGAGCCTGAACGCTCAACGTAATAACCGAAGTCTGGATACCCAACAAAACTGACCGGAGCCTGAACACTCAACGTAATAACCGGAGTCTAGATACCCAACGAAACTGTCCAGAGTTGGATACCCAACGAAACTGACCGGACCCTGAAGGCTCAACGTAATAACTGGAGTCTGGATACCCAACGAAACTGACCGGAGCCTGAGCGCTCAACGTAATAACCGGAGTCTGGATACCAAACGAAAATGACCGGAGCCTGAACGCTCAACGTAATAACCGGAGTCTGGATACCCAACGAAACTGACCGGAGCCTGAACGCTCAACGTAATAACCGGAGTCTGGATACTCAACGAAACTGACTGGAGCCGGAACGCTCAACGTAATAACTAGAGTCCGGATGCTCAACGAAAATGACCGGAGCCTGAACGCTCAACGTAATAACCGGCGTCCTGATACCCAACAAAACTGACCGGAACCTGAACGCTTAACGTAATAACCGAAGTCTAGATACCCAACGAAACTGACCGGAGCCTGAACGCCTAACGTAATAACCATAGTCTGGATACGCAACGAAAATGACCGCAGCCTGAACGACCAACGTAATAACCGGAGTCTGGGTACCCAACGAAACTGACCGGAGCCTGAATGCTCAACGTAATAACCGGAGTCTGGATACCCAACGAAACTGACCGGAGCCTTGAACGCTCAACGTAATAATCGGAGTCTGGATACCCAACAAAATTGACCGGAGCCTGAACGCTGAACGTAACAACCGGAATCTGGATACTCAACGAAACTAACCGAAGCCTAAATGCTCAACGTAATAACCGGAGTCTAGATACTCAACGAAACTGACTGTAGCCTGAACGATCAACATAATAACCAGAGTCTGGATACACAACGAAACTGACCGGAGCCTGAATGCTCAACGTAATAACCGGTGTCTGGATACCCAACAAAATTGACCAGAGCCTGAGCGCTGAATGTAACAACCGGAATCTGGATACTCAACGAAACTAACCGGAGCCTAAACGCTCAACGTAATAACCGGAGTCTGGATACTCAACGAAAATGACTGGAGTCTGAAAGATCAACATAATAACCGGAGTCTGGATACACAACGAAACTGACCGGAGCCTGAACGCTCAACGTAATAACCGGAGTCTGGATACCCAATGAAACTGACCGTAGCCTGAACCATCAACATAATAACCGGAGTCTGGATACCCAACAAAACTGACCGGAGCCTGAACGCTCAACGTAAAAACCGGAGTCTGGATACCCAACGAAACTGACCAGAGCCTGAACGCTCAACGTAATAACCGGAGTCTGGATGCCCAACGAAACTGACCGGAGCCTGAATGCTCAACGTAATAACCGGAGTCTGGATACTCAACAAAACTGATAGGAGCCGGAACACTCAACGTAATAACTGGAGTCTGGATGCTC
Source organism: Lathyrus sativus (assembly GCA_963859935.3). Lineage (NCBI taxonomy): Eukaryota > Viridiplantae > Streptophyta > Magnoliopsida > Fabales > Fabaceae > Lathyrus > Lathyrus sativus. The sequence continues at coordinate 923,858 of CAWUDS030000639.1, forward strand.
AACGAAACTGACCAGAGCCTGAACGCTTAACGTAATAACCGGAGTCTAGATACCGAACGAAACTGACCGGAGCATGTACGCCTAACGTAATAACCAGAGTCTGGATACGTAACGAAACTGACCGGAGCTTGAACGATCAACGTAATAACCGGAGTATGGATACCCACCGAAACTGACCGGAGCCTGAACGCTCAACGTAATAACCGGAGTCTGAATACCCAACGAAACTGACTGGAGCCTGAATGCTCAACGTAATAACAGGAGTCTGGATACTTAACAAAATTGACCGGAGCCTTAACGCTCAACGTAATAACCGGAATCTGGATACTCAACGAAACTAACCGGAGCCTGAACGCTCAACGGAATAACCGGAGTCTGGATACTCAACGAAACTGACTGGAGCCTGAACGATCAACGTAATAACTGGAGTCTGGATACAAAACGAAACTGACCGGAGCCTGAACGCTCAACGTAACAACCGGAGTCTGGATACCCAACAAAACTGACCGGAGCCTGAACGCTCAACGTAATAACCTGAATCTGGATACCCAACGAAACTAACCGGAGCCTGAACGCTCAACGTAATAACCGGAGTCTGGATACTCAAAGAAACTGACCGGAGCCGGAACACTCAATGTAAGAACTGGAGTCTGGATGCTTAACGAAAATGACCAGAGCCTGAACGCTCAACGTGATAACCGGAGTCTTGATACCCAACGAAACTGACCGGAACCTGAACGCTTAACGTAATAACCGGAGTCTAGATACCCAACGAAACTGACCAGAGCCTGAACGCCTAACGTAATAACCAGAGTTTGGATACGCAACGAAACTGACCGGAGCCTGAACGACCAACGTAATAACCGGAGTCTGGGTACCCAACGAAACTGACCGGAGCTTGAACGCTCAACGTAATAACATGAGTCTGGATACCCAACGAAACTGACCGGAGCCTGAATGCTCAACGTAATAACCGGAGTCTGGATACCCAACAAAATTGACCGGAGCCTGAATGCTGAACGTAATAACCAGAATCTGGATACTCAACGAAACTAACCAGAGCCTAAACGCTTAACGTAATAACCGGAGTCTGGATACTCAACAAAACTGACTGGAGCATGAACGATCAACGTAATAACCGGAGTCCGGATACACAACGAAACTGACCTGAGCCTGAACGCTCAACGTAATAACCGGAGTCTGGATACCCAAGAAAACTGACCGGAGGCTGAACGCTCAACGTATAAATCGGAGTCTGGATACCCAACGAAACTGACCGGAGCCTGAATGCTCAACGTAATAACCGGAGTCTGGATACCAAACAAAACTGACCGGAGCCGGAACGCTCAACGTGATAACCGGAGTCTGGATACCCAACGAAAATGACCGGAGCCTGAACACTCAACGTAATAACCGGAGTCTGGATACCCAACGAAACTGACCGGAGCCTGAACGCTCAACGTAATAACCAGAGTCTGGATACCCAACGAAAATGTCCGGAGTGGATACCCAACGAAACTGACCGGAGCCTAAACGCTCAACGTAATAATCGGAGTCTGGATACCAAACGAAACTGACCGGAGCCTGAACGCTCAACGTAATAACTGGAGTCTGGATACCCAACGAAACTGACCGGAGACTGAACGCTCAACGTAATAACCGTAGTCTGGATACCCAACAAAATTGACCGGAGCCTGAACGTTCAACGTAATAACCGACGTCTGGATACCAAACGAAACTGACCGGAGCCTGAACGCTCAACTTAAAAGCCGGAGTCTGGATATCCAACGAAACTGACCGGAGCCTGAACGCTCAAAGTAATAACCGGAGTCTGGATACCCAACGAAACTGACCGGAGCCTGAACGCTCAACATAATAACCGGAGTCTGGATACCCAACAAAACTGACCGGAGCCTGAACGCTCAACTTAAAAACCGGAATCCGGATACCCAACAAAACTGACCGGAGCCTGAACGCTCAAGTTAAAAACCGGAGTCTGGGTAACCAACGAAACTGACCGGAGCCTGAACGCTCAACGTAATAACGGGAGTCTGGATACCCAAAGAAATTGTCCAGAGCCTGAACGCTCCACGTAATACCCGGAGTCTGGATACCCAACAAAATTTACCAGAGCCTGAATGCTGAATGTAACAACCGGAATCTGGATACTCAACGAAACTAACCGGAGCCTAAACGCTCAACGTAATAACCGGAGTCTGGATACTCAACGAAACTGACTGAAGCCTGAAAGATCAACATAATAACCCGAGTCTGGATACACAACAAAACTGACCGGAGCCTGAACGCTCAACGTAATAACCGGAGTCTGGATACCCAATGAAACTGACCGTAGCCTGAACCATCAACATAATAACCGGAGTCTGGATACCCAACAAAACTGACCGGAGCCTGAACGCTCAACGTAAAAACCGGAGTCTGGATACCCAATGAAACTGACCGGAGCCTGAACGCTCAACGTAATAACCGAAGTCTGGATACCCAACGAAACTGACTGAAGCCTGAACGCTCAACTTAATAACCTGAATCTGGATACCAAACGAAACTGACCGGAGCCTGAACGCTCAACGTAATAAACGAAGTCTGGATACCAAACGAAACTGTCAGGAGTGGATACCCAACGAAACTGACCGGACCCTGAACGCTCAACGTAATAACCGGAGTCTGGATACCCAACGAAACTGACCGGAGCCTGAACGCTCAACGTCATAACCGGAGTCTGGATACCAAACGAAACTGACCAGAGCCTGAACGCTCAACGTAATAACCGGAGTCTGGATACCCAACGAAACTGACCGGAGCCTGAACGCTCAACGTAATAACCGGAGTCTAGATCCCCAACGAAACCGACCGGAGCCTGAACGCTCAACGTAATAACCGGAGTCTGGATACCCAACAAAACTGACCGGAGCCTGAACGCTCAACGTAATAACCAGAGTCTGGATACCCAACGAAACTAACCGGAGCCTGAACGCTCAACGTAATAACTGGAGTCTGGATACCCACCAAAACTGAACGGAGCCTGAACGCTCAACGTAGTAACTGGAGTTTGGATACTCAACGAAACTGACTGGAGCCGGAACGCTCAACGTAATAACTGGAGTCTGGATGCTCAACGAAAATGACCGGAGCCTGAACGCTCAACGTAATAACCGGAGTCTAGTTACCCAACGAAACTGACCGAAGCCTGAACGCCTAACGTAATAACCAGAGTCTGGATACGCAACGAAATTGACCGGAGCCTGAACGATCAATGTAATAACCGGAGTCTGGATACCCAACGAAACTGACCGGAGCCTGAACGCTCAATGTAATAACCGGAGTCTGGATACCAAACGAAACTGACCGGAGCCTGAACGCTCAACATAATAATCGGAGTCTGGATACCCAACGAAACTGACCGGAGCCAGAACGCTCAACGTAATAACCGGAGTCTGGATACCCAACGAAACTGACCGGAGCCTGAACGCTCAACAAAATAACCGGAGTCTGGATACTCAACGAAACTGACTAGAGCCGGAATGCTCAACGTAATAACTGGAGTCTCGATGCTCAACGAAAATGATCGGAGCCTGAACGCTCAACATAATAACCGGAGTCCTGATACCCAACGAAACTGACCGAAGCCTGAACGCTCAACGTAATAACCGGAGTCTGGATACCCAACAAAACTGACCGGAGCCTGAACGCTCAACGTAAAAACCGGAGTCTGGATACCCAACGAAACTGACCGGAGCCTGAACGCTCAACGTAATAACCGGAGTCTGGATACCCAACGAAACTAACCGGAGCCTGAACGCTCAACGTAATAACTGGAGTCTGGATACCCACCAAAACTGAACGGAGCCTGAACGCTCAACGTAGTAACCGGAGTCTGGATACTCAACGAAACTGACTGGAGCCGGAACGCTCAACGTAATAACTGGAGTCTGGATGCTCAACGAAAATGACCGGAGCCTGAACGCTCAACGTAATAACCGGAGTCTAGTTACCCAACGAAACTGACCGGAGCCTGAACGCTTAACGTAATAACCAGAGTCTGGATACGCAACGAAATTGACCGGAGCCTAAACGATCAATGTAATAACCGGAGTCTGGATACCCAACGAAACTGACCGGAGCCTGAACGCTCAACGTAATAACCGGAGTCTGGATACCAAACGAAACTGACCGGAGCCTGAACGCTCAACGTAATAATCGGAGTCTGGATACCCAACGAAACTGACCGGAGCCTGAACGCTCAACGTAATAACCGGAGTCTGGATACCCAACGAAACTGACCGGAGCCTGAACGCTCAACGTAATAACCGGAGTCTGGATACTCAACAAAACTGACTAGAGCCGGAATGCTCAACGTAATAACTGGAGTCTGGATGCTCAACGAAAATGATCGGAGCCTGAACGCTCAACGTAATAACCGGAGTCCTGATACCCAACGAAACTGATCGGAGCCTGAACGCTCAACGTAATAACCGGAGTTTGGATACCCAACGAATTTGTCCGGAGTGGATACCCAACGAAACTGACCAGAGCCTAAACGCTCAACGTAATAACCGGAGTCTAGATACCCAACGAAACTGACCGGAGCCTAAACGCTCAACGTAATAACCGGAGTCTGGATACCAAACGAAACTGACCGGAGCCTGAACGCTCAACGTAATAACCGGAGTCTGGATACCCAACGAAATTGACCGGAGCCTGAACGTTCAACGTAATAACCGGCGTCTGGATACCAAACGAAACTGACCGGAGCCTGAACGCTCAACTTAAAAACCGGAGTCTGAATATCCAACGAAACTGACCGGAGCCTGAACGCTCAACGTAATAACCGGAGTCTGGATACCCAACGAAACTGACCGGAGCCTGAACGCTCAACGTAATAACTGGAGTCTGGATACCCAACAAAACTGACCGGAGCCTGAACGCTCAACTTAAAAACCGGAGTCTGGATACCCAACAAAACTGACCGGAGCCTGAACGCTCAACTTAAAAACCGGAGTCTGGGTAACCAACGAAACTGACCGGAGCATGAACGCTCAACGTAATAACGGGAGTCTGGATACCCAAAGAAATTGTCCGGAGCCTGAACGCTCCACGTAATAACCGGAGTCTGGATACCCAACAAAATTGACCAGAGCCTGAACGCTGAATGTAACAACCGGAATCTGGATACTCAACGAAACTAACCGGAGCCTAAACGCTCAACGTAATAACCGGAGTCTGGATACTCAACGAAACTGACTGGAGCCTGAAAGATCAACATAATAACCGGAGTCTGGATACACAACAAAACTGACCGGAGCCTGAACGCTCAAAGTAATAATCGGAGTCTGGATACCCAATGAAACTGACCGTAGCCTGAACCATCAACATAATAACCGGAGTCTGGATACCCAACAAAACTGACCGGAGCCTGAACGCTCAACGTAAAAACCGGAGTCTGGATACCCAATGAAACTGACCGGAGTCTGAACGCTCAACGTAATAACCAAAGTCTGCATACCCAACGAAACTGACTGAAACCTGAACGCTCAACTTAATAACCTGAGTCTGGATACCAAACGAAACTGACCGGAGCCTGAATGCTCAACGTAATAAACGGAGTCTGGATACCAAACGAAACTGTCAGGAGTGGATACCCAACGAAACTGACCGGACCCTGAACGCTCAACGTAATAACCGGAGTCTGGATACCCAACGAAACTGACCGGAGCCTGAACGCTCAACGTAATAACCGGAGTCTGGATACCCACCAAAACTAACCGGAGCCTGAACACTCAACGTAATAACTGGGGTCTGGATACCCACAAAAACGGAACGGAGCCTGAACGCTCAACGCAGTAACCGGAGTCTGGATACTCAACGAAACTGACTGGAGCCGGAACGCTCTATGTAATAACTAGAGTCTGGATGCTCAACGGAAATGACCGGAGCCTGAACGCTCAATGTAATAACCGGAGTCTAGTTACCCAACGAAACTGACCGGAGCCTGAACGCCTAACGTAATAACCAGAGTCTGGATACGCAACGAAATTGACCGGAGCCTGAACGATCAATGTAATAACCGGAGTCTGGATACCCAACGAAACTGACCGGAGCCTGAACGCTCAACGTAATAACCGGAGTCTGGATACCAAACGAAACTGACCGGAGCCTGAACGCTCAACGTAATAATCGGAGTCTGGATACGTAACGAAACTGACCGGAGCCTGAACGCTCAACGTAATAACCGGAGTCTGGTTACCCAACGAAACTGACCGGAGCCTGAACGCTCAACGTAATAACCGGAGTCTGGATACTCAACGAAACTGACTAGAACCGGAACGCTCAACGTAATAACTGGAGTCTGGATGCTCAACGAAAATGATCGGAGCCTGAACGCTCAACGTAATAACCGGAGTCCTAATACCCAACGAAACTGACCGGAGCCTGAACGCTCAACGTAATAACCGGAGTCTGGATACCCAACGAAACTGTCCGGAGTGGATACCCAACGAAACTGACCGGAGCCTAAACGCTCAACGTAATAACCGGAGTCTGGATACCCAACGAAACTGACCGGAGCCTAAACGCTCAACGTAATAACCGGAGTCTGGATACCAAACGAAACTGACCGGAGCCTAAACACTTAACGTAATAACTGGAGTCTGGATACCCAACGAAACTGACCGGAGCCTGAACGCTCAACGTAATAACCGGAGTCTGGATACCCAACGAAATTGACCGGAGCCTGAACGTTCAACGTAATAACCGGCGTCTGGATACCAAACGAAAATGACCAGAGCCTGAACGCTCAACTTAAAAACCGGAGTCTGGATATCCAACGAAACTGACCGGAGCCTGAACGCTCAACATAATAACCGGAGTGTGGATACCCAACAAAACTGACCGGAGCCTGAACGCTCAACGTAATAACCGGAGTCTGGATACCCAACAAAACTGACCGGAGCCTGAACGCTCAACTTAAAAACCGGAGTCTGGATACCCAACAAAACTGACCGGAGCCTGAACGCTCAACTTAAAAACCGGAGTCTGGGTAACCAACAAAACTGACCGGAGCCTGAACGCTCAACGTAATAACGGGAGTCTGGATACCCAAAGAAATTTTCCGGAGCCTGAACGCTCCACGTAATGACCGGAGTCTGGATACCCAACAAAATTGACCAGAGCCTGAACGCTAAATGTAACAACCAGAATCTGGATACTCAACGAAACTAACCGGAGCCTAAACGCTCAACGTAATAACCGGAGTCTGGATACTCAACGAAACTGACTGGAGCCTGAAAGATCAACATAATAACCGGAGTCTGGATACACAACAAAACTGACCAGAGCCTGAACGCTCAACGTAATAACCGGAGTCTGGATACCCAATGAAACTGATCGTAGCCTGAACCATCAACATAATAACCGGAGTCTGGATACCCAACAAAACTGACCGGAGCCTGAACGCTCAACGTAAAAACCGGAGTCTGGATACCCAATGAAACTGACAGGAGCCTGAACGCTCAACGTAATAACCGAAGTCTGGATACCCAACGAAACTGACTGAAGCCTGAACGCTCAACTTAATAACCTGAGTCTGGATACCAAACGAAACTGACCGGAGCCTGAACGCTCAACGTAATAAACGGAGTCTGGATACCAAACGAAACTGTCAGGAGTGGATACCCAACGAAACTGACCGGACCCTGAACGCTCAACGTAATAACCGGAGTCTGGATACCCAACGAAACTGACCGGAGCCTGAACGCTCAACGTAATAACCGGAGTCTGGATACCCAACGAAACTGACCGGAGCCTGAACGCTCAACGTAAAAACCGGAGTCTGGATACCCAACAAAACTGACCGGAGCCTGAACGCTTAACGTAATAACCGGAGTCTGGATACCCAACGAAACTAACCGGAGCCTGAACGCTCAACGTAATAACTGGAGTCTGGATACCCACCAAAACTGAACGGAGCCTGAACGCTCAACGTAGTAACCGGAGTCTGGATACTCAACGAAACTGACTGGAGCCGGAACGCTCAACGTAATAACTGGAGTCTGGATGCTCAACGAAAATGACCGGAGCCTGAACGCTCAACGTAATAACCGGAGTCTAGTTACCCAACGAAACTGACCGGAGCCTGAACGCCTAATGTAATAACCAGAGTCTGGATACGCAACGAAGTTGACCGGAGCCTGAACGATCAATGTAATAACCGGAGTCTGGATACCCAACGAAACTGACCGGAGCCTGAACGCTCAACGTAATAACCGGAATCTGGATACCAAACGAAACTGACCGGAGCCTGAACGCTCAACGTAATAATTGGAGTCTGGATACCCAACGAAACTGACCGGAGCCTGAACGCTCAACGTAATAACCGGAGTCTGGATACCCAACGAAACTGACCGGAGCCTGAACGCTCAACGTAATAACCGGAGTCTGGATACTCAACGAAACTGACTAGAGCCGGAATGCTCAACGTAATAACTGGAGTCTGGATGCTCAACGAAAATGATCAGAGCCTGAACGCTCAACGTAATAACCGGAGTCCTGATACCCAACGAAACTGACCGAAACCTGAACGCTTAACGTAATAACCGGAGTCTAGATACCCAAAAAAACTGACAGGAGCCTGGACGCTTAACGTAATAACTAGAGTCTGGATACGCAACGAAACAGACCGGAGCCTGAACGACCAATGTAATAACCGGAGTCTTGGTACCCAATGAAACTGACCGGAGCCTGAACGCTCAACGTAATAACCGGAGTCTGGATACCCAACAAAATTGACCGGAGCCTGAAAACTAAACGTAACAACCGGAATATGGATACTCAAGGAAACTAACCTGAGCCTAAACGCTCAACGTAATAACCGAAGTCTGGATACTCAACGAAACTGACTGGAGCCTGAATGATCAACATAATAACCGAAGTCTGGATACACAAAGAAAATGACCGGAGCCTGAATGCTCAACGTAATAATCGGAGTCTGGATACCCAATGAAATTGACCGTAGCCTGAACCATCAATATAATAACCGGAGTCTGGGTACCCAACAAAACTGACCGGAGCCTGAATGCTCAACGTAAAAACTGGAGTCTGGATACCCAACGAAACTGACCGGAGCCTGAACGCTCAACCTAATAACCGAAGTCTGGATACCCAACAAAATTGACTGGAGCCTTAACGCTCAACGTAATAACCGGAGTCGAGATACTCAATGAAATTGACCGGAGCCTGAACGCTCAACGTAATAACCGAAGTCTGGATACACAACGAAACTGACTGAAGTCTGAACGCTCAACTTAATAACCTGAGTCTGGATACCAAACGAAACTGACCGGAGCCTGAACGCTCAACGTAATAAATGGAGTCTGGATACCAAACGAAACTGTCAGGAGTGGATACCCAACGAAACTGACCGGAGCCTGAACGCTCAACGTAAAAACCGGAGTCTGGATACCCAACGAAACTGACCGGAGCCTGAACGCTCAACGTAATAACCGGAGTCTGGATACCCAACGAAACTAACCGGAGCCTGAACGCTCAATGTAATAACTGGAGTCTGGATACCCACCAAAACTGAACGGAGCCTGAACGCTCAACGTAGTAACCGGAGTCTGGATACTCAACGAAACTGACTGGAGCCGGAACGCTCAACGTAATAACTGGAGTCTGGATGCTCAACAAAAATGACCGGAGCCTGAACGCTCAACGTAATAACCGGAGTCTAGTTACCCAACGAAACTGACCGGAGCCTGAACGCCTAACGTAATAACCAGAGTCTGGATACGCAACGAAGTTGACCGGAGCCTGAACGATCAATGTAATAACCGGAATCTGGATACCCAATGAAATTGATCGGAGCCTGAACGCTCAACGTAATAACCGGAGTCTTGATACCAAACGAAACTGACCGGAGCCTGAACGCTCAACGTAATAATCGGAGTCTGGATACCCAACGAAATTGACCGGAGCCTGAACGCTAAACGTAATAACCGGAGTCTGGATACTCAACGAAACTGACTAGAGCCGGAATGCTCAACGTAATAACTGGAGTCTGGATGCTCAACGAAAATGATCAGAGCCTGAACGCTCAACGTAATAACCGGAGTCCTGATACCCAACGAAACTGACCGGAACCTGAACGCTTAACGTAATAACCGGAGTCTAGATACCCAACAAAACTGACAGGAGCCTGGACGCTTAACGTAATAACTAGAGTCTGGATACGCAACGAAACAGACCGGAGCCTGAACGACCAATGTAATAACCGGAGTCTTGGTACCCAATGAAACTGACCGGAGCCTGAACGCTCAACGTAATAACCGGAGTCTGGATACCCAACAAAATTGACCGGAGCCTGAAAACTAAACGTAACAACCGGAATATGCATACTCAAGGAAACTAACCTGAGCCTAAACGCTCAACGTAATAACCGAAGTCTGGATACTCAACGAAACTGACTGGAGCCTGAATGATCAACATAATAACCGAAGTCTGGATACACAAAGAAAATGACCGGAGCCTGAATGCTCAACGTAATAATCGGAGTCTGGATACCCAATGAAATTGACCGTAGCCTGAACCATCAATATAATAACCGGAGTCTGGGTACCCAACAAAACTGACCGGAGCCTGAACGCTCAACGTAAAAACTGGAGTCTGGATACCCAACGAAACTGACCGGAGCCTGAACGCTCAACCTAATAACCGAAGTCTGGATACCCAACAAAATTGACTGGAGCCTTAACGCTCAACGTAATAACCGGAGTCGAGATACTCAATGAAATTGACCGGAGCCTGAACGCTCAACGTAATAACCGAAGTCTGGATACCCAACGAAACTGACTGAAGTCTGAACGCTCAACTTAATAACCTGAGTCTGGATACCAAACGAAACTGACCGGAGCCTGAACGCTCAACGTAATAAATGGAGTCTGGATACCAAACGAAACTGTCAGGAGTGGATACCCAACGAAACTGACCGGAGCCTGAACGCTCAACGTAAAAACCGGAGTCTGGATACCCAACGAAACTGACCGGAGCCTGAACGCTCAACGTAATAACCGGAGTCTGGATACCCAACGAAACTAACCGGAGCCTGAACGCTCAATGTAATAACTGGAGTCTGGATACCCACCAAAACTGAACGGAGCCTGAACGCTCAACGTAGTAACCAGAGTCTGGATACTCAACGAAACTGACTGGAGCCGGAACGCTCAACGTAATAACTGGAGTCTGGATGCTCAACAAAAATGACCGGAGCCTGAACGCTCAACGTAATAACCGGAGTCTAGTTACCCAACGAAACTGACCGGAGCCTGAACGCCTAACGTAATAACCAGAGTCTGGATACGCAACGAAGTTGACCGGAGCCTGAACGATCAATGTAATAACCGGAATCTGGATACCCAATGAAATTGACCGGAGCCTGAACGCTCAACGTGATAACCGGAGTCTTGATACCAAACGAAACTGACCGGAGCCTGAACGCTCAACGTAATAATCGGAGTCTGGATACCCAACGAAACTGACCGGAGCCTGAACGCTAAACGTAATAACCGGAGTCTGGATACTCAACGAAACTGACTAGAGCCGGAACGCTCAACGTAATAACTGGAGTCTGGATGCTCAACGAAAATGATCGGAGCCTGAACGCTCAACGTAATAACCGGAGTCCTGATACCCAACGAAACTGACCGGAACCTGAACGCTTAACGTAATAACCGGAATCTAGATACCCAACAAAACTGACAGGAGCCTGAACGCTTAACGTAATAACTAGAGTCTGGATACGCAACGAAACTGACCGGAGCCTGAACGACCAATGTAATAACCGGAGTCTTGGTACCCAATGAAACTGACCGGAGCCTGAACGCTCAACGTAATAACCGGAGTCTGGATACCCAACAAAATTGACCGGAGCCTGAAAACTAAACGTAACAACCGGAATATGGATACTCAAGGAAACTAACCTGAGCCTAAACGCTCAACGTAATAACCGAAGTCTGGATACTCAACGAAACTGACTGGAGCCTGAATGATCAACATAATAACCGAAGTCTGGATACACAAAGAAAATGACCGGAGCCTGAATGCTCAACGTAATAATCGGAGTCTGGATACCCAATGAAATTGACCGTAGCCTGAACCATCAATATAATAACCGGAGTCTGGGTACCCAACAAAACTGACCGGAGCCTGAACGCTCAACGTAAAAACTGGAGTCTGGATACCCAACGAAACTGACCGGAGCCTGAACGCTCAACCTAATAACCGAAGTCTGGATACCCAACAAAATTGACTGGAGCCTTAACGCTCAACATAATAACCGGAGTCGAGATACTCAATGAAATTGACCGGAGCCTGAACGCTCAACGTAATAACCGAAGTCTGGATACCCAACGAAACTGACTGAAGTCTGAACGCTCAACTTAATAACCTGAGTCTGGATACCAAACGAAACTGACCGGAGCCTGAACGCTCAACGTAATAAATGGAGTCTGGATACCAAACGAAACTGTCAGGAGTGGATACCCAACGAAACTGACCGGAGCCTGAACGCTCAACGTAAAAACCGGAGTCTGGATACCCAACGAAACTGACCGGAGCCTGAACGCTCAACGTAATAACCGGAGTCTGGATACCCAACGAAACTAACCGGAGCCTGAACGCTCAATGTAATAACTGGAGTCTGGATACCCACCAAAACTGAACGGAGCCTGAACGCTCAACGTAGTAACCGGAGTCTGGATACTCAACGAAACTGACTGGAGCCGGAACGCTCAACGTAATAACTGGAGTCTGGATGCTCAACAAAAATGACCGGAGCCTGAACGCTCAACGTAATAACCGGAGTCTAGTTACCCAACGAAACTGACCGGAGCCTGAACGCCTAACGTAATAACCAGAGTCTGGATACGCAACGAAGTTGACCGGAGCCTGAACGATCAATGTAATAACCGGAATCTGGATACCCAATGAAATTGACCGGAGCCTGAACGCTCAACGTGATAACCGGAGTCTTGATACCAAACGAAACTGACCGGAGCCTGAACGCTCAACGTAATAATCGGAGTCTGGATACCCAACGAAACTGACCGGAGCCTGAACGCTAAACGTAATAACCGGAGTCTGGATATTCAACGAAACTGACTAGAGCCGGAACGCTCAACGTAATAACTGGAGTCTGGATGCTCAACGAAAATGATCGGAGCCTGAACGCTCAACGTAATAACCGGAGTCCTGATACCCAACGAAACTGACCGGAACCTGAACGCTTAACGTAATAACCGGAATCTAGATACCCAACAAAACTGACAGGAGCCTGAACGCTTAACGTAATAACTAGAGTCTGGATACGCAACGAAACTGACCGGAGCCTGAACGACCAATGTAATAACCGGAGTCTTGGTACCTAATGAAACTGACCGGAGCCTGAACGCTCAACGTAATAACCGGAATCTGGATACCCAACGAAACTGACCGAAGCCTAAACGCTCAACGTAATAACCGGAGTCTAGATACCCAACAAAATTGACCGGAGCCTGAAAACTGAACGTAACAACCGGAATATGGATACTCAAGGAAACTAACCTGAGCCTAAACGCTCAACGTAATAACCGGAGTCTGGATACTCAACGAAACTGACTGGAGCCTGAATGATCAACATAATAACCGAAGTCTGGATACACAACGAAACTGACCGGAGCCTGAATGCTCAACGTAATAACCGGAATCTAGTTACCCAACGAAACTGACCGAAGCCTGAACGCCTAACGTAATAACCAGAGTCTGGATACGCAACGAAATTGACCGGAGCCTGAACAATACACGTAATAACCGTAGTCTGGATACCCAACGAAACTGATCGGAGCCTGAACGCTCAATGTAATAACCGGAGTCTGGATACCCAACGAAACTGACCGGAACCTGAACGCTCAACGTAATAACCGGAGTCTGGATACCTAACGAAATTGACCGGAGCCTGAACGCTCAACGTAATAACCGGAATCTGGATACTCAACGAAACTAACCGGAGCCTGAATGCTCAACGTAATAACCGGACTCTGGATACTCAACGAAACTGAATGGAGCCTTAATGATCAACGTAATAACCGGAGTCTGGATACACAACGAAACTGACCGAAGCCTGAATGCGCAACGTAATAACCGGAGTCTGGATACCCAATGAAACTGACCGGAGCCTGAACGCTCAACATAATAACCGGAGCCTGGATACCCAACAAAACTGACCGGAGCCTAAACTTTCAATGTAAAAACCAGAGTCTGGATACCCAACAAAACTGACCGGAGCTTGAACGCTCAACGTAAAAACCGGAGTCTGGATACCCAACGAAACTGACCGGAGCCTGAACGCTCAACGTAATAACCGGAGTCTGGATACCCAACGAAACTGACCGGAGCCTGAACGCTCAACGTAATAACCGGAGTCTGGATACCCAAAAAAACAGAACGGAGCTTGAACGCTCCACGTAATAACCGGAGTCTGGATACTCAACGAAACTGACTGGAGCCGGAACGCTCAACGTAATAACTGGAGTCTGGATGCGCAACGAAAATGACCGGAGCCTGAACGCTCAACGTAATAACTGGAGTCTTGATACCCAACGAAACTGACCTGAGCCTGAACGCTTAACGTAATAACCGGAGTCTAGTTACCCAACGAAACTGACCGGAGCCTGAGCGCCTAACGTAATAACCAGTGTCTGGATACGCAACGAAATTGACCGGAGCCTGAATGATCAACGTAATAACCGTAGTCTGGATACCCAACGAAACTGACCGGAGCCTGAACGCTTAATGTAATAACCGGAGTCTAGATACCCATCGAAACTGACCGGAACCTGAACGCTCAACGTAATAACCGGAGTCTGGATACCCAACGAAATTGACCGAAGCCTGAACACTCAACGTAATAACCGGAATCTGGATACTCAACGAAACTAACCGGAGCCTGAACGCTCAACGTAATAACCGGAGTCTGGATACTCTACGAAACTGACTGAAGCCTGAATGATCAACGTAATAACCGGAGTCTGGATACAGAACAAAACTGACCGGAGCCTGAATGCGCAACGTAATAACCGGAGTCTGGATACCCAATGAAACTGACCGGAGCCTGAACGCTCAACATAATAACCGGAGCCTGGATACCCAACAAAATTGACCGGAGCCTGAACGCTCAACGTAATTACCGGAGTCTGGATACCCAACGAAACTGACTGGAGCCTGAACGCTCAACGTAATAACCGTAGTCTGGATACCCAACAAAACTGAACGGAGCCTGAACGCTCAACGTAATAACCGTTGTCTGGATACTCAACGAAACTGACTGGAGCCGAAACGCTCAATGTAATAACTGGAGTTTGGATGCTCAACGAAAATGACCGGAGCCCGAACGCTCAACGTAATAACCGAAGTCTTGATACCCAACGAAACTGACCGGAGCCTGAACGCTTAACGTAATAACCGGAGTCTAGTTACCTAACGAAACTGACCGGAGCCTGAGCGCCTAACATAATAACCAGAGTCTGGATACGCAACGAAATTGACCAGAGCCTGAACGATCAACGTCATAACCGGAGTCTGGATACCCAACGAAACTGACCGGAGCCTGAACGCTCAAGGTAATAACTGTAGTCTGGATACCAAACGAAACTGACCGGAGCCTGAATGCTCAACGTAATAATCGGAGTCTGGATACCCAACGAAACTGACCGGAGCCTGAACGCTCAACGTAATAATTGGAGTCTAGATACCCAACGAAACTGACCGGAGCCTGAACGCTCAACGTAATAACCGGAGTCTGGATACCCATCAAAACTGACCGGAGCCTGAACGCTCAATGTAAAAACCAGAGTCTAGATACCAAACGAAACTGACCGGAGCCTGAACACTCAACGTAATAACCGGAGTCGGGATACCCAACGAAACTGACCGGAGCCTGAACGCTCAACGTAATAACCGGAGTCTGGATACCCAACAAAACTGAACGGAGCCTGAACGCTCAACGTAATAACCAGAGTCTGCATACCCAACAAAACTGACCGGAGCCTGAACGCTCAACATAAAAACTGGAGTCTGGATACCCAACGAAACTGACCGGAGCCTGAACGCTCAACGTAATAACTGAAGTCTGGATACCCAACAAAACTGACTGGAGCCTGAGCGCTCAACGTAATAACCGGAGTCTGGATACCAAACGAAACTGACCGGAGCCTGAACGCTCAACGTAATAACCGGAGTCTGGATACCCAACGAAACTGACCGGACCCTGAACGCTCAACGTAATAACCGAAGTCTAGATACCCAACGAAACTGACTGGACCCTGAACGCTCAATGTAATAACCAGAGTCTGGATACCCAACGAAACTGTCCGGAGTGGATACCCAACAAAACTGAACGGAGCATGAACGCTCAACGTAATAACCGGAGTCTGGATACTCAACGAAACTGACTGGAGCCGGAACGCTCAACGTAATAACCGGAGTCTGGATACCCAACAAAACTGAATGGAGCCTGAACGCTCAATGTAATAACCGTTGTCTGGATACTCAACAAAACTGACTGGAGCCGAAACGCTCAATGTAATAACTGGAGTCTGGATGCTCAACGAAAATGACCGGAGCCTGAACGCTCAACGTAATAACCGGAGTCTTGATACCCAACGAAACTGACCGGAGCTTGAACGCTTAACATAATAACCGGAGTCTAGTTACCCGACGAAACTGACCGGAGCCTGAGCGCCTAACATAATAACCAGAGTCTGGATACGCAACGAAATTGACCAGAGCCTGAACGATCAACGTAATAACCGGAGTCTGGATACCTAACGAAACTGACCGGAGCCTGAACGCTCAACGTAATAACCGTAGTCTGGATACCAAACGAAACAGACCGGAGCCTGAATGCTCAACGTAATAATCGGAGTCTGGATACCCAACGAAACTGACCGGAGCCCGAACGCTCAACGTAATAACCGGAGTCTAGATACCCAACGAAACTGACCGGAGTCTGAATGCTCAACGTAATAACCGGAGTCTGGATACCCATCAAAACTGACCGGAGCCTGAACGCTCAACGTAAAAACCGGAGTCTGGATACCAAACGAAACTGACCGGAGCCTGAACGCTCAACGTAATAACCGGAGTCGGGATACCCAACGAAACTGACCGGAGCCTGAACGCACAACGTAATAACCGGAGTCTGGATACCCAACAAAACTGAACGGAGCCTGAACGCTCAACGTAATAACCGGAGTCTGGATACACAACAAAACTGACCGGAGCCTGAACGCTCAACGTAAAAACTGGAGTCTGGATACCCAACGAAACTGACCAGAGGCTGAACGCTCAACGTAATAACCGAAGTCTGGATACCCAACAAAACTGACTGGAGCCTGAGCGCTCAACGTAATAACCGGTGTCTGGATACCAAACGAAACTGACCGGAGCCTGAACGCTCAACGTAATAACCGGAGTCTGGATACCCAACGAAACTGACCGGACCCTGAACGCTCAACGTAATAACCGAAGTCTAGATACCCAACGAAACTGACCGGACCCTGAACGCTCAATGTAATAACCGGAGTCTGGATACCCAACGAAACTGTCCGGAGTGGATACCCAACAAAACTGAACGGAGCCTGAACGCTCAACGTAATAACCGGAGTCTGGATACTCAACGAAACTGACTAGATCCGGAACGCTCAACGTAATAACTGGAGTCTGGATGCTCAACGAAAATGACCGGAGCCTGAACGCTCAACGTAATAACCGGAGTCTTGATACCCAACGAAACTGACCGGAGCCTGAACGCTTAACGTCATAACCGGAGTCTAGTTACCCAACGAAACTGACCGGAGCCTGAGCGCTTAACGTAATAACCAGAGTCTGGATACGCAACTAAATTGACCGGAGCCTGAATGATCAACGTAATAACCGTAGTCTGGATACCCAACGAAACTAACGGAGCCTGAACGCTCAATGTAATAACCGGAGTCTGGATACCCAACGAAACTGACCGGAACCTGAATGCTCAACGTAATAACCGGAGTCTGGATACCCAACGAAATTGACCGGAGCCTGAATGCTCAACGTAATAACCGGAATCTGGATACTCAACGAAACTAACCGGAGCCTGAACGCTCAACGTAATAAACGGAGTCTGGATACTCAACGAAACTGACTGGAGCCTGAATGATCAACGTAATAACCGGAGTCTGGATACACATTGAAACTGACCGGAGCCTGAATGCGCAACATAATAACCGGAGTCTGGATACCCAATGAAACTGACCGGAGCTTGAACGCTCAACATAATAACCGGAGCCTGGATACCCAACAAAATTGACCGGAGCCTGAACGCTCAACGTAAAAATCGGAGTCTGGATACCCAACGAAACTGACCGGAGCCTGAACGCTCAACGTAATAACCGGAGTCTGGATACCCAACGAAACTGACTGGAGCCTGAATGCTCAATGTAATAACCGGAGTCTGGATACCCAACAAAATTGAACGGAGCCTGAACGCTCAACGTAATAACCGTTGTCTGGATACTCAACGAAACTGACTGGTGTCGAAACGCTCAATGTAATAACTAGAGTCTGGATGCTCAATAAAAACGACCGGAGCCTGAATGCTCAACGTAATAACCGGAGTCTTGATACCCAACGAAACTGACCGGAGCCGGAACTCTTAACGTAATAACCGGAGTCTAGTTAACCAACGAAACTGACCGGAGCCTTAGCGCCTAACGTATTAACCAGAGTCTGGATACGCAACGAAATTGACCAGAGCCTGAACGATCAACGTAATAATTGGAGTCTGGATACCCAACGAAACTGACCGGAGCCTGAACGCTCAACGTAATAACTCTAGTCTGGATACCAAACGAAACTGACCGGAGCCTGAATGCTCAACGTAATAATCGGAGTCTGGATACCCAACGAAACTGACCGGAGCCTGAACGCTCAACGTAATAACCGGAGTCTAGATACCCAACGAAACTGACCGGAGCCTGAACGCTCAACGTAATAACCGGAGTCTGGATACCCATCAAAACTGACCGGAGCCTGAACGCTCAACGTAAAAACCGGAGTCTGGATACCAAACGAAATTGACCGGAGCCTGAACGCTCAACGTAATAACCGGAGTCTGGATACCCAACGAAACTGACCGGAGCCTGAACACTCAACGTAATAACCGGAGTCTGGATACCCAACAAAACTAAACGGAGCCTGAACGCTCAACGTAATAACCGGAGTCTGGATACCCAACAAAACTGACCGGAGCCTGAACGCTCAACGTAAAAACTGGAGTCTGGATACCCAACGAAACTGACCGGAGCCTGAACGCTCAACGTAATAACCGAAGTCTGGATACCCAACAAAACTGACTGGAGCCTGTGTGCTCAACGTAATAACCGGAGTCTGGATACCAAACGAAACTGACCGGAGCCTGAACGCTCAACGTAATAACCGGAGTCTGGATACCCAACGAAACTGACCGGACCCTGAACGCTCAATGTAATAACCGAAGTCTAGATACCCAACGAAACTGACCGGAGCCTGAACGCTCAACGTAATAACCGGAGTCTGGATACCCAACGAAACTGTTCGGAGTGGATACCCAACGAAACTGACCGGACCTTGAACGCTCAACGTAATAACCGATGTCTGGATACCCAACGAAACTGATCGGACCCTGAACGCTCAACGTAATAACCGGAGTCTGGATACCCAACAAAACTGAATGGAGCCTGAACGCTCAACGTAATAACCGGAGTCTGGATACTCAACGAAACTGACTGGAGCCGGAACGCTCAACGTAATAACTGGAGTCTGGATGCTCAACGAAAATGACCGGAGCCTGAACACTCAACGTAATAACCGGAGTCTTGATACCCAACGAAACTGACCGGAGCCTGAATGCTTAACGTAACAACCGGAGTCTAGTTACCCAACGAAACTGACCGGAGCCTGAACGCCTAACGTAATAACCAGAGTCTGGATACGCAACGAAATTGACCGGAGCCTGAACGATCAACGTAATAACTGGAGTCTGGATACCCAACGAAACTGACCGGAGCCTGAATGCTCAATATAATAACCGGAGTCTGGATACCCAACGAAACTGACCGGAGCCTGAACGCTCAACGTAATAACTGGAGTCTGGATACCCAACGAAACTGACCAGACCCTGAACGCTCAACGTAATAACCGGAGTCTGGATACCCAACGAAATTGACCGGAGCCTGAACGTTCAATGTAATAACCGGAGTCTGGATACCAAACGAAATTGACCGGAGCCTGAACGCTCAACGTAATATCCGGAGTCTGGATACCCAACGAAACTGACCGGAGCCTGAACGCTCAACGTGATAACCGGAGTCGGATACCCAACAAAACTGACCGGAGCCTGAACGCTCAACGTAATAACCGGAGTCTGGAGCCTGAACGCTCAACGTAAAAACCGGAGTCTGGATACCCAACGAAACTGATCAGAGCCTCAATGCTCAACGTAATAATCGGAGTCTAGATACCCAACGAAACTGACCGGAGCCTGAACGCTCAACGTAATAACCGGAGTCTGGATACCCAACAAAACTGAACGGAGCCTGAACGCTCAACGTAATAGCCAGAGTCTGGATACGCAAAGAAACTGACTGGAGCCGGAACACTCAACGTAATAACTGGAGTCTGGATGCTCAACGAAAATGACCGGAGCCTGAACGCTCAACGTAATAACCGGAGTCTTGATACCCAATGAAACTGACCGAAGCCTGAACGCTTAACGTAATAACCGGAGTCTAGTTACCCAACGAAACTGACCGGAGCCTGAACGCCTAACGTAATAACCAGAGTCTGGATACGCAACGAAATTGACCGGAGCCTGAATGATCAACGTAATAACCGGAGTCTGGATACCCAACGAAACTGACCGGAGCCTGAACGCTCAACATAATAACCTGAGTCTGGATACCAAACGAAACTGACCGGAGCCTGAATACTCAACGTAATAATCGGAGTCTGGATACCAAACGAAACTGACCGGAGCCTGAACGCTCAACATAATAACCGGAGTCTGGATACCCAACGAAACTGACCGGAGCCTGAACGCTCAACGTAATAACCGGAGTCTGGATACCCAACAAAACTGACCGGAGCCTGAACGCTCAACGTAAAAACCGGAGTCTGGATACCCAACGAAACTGACCGGAGCCTGAATGCTCAATGTAATAACCGAAGTCTAGATACCCAACGAAACTGACCGGAGCCTGAACGCTCAACGTAATAACCAAAGTCTGGATACCCAACAAAACTGAACGGAGCCTGAACGCTCAACGTAATAACCGGAGTCTGGATACCCAACGAAACTGTCCGGAGTGGATACCCAACGAAACTGACCGGACCCTGAATGCTCAACGTAATAACCGGAGTCTGGATACCCAACGAAACTAACCGGACCCTGAACGCTCAACGTAGTAACCGGAGTCTGGATACCCAACAAAACTGAATGGAGCCTGAACGCTCAACGTAATAACCGGAGTCTGGATACTCAACGAAACTGACTGGAGCCGGAACGCTCAACGTAATAACTGGAGTCTGGATGCTCAACAAAAATGACCGGAGCCTGAACACTCAACGTAATAACCGGAGTCTTGATACCCAACGAAACTGACCGGAGCCTGAATGCTTAACGTAATAACCGGAGTCTAGTTACCCAAAGAAACTGACCGGAGCATGAACGCCTAACGTAATAACCAGAGTCTAGATACGCAACGAAATTGACCGGAGCCTGAACGATCAACGTAATAACCGGAGTCTGGATACCCAACGAAACTGACCGGAGCCTGAACGCTCAATGTAATAACCGGAGTCTGGATACCCAACGAAACTGACTGGAGCCTGAACGCTCAACGTAATAACTGGAGTCTGGATACCCAACGAAACTGACCGGACCCTGAACGCTCAACGTAATAACCGGAGTCTGGATACCCAACGAAACTGGCCGGAGCCTGAACGCTCAATGTAATAACCGGAGTCTGGATACCAAACGAAATTGACCGGAGCCTGAACGCTCAACGTAATATCCGGAGTCTGGATACCCAACGAAACTGACCGGAGCCTGAACGCTCAACGTGATAACCGGAGTCTGGATACCCAACAAAACTGACCGGAGCCTGAACGCTCAACGTAATAACCGGAGTCTGGATATCCAATAAAACTGACCGGAGCCTGAACGCTCAACGTAAAAACCGGAGTCTGGATACCCAACGAAACTGATTGGAGCCTGAACGCTCAAGAAAATAATCGGAGTCTGGATACCCAACGAAACTGACCGGAGCCTGAACGCTCAACGTAATAACCGGAGTCTGGATACCCAACAAAACTGAACGGAGCCTGAACGCTCAACGTAATAACCGAAGTCTGGATACGCAACGAAACTGACTGGAGCCGGAACACTCAACGTAATAACTGGAGTCTGGATGCTCAACGAAAATGACCGGAGCCTGAACGCTCAACGTAATAACCAGAGTCTTGATACCCAATGAAACTGACCGGAGCCTGAACGCTTAATGTAATAACCGGAGTCTAGTTACCCAATGAAACAGACAGGAGCCTGAACGCCTAACGTAATAACCAGAGTCTGGATACGCAACGAAATTGACCGGAGCCTAAACGATCAACGTAATAACCGGAGTCTGGATACCCAATGAAACTGACCGGAGCCTGAACGCTCAACGTAATAACCGGAGTCTGGATACCAAACGAAACTGACCGGAGCCTGAATACTTCACGTAATAATCAGAGTCTGGATACCCAACGAAACTGACCGGAGCCTGAATGCTCAACGTAATAACCGGAGTCTGGATACCCAACGAAACTGACCGGAGCCTGAACGCTCAACGTAATAACCGGAGTCGGGATACCCAACAAAACTGACCGGAGCCTGAACGCTCAACGTAAAAACCGGAGTCTGGATACCCAACGAAACTGACCGGAGGCTGAACGCTCAACGTAATAATCGGAGTCTGGATACCCAACGAAACTGACCGGAGCCTGAACGCTCAACGTAATAACCGGAGTCTGGATACCCAACAAAACTGAACGGAGCCTGAAGGCTCAACGTAATAACCGGAGTCTGGATACTCAACGAAACTGACTGGAGCCGGAGCGCTCAACGTAATAACTGGAGTCTGGATGCTCAACGAAAATGACCGGAGCCTGAACGCTAAACGTAATAACCGGAGTCTTCAAACCCAACGAAACTGACCGGAGCCTGAATGCTTAACGTAATAATCGGAGTCTAGTTACCCAACGAAACTGACCGGAGCCTGAACGCCTAACGTAATAACCAGAGTCTAGATACGCAACGAAATTCACAGGAGTCTGAACGATCAACGTAATAACCGGAGTCTGGATACCCAACGAAACAGACCGGAGCCTGAACGCTCAATGTAATATCCGGAGTCTGGATACCCAACGAAACAGACCGGAGCCTGAACGCTTAACGTAATAACCGGAGTCTGGATACCCAACGAAATTAACCGGAGCCTGAACGCTCAACGTAATCACCAGAGTCTGGATACCCATCGAAACTGACCGGAGCCTGAACGCTCAACGTAATAATCGGAGTCTAGATACCCAACGAAACTGACCGGAGCCTGAACGCTCAACGTAAAAACCGGAGTCTGGATACCCAACGAAACTGACCGGAGCCTAAACGCTCAACGTAATAACCGGAGTCTGGATACCCAACAAAACTGAACGGAGCCTGAACGATCAACGTAATAACCGGAGTCTGGATACTCAACGAAACTGACTGGAGCCGGAATGCTCAACGTAATAACTGGTGTCTGGATGCTCAACGAAAATGACCGGAGCCTGAACGCTCAACGTAATAACCGGAGTCTTAATACCCAACGAAACTGACCGTAGCCTGAATGCTTAACGTAATAACCGGAGTCTACGTACCCAACGAAACTGACCGGAGCCTGAACGCCTAACGTAATAACCAGAGTCTGGATACGCAACTAAATTGACCGGAGTCTGAACGATCAACGTGATAACCGGAGTCTGGATACCCAACGAATCAGACCGGAGCCTGAACGCTCAATGTAATAATCGGAGTCTGGATACCCAACGAAACTGACCGGAGCCTGAACGCTCAACGTAATAACCGGAGTCTGGATACCCAACGAAATTGACCGGAGCCTAAACGATCAACGTAATAACCGGAGTCTGGATACCCATCGAAACTGACCGGAGCCTGAACGCTCAACGTAATAACCGGAGTCTAGATACCCAACGAAACTGACCGGAGTCTGAACACTTAACGTAATAATCGGAGTCTGGATACCCAACAAAACTGAACGGAGCCTGAACGCTCAACGTAATAACCGGAGTCTGGATACTCAACGAAACTGACTGGAGCCGAAACGCTCAACGTAATAACTGGAGTCTGGATGCTCAACGAAAATGACCGGAGCCTGAAAGCTCAATGTAATAACCGGAGTCTTGATCCGAACGAAACTAACCGGAGCGTGAACGCTTAACGTTATAACCGGAGTCCGGATACCCAACAAAACTGACCGGAGCCTGGACGCCTAACGTAATAATCAGAGTCTGGATACGGAACGAAATTGACCAGAGCCTGAACGATCAACGTAATAACCGGAGTCTGGATACCCAACGAAACTGACCGGAGCCTGAACGCTCAACGTAATAACCGTAGTCTGGATACCAAACGAAACTGACCGGAGCCTGAATGCTCAACGTAATAATCGCAGTCTGGATACCCAACGAAACTGACCGGAGCCTGAACGCTCAACGTAATAACCGGAGTCTGGATACCCAACGAAACTGACCGGAGCCTGAACGCTCAATGTAATAACCGGAGTTTGGATACCCAACGAAACTGACAGGAGCCTGAACGCTCAACGTAATAACCGGAGTCTGGATACCCAACAAAACTGAACGGAGCCTGAACGCTCAACGTAATAACCGGAGTCTGGATACTCAACGAAACTGACTGGAGCCGGAACGCTCAACGTAATAACTGGAGTCTGGATGCTCAACGAAAATGACCGGAGCCTGAACGCTCAACGTAATAACCGGAGTCTTGATACCCAACGAAACTGACCGGAGCCTGAATGCTTAACGTAATAACCGGAGTCTAGTTACCCAACGAAACTGACCGGAGCCTGAACGCCTAACGTAATAACCAGAGTCTGGATACGCAACGAAATTGACCGGAGTCTGAACGATCAACGTAATAACCGGAGTCTGGATACCCAACGAAACAGACCGGAGCCTGAACGCTCAATGTAATAACCGGAGTCTGGATACCCAATGAAACTGACCGGAGCCTGAACGCTCAACGTAATAACCGGAGTCTGGATACCCAACGAAATTGACCGGAGCCTAAACGATCAACGTAATAACCGGAGTCTGGATACCCATCGAAACTGACCGGAGCCTGAACGCTCAACATAATAACCGGAGTTTAGATACCCAACGAAACTGACCGGAGTCTGAACACTCAACGTAATAATCGGAGTCTGGATACCCAACAAAACTGAACGGAGCCTGAACGCTCAACGTAATAACCGGAGTCTGGATACTCAACGAAACTGACTGGAGCCGAAACGCTCAACGTAATAACTGGAGTCTGGATGCTCAACGAAAATAACCGGAGCCTGAAAGCTCAACGTAATAACCGGAGTCTTGATCCGAACGAAACTAACCGGAGCCCGAACGCTTAACGTTATAACCGGAGTCCGGATACCCAACGAAACTGACCGGAGCCTGGACGCCTAACGTAATAATCAGAGTCTGGATACGGAACGAAATTGACCAGAGCCTGAACGATCAACGTAATAACCGGAGTCTGGATACCCAACGAAACTGACCGGAGTCTGAACACTCAACGTAATAACCGTAGTCTGGATACCAAACGAAACTGACCGGAGCCTGAATGCTCAACGTAATAATCGGAGTCTGGATACCCAACGAAACTGACCGGAGCCTGAACGCTCAACATAATAACCGGAGTCTAGATACCCAACGAAATTGACCAGAGCCTGAACGATCAACGTAATAACCGGAGTCTGGATACCCAACGAAACTGACTGGAGCCTGAACGCTCAACGTAATAACCGGAGTCTGGATACCAAACGAAACTGACCGTAGCCTGAATACTAAACGTAATAATCGGAGTCTGGATACCCAACGAAACTGACCGGAGCCTGAATGCTCAACATAATAACCGGAGTCTGGATACCCAACGAAACTGACCGAAGCCTGAACGCTCAACGTAATAACCGGAGTCTGGATACCCAACAAAACTGACCGGAGTCTGAACGCTCTACGTAAAAACCGGAGTCTGGATACCCAACGAAACTGACTGGAGCCTGAACGCTCAACGTAATAACCGGAGTCTGGATACCCAACGAAACTGACCGGAGCCTGAACGCTCAACGTAATAACCGGAGTCTGGATACCCAACAAAACTGAACGGAGCCTTAACGCTCAACGTAATAACCGGAGTCTGGATACTCAACGAAACTGACTGGAGCCGGAACGCTCAACATAATAACTGGAGTCTGGATGCTCAACGAAAATGACCGGAGCCTGAACGCTCAACGTAATAACCGGAGTCTTGATCCCAACGAAACTAACCGGAGCCTGAACGCTTAACGTTATAACCGGAGTCTGGATACCCAACAAAACTGACCGGAGCCTGGACGCCTAACGTAATAATCAGAGTCTGGATACGGAACGAAATTGACCAGAGCCTGAACGATCAACATAATAACCGGAGTCTGGATACCCAACGAAACTGACCGGAGCCTGAACGCTCAACGTAATAACCGTAGTCTGGATACCAAACGAAACTGACCGGAGCCTGAATGCTCAACGTAATAATCGGAGTCTGGATACCCAACGAAACGGACCGGAGCCTGAACGCTCAACGTAATAACCGGAGTCTAGATACCCAACGAAACTGACCGGAGCCTGAACGCTCAACGTAATAACCGGAGTCTGGATACCCATCAAAACTGACCGGAGCCTGAACGCTCAACGTAAAAACCGGAGTCTGGATACCCAACAAAACTGACCGGAGCCTGAACGCTCAACGTAATAACCGGAGTCTGGATACCCAACGAAACTGACCGGAGCCTGAACGCTCAACATAATAACCGGAGTCTGGATACCCAACAAAACTGAACGGAGCCTGAACGCTCAACGTAAAAACCGGAGTCTGGATACCCAGCGAAACTGACCGGAGCCTGAACGCTCAACGTAATAACCGAAGTCTGGATACCCAACGAAACTGACTGGAGCCTGAGCGCTCAATGTAATAACCAGAGTCTGGATACCAAACGAAACTGACCGGAGCCTGAACGCTCAACGTAATAACTGGAGTTTGGATACCCAACGAAACTGACCGAACCCTGAACGCTCAACGTAATAACCGTAGTCTAGATACCCAGCTAAACTGACCGGAGCCTGAACGCTCAACGTAATAACAGGAGTCTGGATACCCAACAAAACTGACCCGAGCCTGAACGCTCAACGTAAAAACCGGAGTCTGGATACCAAACGAAACTGACCGGAGCCTGAACGCTCAACGTAATAACCGGAGTCTGGATACCCAACGAAACTAACCGGAGCCTGAACGCTCAACGTAATAACTGGAGTCCGGATACCCACCAAAACTGAATGGAGCCTGAACGCTCAACGTAGTAACCGGAGTCTGGATACTCAACGAAACTGACTGGAGCCGGAACGCTCAACGTAATAACTGGAGTCTGGATGCTCAACGAAAATGACCGGAGCCTGAACGCTTAATGTAATAACCGGAGTCTAGATACCCAACAAAACTGACCGGAGCCTGAACGCTCAACGTAAAAACTGGAGTATGGATACCCAACGAAACTGACCGGAGCCTGAACGCTCAACGTAATAACGGAAGTCTGGATACCCAAAAAAACTGACTGGAGTCTGAGTGCTCAACGTAATAACCGGAGTCTGGATACCAAACGAAACTGACCGGAGCCTGAACGCTCAACGTAATAACCGAAGTCTGGATACCCAATGAAACTGACCGGACCCTGAACGCTCAACGTAATAACCGTTGTCTGGATACCCAACGAAACTGACCGGAGCCTGAACGCTCAACGTAATAACCGGAGTCTGGATACCCAACGAAACTGACCGGAGCCTGAATGCTTAACGTAATAACCGGAGTCTAGTTACCCAACGAAACTGACCGGAGCCTGAACGCCTAACGTAATAACCAGAGTCTGGATACGCAACGAAATTTACCGGAGCCTGAACGATCAACGTAATAACCGGAGTCTGGATACCCAACGAAACTGACCGGAGCCTGAACGCTCAATGTAATAACCGGAGTCTGGATACCAAACGAAACTGACCGGAGCCTGAACGCTCAACGTAATAACCGGAGTCTGGATACCCAACGAAACTGACCGGACCTTGAACGCTCAACGTAATAATCGGAGTCTGGATACCCAACGAAACTGGCCGGAGCCTGAACGCTCAATGTAATAACCGGAGTCTGGATACCAAACGAAACTGATCGGAGCCTGAACGCTCAACGTAATAACCGGAGTCTGGATACCCAATGAAACTGACCGGAGCCTGAACGCTCAACGTATTAACCGGAGTCTGGATACCCAACAAAACTGACCGGAGCCTGAACGCTCAACGTAACAACCGAAGTCTGGATATCCAATAAAACTGACCGGAGCCTGAACGCTCAACGTAATAACCGGAGTCTGGATACCCAACAAAACTGAACGGAGCCTGAACGCTCAATGTAATAACCGGAGTCTGGATACGCAACGAAACTGAATGGAGCCAGAACACTCAACGTAATAACTGGAGTCTGAATGCTCAACGAAAATGACCGGAGCCTGAACGCTCAACGTAATAACCGGAGTCTTGATACCCAACGAAACTGACCAGAGCCTGAACACTTAACGTAATAACCGGAGTCTAGTTACCCAACGAAACTGACCGGAGCCTGAACGCCTAACGTAATAACCAGAGTCTGGATACGCAACAAAATTGACCGGAGCCTGAACGATCAACGTAATAACCGGAGTCTGGATACCCAACGAAACTGACCGGAGCCTGAACGGTCAACGTAATAACCGGAGTCTGGATACCAAACGAAACTGACCGGAGCCTGAATACTCAACGTAATAATCGGAGCCTGGATACCCAACGAAACTGACCGGAGCCTGAATGCTCAACGTAATAATCGGAGTCTGGATACCCAACGAAACTGACCGGAGCCTGAACGCTCAACGTAATAGCCGGAGTCTGGATACCCAACGAAACTGACCGGAGCCTGAACGCTCAACGTAATAACCGGAGTCTGGATACCCAACGAAACTAACCGGAGCCTGAATGCTTAACGTAATAACCGGAGTCTAGTTACCCAACGAAACTGACCGGAGCCTGAACGCCTAACGTAATAACCAGAGTCTGGATACGCAACGAAATTGACCGGAGCCTGAACGATCAACGTAATAACCGGAGTCTGGATACCCAACGAAACTGACCGGAGCCTGAACGCTCAATGTAATAACCGGAGTCTGGATACCCAACAAAACTGACCGGAGCCTAAACGCTCAACGTAATAACCGGAGTCTGGATACCCAACGAAACTGACCGGACCCTGAACGCTCAACGTAATAACCGGAGTCTGGATACCCAACGAAACTGGCCGGAGCCTGAACGCTCAATGTAATAACCGGAGTCTGGATACCAAACGAAACTGACCGGAGCCTGAACGCTCAACGTAATAACCGGAGTCAGGATACCCAATGAAACTGACCGTAGCCTGAACGCTCAACGTAATAACCAGAGTCTGGATACCCAACGAAACTGACCGGAGCCTGAACGCTCAACGTAATAACCGGAGTCTGGATACCCAGCAAAACTGACCGGAGCCTGAACGCTCAACATAATAACAAGAGTCTGGATTCTCAACGAAAATGACTGGAGCCTGAACGCTCAACGTAATAACCGGAGTCTGGATACCCAACGAAACTGACCGGAGCCTGAACGCTCAACGTAATAACCGGAGTCTGGATACCCAACGAAACTGACCGGAGCCTGAACGCTCAACGTAATAACCGGAGTCTGGATACCCAACGAAACTAACCGGAGCCTGAACGCTCAACGTAATAACTGGAGTCCGGATACCCACCAAAACTGAATGGAGCCTGAACGCTCAACGTAGTAACCGGAGTCTGGATACTCAACGAAACTGACTGGAGCCGGAACGCTCAACGTAATAACTGGAGTCTGGATGCTCAACGAAAATGACCGGAGCCTGAACGCTTAATGTAATAACCGGAGTCTAGATACCCAACAAAACTGACCGGAGCCTGAACGCTCAACGTAAAAACTGGAGTATGGATACCCAACGAAACTGACCGGAGCCTGAACGCTCAACGTAATAACGGAAGTCTGGATACCCAAAAAAACTGACTGGAGTCTGAGTGCTCAACGTAATAACCGGAGTCTGGATACCAAACGAAACTGACCGGAGCCTGAACGCTCAACGTAATAACCGAAGTCTGGATACCCAATGAAACTGACCGGACCCTGAACGCTCAACGTAATAACCGTTGTCTGGATACCCAACGAAACTGACCGGAGCCTGAACGCTCAACGTAATAACCGGAGTCTGGATACCCAACGAAACTGACCGGAGCCTGAATGCTTAACGTAATAACCGGAGTCTAGTTACCCAACGAAACTGACCGGAGCCTGAACGCCTAACGTAATAACCAGAGTCTGGATACGCAACGAAATTTACCGGAGCCTGAACGATCAACGTAATAACCGGAGTCTGGATACCCAACGAAACTGACCGGAGCCTGAACGCTCAATGTAATAACCGGAGTCTGGATACCAAACGAAACTGACCGGAGCCTGAACGCTCAACGTAATAACCGGAGTCTGGATACCCAACGAAACTGACCGGACCTTGAACGCTCAACGTAATAATCGGAGTCTGGATACCCAACGAAACTGGCCGGAGCCTGAACGCTCAATGTAATAACCGGAGTCTGGATACCAAACGAAACTGATCGGAGCCTGAACGCTCAACGTAATAACCGGAGTCTGGATACCCAATGAAACTGACCGGAGCCTGAACGCTCAACGTATTAACCGGAGTCTGGATACCCAACAAAACTGACCGGAGCCTGAACGCTCAACGTAACAACCGAAGTCTGGATATCCAATAAAACTGACCGGAGCCTGAACGCTCAACGTAATAACCGGAGTCTGGATACCCAACAAAACTGAACGGAGCCTGAACGCTCAATGTAATAACCGGAGTCTGGATACGCAACGAAACTGAATGGAGCCAGAACACTCAACGTAATAACTGGAGTCTGAATGCTCAACGAAAATGACCGGAGCCTGAACGCTCAACGTAATAACCGGAGTCTTGATACCCAACGAAACTGACCAGAGCCTGAACACTTAACGTAATAACCGGAGTCTAGTTACCCAACGAAACTGACCGGAGCCTGAACGCCTAACGTAATAACCAGAGTCTGGATACGCAACAAAATTGACCGGAGCCTGAACGATCAACGTAATAACCGGAGTCTGGATACCCAACGAAACTGACCGGAGCCTGAACGGTCAACGTAATAACCGGAGTCTGGATACCAAACGAAACTGACCGGAGCCTGAATACTCAACGTAATAATCGGAGCCTGGATACCCAACGAAACTGACCGGAGCCTGAATGCTCAACGTAATAATCGGAGTCTAGATACCCAACGAAACTGACCGGAGCCTGAACGCTCAACGTAATAGCCGGAGTCTGGATACCCAACGAAACTGACCGGAGCCTGAACGCTCAACGTAATAACCGGAGTCTGGATACCCAACGAAACTAACCGGAGCCTGAATGCTTAACGTAATAACCGGAGTCTAGTTACCCAACGAAACTGACCGGAGCCTGAACGCCTAACGTAATAACCAGAGTCTGGATACGCAACGAAATTGACCGGAGCCTGAACGATCAACGTAATAACCGGAGTCTGGATACCCAACGAAACTGACCGGAGCCTGAACGCTCAATGTAATAACCGGAGTCTGGATACCCAACAAAACTGACCGGAGCCTAAACGCTCAACGTAATAACCGGAGTCTGGATACCCAACGAAACTGACCGGACCCTGAACGCTCAACGTAATAACCGGAGTCTGGATACCCAACGAAACTGGCCGGAGCCTGAACGCTCAATGTAATAACCGGAGTCTGGATACCAAACGAAACTGACCGGAGCCTGAACGCTCAACGTAATAACCGGAGTCAGGATACCCAATGAAACTGACCGTAGCCTGAACGCTCAACGTAATAACCGGAGTCTGGATACCCAACGAAACTGACCGGAGCCTGAACGCTCAACGTAATAACCGGAGTCTGGATACCCAGCAAAACTGACCGGAGCCTGAACGCTCAACATAATAACAAGAGTCTGGATTCTCAACGAAAATGACTGGAGCCTGAACGCTCAACGTAATAACCGGAGTCTGGATACCCAACGAAACTGACCGGAGCCTGAACGCTCAACGTAATAACCGGAGTCTGGATACCCAGCAAAACTGACCGGAGCCTGAACGCTCAACGTAAAAACCGGAGTCTAGATACCAAACGAAACTGACCGGAGCGTGAATGCTCAACTTAATAACCGGAGTCTGGATACCCAACAAAACTGACCAGAGCCTGAACGCTCAACGTAATAACCGGAGTCTGGATACCCAACAAAACTGAACGGAGCCTGAATGCTCAACGTAATAACCGGAGTCTGGATATTCAACGAAACTGACTGGAGCCGGAACGCTCAACGTAATAACCGGAGTCTGGATGATCAACGAAAATGACCGGAGCCTGAACGCTCAACGTAATAACCGGAGTCTGGATACCCAACAAAACTGAACGGAGCCTGAACGCTCAACGTAATAACCGGAGTCTGGATACCCAACAAAACTGACCGGAGCCTGAACGCTCAACGTAAAAACTGGAGTATGGATACCCAACGAAACTGACTGGAGCCTAAGTGCTCAACGTAATAACCGGAGTCTGGATACCAAACGAAACTGACCGGAGCCTGAACGCTCAACGTAATAACCGGAGTCTAGATACCAACGAAACTGACCGGAGCCGGAAAACTCAACGTAATAACCGGAGTCTGAACGATCAACGTAATAACCCGAGTCTGGATACCCAACGAAACAGACCGGAGCCTGAACGCTCAATGTAATAACTGGAGTCTGGATACCCAACGAAACTGACCGGAGCCTGAACGCTCAACGTAATAACCGGAGTCTAGATACCCAACGAAATTGACCGGAGCCTAAACGCTCAACGTAATAACCGGAGTCTGGATACCCATCGAAACTGACCGGAGCCTGAACGCTCAACGTAATAACTGGAGTCTAGATACCCAACGAAACTGACCGGAGCCTAAACACTCAACGTAATAATCGGAGTCTGGATACCCAACAAAACTGAACGGAGCCTGAACGCTCAACGTAATAACCGGAGTCTGGATACTCAACGAAACTGACTGGAGCCGAAACACTCAATGAAATAACTGGAGTCTGGATGCTCAACGAAAATGACCGGAGCCTGAAAGCTCAACGTAATAACCGGAGTCTTGATCCCAACGAAACTGACAGGAGCCTGAACGCTTAATGTTATAACCGGAGTCTGGATACCCAACAAAACTGACCGGAGCCTGGACGCCTAACGTAATAACCAGAGTCTGGATACGGAACGAAATTGACCAGAGCCTGAACGATCAACGTAATAACCGGAGTCTGGATACCCAAGGAAACTGACCGGAGCCTGAACGCTCAACGTAATAACCGTAGTCTGGATACCAAACAAAACTGACCGGAGCCTGAATGCTCAACGTAATAATCAGAGTCTGGATACCCAACGAAACTGACCGGAGCCTGAACGCTCTGTCGCTACTGCGAAAATCGGCGCCGGCTGAACAGAAGAGTCGCCACCGTGCGTTATTTATCCCACGGGAGGGAAAGGAAACACTCAGAGTAAACCTCGCACAACACGGGAAAGGTATGGTCGTCGCAACCAAAACCTGGGTTCGGGAGTCGGTTACGCAAGGGGAAGGTATTAGCACCCCTCACGTCCATCGTACTCGATGGGATCCACGCTTGTTTTCGGGTATGGATTGTTATTCTATCTAAACTATAGGTCAAGGGTTAAAAAGAAAATAAAATGAAAATAAAAATGACTCGGCAAAGTATCGCACTTTATGCCTACGTATTCCCGTCTGGAACGAGAAATCAGAGTCAACGTAGTTCGCCTACCTACGGGAAAGGAGGGGAAGGTTGCTCGCTAGGATATCGCATCCTATGCCTACGTACTTTCATACAGCATGAAAGATCAGAGCAAACGTAGTTCGGGCCACGTACGACACAAGTCTGTCTTGGTTGATTTTATTCCTTCTGAAAAAGGTTTTCTTGATTAACAGTCCCGGCGGACAAAAATGACGTCTTGATGAGTTCACATTCTTTTACGGAAGAAGTGTCTTTTATTGTGTTTGAAATCTTTATGTGTTTTTCTGTTTGTTTTGAGAAAGAAAGAGACAGAACTCTAACCTACGGTTGCGAAGGGAATCAAACTATCCTAATGTTATCATGCATGGGTTAAAACCTAGTGTCTATCATGCTCCTCTCTTGCACAGAGAGAAACAGAGATCCTACGGGATAGGCAGAAACAGAAACAATAACAGATATAATAAAGCGGTAAAATGCATGGATGCAACAATACAAGCGAGGCAAGGGAGTCCCACTCAACCTCGAACCTAGAAAACAATAGGCGAAAGTGAACAGGCTTCACTTTCAACCCAGCAGGGTAAACAGCAAACAATACAGTCCAGAAAACCAATCAATACATCAGCAAATGGAATACAGCAAAAGAAACAGCATCAGCAGCTCTGAATCAACATCTGGCTTCAAGAAATCTCCAATCAGCTACAGGCTTCAACAAGCATCAATCTCCATCTCCATGATTTTCAGGCAAGGGCTTTGATCATCATTCTTCCATCTGCAATGGCTTTTCTTCAAGCTCAAACCTCCAGGATGAGGGATTAGTTACAAGAGTGAATTGGGTGTTAAGCAATCAGTTGACTACCAAGGGTGGTGAACAGACTGCTTCTAACACAAAAGACATTTTCTCTCAAGAGTTCTATCTCTTAGACACTATCACCAAGCCTTCCAAAGGAAGGGGGTGAGTGTCTTAGAGAGACTCTGAATCACAGAGAAGAATGGATGCAGACAAGGCAACCCATGTTTGAGAAACAAACTTTCTAACCTAGAGCTCTGCCTAGCTCCTAAACCCTAGTCTCCTCAGCATCTACTAGCAAGAGACTCCTCCTCAACTCTGACAGTTGATCTTCAATCTCTGGATCTCCAATGGCTTCATTTCCACCAGTCTTCAGCTTCCCCAGGGCCCCAGACAAACCCAATACCCAAACAAGCAAGCAACAATCCCCAGAGGGCACACCACACCAGACAATCAGATATACAGACAGTATTAATAGCAGTAGGGGAATCCTGACTTTTTCTAAGGGATCTAATAACTACCCATAGCCCCTATAGTCCCATAACTAATCTATTCAAACCCTAAGTCCTAAGGGAAAGAATTAAACTTCCTAAGTCATCACCTAAAACCCTAGTTTGTTCATGATGTTCAAACCTATTTTAATCACCTAAAATTAATCTCTAAAAATGGGAATTAAATTGTTTCTACAAGCTTAATATCTAATCTAAACAATATAAAAAGAATGAACAAAAAATGCTAAAGCATTTGATAGAACAAAAATTATTAAAATGATGCATGAGATGAATCTATTTAACATGACATTTATTTAGAAAATATGAAAAAAAATATGAAATGAAAATAAAAATGCAATTTTATTTTTCTATAATTTTCTAGACATTTTAATGAAAAAGATGTAAAAAGAATGAATTAAAATGCATTTTCTATGAATTTATTATGAATTTTTGAAGTTGGTAAAAAATTAAAATGAATTAAAAACAATTAAACCAAATAAAATGAGGGAGGGGGTTAGAATAGAAATTCGCTCCAGTTCAATTCAGGATGGGCCACACAGACAGGGGTGCGCTTAGCATTTTGAACAAGGCCCAGCATCAATCAGAATTGGTGAAAAATAAAAAGGACGCTGGGGGGTGAAACTAGTAAGCATAACACGTTAAGATTGGTTTGGGCTCAAAATAGGGGGGTGGGGATAACATCATAAACTCAGGCCCGCCCGTTTCAATTAATGAAACGGAGCGTTTTGGCCTCACAGCTTCCCTCCAATTCTGAATCAAATATAGGCCACACGATTACGCTCCCAGTCAAAAGTCTCCCACGAAATAAACGGCCCTGATTATGTCTCCTTCCTTGGATCAACTGAACTTAGGGTTTCACCATTAAACCTCCATGCACGAGCAATCTTACATCAAGCTGTTCTCCCTCTCCAATCCATGAAATGCCACGCCATAAAAATGAAAAATGCTCAGAATTCTTCCCTCTACAATCCTATGGCATTAGATTACTTTGAAACTCACCACAACACCAAACCCGATCGAAGCAAAATCTGGTCACCATGAAATTACACTGATATGCACCATCACAATTCTCCATCAAACTTGCACTAAGCTAACCTACAACTAATGGTAATTAATCTGCACTATCAAGCTAACACTCTAATGCATTAATCTAAGAGATTCAAGCCCTAACAGCTTATGGCACCTGCTAACAAATGTCACCAATCCTCTCCAAATTCATCCTAACTGTTCTCCTAACCTCCTACATTATGTCTAAACTAACAAAACTATGCCTAACTAACTGAATCAAGCAGTGTGAATGAAAACTCACCTGGTGTGAATTCTTGAAAACAGCTATGGAACTCGTGGATCTGAAGCTTCTAGGTCTTGGATCTTGATCAATCCTTGATGTACTTGATTCTGTTTGCAAGATTTGGATGAGGCTTGGCTTGAATTATGCTGTCCAATGGAATTTGCAGTTTTGATGTTCTTGAAGATAGTGCACGAAAATGGATCCTAATCACCAAACCTTTGCTTCAATTCTGATCTAGGATGAAGATTGAATAAGATTGAGTGGATTTTGATGATGATTTTGTGAAGAAAATGAGGAATGGGAGTGAAACTTCAAAGAGAAAGAATGAGAAAGTTTGTGAAATTCTTGGTGAAAATGAAGCTAACCCTTGCTAAATTCTCATTTCATGAATATATAGACCTCATATGAACATTCTAGATCCATCTTGCACATTCCCTTGCTTTCCAATTTTGATCCATTTTGGTTATGTTTCTTCAATTACAAGTAACCAAAGATAACTTTCTTTTTTCCTTCTAAACTCAAAAAAGTGTTTGAACCATTGTTCTTAGAATTGTTTTTCCATTCAAAATCATATATTGGAAGTCTCCATTTGGACTTGTAAATCTCCCAAACCATTTTTCCTTTGAATTTATTCACTTTATAAGCCATTTTAGTTCATATTTTGACCAATTATGCAACTTCATGCTATGAGCTTCTCCAATAATTTGTGACCTTCTTTCTAGACTTAAAACCCCATTTGGAGCAAGTTTTATGTTGTAAGTTTTTCCATTTGAGGCCTCCTTGTATGAGTTTTGGACATAGGTTAAAATGACCTGTAATTCACAAATGCCCAAAATACCCTTTGCTTGCCAAGACCATAAGTTGAGTTCCACACATCATATGAAGGCATGCCATACCATTCTAGAAAGCTAAGACAATGAGGAACAATTCTTATGTTGACCAAGAATTCATTTAAAATCTCCTTGAGGGGCAAAACTAGCTTGGAAGTCAAGTCACTTTCACAGACAAAAATTCAGACACCTCAGATGACCTGTAACTTGCAAGGACCATAACTTAAGTTCTATAAATCTCCTTGATGCCTTCCACCACTCAAATTAAAGGTCTTGAGACCCTATACAAGTTTCATGTTGGCCAAGAAGCCATTTGAAGGTAGCATTTTGACTTATCTTGCTTGGAAATTTGACCTAAACTAGGGGATTTTACACAGAAACCCTAATTTAGTAACTCCTCTTCTCCTTGATTTCTCTTGAATTCTCCTTGGCATATCTCCATATCCTTCTCTATATGTCAAATAATGAACCCCACATCTCTCCAATAGACTTGAATGCTCCTTTAAATCAGTCAATTGACCTAGGGTTGACCTAGGGTTGACCCAGATGAAACCCTAGTTGACTGTCTTCAACTGTAGCTCTTGTGCTCTCATCAATGACTTGTTTCCTTCTCCAAATGACTTTCTAAGTCTCTCATAATGTCTAGATACTCTCCATGCCTTCAACTCACAGCTCACAACCCTCTAGTTGATCCTCAGATACCCTCAGCTAGGAGATGGACTCAAGGCTTGATCTGCTGAACTCTTTGCTTTCAACTTCTCTTCTGATGACTTGAATGAGATTGACTTGGGATAATAACCTCTTGATAGGCCTCTAGAGATGATAATAATGATTGGTCTCCTGTTGAATGACTTGCTATGCTCATGCTATGCAGAGGGTTAGTCTATGTACATGACTCTATATGCAAATGCTAATGACAATGAAACATAAACCCAAGGAATAAGGTTGGGCAAATTTTAGGGTGCAACAGCTGCCCCTATTCAAACGACTTGGACCCGATTGGGTGAAGAGCCCGGAGCCTTCAGACATTCGCGGTACGAGACGGTTGAATACTAGTGAAACCAGAAATTTGCCAACCGCAAAACTAAATTGCGCTCCTGCTTGGGGAACGACATTCATCAGCTGAATCTGACTGTTACAGCAACCCACTGATCTCGTGCGACTGTGCTGGGGATTGTCTTCATCGTTCTGAAGAGGATTCTGTCATAATAGATTGCTTGCTTGTCCACGTTAGGACTCTATCTGTGATCAACACGAAGAAATCTCAACTAAAACCTGTCCACGTTAGGACTCCACTTGCTGTTAACCCAGAAAAATCTCGGCAACTCCGCTGGGGATAATTCGTCTGCATTTCCATAAACTGAATCGTCCACGTGAGGAATAAAACTCTTCCACGTTAGGAGTAACACCTGTCCACGTCAGGAACCATTTCTTCTTTATCTGTCCATGTCAAGGCTACATCTTTCATCTTTCCACGTCAGGAAGCAATCTTCTTTCCACATAAGGAGAACTATATCAATCTGCCCTCGTAAGGACTCCAATACCACTTGACATGTCTGCGTCAGGACTCAATCTTTCCCACGTAAGGAATTCAATTTCGGTGCCGAACCTGTCCACGTCAGGACTCAACATTCCACGTAAGGAGTACATCATTCTTCCACGTCAGGAATCAACTTTTCTTGAATCCGTCCACGTAAGGACTCAATCTTTCCACGTAAGGAGAAAATCTTCTTTTTCCACATTAGGAATAACTTCTTTTGATCTGTCCGCGTCAGGACTAAACTCTTCCACGTCAGGAATAATCTCTTTCTTTCCACGTCAGGAATCAATCTTGATATGTCCGCGTCAGGACTCAATCTTTCCACGGAAGGAATAAACTCGTTTTTCCACGTAAGGAAACCATTTTTCTTCCACGTAAGGAATGCTCTCGATATGTCCACGTAAGGACTCTGATCTTTCCACGTAAGGAGTACCAACTTCATCTGATTTGTCCGCGTCAGGACTCATTTTTCCACGCAAGGAAGGCCATCTTAATCTGTCCACGTAAGGACTACAACTTTTCCACGTTAGGAATCACCTCTTTCCACGTAAGGAATCCTCTTCTGATACGTCCGCGTAAGGACTACATCGTCCACGTTAGGACCCACTTCTCCACGTTAGGAATAACAATTTCTTTGATTTGTCCACGTCAGGACACTGATCTCGTCTTGATTTGTCCACGTTAGGACTCAGGCGTCTTCGACTTGCTGAGGAAATAGGACTTGTCCACGTAAGGACTCACACTGGTCTGATTTGTCCACGTCAGGACACCAGCACAAAGAGTAATCACTTTCGTCAACGTCATGACCTCCCATTCCACTAATTCCGAGAAACCGAATCTGCCCACGATAGGACTAACACATCTCCCCAATCCAAGGAAATAAACCTGTCCACGTTAGGACGCCCACTTCTGAAGAAATCCCGTCAATCTAGGAATAAATTGTCCGCGTCAGGACTTAGTTCTCCATTGATCCCAACCTACAAACTTCTTAGCACTGACGTGACAGCGACTTTGAGGCGGACTCTACTGGGGGATGCCTGGAAACCAACTATCGGACGCCTGCTCTGATAACCGGCGGTGGCCTCTGAAATTCTGATTCATGGAACCCGTTGATGACAAACAAACTCTGCTTGGGGATAAGGAGACACTTATCCTGGCAACTCTGGTGGGGACATAAGTAACTCTGCTTGGGGACATAAGTAACTCTGCTTGGGGACAAAGAGAAACTTATCCTGCAGACTTTGTGGGGAATACTGCCGCAACTGA
This sequence comes from Lathyrus sativus, assembly GCA_963859935.3. NCBI lineage: Eukaryota > Viridiplantae > Streptophyta > Magnoliopsida > Fabales > Fabaceae > Lathyrus > Lathyrus sativus. Next base: position 964,502 of record CAWUDS030000639.1, read on the forward strand.
CATTATCATTGAATATCTCATGCCGAGATCTTGAATGTTTGGTAATTCAACTGAGCGAGAGCTCTCTCCACCTGAACTGCTAGAATACAGAAACTGCTTCAGCAAAATAAATGCTGGAAGGATAATGCCGACTCCGTCGGGGATAGCTGGATGCTACAGAATTATTCCAACAAAATAAATGCTGGAAAAGTGAAGTCGATTCTGCTGGGAAATTGGGAACTCAGCCCAAACACCTTGTCGAGGTAACCCCCTGCTGGGGAATAGCAGATGTGCATAGTTCGATCGGACTTTCTGCTGGAACGTGAACTGATATCACCAGTATCTCCGACAAAATAAATGACAGGAACCACCACCAACTCTGCTGGGGTGAGTCTTGATCTTCGAATTCCATTGGAAGGAATGAAAACACTTGCAAAGAGAATTCCTCTGGGGATGGCTGGATTCTCTTGGGGAAAATTAACTGACCCCGCTGGGGGAGAGTGCCTGACCCGGCGGGGAAAGATGAACCTGTCTGAATACAGCCTTACGATCTTAGAATCGCCAAACTCTGCTGAGTACGAATAACTTTTCTGGAGCACGTCCTTTGGATAAGCCACGGCTAGCTGGGAAATTCTATCCTTCTTCAGAAAGAACATGCATGACCTGCGTGGAGATCAAATCTTTCGTTATCACAACCTTTTGATCATCTTCCTCGTATGGTTATGAAACCTGCAACCACACAAACAAGACACGACAAGCCTGTGCAATCAAATCAATTCAGGTTAGTGACGTTACACTCAGTTAATTCAAAGCTTTAGCAATTGTTGGCAAGGGCCAGTGATGTTATACTCATGTTAGTTTCACCAAACTTAGGCGTTTTATCATGCGCAAAACAGTAAAGAACAGGCATCAAGTACTGAATAACACATTTTATTGATCGGGCCCCTGAATGGGCGGAGTTTTTTGTACACGGGATGTAACTCCTGAAAAGAGGAAGCTACGCAAAGCAGATATACAAGTATGCACAGGAAGCATAAATATTTTAACAAATTAAATTTTGTACACATGTCGGCAACTGGATGCAGATGAACACCACGAACTGATCCTCCCATGACTCATCCGACTCTAATACTTTCCCGGTATCCCCACTTCTGAAGAGGTTGTATCCAATAACTGACTCCTCAAATGTATTCTCCCGCATTGATGCTCATTGCAATATCAAATTCGGACCGCAGTCATTTGCTTTTCAAATCCCTAACTTTTGCGTGAACCGCCCTTTACGGGTTTTCAGTTCACCGGGATACCCTTTTTTGCCGAAGCCGCCCAGTGTAGGTTTTCAACTTCGCGGGTGTACATTTTTTCAATTTTATCCCTAACTTTTGCCCGAACCTTTCATTCTGTTTTTGGTTCGCCAGGATGCCCCATTTTTGCCTGGACTGTCTTTTTCTGTCCAGCGGGTCTATTTTAAGCAAAGTATTTTTTAACTGCGTCCGAATTCACAGGTGACGCAAAGTCTTCTCCGTCCATGGTGGACAACAACAACGCTCCTCCTGAAAAGACCTTACTGACAACGTATGGCCCTTCGTAGTTGGGGGTCCACTTGCCCCTGTGATCTGCTTGCGGCGGGAGAATCCTTTTCAGCACAAGGTCGCCCGTCTGAAAGCTTCGCGGAAGTATTTTCTTGTCGTACGCTTTCTTCATTCGTCTTTGGTACAGACGACCGTATGCCAGAGAAGCTAGCCTCTTCTCATCCATCAAACTCAGTTGGTTCAATCTATTCGTCACCCATTCTGCCTCGTCCAGCTGAACATCTCGCAATACCCTTAGAGAAGGGATTTCAACCTCTAACGGTAATACCGCTTCCATTCCGTATACCAACGAGAACGGAGTTGCCCCGGTTGATGTGCGTACCGTCGTACGATAACCGTGCAAAGCGAAAGGTAGCATTTCGTGCCAATCTTTATAAGTTACCACCATTTTCTGAACGATCTTCTTGATATTCTTATTGGCCGCTTCGACAGCGCCATTCATCTTGGGTCGGTAAGGGGAGGAGTTGTGATGTTCGATCTTGAAATTCTGACAGAGCTCCTTCATCATTTTGTTGTTCAAATTAGAACCGTTGTCCGTGATTATCCGCTCGGGAATCCCATATCGGCAAATGATATCTCTCTTGATGAACCTAGCCACCACTTGCTTCGTTACATTTGCGTAAGACGCCGCTTCCACCCACTTGGTGAAGTAATCGATTGCTACTAGGATGAACCGATGCCCGTTAGAAGCCGTCGGCTCGATCTTTCCAATCATATCGATTCCCCACATCGAAAATGGCCATGGAGAGGACATCACTTTCAGAGGACTTGGAGGCACGTGTATCTTGTCAGCATAGATTTGGCACTTGTGGCACTTCCTTGCGAACTTGAAACAATCAGTTTCCATCGTCAGCCAAAAATAACCTGCCCTCAGCAGCTTTCTCGTCATAGCATGCCCACCAGCATGCGTGCCAAAGGCACCTTCGTGTATTTCCTCCATGAGAAGCTTTGCCTCTTTTTCATCTACACAACGCAACAACACCAAATCGTGGTTTCTTCTGTATAAGACGCCATCCGGGTTCAAATAGAAATTACCCGCTAATCTCCTGAGAGTCTTCTGATCTTGACTGGATGCCCCAGCCGGATACTCTTTATTCTTCAGGAAATTAAGGATATCGAAATACCACGGTTTGTCATCAGATGCTTCATCAATAGCAAATACATAAGCTGGCCTGTCCAACCGAGAGATAGTAATTTGGGGAGCTTCGTTCCAGAAATTGACCTTGTACATGGAAGACAAAGTGGCAAGGGCGTCAGCCATTTGATTTTCTGCCCGCGGCACGTGATGCAATTCGACTTTGTCGAAGAAAGGCAACAATCTCCTTGCATAATTCATGTAATGTATCAAATTAGGCTGCCGTGTCTCCCATTCCCCTTTGATCTGATTCACCACCAGAGCTGAGTCTCCGTATACGTCTAGATGTTTGATTCGCAAATCAATGGCTTTTTCAAGCCCCATTATACAAGCTTCGTATTCGGCAAAGGTCAATCGGGCAGTAAACGGGATGTGCGACCCGTGCGGCGTAGTGATAATTGCCCCTATTCCGCTACCGTAAGCATTCACAGCTCCGTCAAATATCATCTTCCATTGGGACCCCGGCTCTGGCCCTTCGTCTGGCAACGGCTCTTCGCAGTCTTTCATCTTGAGGTACATGATATCCTCGTCAGGAAAATCAAATCTCATTGATTGGTATTCTTCAATAGGCTGCTCCGCCAGATACTCAGACAGCACACTCCCCTTTATCGCCTTTTGCGAGACGTATTGAATATCATATTCAGTCAAGACCATCTGCCACCGGGCAATTCTACCTGACAACGCCTGCTTTTCGAATATATATTTGATTGGATCCATCTTCGAGATGAGCATGGTTGTATGATTCAGCATGTACTGCCTCAAACGCTTGGCGGCCCAGGCTAGCGCGCAACAAGTTTTCTCCAGCATTGAGTATCGAGATTCACAATCTGTAAATTTCTTACTCAGATAATAGATCGCATGCTCTTTTCTCCCCGTCTCGTCGTGTTGACCGAGAACACAACCCATGCTTCCCTCAAGAACCGTCAAATACATTATCAAGGGTCTCCCTGCCACCGGGGGTATCAAAATAGGAGGCTCCTGCAGATACTTCTTTATTTTGTCGAACGCCTTTTGACAATTTTCGTTCCACGTTACAGCTTGATCTTTTTTCAACAGCTTGAATAATGGTTCACACGTAGCAGTTAGGTGAGATATGAACCGGGCAATGTAGTTCAATCTCCCTAAAAACCCGCGCACCTCTTTCTCTGTTTTAGGCGTCGGCATTTCTTGAATCGCTTTTATTTTAGCAGGATCGACCTCTATTCCTCTCTCGCTTACGATAAACCCCAGCAGTTTACCCGATCTCACCCCGAAGGTGCACTTATTAGGGTTCAGCCTCAGCCTGAACTTCCTAAGCCTTTTAAACAACTTCAACAGATTCACCAGATGCTCTTCCTCTGTCTGGGATTTAGCAATCATATCGTCAACATAAACTTCGATCTCTTTATGCATCATGTCATGAAAAAGAGTCGTCATAGCACGCTGATATGTTGCCCCAGCATTTTTCAAACCAAAGGGCATCACTTTATAGCAAAATGTTCCCCAAGGCGTTATGAAAGTAGTCTTCTCCATATCCTCTGGCGCCATTTTAATTTGATTGTAGCCCGAAAAGCCATCCATGAAGGAGAATACAGAGTATTGAGCGGTATTATCAACTAACACGTCAATGTGAGGAAGTGGAAAATCGTCTTTTGGGCTTGCTTTATTCAAATCTCTATAATCCACGCACATTCGAACCTTGCCATCTTTCTTTGGCACTGGTACGATATTGGCAACCCATGAAGGATACTTCGTCACAGCCAGGAACCCAGCGTCCCACTGTTTCTGAACCTCCTCTTTGATCTTCATTGCCATATCTGGTCGAGTTCTACGAAGCTTTTGTTTGACAGGCGGGCAGTCTTCTTTCAGTGGCAGGCGATGCACAACCATATCTGTATCGAGCCCCGGCATATCTTCATATGACCAAGCGAATACATCATTATACTCCCGGAGCATTTCAACCAGTCTTCGCTTGATATCACTCTGCAGTGCGGCTCCGATACGAATATTCTTCTCAACCCCTTCCGACCCCAAATTGATAATTTCAATAACCTCGTCATGAGGCAGAATGGCTCTTTCCTTTTGCTTCACCCACCAAGACAGTTCTTCAGGGACGTCGCTATCTTCGACAACCTCTTCTTCGGTCTGGAATACCGGGTGCTCGAAGTCGGGACGAGTCATAGGTGGCTCAAGGATGTCATCTGAAAATGTTATCCTGCAAAAAAGAATGGTTAAGTGCTTCAAAATGCGTATAAAGCGAATAACCACGTTGCCATTTTATTGAAAAAATACAAAACAGGAAAGACAGGGATTACAGTATTTGCACATGAAAAAACGCCATTTATTTAATGATTAACAAGCAATGTTTATAACAACACAGCCCTAAGCAAATCCTGATGCCCCGGGCAAGACATCAGATTATTCAACAATTAATAAAGCAAAGCATTACTGTTTAAAAGTCACAGGAACAAGCTCCTGAATAGACCAGTTGCACAGTCCTTGTCCTGGCGTGCTTGGCTGAATCCAGGCATCCATATCACAGTCGCTGTCCCCTTCATCAGATTCTGAAGCAGCATTGACAGTTTCATGACATACTCCACTGGCAGAGATGGTGATTGACTTTCTGAAATGGGGGGCCCCCACGGAAGGAGTTGATGACGACGGTCGGTACCCCAGTCCAAACCGGTCCATCTTCACAGGAATGTCCAATACTTTGCCCCAGCCCTTGGCTTCTCCTGCTTCCACTAGCGCTTGAGCTTCTTTATACGATGAGACAGCTATCTCTGGCACTTTGCTTGGCCCGGGACCTTTGTCCTTGATGCGTAAACCTTCGAATGCCTGGCATGGCGTCTCGTGGATCTCCCCGTCGACTTCCACATATTTAAACGAAGAAAGATGGCTGACCAGGATGTCTTCTTCTCCGCACACGGTGACTACACTGTCTCCGACCATATACTTTAACTTCTGATGCAGGGTAGACGTGACTGCCCCTGCCCCATGAATCCAGGGTCTTCCCAGCAAGCAGCTGTACGCAGGCTGTATATCCATGATATAAAACTTAGTTGCAAACACTTCCGGCCCCACTTGCAGAGGCAAAGTAATCGATCCGAAGACTGTTCTCCGCGTGCCGTCAAACGCTCTGACTACCAAATCGCTGGGTGTGCACAAAATCCCTCGAACATCCAGCTTCATCATCGCCTTCTTAGGCAGCACATTCAAAGATGATCCGGTGTCAACCAATACATGCGACATTGTCGATCCCCTACACTCCACAGACACGTGCAATGCCATATTATGATCTCTCCCTTTCGGAGTCAAGTCGAAATCAGTAAAGCCAAGACTGTGGCCTGCATTCACATGTGCCAATACTCCTTCTAGCTGATTTACGGAGACATCCTGGGGTACAAAAGAAGTGTCCAGGACTTTCAGCAAAGCATTCCTGTGAGCTTCCGAACACAACAGCAATGACAAGATAGATATTTTGGACGGCGTTTGCTGCAGATGCTCCACAATTTTATAATCACTTTTCCGAATCAAGCGCATGAATTCTTCTACATCCTTAGATGCTGCCTCCTTTTCATTTGCTTGTACCGGAACATTCTCAACCGCTTTCCCTTTTCCTTTCGCTAGCCTTTCAGCCTCCACTTCAGGAGATATAAAGATCCTGCCGCTCCTCGTCATGCCTCCTGAACCAACAACATTATCCACAATCTCCGCTGACTGCTTGTTGACATCAATCTTTATCCCGTCACAATACACCTCCAGCCCATATGACCATGGGACTGCCCTCGTGTTCTCATACGGGATTGGCCCGGCTTTAGTTATGGTAATCGACGGTCGCTGAGCTGGTGCTGCAATAGTGATCATCTTCCGAGGAATCGTCACCGTGGCCACATCACTCCGATTATCCACTGCTACCCCTGCAGGCTCATCAGTTGCCGCTCGATCAAACTGCAATATACCTTCATCAATCAAGGCCTGGATGCCTTTCTTCAAATCTTCACACCCCCCAGCTAGGGCCCAACAATCTAAGCAGTACTCATTACATCCCGGGTAAACACCTCCTTGCAACAGTCTGCTCTTTATCTCGTTCAGCGGCGTCTTTAAATCTTCAACATTCATAATCAGATTCAACCCTTCCTCAGTCAGCACGGCGTTCGCCCCATGATTGGGCATGGGTTTCTGGACTATATTCGGACCTGTCGTTCCGAAGTTGATAGTTTTGTTGTCCAAAAGATCTTGCACAACGTGCTTAAAAGTATGGCAACCTTCGATATCATGGCCCGGGGCCCCAGAATGAAACTCACAGTGTCTATTTGCATCGTAGCCGAACGGGGGAGTTCCCGTTATCGGTGCCAGGGTTCTTTTCTCTACCAGATTCAATCCCAACAATGTCTGCAATAAATCAGCATAGGTAGAGGGCGGCTTCTCAAACACCCTTCTCGGCTTACTACCCTGGAATCTTTGCTGAGCTTGCTGTGCCCCCTGCTGAGGCTGCTGCTGCTGTGGCATTGGTTGCTGCTGAACCTGTTGTTGTTGCTGGAGTGGTTGCTGTTGATATGGGATAGTAACACTCGACACTTGCTGCGGCTGACGATATTGACCTCTTCCCCTGCCTCGGCCTCGGCCTCGGCCTCCAAATACCGCGCTTGCTTCGCCCTGACGGCGCCCACCATAAGCTTTCCTATTACTGCCGGATGCAGTTGATTCCTCGACTTGGAACTTTCCTTGCTTAATATTACGCTCAATCTTTTCCCCCATCAGAATCAGGTCTGAAAAACTGGCCAGAGAAGTGTGAAACAGCATATCATGAAACAGCCCGGTGAAGGTGCCAACAAACATATCATTCATTTCCTTATCTTCGACAGGAGGACGTACCCTGGCAGCCATATCGCGCCACCTTTGCGCGTACTCCTTAAAACTCTCCCCCTTCTTCTGCGAAAGCCCGGCCAACTGGACCCGATTGGGCGCCAGGTCGCTGTTATACTTGTAATGGGCTACAAATGCCTCCGCTAATTGCTTCCAATTCTTGATATCAGTTGGCTCCAACCCCATGTACCACTCTAGGGAAGGGCCCGACAGACTATCCTGAAAGAAATGCATTAGCATTCTTTCATCAGTGGAGTATGCAGACATCTTTCTGTAATAAGCTCGCACATGCACTTTCGGACATGTGTCTCCTTTGTACTTATCGAACGCAGGCGCCTTGAATTTAATTGGCACCCTCAAGCCAGGTACCAAGCCCATAGTTGCCATGTCCAGTCCCACAGCACTCTGATTTAGGACTCCCTTCATTTGCTCTTCCAGCATTCTAATCTTTTGGGAATCATCCATTGGCCCTTCAAAACCTCCTCCGGAGAAGGCGTCATCCTGCTGATCCTCTTGCCACATACCGTTTCCAGCCCCGTACCCATCGTACGCATTATTACGTCCAGCTCTGACCTGATTCATCCCCGGAACTCGGCCTCTGTTGCCGTACCCTTGAACACCTCCAGCAGGACCATAAGCCATAAATCCAGCACCGTTTCCGTTTCCAAAGCCTCCGTAACCCTGATTGACCATACCATAACCATCTTGCCCAAAGCCTTGAGCATTAAAGCCATACTTGCCAGTGTTGTCGAATCCCTGATCGTTGAATCCGAACCCAGTATTGACAAAGCCATTGCCTCCGAGATTATCTCCCAAATTGACATCACCCAGCCCAGCATTATGGACAGCAGTTTCATTCCCTACTCCGACGTTACCATTCACAGCAGCGGTAGCGTTGTTGACGTTAGCGGCAGGCATATTGACGACAGGCGGAGCCACTGGCGTGGGAGTGCCGTCTCCATGAGCAGTATCAACCCGGACAGACTGATGATCGTCATTACCATGACCAGCGTTGCGAGCCAACAGAGGCTGGACCATGGCCTGCAAGTTCTCTTGCCCTTTTGCTATAGCTTCCATGGTTTGCATAAAGAGGGCGAGCTTCTCGCGCACATCCTGCATCTCGTTCTGAATTTGGTCCATGACTTTCCGACAGTTGGAGCGTGTAGAATAGCGGTGCGGATGTTGATCTGGAATCCTGTTAAGTACCTGGTACAGAGCAGGAGATAAGACACCATTCAAAGATTACCTGTTATGCAATATGAATATGAATGCAATGCAATGTGCCTGTGCATTAGGGAAGTTCATTCCCCCAGTTCTAGTGCGAAGGTGCCGGTGCCGTGACAGTGCTGACAATAGGAATACGGAGCTGAATCATAGAAAGCCTCATATATTGCAGAGAGAATCAATAAGTCCAGGGTACAATATCACGGAGAGTACAAAGAAGGCATGACCTCAACCAACAATCCTGGTGATGGTCAGCACTATGCAAATAAAGCATATAAGCTACTACATGAAATGATCAAATCCTCCCAAAAGTCTGGTACTCCTCTATCAACTTCTTGGTCTCCAGATGGCTTGGTCGATCAAGCAGCCCTTCAATAAGCTGGTTTCTCCTCTTAAGGACACGGCGTACGTCTTCAGCAGTTTCTTCCCATGTTGCTTCTCCGAAGCAATCCTCTAGCTTTCGCTTCTGAGACACTGCTTCATCTCTGGATTTGATTGCCTTGTTCAGTGCATGCTGGACACTATACCGGTTCATCACTTCTTCCTCACACTTCTTGATGCTAGACTTCAGCTTCTCTTCGAGGTCGGAGATTTGCTGCTTCAGCTTATCTTCTCTCATCTTATTGTTGGTGAGTGTAGCATTCCAAGTCTTATTGCAAGAAGATATCTCTCGGTGTGCTGCGTCGAGCGCTTTCTTTTTGGCTTCCAGCATGTCATGGGAGCTTCTGAACTCTTGCCCCAGACGTTCGCGCTTCTTCCTCTCCTCAGCCAACTCAGCTCCTAACCTGTTTACCAGCTCGATCTGTTGTTGGAAAGCATATACGGCCTTATTTTTCTCACTGCGTGCATGGGCTAACTCTTGCTCTAACCCTTCATTAATCTTCATTAAGGCTTCTTTCTCCCTCACAACCTGTTCATAGACCTCTCTAGAGACAGTAGTTGGCTCGGCTACCGGAACGGGAACAAGAATTGGTGCATCCGGAAACGGCATCCTCAACTGACTAGCCCTCTCCTGAATCCAAACTCTATAAGGTGCATAGGCCTGACAATCATTCTTACCTAACAGTGGTTTCCCTCTGCGGTTAATACGCGTCCAGGCATGTTGCAACTTGGCTAATAACTCTCCCTTCAAATCCCCTGTGAAGTACAGAGATTCCTGTACTTCTTCCTCCTGAGGTGGATTCTTCAGCGCATATCCGAACTGACGAATGAATAGAGAAGGGTTGTAGTTGATACACCCTTTTCTTCCTATCAGCGGCACATTAGGGTATCCAGAACAACTGAAGATGAGCTCGGATCCCAACAAATCTCGATCAAACCACTCCATATCTTCCGACGATAGCCTCATCAGACGCTCTGGCCAAACAACTGGAACTGTAGTCTCTGCAGCAGATCCTCTCTTAGGAAGGTGACTCTCAAACCACATACTCAATAAGGGCACACACAGGTGAACGTTCTTTCCTCTTCCCTTCTCATTCTTATAATGCAATGAGTGGTAGAGATCTCCGAGTAAAGTAGGTACAGGATTACCAGCGGCAAACAAGTAGAAAGCATCAAAGTCCACAAAGTCCGGTATATTGGGGAACAAAACTATGCCATAAATGCACAAGGCCAACACAGCATTGAAAGCAACCCAGCACCCACTCTTAGCGTACTCCTGGGCTTTACCAACTAAGAACTGAAGTGAGAAGCCTGGGATTCCACGGGAAACAGTAGTCACCAGTTCAGAAGCATCAACATGCAAGGCTTTTGCCAAATCCTCCGGCTTGGGCTTGGCGTCATAATGAATGAATGGAACCTGGTTCTGCACGGGCAGCTCAACATACTCAGCGTATTCCTCCAGAGTTGGTCCCATAATAAAGTCAGAGAACGTAAAGCACCTCAAAGCAGGGTCATAGAATTGCATCAAAGCATACAGCCCATCTAACTCTACCTCTGTAGGTTTGCACACCAATCTCAATAATCTACCATAGCTCATCCGGAAGCTCCTACGAACACCCTCATCAGCAAGAGAGATCAACCCAAGTAGAGGAACAATATCAGGCGTAGGCAATTTGTAAGCAACCGTTCTCCTTAAGCTAGTCATGATCAAACACTCAGAAGTCTGGGCACTAGAACTAGGGAAATGCAAATGCACTTGCAGCACAGACACACGTTAGTGAAATGCAAATGATAATGGATATGCAGGGATGCAATGCAAGTAACATTCAACAGGGACCAAAGCTGCAGCTGAATAGCCTAAACCCAATCAAGAAAGGTCTCAGATAGACCATCCAGAAGTCATCAAACCCTGGTCTCAGATAGACCTGAAATAACACTCCAATACTGGTCTCTGACAGACCTCAAACCATAACTCCAACTGGTCTCTGATAGACCTCAAATCACATCTCCAATTGGTCTCTGATAGACCCCATAACACATCTCCAAATGGTCTCTGACAGACCTCATAGCTCTCCATAAATAACCAGGATCTCTGATCAAGAACAAACCGGTATCTGAAGGTCTAGTTACCTGCATAACCCCAAATCCCCTCACAGGTGGGTGGCCCTATAACTGGCACAAGGTACGGCATCCTATGCGGTCGTCGGCGTCACAGACCTTCAGGGTTGATGATACGATTCCCAGAAGGAGTGGCATCATCAATTCCTGAAGAGGCCTCACTCAGCCAACTTCCAAATGATCGGTCCCCAGAGTCGACAATCCAACTAACCAGCAACCCACGCCAACCAAAGGAAGGGACAGGAAGCCAACCAGAGGAACCTCGTCTGAGTGTAGATTTCATGGGACACCAAAGCAAACAAAGCAAGCGGGCGCCCACTAATTTCTACTCTAATTCTAGGTGCACTCAAGCCCAGGTCCGGCTTATCTCTCAATATCAGAACACCCGTCACACCCCAAATACAGCAATAATAATCAATATATAAAGCTGAGAATACAAGGTTAGAAATATACAATAACTCCATACAAAATCCTCGACGGGAAAACAAGCGTTAGGATTGACTCTCTCAAAGGGACGTTGGATCCCAAATGCATAAGAACCATCGCAGTCCTTAGCAGCTAGGGGACGTTGGATCCCCAGCAGAGTCGCCAGCTGTCGCTACTGCGAAAATCGGCGCCGGCTGAACAGAAGAGTCGCCACCGTGCGTTATTTATCCCACGGGAGGGAAAGGAAACGCTCAGAGTAAACCTCGCACAACACGGGAAAGGTATGGTCGTCGCAACCAAAACCTGGGTTCGGGAGTCGGTTACGCAAGGGGAAGGTATTAGCACCCCTCACGTCCATCGTACTCGATGGGATCCACGCTTGTTTTCGGGTATGGATTGTTATTCTATCTAAACTATAGGTCAAGGGTTAAAAAGAAAATAAAATGAAAATAAAAATGACTCGGCAAAGTATCGCACTTTATGCCTACGTATTCCCGTCTGGAACGAGAAATCAGAGTCAACGTAGTTCGCCTACCTACGGGAAAGGAGGGGAAGGTTGCTCGCTAGGATATCGCATCCTATGCCTACGTACTTTCATACAGCATGAAAGATCAGAGCAAACGTAGTTCGGGCCACGTACGACACAAGTCTGTCTTGGTTGATTTTATTCCTTCTGAAAAAGGTTTTCTTGATTAACAGTCCCGGCGGACAAAAATGACGTCTTGATGAGTTCACATTCTTTTACGGAAGAAGTGTCTTTTATTGTGTTTGAAATCTTTATGTGTTTTTCTGTTTGTTTTGAGAAAGAAAGAGACAGAACTCTAACCTACGGTTGCGAAGGGAATCAAACTATCCTAATGTTATCATGCATGGGTTAAAACCTAGTGTCTATCATGCTCCTCTCTTGCACAGAGAGAAACAGAGATCCTACGGGATAGGCAGAAACAGAAACAATAACAGATATAATAAAGCGGTAAAATGCATGGATGCAACAATACAAGCGAGGCAAGGGAGTCCCACTCAACCTCGAACCTAGAAAACAATAGGCGAAAGTGAACAGGCTTCACTTTCAACCCAGCAGGGTAAACAGCAAACAATACAGTCCAGAAAACCAATCAATACATCAGCAAATGGAATACAGCAAAAGAAACAGCATCAGCAGCTCTGAATCAACATCTGGCTTCAAGAAATCTCCAATCAGCTACAGGCTTCAACAAGCATCAATCTCCATCTCCATGATTTTCAGGCAAGGGCTTTGATCATCATTCTTCCATCTGCAATGGCTTTTCTTCAAGCTCAAACCTCCAGGATGAGGGATTAGTTACAAGAGTGAATTGGGTGTTAAGCAATCAGTTGACTACCAAGGGTGGTGAACAGACTGCTTCTAACACAAAAGACATTTTCTCTCAAGAGTTCTATCTCTTAGACACTATCACCAAGCCTTCCAAAGGAAGGGGGTGAGTGTCTTAGAGAGACTCTGAATCACAGAGAAGAATGGATGCAGACAAGGCAACCCATGTTTGAGAAACAAACTTTCTAACCTAGAGCTCTGCCTAGCTCCTAAACCCTAGTCTCCTCAGCATCTACTAGCAAGAGACTCCTCCTCAACTCTGACAGTTGATCTTCAATCTCTGGATCTCCAATGGCTTCATTTCCACCAGTCTTCAGCTTCCCCAGGGCCCCAGACAAACCCAATACCCAAACAAGCAAGCAACAATCCCCAGAGGGCACACCACACCAGACAATCAGATATACAGACAGTATTAATAGCAGTAGGGGAATCCTGACTTTTTCTAAGGGATCTAATAACTACCCATAGCCCATATAGTCCCATAACTAATCTATTCAAACCCTAAGTCCTAAGGGAAAGAATTAAACTTCCTAAGTCATCACCTAAAACCCTAGTTTGTTCATGATGTTCAAACCTATTTTAATCACCTAAAATTAATCTCTAAAAATGGGAATTAAATTGTTTCTACAAGCTTAATATCTAATCTAAACAATATAAAAAGAATGAACAAAAAATGCTAAAGCATTTGATAGAACAAAAATTATTAAAATGATGCATGAGATGAATCTATTTAACATGACATTTATTTAGAAAATATGAAAAAAAATATGAAATGAAAATAAAAATGCAATTTTATTTTTCTATAATTTTCTAGACATTTTAATGAAAAAGATGTAAAAAGAATGAATTAAAATGCATTTTCTATGAATTTATTATGAATTTTTGAAGTTGGTAAAAAATTAAAATGAATTAAAAACAATTAAACCAAATAAAATGAGGGAGGGGGTTAGAATAGAAATTCGCTCCAGTTCAATTCAGGATGGGCCACACAGACAGGGGTGCGCTTAGCATTTTGAACAAGGCCCAGCATCAATCAGAATTGGTGAAAAATAAAAAGGACGCTGGGGGGTGAAACTAGTAAGCATAACACGTTAAGATTGGTTTGGGCTCAAAATAGGGGGGTGGGGATAACATCATAAACTCAGGCCCGCCCGTTTCAATTAATGAAACGGCGCGTTTTGGCCTCACAGCTTCCCTCCAATTCTGAATCAAATATAGGCCACACGATTACGCTCCCAGTCAAAAGTCTCCCACGAAATAAACGGCCCTGATTATGTCTCCTTCCTTGGATCAACTGAACTTAGGGTTTCACCATTAAACCTCCATGCACGAGCAATCTTACATCAAGCTGTTCTCCCTCTCCAATCCATGAAATGCCACGCCATAAAAATGAAAAATGCTCAGAATTCTTCCCTCTACAATCCTATGGCATTAGATTACTTTGAAACTCACCACAACACCAAACCCGATCGAAGCAAAATCTGGTCACCATGAAATTACACTGATATGCACCATCACAATTCTCCATCAAACTTGCACTAAGCTAACCTACAACTAATGGTAATTAATCTGCACTATCAAGCTAACACTCTAATGCATTAATCTAAGAGATTCAAGCCCTAACAGCTTATGGCACCTGCTAACAAATGTCACTAATCCTCTCCAAATTCATCCTAACTGTTCTCCTAACCTCCTACATTATGTCTAAACTAACAAAACTATGCCTAACTAACTGAATCAAGCAGTGTGAATGAAAACTCACCTGGTGTGAATTCTTGAAAACAGCTATGGAACTCGTGGATCTGAAGCTTCTAGGTCTTGGATCTTGATCAATCCTTGATGTACTTGATTCTGTTTGCAAGATTTGGATGAGGCTTGGCTTGAATTATGCTGTCCAATGGAATTTGCAGTTTTGATGTTCTTGAAGATAGTGCACGAAAATGGATCCTAATCACCAAACCTTTGCTTCAATTCTGATCTAGGATGAAGATTGAATAAGATTGAGTGGATTTTGATGATGATTTTGTGAAGAAAATGAGGAATGGGAGTGAAACTTCAAAGAGAAAGAATGAGAAAGTTTGTGAAATTCTTGGTGAAAATGAAGCTAACCCTTGCTAAATTCTCATTTCATGAATATATAGACCTCATATGAACATTCTAGATCCATCTTGCACATTCCCTTGCTTTCCAATTTTGATCCATTTTGGTTATGTTTCTTCAATTACAAGTAACCAAAGATAACTTTCTTTTTTCCTTCTAAACTCAAAATATTGTTTGAACCATTGTTCTTAGAATTGTTTTTCCATTCAAAATCATATATTGGAAGTCTCCATTTGGACTTGTAAATCTCCCAAACCATTTTTCACTTTGAATTTATTCACTTTATAAGCCATTTTAGTTCATATTTTGACCAATTATGCAACTTCATGCTATGAGCTTCTCCAATAATTTGTGACCTTCTTTCTAGACTTAAAACCCCATTTGGAGCAAGTTTGATGTTGTAAGTTTTTCCATTTGAGGCCTCCTTGTATGAGTTTTGGACATAGGTTAAAATGACCTGTAATTCACAAATGCCCAAAATACCCTTTGCTTGCCAAGACCATAAGTTGAGTTCCACACATCATATGAAGGCATGCCATACCATTCTAGAAAGCTAAGACAATGAGGAACAATTCTTATGTTGACCAAGAATTCATTTAAAATCTCCTTGAGGGGCAAAACTAGCTTGGAAGTCAAGTCACTTTCACAGACAAAAATTCAGACACCTCAGATGACCTGTAACTTGCAAGGACCATAACTTAAGTTCTATAAATCTCCTTGATTCCTTCCACCACTCAAATTAAAGGTCTTGAGACCCTCTACAAGTTTCATGTTGGCCAAGAAGCCATTTGAAGCTAGCATTTTGACTTATCTTGCTTGGAAATTTGACCTAAACTAGGGGATTTTACACAGAAACCCTAATTTAGTAACTCCTCTTCTCCTTGATTTCTCTTGAATTCTCCTTGGCATATCTCCATATCCTTCTCTATATGTCAAATAATGAACCCCACATCTCTCCAATAGACTTGAATGCTCCTTTAAATCAGTCAATTGACCTAGGGTTGACCTAGGGTTGACCCAGATGAAACCCTAGTTGACTGTCTTCAACTGTAGCTCTTGTGCTCTCATCAATGACTTGTTTCCTTCTCCAAATGACTTTCTAAGTCTCTCATAATGTCTAGATACTCTCCATGCCTTCAACTCACAGCTCACAACCCTCTAGTTGATCCTCAGATACCCTCAGCTAGGAGATGGACTCAAGGCTTGATCTGCTGAACTCTTTGCTTTCAACTTCTCTTCTGATGACTTGAATGAGATTGACTTGGGATAATAACCTCTTGATAGGCCTCTAGAGATGATAATAATGATTGGTCTCCTGTTGAATGACTTGCTATGCTCATGCTATGCAGAGGGTTAGTCTATGTACATGACTCTATATGCAAATGCTAATGACAATGAAACATAAACCCAAGGAATAAGGTTGGGCAAATTTTAGGGTGCAACACGCTCAACGTAATAACCGGAGTCTAGATACCCAACGAAACTGACCGGAGCCTGAACGCTCAACGTAATAACCGGAGTCTGGATACCCATCAAAACTGACCGGAGCCTGAACGCTCAACGTAAAAACCGGAGTCTGGATACCCAACGAAACTGACCGGAGCCTGAACGCTCAACGTAATAACCGGAGTCTGGATACCCAACGAAACTGACCGGAGCCTGAACGCTCAACGTAATAACCAGAGTCTGGATACCCAACAAAACTGAACGGAGCCTGAGCGCTCAACGTAATAACTGGAGTCTGGATACCCAACAAAACTGACCGGAGCCTAAAAGTTCAACGTAAAAACTGGAGTCTGGATACCCAACGAAACTGACCGGAGCCTGAACGCTCAACGTAATAACCGAAGTCTGGATACCCAACGAAACTGACTAGAGCCTGAGCGCTCAACGTAATAACCGGAGTCTGGATACCAAACGAAACTGACCGGAGCCTGAACACTCAACGTAATAACCGGAGTCTGGATACCCAACGAAACTGACCGGACTCTGAACGCTCAACGTAATAACCGAAGTCTGGATACCCAACGAAACTGACCGGAGCCTGAACGCTCAACGTAATAACCGGAGTCTGGATACCCAGCAAAACTGACCGGAGCCTGAACGCTCAACGTAAAAACCGGAGTCTGGATACCAAACGAAACTGACCGGAGCGTGAATGCTCAACGTAATAACCGGAGTCTGGATACCCAACAAAACTGACCAGAGCCTGAACGCTCAACGTAATAACCGGAGTCTGGATACCCAACAAAACTGAACGGAGCCTGAATGCTCAACGTAATAACCGGAGTCTGGATATTCAACGAAACTGACTGGAGCCGGAACGCTCAACGTAATAACCGGAGTCTGGATGATCAACGAAAATGACCGGAGCCTGAACGCTCAACGTAATAACCGGAGTCTGGATACCCAACAAAACTGAACGGAGCCTGAACGCTCAACGTAATAACCGGAGTCTGGATACCCAACAAAACTGACCGGAGCCTGAACGCTCAACGTAAAAACTGGAGTATGGATACCCAACGAAACGGACCGGAGCCTAAACGCTCAACGTAATAACCGAAGTCTGGATACCCAACAAAACTGACTGGAGCCTAAGTGCTCAACGTAATAACCGGAGTCTGGATACCAAACGAAACTGACCGGAGCCTGAACGCTCAACGTAATAACCGGAGTCTAGATACCCAACGAAACTGACCGGAGCCGGAAAACTCAACGTAATAACCGGAGTCTGAACGATCAACGTAATAACCGGAGTCTGGATACCCAACGAAACAGACCGGAGCCTGAACGCTCAATGTAATAACTGGAGTCTGGATACCCAACGAAACTGACCGGAGCCTGAACGCTCAACGTAATAACCGGAGTCTTGATACCCAACGAAATTAACCGGAGCCTAAACGCTCAACGTAATAACCGGAGTCTGGATACCCATCGAAACTGACCGGGGCCTGAACGCTCAACGTAATAACTGGAGTCTAGATACCCAACGAAACTAACCGGAGCCTGAACACTCAACGTAATAATCGGAGTCTGGATACCCAACAAAACTGAACGGAGCCTGAACGCTCAACGTAATAACCGGAGTCTGGATACTCAACGAAACTGACTGGAGCCGAAACACTCAACGTAATAACTGGAGTCTGGATGCTCAACGAAAATGACCGGAGCCCGAAAGCTCAACGTAATAACCGGAGTCTTGATCCCAACGAAACTGACAGGAGCCTGAACGCTTAACGTTATAATCGGAGTCTGGATACCCAACAAAACTGACCGGAGCCTGGACGCCTAACGTAATAACCAGAGTCTGGATACGGAACGAAATTGACCAGAGCCTGAACGATCAACGTAATAACCGGAGTCTGGATACCCAAGGAAACTGACCGGAGCCTGAACGCTCAACGTAATAACCGTAGTCTGGATACCAAACGAAACTGACCGGAGCCTGAATGCTCAACGTAATAATCGGAGTCTGGATACCCAACGAAACTGACCGGAGCCTTAACGCTCAACGTAATAACCGGAGTCTAGATACCCAACAAAACTGACCGGAGCCTGAACGCTCAACGTAATAACCGGAGTCTGGATACCCATCAAAACTGACCGGAGCCTGAACGCTCAACGTAAAAACCGGAGTCTGGATACCCAACGAAACTGACCGGAGCCTGAACGCTCAACGTAATAACCGGAGTCTGGATACCCAACGAAACTGACCGGAGCCTGAACGCTCAACGTAATAACCAGAGTCTGGATACCCAACAAAACTGAACGGAGCCTGAGCGCTCAACGTAATAACCGGAGTCTGGATACCCAACAAAACTGACCGGAGCCTAAAAGCTCAACGTAAAAACTGGAGTCTGGATACCCAACGAAACTGACCGGAGCCTGAACGCTCAACGTAATAACCGAAGTCTGGATACCCAACGAAACTGACTGGAGCCTGAGCGCTCAACGTAATAACCGGAGTCTGGATACCAAACGAAACTGACCGGAGCCTGAACACTCAACGTAATAACCGGAGTCTGGATACCCAACGAAACTGACCGGACTCTGAACGCTCAACGTAATAACCGAAGTCTGGATACCCAACGAAACTGACCGGAGCCTGAACGCTCAACGTAATAACCGGAGTCTGGATACCCAGCAAAACTGACCGGAGCCTGAACGCTCAACGTAAAAACCGGAGTCTGGATACCAAACGAAACTGACCGGAGCGTGAATGCTCAACGTAATAACCGGAGTCTGGATACCCAACAAAACTGACCAGAGCCTGAACGCTCAACGTAATAACCGGAGTCTGGATACCCAACAAAACTGAACAGAGCCTGAATGCTCAACGTAATAACCGGAGTCTGGATATTCAACGAAACTGACTGGAGCCGGAACGCTCAACGTAATAACCGGAGTCTGGATGATCAACGAAAATGACCGGAGCCTGAACGCTCAACGTAATAACCGGAGTCTGGATACCCAACAAAACTGAACGGAGCCTGAACGCTCAACGTAATAACCGGAGTCTGGATACCCAACAAAACTGACCGGAGCCTGAACGCTCAACGTAAAAACTGGAGTATGGATACCCAACGAAACGGACCGGAGCCTAAACGCTCAACGTAATAACCGAAGTCTGGATACCCAACAAAACTGACTGGAGCCTAAGTGCTCAACGTAATAACCGGAGTCTGGATACCAAACGAAACTGACCGGAGCCTGAACGCTCAACGTAATAACCGGAGTCTAGATACCCAACGAAACTGACCGGAGCCGGAAAACTCAACGTAATAACCGGAGTCTGGATACCCAACGAAACAGACCGGAGCCTGAACGCTCAATGTAATAACTGGAGTCTGGATACCCAACGAAACTGACCGGAGCCTGAACGCTCAACGTAATAACCGGAGTCTAGATACCCAACGAAATTGACCGGAGCCTAAACGCTCAACGTAATAACCGGAGTCTGGATACCCATCGAAACTGACCGGGGCCTGAACGCTCAACGTAATAACTGGAGTCTAGATACCCAACGAAACTTACCGGAGCCTGAACACTCAACGTAATAATCGGAGTCTGGATACCCAACAAAACTGAACGGAGCCTGAACGCTCAACGTAATAACCGGAGTCTGGATACTCAACGAAACTGACTGGAGCCGAAACACTCAACGTAATAACTGGAGTCTGGATGCTCAACGAAAATGACCGGAGCCCGAAAGCTCAACGTAATAACCGGAGTCTTGATCCCAACGAAACTGACAGGAGCCTGAACGCTTAACGTTATAACCGGAGTCTGGATACCCAACAAAACTGACCGGAGCCTGGACGCCTAACGTAATAACCAGAGTCTGGATACGGAACGAAATTGACCAGAGCCTGAACGATCAACGTAATAACCGGAGTCTGGATACCCAAGGAAACTGACCGGAGCCTGAACGCTCAACGTAATAACCGTAGTCTGGATACCAAACGAAACTGACCGGAGCCTGAATGCTCAACGTAATAATCGGAGTCTGGATACCCAACGAAACTGACCGGAGCCTGAACGCTCAACGTAATAACCGGAGTCTAGATACCCAACAAAACTGACCGGAGCCTGAACGCTAAACGTAATAACCGGAGTCTGGATACCCATCAAAACTGACCAGAGCCTGAACGCTCAACGTAAAAACCGGAGTCTGGATACCCAACGAAACTGACCGGAGCCTGAACGCTCAACGTAATAACCGGAGTCTGGATACCCAACGAAACTGACCGGAGCCTGAACGCTCAACGTAATAACCAGAGTCTGGATACCCAACAAAACTGAACGGAGCCTGAGCGCTCAACGTAATAACCGGAGTCTGGATACCCAACAAAACTGACCGGAGCCTAAAAGCTCAACGTAAAAACTGGAGTCTGGATACCCAACGAAACTGACCGGAGCCTGAACGCTCAACGTAATAACCGAAGTCTGGATACCCAACGAAACTGACTGGAGCCTGAGCGCTCAACGTAATAACCGGAGTCTAGATACCAAACGAAACTGACCGGAGCCTGAACACTCAACGTAATAACCGGAGTCTGGATACCCAACGAAACTGACCGGACTCTGAACGCTCAACGTAATAACCGAAGTCTGGATACCCAACGAAACTGACCGGAGCCTGAACGCTCAACGTAATAACCGGAGTCTGGATACCCAGCAAAACTGACCGGAGCCTGAACGCTCAACGTAAAAACCGGAGTCTGGATACCAAACGAAACTGACCGGAGCGTGAATGCTCAACGTAATAACCGGAGTCTGGATACCCAACAAAACTGACCAGAGCCTGAACGCTCAACGTAATAACCGGAGTCTGGATACCCAACAAAACTGAACAGAGCCTGAATGCTCAACGTAATAACCGGAGTCTGGATATTCAACGAAACTGACTGGAGCCGGAACGCTCAACGTAATAACCGGAGTCTGGATGATCAACGAAAATGACCGGAGCCTGAACGCTTAACGTAATAACCGGAGTCTGGATACCCAACAAAACTGAACGGAGCCTGAACGCTCAACGTAATAACCGGAGTCTGGATACCCAACAAAACTGACCGGAGCCTGAACGCTCAACGTAAAAACTGGAGTATGGATACCCAACGAAACGGACCGGAGCCTAAACGCCCAACGTAATAACCGAAGTCTGGATACCCAACAAAACTGACTGGAGCCTAAGTGCTCAACGTAATAACCGGAGTCTGGATACCAAACGAAACTGACCGGAGCCTGAACGCTCAACGTAATAACCGGAGTCTAGATACCCAACGAAACTGACCGGAGCCGGAAAACTCAACGTAATAACCGGAGTCTGGATACCCAACAAAACTGAACGGAGCCTGAACGCTCAACATAATAACCGGAGTCTGGATACTCAACGAAACTGACTGGAGCCGAAACGCTCAACGTAATAACTAGAGTCTGGATACTCAACGAAAATGACCGGAGCCGGAAAGCTCAACGTAATAACCGGAGTCTGGATGCTCAACGAAACTGACCGGAGCCCGAACGCTTAACGTAATAACCGGAGTCTGGATACCCAACAAATTTGACCCGAGCCTGGACGCCTAACGTAATAACCAGAGTCTGGATACACAACGAAATTGACCAGAGCCTGAATGATCAACGTAATAACCGGAGTCTGGATACCAAACGAAACTGACCGGAGCCTGAACGCTCAACGTAATAACCGGAGTCTGGATACCAAACGAAACTGACCGGAGCCTAAACGCTCAACGTAATAACCGTAGTCTGGATACCAAACGAAACTGACCGGAGCCTGAATGCTCAACGTAGTAATCGGAGTCTGGATACCCAACGAAACTGACCGGAGCCTGAACGCTCAACGTAATAACCGGAGTCTAGATACCCAACGAAACTGACCGGAGCCTGAACGCTCAACGTAATAACCGGAGTCTGGATACCCATCAAAACTGACCGGAGCCTGAACGCTCAACGTAAAAACCGGAGTTTGGATACCCAACGAAACTGACCGGAGCCTGAACGCTCAACGTAATAACCGGAGTCTGGATACCCAATAAAACTGAACGGAGCCTGAACGCTCAACGTAATAACCAGAGTCTGGATACCCAACAAAACTGACTGGAGCCGGAACGCTCAACGTAATAACTGGAGTCTGGATGCTCAACGAAAATGACCGGAGCCTGAACGCTCAACGTAATAACCGGAGTCTGGATACCCAACGAAACTGACTGGAGCCTGAGCGCTCAACGTAATAACCGGAGTCTGGATACCAAACGAAACTGACCGGAGCCTCAACGATCAACGTAATAACCGGAGTCTGGATACCCAACGAAACAGACCGGAGCCTGAACGCCCAATGTAATAACTGGAGTCTGGATACCCAACGAAACTGACCGGAGCCTGAACGCTCAACGTAATAACCGGAGTCTGGATACCCAACGAAATTGACCGGAGCCTAAACGCTCAACGTCATAACCGGAGTCTGGATACTCAACCAAACTGACTGGACCCAAAACGCTCAACGTAATAACTGGATTCTGGATGCTCAACGAAAATGACCGGAGCCTGAAAGCTCAACGTAATAACCGGAGTCCTGATCCCAACGAAACTGACAGGAGCCTGAACGCTTAACGTTATAACCGGAGTCTGGATACCCAACAAAACTGACCGGAGCCTGGACGCCTAACGTAATAACCAGAGTCTGGATACGGAACGAAATTGACCCTAGCCTGAACGATCAACGTAATAACCGGAGTCTGGATACCCAACGAAACTGACCGGAGCCTAAATGCTCAACGTAATAACCGTAGTCTGGATACCAAACGAAACTGACCGGAGCCTGAATGCTCAACGTAATAATCGGAGTCTGGATACCCAACGAAACTGACCGGAGCCTGAACGCTCAACGTAATAACCGGAGTCTAGATACCAAACGAAACTGACCGGAGCCTGAACGCTCAACGTAATAACCGGAGTCTGGATACCCATCAAAACTGACTGGAGCCTGAACGCTCAACGTAAAAACCGGAGTCTTGATACCCAACGAAACTGACCGGAGCCTGAACGCTCAACGTAATAACCGGAGTCTGGATACCCAACGAAACTGACCGGAGCCTGAACGCTCAACGTAATAACCAGAGTCTGGATACCCAACAAAACTGAACGGAGCCTGAACGCTCAACGTAATAACCGGAGTCTGGATACCCAACAAAACTGACCGGAGCCTGAACGCTCAACGTAAAAACCGGAGTCTGGATACCCAACGAAACTGACCGGAGCCTGAACGCTCAAGGTAATAACCGGAGTCTGGATACCCAACGAAACTGACCGGAGCCTGAACACTCAACGTAATAACCGGAGTCTGGATACCCAACAAAACTGAACGGAGCCTGAACGCTCAACGTAATAACCGGAGTCTGGATACTCAACGAAACTGACTGGAGCCGGAACGCTCAACGTAATAACTGGAGTCTGGATGCTCATCGAAAATGACCAGAGCCTGAACGCTCAACGTAATAACCGGAGTCTTGATACCCAACGAAACTGACCGGAGCCTGAATGCTTAACGTAATAACCGGAGTCTAGTTACCCAACGAAACTGACCGGAGCCTGAACGCCTAACGTAATAACAAGAGTCTGGATACGCAACGAAATTGACCGGAGTCTGAACGATCAACGTAATAACCAGAGTCTGGATACCCAACGAAACAGACCGGAGCCTGAACGCTCAATGTAATAACTGGAGTCTGGATACCCAACGAAACTGACCGGAGCCTGAACACTCAACGTAATAACCGGAGTCTAGATACCCAACGAAATTGACCGGAGCCTAAACGCTCAACGTAATAACCGGAGTCTGGATACCCATCGAAACTGACCGGAGCCTGAACGCTCAACGTAATAACTGGAGTCTACATACCCAACGAAACTGACCGGAGCCTGAACACTCAACGTAATAATCGGAGTCTGGATACCCAACAAAACTGAACGGAGCCTGAACGCTCAACGTAATAACCGGAGTCTGGATACTCAACGAAACTGACTGGAGCCGAAACGCTCAACGTAATAACTGGAGTCTGGATGCTCAACGAAAATGACCGGAGCCTGAAAGCTCAATGTAATAACCGGAGTCTTGATCCCAACGAAACTGACAGGAGCCTGAACGCTTAACGTTATAACCGGAGTCTGGATACCCAACAAAACTGACCGGAGCCTGGACGCCTAACGTAGTAAACAGACTCTGGATACGGAACGAAATTGACCAGAGCCTGAATGATCAACGTAATAACCGGAGTCTGGATACCCAACGAAACTGACCGGACCCTGAACGCTCAACGTAATAACCGTAGTCTGGATACCAAACGAAACTGACCGGAGCCTGAATGCTCAACGTAATAATCGGAGTCTGGATACCCAACGAAACTGACCGGAGCCTGAACGCTCAACGTAATAACCGGAGTCTAGATACCCAACGAAACTGACCGGAGCCTGAACGCTCAACGTAATAACCGAAGTCCGGATACCCATCAAAACTGACCGGAGCCTGAACGCTCAACGTAAAAACCGGAGTCTGGATACCCAACGAAACTGACCGGAGCCTGAACGCTCAACGTAATAACCAGAGTCTGGATACCCAACAAAAATGAACGGAGCCTGAACGCTCAACGTAATAACCGGAGTCTGGATACCCAACAAAACTGACCGGAGCCTGAACGATCAACGTAAAAACTGGAGTCTGGATACCCAACGAAACTGACCGGAGCCTGAACGCTCAACGTAATAACCGAAGTCTGGATACCCAACGAAACTGACTGGAGCCTGAGCGCTCAACGTAATAACCGGAGCCTGGATACCAAACGAAACTGACCGGAGCCTGAACACTCAACGTAATAACCGGAGTCTGGATACCCAACGAAACTGACCGGACTCTGAACGCTCAACGTAATAACCGAAGTCTGGATACCCAACGAAACTGACCGGAGCCTGAACGCTCAACGTAATAACCGGAGTCTGGATACCCAGTCAAACTGACCGGAGCCTGAACGCTCAACGTAAAAACCGGAGTCTGGATACCAAACGAAACTGACCGGAGCGTGAATGCTCAACGTAATAACCGGAGTCTGGATACCCAACAAAACTGACCAGAGCCTGAACGCTCAACGTAATAACCGGAGTCTGGATACCCAACAAAACTGAACGGAGCCTGAATGCTCAACGTAATAACCGGAGTCTGGATATTCAACGAAACTGACTGGAGCCGGAACGCTCAACGTAATAACTGGAGTCTGGATGATCAACGAAAATGACCGGAGCCTGAACGCTCAACGTAATAACCGGAGTCTGGATACCCAACAAAACTGAACGGAGCCTGAACGCTCAACGTAATAACCGGAGTCTGGATACCCAACAAAACTGACCGGAGCCTGAACGCTCAACGTAAAAATTGGAGTATGGATACCCAACGAAACTGACCGGAGCCTAAACGCTCAACGTAATAACCGAAGTCTGGATACCCAACAAAACTGACTGGAGCCTAAGTGCTCAACGTAATAACCGGAGTCTGGATACCAAACGAAACTGACCGGAGCCTGATCGCTCAACGTAATAACCGGAGTCTAGATACCCAACGAAACTGACCGGAGCCGAAAAACTCAACGTAATAACCGGAGTCTGGATACCCAACAATACTGAACGGAGCCTGAACGCTCAACGTAATAACCGGAGTCTGGATACTCAACGAAACTGACTGGAGCCGAAACGCTCAACGTAATAACTGGAGTCTGGATGCTCAACGAAAATGACCGTAGCCGGAAAGTTCAACGTAATAACCGGAGTCTGGATGCTCAACGAAACTGACCGGAGCCCGAACGCTTAACGTAATAACCGGAGTCTGGATAGCCAACAAATTTGACCGGAGCCTGGACGCCTAACGTAATAACCAGGGTCTGGATACGCAACGAAATTGACCAGAGCCTGAACGATCAACGTAATAACCGGAGTCTGGATACCAAACGAAACTGACCGGAGCCTGAACGCTCAACGTAATAACCGGAGTCTGGATACCAAACGAAACTGACTGGAGCCTAAACGCTCAACGTAATAACCGTAGTCTGGATACCAAACGAAACTGACCGGAGCCTGAATGCTCAAGGTAATAATCGGAGTCTGGATACCCAACGAAACTGACCGGAGCCTGAACGCTCAACGTAATAACCGGAGTCTAGATACCCAACGAAACTGACCGGAGCCTGAACGCTCAACGTAATAACCGGAGTCAGGATACCCATCAAAACTGACCGGAGCCTGAACGCTCAACGTAAAAACCGGAGTTTGGATACCCAACGAAACTGACCGGAGCCTGAACGCTCAACGTAATAACCGGAGTCTGGATACCCAACAAAACTGAACGGAGCCTGAACGCTCAACGTAATAACCAGAGTCTGGATACCCAACAAAACTGACTGGAGCTGGAACGCTCAACGTAATAACTGGAGTCTGGATGCTCAACGAAAATGACCGGAGCCTGAACGCTCAACGTAATAACCGGAGTCTTGATACCCAACGAAACTGACCGGAGCCTGAACGCTCAACGTAATAACCGAAGTCTGGATGCCCAACGAAACTGACTGGAGCCTGAGCACTCAACGTAATAACCGGAGTCTGGATACCAAACGAAACTGACCGGGGCCTGAACGATCAACGTAATAACCGGAGTCTGGATACCCAACGAAACAGACCGGAGCCTGAACGCTCAATGTAATAACTGGAGTCTGGATACCCAACGAAACTGACCGGAGCCTGAACACTCAACGTAATAATCGGAGTCTGGATACCCAACAAAACTGAACGGAGCCTGAACGCTCAACGTAATAACCGGAGTCTGGATACTCAACGAAACTGACTGGAGCCGAAACGCTCAACGTAATAACTGGAGTCTGGATGCTCAACGAAAATGACCGGAGCCTGAAAGCTCAACGTAATAACCGGAGTCTTGATCCCAACGAAACTGACAGAAGCCTGAACGCTTAACGTTATAACCGGAGTCTGGATACCCAACAACACTGACCGGAGCCTGGACGCCTAACGTAATAACCAGAGTCTGGATACGGAACGAAATTGACCAGAGCCTGAACGATCAACGTAATAACCGGAGTCTGGATACCCAACGAAACTGACCGGAGCCTAAACGCTCAACGTAATAACCGTAGTCTGGATACCAAACGAAACTGACCGGAGCCTGAATGCTCAACGTAATAATCGGAGTCTGGATACCCAACGAAACTAACCGGAGCCTGAACGCTCAACGTAATAACCGGAGTCTAGATACCCAACGAAACTGACCGGAGCCTGAACGCTCAACGTAATAACCGGAGTCTGGATACCCATCAAAACTGACCGGAGCCTGAACGCTCAACGTAAAAACCGGAGTCTTGATACCCAACGAAACTGACCGGAGCCTGAACGCTCAACGTAAAAACCGGAGTCTGGATACCCAACGAAACTGACCGGAGCCTGAACACTCAACGTAATAACCAGAGTCTGGATACCCAACAAAACTGAACGGAGCCTGAACGCTCAACGTAATAACCGGAGTCTGGATACCAAACGAAACTGACCGGAGCCTGAACGCTCAACGTAATAACCGGAGTCTGGATACCAAACGAAACTGACTGGAGCCTAAACGCTCAACGTAATAACCGTAGTCTGGATACCAAACGAAACTGACCGGAGCCTGAATGCTCAAGGTAATAATCGGAGTCTGGATACCCAACGAAACTGACCGGAGCCTGAACGCTCAACGTAATAACCGGAGTCTAGATACCCAACGAAACTGACCGGAGCCTGAACGCTCAACGTAATAACCGGAGTCAGGATACCCATCAAAACTGACCGGAGCCTGAACGCTCAACGTAAAAACCGGAGTTTGGATACCCAACGAAACTGACCGGAGCCTGAACGCTCAACGTAATAACCGGAGTCTGGATACCCAACAAAACTGAACGGAGCCTGAACGCTCAACGTAATAACCAGAGTCTGGATACCCAACAAAACTGACTGGAGCTGGAACGCTCAACGTAATAACTGGAGTCTGGATGCTCAACGAAAATGACCGGAGCCTGAACGCTCAACGTAATAACCGGAGTCTTGATACCCAACGAAACTGACCGGAGCCTGAACGCTCAACGTAATAACCGAAGTCTGGATGCCCAACGAAACTGACTGGAGCCTGAGCACTCAACGTAATAACCGGAGTCTGGATACCAAACGAAACTGACCGGGGCCTGAACGATCAACGTAATAACCGGAGTCTGGATACCCAACGAAACAGACCGGAGCCTGAACGCTCAATGTAATAACTGGAGTCTGGATACCCAACGAAACTGACCGGAGCCTGAACACTCAACGTAATAATCGGAGTCTGGATACCCAACAAAACTGAACGGAGCCTGAACGCTCAACGTAATAACCGGAGTCTGGATACTCAACGAAACTGACTGGAGCCGAAACGCTCAACGTAATAACTGGAGTCTGGATGCTCAACGAAAATGACCGGAGCCTGAAAGCTCAACGTAATAACCGGAGTCTTGATCCCAACGAAACTGACAGAAGCCTGAACGCTTAACGTTATAACCGGAGTCTGGATACCCAACAACACTGACCGGAGCCTGGACGCCTAACGTAATAACCAGAGTCTGGATACGGAACGAAATTGACCAGAGCCTGAACGATCAACGTAATAACCGGAGTCTGGATACCCAACGAAACTGACCGGAGCCTAAACGCTCAACGTAATAACCGTAGTCTGGATACCAAACGAAACTGACCGGAGCCTGAATGCTCAACGTAATAATCGGAGTCTGGATACCCAACGAAACTAACCGGAGCCTGAACGCTCAACGTAATAACCGGAGTCTAGATACCCAACGAAACTGACCGGAGCCTGAACGCTCAACGTAATAACCGGAGTCTGGATACCCATCAAAACTGACCGGAGCCTGAACGCTCAACGTAAAAACCGGAGTCTTGATACCCAACGAAACTGACCGGAGCCTGAACGCTCAACGTAATAACCGGAGTCTGGATACCAAACGAAACTGACCGGAGCGTGAACGCTCAACGTAATAACCGGAGTCTGGATACCCAACAAAACTGACCGGAGCCTGAATGCTCAACGTAATAACCGGAGTCTGGATACCCAACAAAACTGAACGGAGCCTGAATGCTCAACGTAATAACCGGAGTCTGGATACTCAACGAAACTGACTGGAGCCGGAACGCTCAACGTAATAACTGGAGTCTGGATGCTCAACGAAAATGACCGGAGCCTGAACGCTCAACGTAATAACCGGAGTCTGGATACCCAAAAAAACTGAACGGAGCCTGAACGCTCAACGTAATAACCGGAGTCTGGATACCCAACAAAACTGACCGGAGCCTGAACGCTCAATGTAAAAACTGGAGTTTGGATACCCAACGAAACTGACCGGAGCCTGAACGCTCAACGTAATAACCGAAGTCTGGATACCCAACGAAACTGACTGGAGCCTGAGTGCTCAACGTAATAACCGGAGTCTGGATACCAAACGAAACTGACCGGAGCCTGAACGCTCAACGTAATAACCGGAGTCTGGATACCCAACGAAACTGAACGGACCCTGAACGCTCAACGTAATAACCGGAGTCTGGATACCCAACGAAACTGACCGGAGCCTGAACGCTCAACGTAATAACCGGAGTCTGGATACCCAACGAAACTGACCGGAGCCTGAATGCTTAACGTAATAACCGGAGTCTAGTTACCCAACGAAACTGACCGGAGCCTGAACGCCTAACGTAATAACCAGAGTCTGGATACGCAACGAAATTGACCGGAGCCTGAACGATCAACGTAATAACCGGAGTCTGGATACCCAACGAAACAGACCGGAGCCTGAATGCTCAATGTAATAACCGGAGTCTGGATACCCAACGAAACTCACCGGAGCCTGAACGCTCAATGTAATAACCGGACTCTGGATACCCAACGAAACTGACCGGAGCCTGAACGCTCAACGTAATAACCGGAGTCTGGATACCCAACGAAACTGACCGGACCCTGAACGCTCAACGTAATAACCGGAGTCTGGATACCCAACGAAACTGGCCGGAGCCTGAACGATCAATGTAATAACTGGAGTCTGGATACCCAATGAAACTGGCCGGAGCCTGAACGCTCAACGTAATAACCGGAGTCTGGATACCCAATGAAACTGACCGGAGCCTGAATGCTCAACGTAATAACCGGAGTCTGGATACCCAACAAAACTGACCGGAGCCTGAACGCTCAACGTAACAACCGGAGTCTGGATATCCAATAAAACTGACCGGAGCCTGAACGCTCAACGTAATAACCGGAGTCTGGATACCCAACAAAACTGAACGGAGCCTGAACGCTCAACGTAATAACCGGAGTCTGGATACGCAACGAAACTGACTGGAGCCGGAACACTCAACGTAATAATTGGAGTCTGGATGCTCAACGAAAATGACCGGAGCCTGAACGCTCAACGTTATAACCGGAGTCTTGATACCCAACGAAACTGACCGGAGCCTGAACGCTTAACGTAATAACCGGAGTCTAGTTACCCAACGAAACTGACCGGAGCCTGAACGCCTAACGTAATAACCAGAGTCTGGATACGCAACGAAATTGACCGGAGCCTGAACGATCAACGTAATAACCGGAGTCTGGATACCCAACGAAACAGACCGGAGCCTGAACGCTCAACGTAATAACCGGAGTCTGGATACCAAACGAAACCGACCGGAGCTTGAATACTCAACGTAATAATCGGAGTCTGGATACCCAACGAAACTGACCGGAGCCTAAATGCTCAACGTAATAATCGGAGTCTGGATACCCAACGAAACTAACGGGAGCCTGAACGCTCAACGTAATAACCGGAGTCTGGATACCCAACAAAACTGACCGGAGCCTGAACGCTCAACGTAAAAACCGGAGTCTGGATACCCAACGAAACTGACCGGAGCCTGAACGCTCAACGTAATAACCGGAGTCTGGATACCCAACGAAACTGACTGGAGCCTGAACGCTCAACGTAATAACCGGAGTCTGGATACCCAACAAAACTGAACGGAGCCTGAACGCTCAATGTAATAACCGGAGTCTGGATACTCAACGAAACTGACTGGAGCCGGAATGCTCAACGTAATAACTGGAGTCTGGATGCTCAACAAAAATGACCGGAGCCTGAACGCTCAACGTAATAACCGGAGTCTTGATACCCAACGAAACTGACCGGTGCCTGAATGCTTAACGTAATAACCGGAGTCTAGTTACCCAACAAAACTGACCGGAGCCTGAACGCCTAACGTAATAACCAGAGTCTGGATACGCAACAAAATTGACCGGAGCCTGGATACCCAACGAAACTGCCTGGAGCCTGAACGCTCAACGTAATAACCGGAGTCTGGATACCCAACGAAACTGACTGGAGCCGGAATGCTCAACGTAATAACCGGAATCTGGATACCCAACGAAATTGACCGGAGCCTGAACGCTCAACATAATAACCGGAGTCTGGATACCCATCGAAACTGACCGGAGCCTGAACGCTCAACGTAATAACCGGAGTCTAGATACCCAACGAAACAGACCGGAGCCTGAACACTCAACGTAATAACCGGAGTCTGGATATTCAACGAAACTGACTAGAGTCGAAACGCTTAACGTAATAACTGGATTCTGGATGCTCAACGAAAATGACCGGAGCCTGAAAGCTCAACGTAATAACTGGAGTCTTGATCCCAACGAAACTGACCAAAGCCTGAACGCTTAACGTAATAACCGGAATGTGGATACCCAACAAAATAACCGGAGCCTGGACGCCTAACGTAATAACCAGAGTCTGGATACGCAACGAAATTGACCAGAGCCTGAACGATCAACGTAATAACCGGAGTCTGGATACCCAACGAAACTGACCGGAGCCTGAACGCTCAACGTAATAACCGGAGTCTGGATACCCAATGAAACTGACCAGAGCCTGAACGCTCAACGTAATAATTGGGGTCTCGATACCCAACAAAACTGAACGGAGCCTGAACGCTCAACGTAATAACCGGAGTCTGGATACCCAACAAAACTGACCGGAGCCTGAACGCTCAACGTAAAAACCGGAGTCTGGATACCCAACGAAACTGACCGGAGCCTGAACGCTCAACGTAATAACCGGAGTCTGGATACCCAACCAAACTGACCGGAGCCTGAACGCTCAACGTAATAACCGGAGTCTGGATACCCAACGAAACTGGCCGGAGCCTGAACGATCAATGTAATAGCCGGAGTCTGGATACCAAACGAAACTGACCGGAGCCTGAACGCTCAACGTAATAACCGGAGTCTGGATACCCAACAAAACTGAACGGAGCCTGAACGCCTAACGTAATAACCAGAGTCTGGATACCCAACCAAACTGACCGGAGCCTGAACGCTCAACGTAATAACCGGAGTCTGGATACCCAACGAAACTGGCCGGAGCCTGAACGCTCAACGTAATAATCGGAGTCTAGATACCCAACGAAACTGACCGGAGCCTGAACGCTCAACGTAATAACCGGAGTCTGGATACCCATCAAAACTGACCGGAGCCTGAACGCTCAACGTAAAAAGCGGAGTCTGGATACCCAACAAAACTGACTGGAGCCTGAACGCTCAATGTAATAACCGGAATCTGGATACCCAACGAAACTGACCGGAGCCTGAACGCTCAACGTAATAACCGGAGTCTGGATACCCAACAAAACTGAACGGAGCCTGAACGCTCAACGTAATAACCGGAGTCTGGATACCCAACGAAACTGGCCGGAGCCTGAACGATCAATGTAATAGTCGGAGTCTGGATACCAAACGAAACTGACCGGAGCCTGAACGCTCAACGTAATAACCGGAGTCTGGATACCCAACAAAACTGAACGGAGCCTGAACGCCTAACGTAATAACCAGAGTCTGGATACCCAACCAAACTGACCGGAGCCTGAACGCTCAACGTAATAACCGGAGTCTGGATACCCAACGAAACTGGCCGGAGCCTGAACGCTCAACGTAATAATCGGAGTCTAGATACCCAACGAAACTGACCGGAGCCTGAACGCTCAACGTAATAACCGGAGTCTGGATACCCATCAAAACTGACCGGAGCCTGAACGCTCAACGTAAAAAGCGGAGTCTGGATACCCAATGAAACTGACTGGAGCCTGAACGCTCAACGTAATAATCGGAGTCTGGATACCCAACGAAACTGACCGGAGCCTGAATGCTCAACGTAATAACCGGAGTCTGGATACCCAACAAAACTGAACGGAGCCTGAACGCTCAACGTAATAACCGGAGTCTGGATACCCAATAAAACTGACCAGAGCCTGAACACTCAACGTAAAAACTGGAGTCTGGATACCCAACGAAACTGACCGGAGCCTGAACGCTCAACGTAATAACCGAAGTCTGGATACCCAAAGAAACTGACTGGAGCCTGAGCGCTCAACGTAATAACCGGAGTCTGGATACCAAACGAAACTGACCAGAGCCTGAACGCTCAACGTAATAACCGAAGTCTGGATACCCAACGAAATTGACCGGACCCTGAACGCTCAACGAAATAACCGAAGTCTGGATACCCAACGAAACTGACCGGAGCCTAAACGCTCAACGTAATAACCGGAGTCTGGATACCCAGCAAAACTGACCGGAGCCTGAACGCTCAACTTAAAAACCGGAGTCTGGATACCCAACGAAACTGACCGGAGCTTGAACGCTCAACATAATAACCGGAGTCTGGATACCCAACGAAACTGACCGGAGCCTGAACGCTCAACATAATAACCGGAGTCTGGATACCCAACAAAACTGAACGGAGCCTGAATGCTCAACGTAATAACCGTTGTTTGGATACTCAACGAAACTGACTGGAGCCGGAACGCTCAACGTAATAACTGGAGTCTGGATGCTCAACGAAAATTACCGGAGCCTGGACGCTCAACTTAATAACCGGAGTCTTGATACCCAACGAAACTGACCGGAGCCTAAACGCCTAACGTAATAACCAGAGTCTGGATACTTAACGAAATTGACCGGAGCCTGAACGATCAACTTAATAACCGAAGTCTGGATACCCAACGAAACTGACCGGAGCCTGAACGCTCAACGTAATAAATAGAGTCTGGATACCAAACGAAACTGACCGGAGCCTGAACGCTCAACGTAATAACCGGAGTCTGGATATCCAACGAAACTGACCGGAGCCTGAACGCTCAACGTAATAACCAGAGTCTGGATACTAAACGAAACTGACCGGAGCCTGAATGCTCAACGTAATAATCGAAGTCTGGATACCCAACGAAACTGACCGGAGCCTAAACGCTCAACGTAATAACGGAGTCTAGATACGCAACGAAACTGACCAGAGCCTGAACGCTCAACGTAATAACCGGAGTCTGGATACGCAACGAAACTGACCGGAGCCTGAATGCTCAACGTAATAACCGGAGTCTGGATACCCAACAAAACTGATTGGAGCCTGAACGCTCAATGTAATAACCGGAGTCTGGATACTCAACGAAACTGACTGGAGCCGAAACGCTCAATGTAATAACTAGAGTCTGGATGCTCAACGAAAATGACCGGAGCCTGAACGCTCAATGTAATAACCGGAGTCTTGATACCCAACGAAACTGACCGGAGCCTGAATGCTTAACGTAATAACTGGAGTCTAGTTACCCAACGAAACTGACCGGAACCTGAACGCCTAACGTAATAATCAGAGTCTGGATACGCAACGAAATTGACCAGAGCCTGAACGATCAACGTAATAACCGGAGTCTGGATACCCAACGAAACTGCCTGGAGCCTGAATGCTCTACGTAATAACCGTAGTCTGGATACCAAACGAAACTGATCGGAGCCTGATTGCTCAACGTAATAATCGGAGTCTGGATACCCAACAAAACTGACCGGAGCCTGAATGCTCAACGTAATAACCGGAGTCTAGATACCCAACGAAACTGACCAGAGCCTGAACGCTCAACGTAATAACCGGTGTCTAGATACCCATCAAAACTGACCGGAGCCTGAACGCTCAACGTAAAAACCGGAGTCTGGATACCCAACGAAACTGACCGGAGCCTGAACGCTCAACGTAATAACAGGAGTCTGGATACCCAACGAAAATGACCGGAGCCTGAACGCTCAACGTAATAACCGGAGTCTGGATACCGAACAAAACTGAACGGAGCCTGAACGCTCAACGTAATAACCGGAGTCTGGATAACCAACAAAACTGACCGGAGCCTGAACGCTCAATGTAAAAACTGGAGTCTGGATACCCAACGAAACTGACCGGAGCCTAAACGCTCAACGTAATAACCGAAGTCTGGATACCCAACGAAACTGACTGGAGCCTGAACGCTCAATGTAATAACCGGAGTCTGGATACCAAACGAAACTGACCGGAGCCTGAACGCTCAACGTAATAACCGGTGTCTGGATACCCAACGAAACTGACCGGACCCTGAACGCTCAACGTAATAATCAGAGTCTAGATACCCAACGAAACTGACCGGAGCCTGAACGCTCAACGTAATAACCGGAGTCTGGATACCCATCAAAACTGACCGGAGCCTGAACGCTCAACGTAAAAAGCGGAGTCTGGATACCCAATGAAACTGACTGGAGCCTGAACGCTCAACGTAATAATCGGAGTCTGGATACCCAACGAAACTGACCGGAGCCTGAATGCTCAACGTAATAACCGGAGTCTGGATACCCAACAAAACTGAACGGAGCCTGAACGCTCAACGTAATAACCGGAGTCTGGATACCCAATAAAACTGACCAGAGCCTGAACACTCAACGTAAAAACTGGAGTCTGGATACCCAACGAAACTGACCGGAGCCTGAATGCTCAACGTAATAACCGAAGTCTGGATACCCAAAGAAACTGACTGGAGCCTGAGCGCTCAACGTAATAACCGGAGTCTGGATACCAAACGAAACTGACCAGAGCCTGAACGCTCAACGTAATAACCGAAGTCTGGATACCCAACGAAATTGACCGGACCCTGAACGCTCAACGAAATAACCGAAGTCTGGATACCCAACGAAACTGACCGGAGCCTGAACGATCAACGTAATAACCGGAGTCTGGATACCCAACGAAACTGACCGGAGCCTGAACGCTCAACGTAATAACCGGAGTCTGGATACCAAACGAAACCGACCGGAGCTTGAATACTCAACGTAATAATCGGAGTCTGGATACCCAACGAAACTGACCGGAGCCTAAATGCTCAACGTAATAATCGGAGTCTGGATACCCAACGAAACTAACGGGAGCCTGAACGCTCAACGTAATAACCGGAGTCTGGATACCCAACAAAACTGACCGGAGCCTGAACGCTCAACGTAAAAACCGGAGTCTGGATACCCAACGAAACTGACCGGAGCCTGAACGCTCAACGTAATAACCGGAGTCTGGATACCCAACGAAACTGACTGGAGCCTGAACGCTCAACGTAATAACCGGAGTCTGGATACCCAACAAAACTGAACGGAGCCTGAACGCTCAATGTAATAACCGGAGTCTGGATACTCAACGAAACTGACTGGAGCCGGAATGCTCAACGTAATAACTGGAGTCTGGATGCTCAACAAAAATGACCGGAGCCTGAACGCTCAACGTAATAACCGGAGTCTTGATACCCAACGAAACTGACCGGTGCCTGAATGCTTAACGTAATAACCGGAGTCTAGTTACCCAACAAAACTGACCGGAGCCTGAACGCCTAACGTAATAACCAGAGTCTGGATACGCAACAAAATTGACCGGAGCCTGGATACCCAACGAAACTGCCTGGAGCCTGAACGCTCAACGTAATAACCGGAGTCTGGATACCCAACGAAACTGACTGGAGCCGGAATGCTCAACGTAATAACCGGAATCTGGATACCCAACGAAATTGACCGGAACCTGAACGCTCAACATAATAACCGGAGTCTGGATACCCATCGAAACTGACCGGAGCCTGAACGCTCAACGTAATAACCGGAGTCTGGATACCCAACGAAACAGACCGGAGCCTGAACACTCAACGTAATAACCGGAGTCTGGATATTCAACGAAACTGACTAGAGTCGAAACGCTTAACGTAATAACTGGATTCTGGATGCTCAACGAAAATGACCGGAGCCTGAAAGCTCAACGTAATAACTGGAGTCTTGATCCCAACGAAACTGACCAAAGCCTGAACGCTTAACGTAATAACCGGAATGTGGATACCCAACAAAATAACCGGAGCCTGGACGCCTAACGTAATAACCAGAGTCTGGATACGCAACGAAATTGACCAGAGCCTGAACGATCAACGTAATAACCGGAGTCTGGATACCCAACGAAACTGACCGGAGCCTGAACGCTCAACGTAATAACCGGAGTCTGGATACCCAACGAAACTGACCGGAGCCTGAACGCTCAACGTAATAATCGGGGTCTCGATACCCAACAAAACTGAACGGAGCCTGAACGCTCAACGTAATAACCGGAGTCTGGATACCCAACAAAACTGACCGGAGCCTGAACGCTCAACGTAAAAACCGGAGTCTGGATACCCAACGAAACTGACCGGAGCCTGAACGCTCAACGTAATAACCGGAGTCTGGATACCCAACCAAACTGACCGGAGCCTGAACGCTCAACGTAATAACCGGAGTCTGGATACCCAACGAAACTGGCCGGAGCCTGAACGATCAATGTAATAGCCGGAGTCTGGATACCAAACGAAACTGACCGGAGCCTGAACGCTCAACGTAATAACCGGAGTCTGGATACCCAACAAAACTGAACGGAGCCTGAACGCCTAACGTAATAACCAGAGTCTGGATACCCAACCAAACTGACCGGAGCCCGAACGCTCAACGTAATAACCGGAGTCTGGATACCCAACGAAACTGGCCGGAGCCTGAACGCTCAACGTAATAATCGGAGTCTAGATACCCAACGAAACTGACCGGAGCCTGAACGCTCAACGTAATAACCGGAGTCTGGATACCCATCAAAACTGACCGGAGCCTGAACGCTCAACGTAAAAAGCGGAGTCTGGATACCCAACAAAACTGACTGGAGCCTGAACGCTCAATGTAATAACCGGAATCTGGATACCCAACGAAACTGACCGGAGCCTGAACGCTCAACGTAATAACCGGAGTCTGGATACCCAACAAAACTGAACGGAGCCTGAACGCTCAACGTAATAACCGGAGTCTGGATACCCAACGAAACTGGCCGGAGCCTGAACGATCAATGTAATAGTCGGAGTCTGGATACCAAACGAAACTGACCGGAGCCTGAACGCCTAACGTAATAACCAGAGTCTGGATACCCAACCAAACTGACCGGAGCCTGAACGCTCAACGTAATAACCGGAGTCTGGATACCCAACGAAACTGGCCGGAGCCTGAACGCTCAACGTAATAATCGGAGTCTAGATACCCAACGAAACTGACCGGAGCCTGAACGCTCAACGTAATAACCGGAGT
This sequence comes from Lathyrus sativus, assembly GCA_963859935.3. Taxonomy (NCBI): domain Eukaryota; kingdom Viridiplantae; phylum Streptophyta; class Magnoliopsida; order Fabales; family Fabaceae; genus Lathyrus; species Lathyrus sativus. Next base: position 1,003,741 of record CAWUDS030000639.1, read on the forward strand.
CTGGATACCCATCAAAACTGACCGGAGCCTGAACGCTCAACGTAAAAAGCGGAGTCTGGATACCCAATGAAACTGACTGGAGCCTGAACGCTCAACGTAATAATCGGAGTCTGGATACCCAACGAAACTGACCGGAGCCTGAATGCTCAACGTAATAACCGGAGTCTGGATACCCAACAAAACTGAACGGAGCCTGAACGCTCAACGTAATAACCGGAGTCTGGATACCCAATAAAACTGACCAGAGCCTGAACACTCAACGTAAAAACTGGAGTCTGGATGCCCAACGAAACTGACCGGAGCCTGAACGCTCAACGTAATAACCGAAGTCTGGATACCCAAAGAAACTGACTGGAGCCTGAGCGCTCAACGTAATAACCGGAGTCTGGATACCAAACGAAACTGACCAGAGCCTGAACGCTCAACGTAATAACCGAAGTCTGGATACCCAACGAAATTGACCGGACCCTGAACGCTCAACGAAATAACCGAAGTCTGGATACCCAACGAAACTGACCGGAGCCTGAACGCTCAACGTAATAACCGGAGTCTGGATACCCAGCAAAACTGACCGGAGCCTGAACGCTCAACTTAAAAACCGGAGTCTGGATACCCAACGAAACTGACCGGAGCTTGAACGCTCAACATAATAACCGGAGTCTGGATACCCAACGAAACTGACCGGAGCCTGAACGCTCAACATAATAACCGGAGTCTGGATACCCAACAAAACTGAACGGAGCCTGAATGCTCAACGTAATAACCGTTGTTTGGATACTCAACGAAACTGACTGGAGCCGGAACGCTCAACGTAATAACTGGAGTCTGGATGCTCAACGAAAATTACCGGAGCCTGGACGCTCAACTTAATAACCGGAGTCTTGATACCCAACGAAACTGACCGGAGCCTAAACGCCTAACGTAATAACCAGAGTCTGGATACTTAACGAAATTGACCGGAGCCTGAACGATCAACTTAATAACCGAAGTCTGGATACCCAACGAAACTGACCGGAGCCTGAACGCTCAACGTAATAAATAGAGTCTGGATACCAAACGAAACTGACCGGAGCCTGAACGCTCAACGTAATAACCGGAGTCTGGATATCCAACGAAACTGACCGGAGCCTGAACGCTCAACGTAATAACCAGAGTCTGGATACTAAACGAAACTGACCGGAGCCTGAATGCTCAACGTAATAATCGAAGTCTGGATACCCAACGAAACTGACCGGAGCCTAAACGCTCAACGTAATAACGGAGTCTAGATACGCAACGAAACTGACCGGAGCCTGAACGCTCAACGTAATAACCGGAGTCTGGATACGCAACGAAACTGACCGGAGCCTGAATGCTCAACGTAATAACCGGAGTCTGGATACCCAACAAAACTGATTGGAGCCTGAACGCTCAATGTAATAACCGGAGTCTGGATACTCAACGAAACTGACTGGAGCCGAAACGCTCAATGTAATAACTAGAGTCTGGATGCTCAACGAAAATGACCGGAGCCTGAACGCTCAATGTAATAACTGGAGTCTAGTTACCCAACGAAACTGACCGGAACCTGAACGCCTAACGTAATAATCAGAGTCTGGATACGCAACGAAATTGACCAGAGCCTGAACGATCAACGTAATAACCGGAGTCTGGATACCCAACGAAACTGCCTGGAGCCTGAATGCTCTACGTAATAACCGTAGTCTGGATACCAAACGAAACTGATCGGAGCCTGATTGCTCAACGTAATAATCGGAGTCTGGATACCCAACAAAACTGACCGGAGCCTGAATGCTCAACGTAATAACCGGAGTCTAGATACCCAACGAAACTGACCAGAGCCTGAACGCTCAACGTAATAACCGGTGTCTGGATACCCATCAAAACTGACCGGAGCCTGAACGCTCAACGTAAAAACCGGAGTCTGGATACCCAACGAAACTGACCGGAGCCTGAACGCTCAACGTAATAACAGGAGTCTGGATACCCAACGAAAATGACCGGAGCCTGAACGCTCAACGTAATAACCGGAGTCTGGATACCGAACAAAACTGAACGGAGCCTGAACGCTCAACGTAATAACCGGAGTCTGGATAACCAACAAAACTGACCGGAGCCTGAACGCTCAATGTAAAAACTGGAGTCTGGATACCCAACGAAACTGACCGGAGCCTGAACGCTCAACGTAATAACCGAAGTCTGGATACCCAACGAAACTGACTGGAGCCTGAACGCTCAATGTAATAACCGGAGTCTGGATACCAAACGAAACTGACCGGAGCCTGAACGCTCAACGTAATAACCGGTGTCTGGATACCCAACGAAACTGACCGGACCCTGAACGCTCAACGTAATAACCGAAATCTGGATACCCAACGAAACTGGCCGGAGCCTGAACGCTCAACGTAATAATCGGAGTCTAGATACCCAACGAAACTGACCGGAGCCTGAACGCTCAACGTAATAACCGGAGTCTGGATACCCATCAAAACTGACCGGAGCCTGAACGCTCAACGTAAAAAGCGGAGTCTGGATACCCAATGAAACTGACTGGAGCCTGAACGCTCAACGTAATAATCGGAGTCTGGATACCCAACGAAACTGACCGGAGCCTGAATGCTCAACGTAATAACCGGAGTCTGGATACCCAACAAAACTGAACGGAGCCTGAACGCTCAACGTAATAACCGGAGTCTGGATACCCAATAAAACTGACCAGAGCCTGAACACTCAACGTAAAAACTGGAGTCTGGATACCCAACGAAACTGACCGGAGCCTGAATGCTCAACGTAATAACCGAAGTCTGGATACCCAAAGAAACTGACTGGAGCCTGAGCGCTCAACGTAATAACCGGAGTCTGGATACCAAACAAAACTGACCAGAGCCTGAACGCTCAACGTAATAACCGAAGTCTGGATACCCAACGAAATTGACCGGACCCTGAACGCTCAACGAAATAACCGAAGTCTGGATACCCAACGAAACTGACCGGAGCCTGAACGCTCAACGTAATAACCGGAGTCTGGATACCCAGCAAAACTGACCGGAGCCTGAACGCTCAACTTAAAAACCGGAGTCTGGATACCCAACGAAACTGACCGGAGCTTGAACGCTCAACATAATAACCGGAGTCTGGATACCCAACGAAACTGACCGGAGCCTGAACGCTCAACATAATAACCGGAGTCTGGATACCCAACAAAACTGAACGGAGCCCGAATGCTCAACGTAATAACCGTTGTTTGGATACTCAACGAAACTGACTGGAGCCGGAACGCTCAACGTAATAACTGGAGTCTGGATGCTCAACGAAAATTACCGGAGCCTGGACGCTCAACTTAATAACCGGAGTCTTGATACCCAACGAAACTGACCGGAGCCTAAACGCCTAACGTAATAACCAGAGTCTGGATACTTAACGAAATTGACCGGAGCCTGAACGATCAACTTAATAACCGAAGTCTGGATACCCAACGAAACTGACCGGAGCCTGAACGCTCAACGTAATAAATAGAGTCTGGATACCAAACGAAACTGACCGGAGCCTGAACGCTCAACGTAATAACTGGAGTCTGGATATCCAACGAAACTGACCGGAGCCTGAACGCTCAACGTAATAACCAGAGTCTGGATACTAAACGAAACTGACCGGAGCCTGAATGCTCAACGTAATAATCGAAGTCTGGATACCCAACGAAACTGACCGGAGCCTAAACGCTCAACGTAATAACGGAGTCTAGATACGCAACGAAACTGACCGGAGCCTGAACGCTCAACGTAATAACCGGAGTCTGGATACGCAACGAAACTGACCGGAGCCTGAATGCTCAACGTAATAACCGGAGTCTGGATACCCAACAAAACTGATTGGAGCCTGAACGCTCAATGTAATAACCGGAGTCTGGATACTCAACGAAACTGACTGGAGCCGAAACGCTCAATGTAATAACTAGAGTCTGGATGCTCAACGAAAATGACCGGAGCCTGAACGCTCAATGTAATAACCGGAGTCTTGATACCCAACGAAACTGACCGGAGCCTGAATGCTTAACGTAATAACTGGAGTCTAGTTACCCAACGAAACTGACCGGAACCTGAACGCCTAACGTAATAATCAGAGTCTGGATACGCAACGAAATTGACCAGAGCCTGAATGATCAACGTAATAACCGGAGTCTGGATACCCAACGAAACTGCCTGGAGCCTGAATGCTCTACGTAATAACCGTAGTCTGGATACCAAACGAAACTGACCGGAGCCTGATTGCTCAACGTAATAATCGGAGTCTGGATACCCAACAAAACTGACCGGAGCCTGAATGCTCAACGTAATAACCGGAGTCTAGATACCCAACGAAACTGACCAGAGCCTGAACGCTCAACGTAATAACCGGTGTCTGGATACCCATCAAAACTGACCGGAGCCTGAACGCTCAACGTAAAAACCGGAGTCTGGATACCCAACGAAACTGACCGGAGCCTGAACGCTCAACGTAATAACAGGAGTCTGGATACCCAACGAAAATGACCGGAGCCTGAACGCTCAACGTAATAACCGGAGTCTGGATACCGAACAAAACTGAACGGAGCCTGAACGCTCAACGTAATAACCGGAGTCTGGATAACCAACAAAACTGACCGGAGCCTGAACGCTCAATGTAAAAACTGGAGTCTGGATACCCAACGAAACTGACCGGAGCCTGAACGCTCAACGTAATAACCGAAGTCTGGATACCCAACGAAACTGACTGGAGCCTGAACGCTCAATGTAATAACCGGAGTCTGGATACCAAACGAAACTGACCGGAGCCTAAACGCTCAACGTAATAACCGGTGTCTGGATACCCAACGAAACTGACCGGACCCTGAACGCTCAACGTAATAACCGAAATCTGGATACCCAACGAAACTGACCAGAGCCTGAACGCTCAACGTAATAACCGGAGTCTGGATACCCAATGAAAATGTCCGGAGTGGATACCCAACGAAACTGGCCGGACCCTGAACGCTCAACGTAATAACCGGAGTTTGGAAACCCAACGAAACTGACCGGAGCCTGAACGCTCAACGTAATTACCGGAGTCTGGATACCAAACAAAACTGAACGGAGCCTAAATGCTCAACGTAATAACCGGAGTCTGGATACTCAACGAAACTGGCTGGAGCCGGAGCGCCCAACGTAATAACTGGAGTCTGGATGCTCAACAAAAATGACCGGAGCCTGAACGCTCAATGTAATAACCGGAGTCTTCATACCCAACTAAACTGACCGGAGCCTGAACGCCTAACGTAATGACCAGAGTCTGGATACTTAATGAAATTGACCGGAGCCTGAACGATCAACTTAATAACCGGAGTCTGGATACCCAACAAAACTGACCAGAGCCTGAATGCTCAACGTAATAACCAGAGTCTGGATACCAAACGAAACTGACCGGAGCCTGAATGCTCAACGTAATAATCGGAGTCCTGATACCCAACGAAACTGACCGGAGCCTGAACGCTCAACGTAATAACCGGAGTCTGGATACCAAACGAAACTGACCGGAGCCTGAACGCTCAACGTAATAACCAGAGTCTGGATACTAAACGAAACTGACCGGAGCCTGAATGCTCAACGTAATAATCGGAGTCTGGATACCCAACGAAACTGACCGGAGCCTGAACGCTCAACGTCATAACGGAGTCTGGATACCCAACGAAACTGACCGGAGCCTGAACGCTCAACGTAATAACCAGAGTCTGGATACCCAACGAAACTGGCCGGAGCCTGAACGCTCAACGTAATAACCGGAGTCTGGATACCCAACAAAACTGAACGGAGCCTGAACGCTCAATGTAATAACCGGAGTCTGGATACTCAACGAAACTGACTAGAGCCGAAACGCTCAATGTAATAACTAGAGTCTGGATGCTCAACGAAAATGATCGGAGCCTGAATGCTCAACGTAATAACCGGAGTCTTGATACCCAACGAAACTGACCGGAGCCTGAACGCTTAACGTAATAACCGGAGTCTAGTTACCCAACGAAACTGACCGGAACCTGAACGCCTAACGTAATAACCAGAGTCTGGATATGCAACGAAATTGACCAGAGTCTGAACGATCAACCTAATAACCGGAGTCTGGATACCCAACGAAACTGCCTGGAGCCTGAACGCTCAACGTAATAACCGGAGTCTGGATACCCAACGAAACTGACCAGACCCTGAACGCTCAATGTAATAACCGAAGTCTGGATACCCAACGAAACTGACCGGAGCCTGAACGCTCAACGTAATAACCGGAGTCTGGATACCCAACAAAACTGACCGGAGCCTGAACGCTCAACGTAATAACCGGAGTCTGGATACCCAACGAAACTGACCGGAGCCTGAACGCTCAACGTAATAACCGGAGTCTGGATACCCAACAAAACTGAACGGAGCCTGAATGCTCAACGTAATAACCGTTGTCTGGATACTCAACGAAACTGACTGGAGTCGGAACGCTCAACGTAATAACTGGAGTCTGGATGCTCAACGAAAATTACCGGAGCCTGAATGCTCAACGTAATAACCGGAGTCTTGATACCCAACGAAACTGACCGGAGCCTGAACGCCTAACCTAATAACCAGAGTCTGGATACTTAACGAAATTGACCGGAGCCTGAACGATCAACTTAATAACCGAAATCTGGATACCCAACGAAACTGACCGGAGTCTGAACGCTCAATGTAATAACCAGAGTCTGGATACCAAACGAAACTGACCGGAGCCTGAACGCTCAACGTAATAACCAGAGTCTGGATACTAAACGAAACTGACCGGAGCCTGAATGCTCAACGTAATAATCGGAGTCTGGATACCCAACGAAACTGACCGGAGCCTAAACGCTCAACGTAATAACGGAGTCTGGATACCCAACGAAACTGACCGGAGCCTGAACGCTCAACGTAATAACCGGAGTCTGGATACCCAACGAAACTGACCGGAGCCTGAACGCTCAACGTAATAACCGGTGTCTAGATACCCAACAAAACTGAACGGAGCCTGAACGCTCAATGTAATAACCGGAGTCTGGATACTCAACGAAACTGACTGGAGCCGAAACGCTCAATGTAATAACTAGAGTCTGGATGCTCAACGAAAATGACCGGAGCCTGAACGCTCAACGTAATAACCGGAGTCTTGATACCCAACGAAACTGACCGGAGCCTGAACACTTAACGTAATAACCGAAGTCTAGTTACCCAACGAAACTGACCGGAACCTGAACGCCTAACATAATAACCAGAGTCTGGATACGCAACGAAATTGACCAGAGCCTGAACGATCAACGTAATAACCGGAGTCTGGATACCCAACGAAACTGCCTGGAGCCTGAACGCTCAACGTAATAACCGTAGTCTGGATACCAAACGAAACTGACCGGAGCCTGAATGCTCAATGTAATAATCGGAGTCTGGATACCCAACGAAACTGACCGGAGCCTGAATGCTCAACGTAATAACCGGAGTCTAGATACCCAACGAAACTGACCGGAGCCTGAACGCTCAACGTAAAAACCGGAGTCTGGATACCCAACGAAACTGACCGGAGCCTGAACGCTCAACGTAATAACCGGAGTCTGGATACCCAACGAAAATGACCGGAGCCTGAACGCTCAACGTAATAACCGGAGTCTGGATACCGAACAAAACTGAACGGAGCCTGAACGCTCAACGTAATAACCGGAGTCTGGATACCCAACAAAACTGACCGGAGCCTGAACGCTCAATGTAAAAACTGGAGTCTGGATACCTAACGAAACTGACCGGAGCCTGAACGCTCAACGTAATAACCGAAGTCTGGATACCCAACGAAACTGACTGGAGCCTGAACGCTCAATGTAATAACCGGAGTCTGGATACCAAACGAAACTGACCGAAGCCTGAACGCTCAACGTAATAACCGGAGTCTGGATACTCAACGAAACTGACTGGAGCCGGAACGCCCAACGTAATAACTGGAGTCTGGATGCTCAACGAAAATGATCGGAGCCTGAACGCTCAACGTAATAACCGGAGTCTTCATACCCAACTAAACTGACCGGAGCCTAAACGCCTAACGTAATAACCAGAGTCTGGATACTTAACGAAATTGACCGGAGCCTGAACGATCAACTTAATAACCGGAGTCTGGATACCCAACAAAACTGACCAGAGCCTGAACGCTCAACGTAATAACCAGAGTCTGGATACCAAACGAAACTGACCGGAGCCTGAATGCTCAACGTAATAATCGGAGTCCTGATACCCAACGAAACTGACCGGAGCCTGAACGCTCAACGTAATAACCGTAGTCTGGATACCAAACGAAACTGACCGGAGCCTGAACGCTCAACGTAATAACGAGAGTTTGGATACTAAACGAAACTGACCGGAGCCTGAATGCTCAACGTAATAATCGGAGTCTGGATACCCAACGAAACTGACCGGAGCCTGAACGCTCAACGTAATAACGGAGTCTGGATACCCAACGAAACTGACCGGAGCCTGAACGCTCAACGTAATAACCAGAGTCTGGATACCCAACGAAACTGGTCGGAGCCTGAACGCTCAACGTAATAACCGGAGTCTGGATACCCAACAAAACTGAACGGAGCCTGAACGCTCTATGTAATAACCGGAGTCTGGATACTCAACGAAACTGACTGGAGCTGAAACGCTCAATGTAATAACTAGAGTCTGGATGCTCAACGAAAATGATCGGAGCCTGAATGCTCAACGTAATAACCGGAGTCTTGATACCCAACGAAACTGACCGGAGCCTGAACGCTTAACGTAATAACCGGAGTCTAGTTACCTAACGAAACTGACCGGAACCTGAACGCCTAACGTAATAACCAGAGTCTGGATATGCAACGAAATTGACCAGAGTCTGAACGATCAACCTAATAACCGGAGTCTGGATACCCAACGAAACTGCCTGGAGCCTGAACGCTCAACGTAATAACCGGAGTCTGGATACCCAACGAAACTGACCAGACCCTGAACGCTCAATGTAATAACCGCAGTCTGGATACCCAACGAAACTGACCGGAGCCTGAACGCTCAACGTAATAACCGGAGTCTGGATACCCAACAAAACTGACCGGAGCCTGAACGCTCAACGTAATAACCGGAGTCTGGATACCCAACGAAACTGACCGGAGCCTGAACGCTCAACGTAATAACCGGAGTCTGGATACCCAACAAAACTGAACGGAGCCTGAATGCTCAACGTAATAACCGTTGTCTGGATACTCAACGAAACTGACTGGAGTCGGAACGCTCAACGTAATAACTGGAGTCTGGATGCTCAACGAAAATTACCGGAGCCTGAATGCTCAACGTAATAACCGGAGTCTTGATACCCAACGAAACTGACCGGAGCCTGAACGCCTAACCTAATAACCAGAGTCTGGATACTTAACGAAATTGACCGGAGCCTGAACGATCAACTTAATAACCGAAATCTGGATACCCAACGAAACTGACCGGAGTCTGAACGCTCAATGTAATAACCAGAGTCTGGATACCAAACGAAACTGACCGGAGCCTGAACGCTCAACGTAATAACCGGAGTCTAGATACTCAACGAAACTGACCGGAGCCTGAACGCTCAACGTAATAACCAGAGTCTGGATACTAAACGAAACTGACCGGAGCCTGAATGCTCAACGTAATAATCGGAGTCTGGATACCCAACGAAACTGACCGGAGCCTAAACGCTCAACGTAATAACGGAGTCTGGATACCCAACGAAACTGACCGGAGCCTGAACGCTCAACGTAATAACCGGAGTCTGGATACCCAACGAAACTGACCGGAGCCTGAACGCTCAACGTAATAACCGGTGTCTAGATACCCAACAAAACTGAACGGAGCCTGAACGCTCAATGTAATAACCGGAGTCTGGATACTCAACGAAACTGACTGGAGCCGAAACGCTCAATGTAATAACTAGAGTCTGGATGCTCAACGAAAATGACCGGAGCCTGAACGCTCAACGTAATAACCGGAGTCTTGATACCCAACGAAACTGACCGGAGCCTGAACACTTAACGTAATAACCGAAGTCTAGTTACCCAACGAAACTGACCGGAACCTGAACGCCTAACATAATAACCAGAGTCTGGATACGCAACGAAATTGACCAGAGCCTGAACGATCAACGTAATAACCGGAGTCTGGATACCCAACGAAACTGCCTGGAGCCTGAACGCTCAACGTAATAACCGTAGTCTGGATACCAAACGAAACTGACCGGAGCCTGAATGCTCAATGTAATAATCGGAGTCTGGATACCCAACGAAACTGACCGGAGCCTGAATGCTCAACGTAATAACCGGAGTCTAGATACCCAACGAAACTGACCGGAGCCTGAACGCTCAACGTAAAAACCGGAGTCTGGATACCCAACGAAACTGACCGGAGCCTGAACGCTCAACGTAATAACCGGAGTCTGGATACCCAACGAAAATGACCGGAGCCTGAACGCTCAACGTAATAACCGGAGTCTGGATACCGAACAAAACTGAACGGAGCCTGAACGCTCAACGTAATAACCGGAGTCTGGATACCCAACAAAACTGACCGGAGCCTGAACGCTCAATGTAAAAACTGGAGTCTGGATACCTAACGAAACTGACCGGAGCCTGAACGCTCAACGTAATAACCGAAGTCTGGATACCCAACGAAACTGACTGGAGCCTGAACGCTCAATGTAATAACCGGAGTCTGGATACCAAACGAAACTGACCGGAGCCTGAACGCTCAACGTAATAACCGGAGTCTGGATACTCAACGAAACTGACTGGAGCCGGAACGCCCAACGTAATAACTGGAGTCTGGATGCTCAACGAAAATGATCGGAGCCTGAACGCTCAACGTAATAACCGGAGTCTTCATACCCAACTAAACTGACCGGAGCCTAAACGCCTAACGTAATAACCAGAGTCTAGATACTTAACGAAATTGACCGGAGCCTGAACGATCAACTTAATAACCGGAGTCTGGATACCCAACAAAACTGACCAGAGCCTGAACGCTCAACGTAATAACCAGAGTCTGGATACCAAACGAAACTGACCGGAGCCTGAATGCTCAACGTAATAATCGGAGTCCTGATACCCAACGAAACTGACCGGAGCCTGAACGCTCAACGTAATAACCGTAGTCTGGATACCAAACGAAACTGACCGGAGCCTGAACGCTCAACGTAATAACGAGAGTCTGGATACTAAACGAAACTGACCGGAGCCTGAATGCTCAACGTAATAATCGGAGTCTGGATACCCAACGAAACTGACCGGAGCCTGAACGCTCAACGTAATAACGGAGTCTGGATACCCAACGAAACTGACCGGAGCCTGAACGCTCAACGTAATAACCAGAGTCTGGATACCCAACGAAACTGGTCGGAGCCTGAACGCTCAACGTAATAACCGGAGTCTGGATACCCAACAAAACTGAACGGAGCCTGAACGCTCTATGTAATAACCGGAGTCTGGATACTCAACGAAACTGACTGGAGCTGAAACGCTCAATGTAATAACTAGAGTCTGGATGCTCAACGAAAATGATCGGAGCCTGAATGCTCAACGTAATAACCGGAGTCTTGATACCCAACGAAACTGACCGGAGCCTGAACGCTTAACGTAATAACCGGAGTCTAGTTACCCAACGAAACTGACCGGAACCTGAACGCCTAACGTAATAACCAGAGTCTGGATATGCAACGAAATTGACCAGAGCCTGAACGATCAACGTATAACCGGAGTCTGGATACCCAACGAAACTGCCTGGAGCCTGAACGCTCAACGTAATAACCGGAGTCTGGATACCCAACGAAACTGACTGGAGCCGGAATGCTCAACGTAATAACCGGAATCTGGATACCCAACGAAATTGACCGGAGCCTGAACGCTCAACATAATAACCGGAGTCTGGATACCCATCGAAACTGACCGGAGCCTGAACGCTCAACGTAATAACGGGAGTCTGGATACCCAACGAAACAGACCGGAGCCTGAACACTCAACGTAATAACCGGAGTCTGGATATTCAACGAAACTGACTGGAGTCGAAACGCTCAACGTAATAACTGGATTCTGGATGCTCAACGAAAATGACCGGAGCCTGAAAGCTCAACGTAATAACTGGAGTCTTGATCCCAACGAAACTGACCAGAGCCTGAATGCTTAATGTAATAACCGGAATGTGGATACCCAACAAAATAACCGGAGCCTGGACGCCTAACGTAATAACCAGAGTCTGGATACGCAACGAAATTGACCAGAGCCTGAACGATCAACGTAATAACCGGAGTCTGGATACCCAACGAAACTGACCGAAGCCTGAACGCTCAACGTAATAACCGGAGTCTGGATACCCAACGAAACTGACCGGAGCCTGAACGCTCAACGTAATAATCGGGGTCTCGATACCCAACAAAACTGAACGGAGCCTGAACGCTCAACGTAATAACCGGAGTATGGATACCCAACAAAACTGACCGGAGCCTGAACGCTCAACGTAAAAACCGGAGTCTGGATACCCAACGAAACTGACCGGAGCCTGAACGCTCAACGTAATAACCGGAGTCTGGATACCCAACCAAACTGACCGGAGCCTGAACGCTCAACGTAATAACCGGAGTCTGGATACCCAACGAAACTGGCCGGAGCCTGAACGATCAATGTAATAGCCGGAGTCTAGATACCAAACGAAACTGACCGGAGCCTGAACGCTCAACGTAATAACCGGAGTCTGGATACCCAACAAAACTGAACGGAGCCTGAACGCCTAACGTAATAACCAGAGTCTGGATACCCAACCAAACTGACCGGAGCCTGAACGCTCAACGTAATAACCGGAGTCTGGATACCCAACGAAACTGGCCGGAGCCTGAACGCTCATCGTAATAATCGGAGTCTAGATACCCAACGAAACTGACCGGAGCCTGAACGCTCAACGTAATAACCGGAGTCTGGATACCCATCAAAACTGACCGGAGCCTGAACGCTCAACGTAAAAAGCGGAGTCTGGATACCCAACGAAACTGACTGGAGCCTGAACGCTCAACGTAATAACCGGAGTCTGGATACCCAACGAAACTGACCGGAGCCTGAACGCTCAACGTAATAACCGGAGTCTGGATACCCAACAAAACTGAACGGAGCCTGAACGCTCAACGTAATAACCGGAGTCTGGATACCCAACGAAACTGGCCGGAGCCTAAACGATCAATGTAATAGCCGGAGTCTGGATACCAAACAAAACTGACCGGAGCCTGAACGCTCAACGTAATAACCGGAGTCTGGATACACAACAAAACTGAACGGAGCCTGAACGCCTAACGTAATAACCAGAGTCTGGATACCCAACCAAACTGACCGGAGCCTGAACGCTCAACGTAATAACCGGAGTCTGGATACCCAACGAAACTGGCCGGAGCCTGAACGCTCAACGTAATAATCGGAGTCTAGATACCCAACGAAACTGACCGGAGCCTGAACGCTCAACGTAATAACCGGAGTCTGGATACCCATCAAAACTGACCAGAGCCTGAACGCTCAACGTAAAAAGCGGAGTCTGGATACCCAACGAAACTGACTGGAGCCTGAACGCTCAACGTAATAACCGGAGTCTGGATACCCAACGAAACTGACCGGAGCCTGAACGCTCAACGTAATAACCGGAGTCTGGATACCCAACAAAACTGAACGGAGCCTGAACGCTCAACGTAATAACCGGAGTCTGGATACCCAATAAAACTGACCGGAGCCTGAACGCTCAACGTAAAAACTGGAGTCTGGATACCCAACGAAACTGACCGGAGCCTGAACGCTCAACGTAATAACCGAAGTCTGGATACCCAACGAAACTGACTGGAGCCTGAGCGCTCAACGTAATAACCGGAGTCTGGATACCAAACGAAACTGACCAGAGCCTGAACGCTCAACGTAATAACCGGAGTCTGGATACCCAACAAAATTGACCGGACCCTGAACGCTCAACGAAATAACCGAAGTCTGGATTCCCAACGAAACTGACCGGAGCCTGAACGCTCAACGTAATAACCGGAGTCTGGATACCCAACCAAACTGACCGGAGCCTGAACGCTCAACGTAATAACCGGAGTCTGGATACCCAACCAAACTGACCGGAGCCTGAACGCTCAACGTAATAACCGGAGTCTGGATACCCAACGAAACTGGCCGGAGCCTGAACGTTCAATGTAATAGCCGGAGTCTAGATAACAAACGAAACTGACCGGAGCCTGAACGCTCAACGTAATAACCGGAGTCTGGATACCCAACAAAACTGAACGGAGCCTGAACGCCTAACGTAATAACCAGAGTCTAGATACCCAACCAAACTGACCGGAGCCTGAACGCTCAACGTAATAACCGGAGTCTGGATACCCAACGAAACTGGCCGGAGCCTGAACGCTCAACGTAATAATCGGAGTCTAGATACCCAACAAAACTGACCGGAGCCTGAACGCTCAACGTAATAACCGGAGTCTGGATACCCATCAAAACTGACCGGAGCCTGAACGCTCAACGTAAAAAGCGGAGTCTGGATACCCAACGAAACTGACTGGAGCCTGAACGCTCAACGTAATAACCGGAGTCTGGATACCCAACGAAACTGACCGGAGCCTGAACGCTCAACGTAATAACCGGAGTCTGGATACCCAACAAAACTGAACGGAGCCTGAACGCTCAACGTAATAACCGGAGTCTGGATACCCAACGAAACTGGCCGGAGCCTGAACGATCAATGTAATAGCCGGAGTCTGGATACCAAACAAAACTGACCGGAGCCTGAACGCTCAACGTAATAACCGGAGTCTGGATACCCAACAAAACTGAACGGAGCCTGAACGCCTAACGTAATAACCAGAGTCTGGATACCCAACCAAACTGACCGGAGCCTGAACGCTCAACGTAATAACCGGAGTCTGGATACCCAACGAAACTGGCCGGAGCCTGAACGCTCAACGTAATAATCGGAGTCTAGATACCCAACGAAACTGACCGGAGCCTGAACGCTCAACGTAATAACCGGAGTCTGGATACCCATCAAAACTGACCGGAGCCTGAACGCTCAACGTAAAAAGCGGAGTCTGGATACCCAACGAAACTGACTGGAGCCTGAACGCTCAACGTAATAACCGGAGTCTGGATACCCAACGAAACTGACTGGAGCCTGAACGCTCAACGTAATAACCGGAGTCTGGATACCCAACAAAACTGAACGGAGCCTGAACGCTCAACGTAATAACCGGAGTCTGGATACCCAATAAAACTGACCGGAGCCTGAACGCTCAACGTAAAAACTGGAGTCTGGATACCCAACGAAACTGACCGGAGCCTGAACGCTCAACGTAATAACCGAAGTCTAGATACCCAACGAAACTGACTGGAGCCTGAGCGCTCAACGTAATAACCGGAGTCTGGATACCAAACGAAACTGACCAGAGCCTGAACGCTAAACGTAATAACCAGAGTCTGGATACCCAACGAAATAGACCGGACCCTGAACGCTCAACGAAATAACCGAAGTCTGGATACCCAACGAAACTGACCGGAGCCTGAACGCTCAACGTAATAACCGGAGTCTGGATACCCAGCAAAACTGACCGGAGCCTGAACGCTCAACTTAAAAACCGAAGTCTGGATACCCAACGAAACTGACCGGAGCTTGAACGCTCAACATAATAACCGGAGTCTGGATACCCAACGAAACTGACCGGAGCCTGAACGCTCAACGTAATAACCGGAGTCTGGATACCCAACAAAACTGAACGGAGCCTGAATGCTCAACGTAATAACCGTTGTTTGGATACTCAACGAAACTGACTGGAGCCGGAACGCTCAACGTAATAACTGGAGTCTGGATGCTCAACGAAAATTACCGTAGCCTGGACGCTCAACGTAATAACCGGAGTCTTGATACCCAACGAAACTGACCGGAGCCTAAACGCCTAACGTAATAACGAGAGTCTGGATACTTAACGAAATTGACCGGAGCCTGAACGATCAACTTAATAACCGAAGTCTGGATACCCAACGAAACTGACCGGAGCCTGAACGCTCAACGTAATAAACAGAGTCTGGATACCAAACGAAACTGACCGGAGCCTGAACGCTCAACGTAATAACCGGAGTCTGGATACCCAACGAAACTGACCGGAGCCTGAACGCTCAACGTAATAACCAGAGTCTGGATACTAAACGAAACTGACCGGAGCCTGAATGCTCAACGTAATAATCGAAGTCTGGATACCCAACGAAACTGACCGGAGCCTAAACGCTCAACGTAATAACGGAGTCTGGATACGCAACGAAACTGACCGGAGCCTGAACGCTCAACGTAATAACCGGAGTCTGGATACGCAACGAAACTGACCAGAGCCTGAATGCTCAACTTAATAACCGGAGTCTGGATACCCAACAAAACTGATTGGAGCCTGAACGCTCAATGTAATAACCGGAGTCTGGATACTCAACGAAACTGACTGGAGCCGAAACGCTCAATGTAATAACTAGAGTCTGGATGCTCAACGAAAATGACCGGAGCCTGAACGCTCAACGTAATAACCGGAGTCTTGATACCCAACGAAACTGACCGGAGCCTGAATGCTTAACGTAATAACTGGAGTCTAGTTACCCAACGAAACTGACCAGAACCTGAACGCCTAACGTAATAATCAGAGTCTGGATACGCAACGAAATTGACCAGAGCCTGAACGATCAACGTAATAACCGGAGTCTGGATACCCAACGAAACTGCCTGGAGCCTGAACGCTCAACGTAATAACCGTAGTCTGGATACCAAACGAAACTGACCGGAGCCTGATTGCTCAACGTAATAATCGGAGTCTGGATACCCAACAAAACTGACCGGAGCCTGAATGCTCAATGTAATAACCGGAGTCTAGATACCCAACGAAACTGACCAGAGCCTGAACGCTCAACGTAATAACCGGTGTCTGGATACCCATCAAAACTGACCGGAGCCTGAACGCTCAACGTAAAAACCGGAGTCTGGATACCCAAAGAACTTACCGGAGCCTGAACGCTCAACGTAATAACAGGAGTCTGGATACCCAACGAAAATGACCGGAGCCTGAACGCTCAACGTAATAACCGGAGTCTGGATACCGAACAAAACTGAACGGAGCCTAAACGCTCAACGTAATAACCGGAGTCTGGATAACCAAAAAAACTGACCGGAGCCTGAACGCTCAATGTAAAAACTAGAGTCTGGATACCCTACGAAACTGACCGGAGCCTGAACGCTCAACGTAATAACCGAAGTCTGGATACCCAATGAAACTGACTGGAGCCTGAACGCTCAATGTAATAACCGGAGTCTGGATACCAAACGAAACTGACCGGAGCCTGAACGCTCAACGTAATAACCGGTGTCTGGATACCCAACGAAACTGACCGGACCCTGAACGCTCAACGTAATAACCGAAATCTGGATACCCAACGAAACTGACCAGAGCCTGAACGCTCAACGTAATAACCGGAGTCTGGATACCCAACGAAAATATCCGGAGTGGATACCCAACGAAACTGGCCGGACCCTGAACGCTCAACGTAATAACCGGAGTCTGGAAACCCAACGAAACTGACCGGAGCCTGAACGCTAAACGTAATTACCGGAGTCTGGATACCAAACAAAACTGAACGGAGCCTGAATGCTCAACGTAATAACCGGAGTCTGGATACTCAACGAAACTGACTGGAGCCTGAGCGCCCAACGTAATAACTGGAGTCTGGATGCTCAACGAAAATGACCGGAGCCTGAACGCTCAACGTAATAATCGGAGTCTTCATACCCAACTAAACTGACCGGAGCCTGAACGCTAACGTAATAACCAGAGTCTGGATACTTAACGAAATTGACCGGAGCCTGAACGATCAACTTAATAACCGGAGTCTGGATACCCAACAAAACTGACCAGAGCCTGAATGCTCAACGTAATAACCAGAGTCTGGATACCAAACGAAACTGACCGGAGCCTGAATGCTCAACGTAATAATCGGAGTCCTGATACCCAACGAAACTGACCGGAGCCTGAACGCTCAACGTAATAACCGGAGTCTGGATACCAAACGAAACTGACCGGAGCCTGAACGCTCAACGTAATAACCAGAGTCTGGATACTAAACGAAACTGACCGGAGCCTGAATGCTCAACGTAATAATCGGAGTCTGGATACCCAACGAAACTGACCGGAGCCTGAACGCTCAACGTAATAACGGAGTCTAGATACCCAACGAAACTGACCGGAGCCTGAACGCTCAACGTAATAACCAGAGTCTGGATACCCAACGAAACTGGCCGGAGCCTGAACGCTCAACGTAATAACCGGAGTCTGGATACCCAACAAAACTGAACGGAGCCTGAACGCTCAATGTAATAACCGGAGTCTGGATACTCAACGAAACTGACTAGAGACGAAACGCTCAATGTAATAACTAGAGTCTGGATGCTCACCGAAAATGATCGGAGCCTGAATGCTCAACGTAATAACCGGAGTCTTGATACCCAACGAAACTGACCGGAGCCTGAACGCTTAACGTAATAACCGGAGTCTAGTTACCCAACGAAACTGACCGGAACCTGAACGCCTAACGTAATAACCAGAGTCTGGATATGCAACGAAATTGACCAGAGCCTGAACGATCAACGTAATAACCGGAGTCTGGATACCCAACGAAACTGCCTGGAGCCTGAACGCTCAACGTAATAACCGGAGTCTGGATACCCAACGAAACTGACCAGACCCTGAACGCTCAACGTAATAACCGAAGTCTGGATACCGAACGAAACTGACCGGAGCCTGAACGCTCAACGTAATAACCGGAGTCTGGATACCCAGCAAAACTGACCGGAGCCTGAACGCTCAACGTAAAAACCGGAGTCTGGATACCAAACGAAACTGACCGGAGCCTGAACGCTCAACGTAATAACCGGAGTCTGGATACCCAACGAAACTGACCGGAGCCTGAACGCTCAACGTAATAACCGGAGTCTGGATACCCAACAAAACTGAACGGAGCCTGAATGCTCAACGTAATAACCGTTGTCTGGATACTCAACGAAACTGACTGGAGTCGGAACGCTCAACGTAATAACTGGAGTCTGGATGCTCAACGAAAATTACCGAAGCCTGAACGCTCAACGTAATAACCGGAGTCTTGATACCCAACGAAACTGACCGGAGCTTGAACGCCTAACCTAATAACCAGAGTCTGGATACTTAACGAAATTGACCGGAGCCTGAACGATCAACTTAATAACCGAAATCTGGATACCCAACGAAACTGACCGGAGTCTGAACGCTCAATGTAATAACCAGAGTCTGGATACCAAACGAAACTGACCGGAGCCTGAACGCTCAACGTAATAACCGGAGTCTAGATACTCAACGAAACTGACCGGAGCCTGAACGCTCAACGTAATAACCAGAGTCTGGATACTAAACGAAACTGACTGGAGCCTGAATGCTCAACGTAATAATCGGAGTCTGGATACCCAACGAAACTGACCGGAGCCTAAACGCTCAACGTAATAACGGAGTCTGGATACCCAACGAAACTGACCGGAGCCTGAACGCTCAACGTAATAACCGGAGTCTGGATACCGAACAAAACTGAACGGAGCCTGAACGCTCAACGTAATAACCGGAGTCTGGATAACCAACAAAACTGACCGGAGCCTGAACGCTCAATGTAAAAACTGGAGTCTGGATACCCAACGAAACTGACCGGAGCCTGAACGCTCAACGTAATAACCGAAGTCTGGATACCCAATGAAACTGACTGGAGCCTGAACGCTCAATGTAATAACCGGAGTCTGGATACCAAACGAAACTGACCGGAGCCTGAACGCTCAACGTAATAACCGGTGTCTGGATACCCAACGAAATTGACCGGACCCTGAACGCTCAACGTAATAACCGAAATCTGGATACCCAACGAAACTGACCAGAGCCTGAACGCTCAACGTAATAACCGGAGTCTGGATACCCAACGAAAATGTCCGGAGTGGATACCCAACGAAACTGGCCGGACCCTGAACGCTCAACGTAATAACCGGAGTCTGGAAACCCAACGAAACTGACCGGAGCCTGAACGCTCAACGTAATTACCGGAGTCTGGGTACCAAACAAAACTGAACGGAGCCTGAATGCTCAACGTAATAACCGGAGTCTGGATACTCAACGAAACTGACTGGAGCCGGAGCGCCCAACGTAATAACTGGAGTCTGGATGCTCAACGAAAATGACCGGAGCCTGAACGCTCAACGTAATAACCGGAGTCTTCATACCCTTCTAAACTGACCGGAGCCTGAACGCCTAACGTAATAACCAGAGTCTGGATACTTAACGAAATTGACCGGAGCCTGAACGATCAACTTAATAACCGGAGTCTGGATACCCAACAAAACTCACCAGAGCCTGAATGCTCAACGTAATAACCAGAGTCTGGATACCAAACGAAACTGACCGGAGCCTGAATGCTCAACGTAATAATCGGAGTCCTGATACCCAACGAAACTGACCGGAGCCTGAACGCTCAACGTAATAACCGGAGTCTGGATACCAAACGAAACTGACCGGAGCCTGAACGCTCAACGTAATAACCAGAGTCTGGATACTAAACGAAACTGACCGGAGCCTGAATGCTCAACGTAATAATCGGAGTCTGGATACCCAACGAAACTGACCGGAGCCTGAACGCTCAACGTAATAACGGAGTCTGGATACCCAACGAAACTGACCGGAGCCTGAACGCTCAACGTAATAACCAGAGTCTGGATACCCAACGAAACTGGCCGGAGCCTGAACGCTCAACGTAATAACCGGAGTCTGGATACCCAACAAAACTGAACGGAGCCTGAACGCTCAATGTAATAACCGGAGTCTGGATACTCAACGAAACTGACTAGAGCCGAAACGCTCAATGTAATAACTAGAGTCTGGATGCTCAACGAAAATGATCGGAGCCTGAATGCTCAACGTAATAACCGGAGTCTTGATACCCAACGAAACTGACCAGAGCCTGAACGCTTAACGTAATAACCGGAGTCTAGTTACCCAACGAAACTGACCGGAACCTGAACGCCTAACGTAATAACCAGAGTCTGGATATGCAACGAAATTGACCAGAGCCTGAACGATCAACGTAATAACCGGAGTCTGGATACCCAACGAAACTGCCTGGAGCCTGAACGCTCAACGTAATAACCGGAGTCTGGATACCCAACGAAACTGACCAGACCCTGAACGCTCAACGTAATAAGCGAAGTCTGGATACCGAACGAAACTGACCGGAGCCTGAACGCTCAACGTAATAACCGGAGTCTGGATACCCAGCAAAACTGACCGGAGCCTGAACGCTCAACGTAAAAACCGGAGTCTGGATACCAAACGAAACTGACCGGAGCCTGAACGCTCAACGTAATAACCGGAGTCTGGATACCCAACGAAACTGACCGGAGCCTGAACGCTCAACGTAATAACCGGAGTCTGGATACCCAACAAAACTGAACGGAGCCTGAATGCTCAACGTAATAACCGTTGTCTGGATACTCAACGAAACTGACTGGAGTCGGAACGCTCAACGTAATAACTGGAGTCTGGATGCTCAACGAAAATTACCGGAGCCTGAACGCTCAACGTAATAACCGGAGTCTTGATACCCAACGAAACTGACCGGAGCCTGAACGCCTAACCTAATAACCAGAGTCTGGATACTTAACGAAATTGACCGGAGCCTGAACGATCAACTTAATAACCGAAATCTGGATACCCAACGAAACTGACCGGAGTCTGAACGCTCAATGTAATAACCAGAGTCTGGATACCAAACTAAACTGACCGGAGCCTGAACGCTCAACGTAATAACCTGAGTCTAGATACTCAACGAAACTGACCGGAGCCTGAACGCTCAATGTAATAACCAGAGTCTGGATACTAAACGAAACTGACTGGAGCCTGAATGCTCAACGTAATAATCGGAGTCTGGATACCCAACGAAACTGACCGGAGCCTAAACGCTCAACGTAATAACGGAGTCTGGATACCCAACGAAACTGACCGGAGCCTGAACGCTCAATGTAATAACCGGAGTCTGGATACCCAACGAAACTGACCGGAGCCTGAACGCTCAACGTAATAACCGGTGTCTGGATACCCAACAAAACTGAACGGAGCCTGAACGCTCAATGTAATAACCGGAGTCTGGATACTCAACGAAACTGACTGGAGCCGAAACGCTCAATGTAATAACTAGAGTCTGGATGCTCAACAAAAATGACCGGAGCCTGAACGCTCAACGTAATAACCGAAGTCTTGATACCCAACGAAACTGACCGGAGCCTGAACACTTAACGTAATAACCGAAGTCTAGTTACCCAACGAAACTGACCGGAACCTGAACGCCTAACATAATAACCAGAGTCTGGATACGCAACGAAATTGACCAGAGCCTGAACGATCAACGTAATAACCGGAGTCTGGATACCCAACGAAACTGCCTGGAGCCTGAACGCTCAACGTAATAACCGTAGTCTGGATACCAAATGAAACTGACCGGAGCCTGAATGCTCAACGTAATAATCGGAGTCTGGATACCCAACGAAACTGACCGGAGCCTGAATGCTCAACGTAATAACCGGAGTCTAGATACCCAACGAAACTGACCGGAGCCTGAATGCTCAACGTAAAAACCGGAGTCTGGATACCCAACCAAACTGACCGGAGCCTGAACGCTCAACGTAATAACCGGAGTCTGGATACCCAACGAAAATGACCGGAGCCTGAACGCTCAACGTAATAACCGGAGTCTGGATACCGAACAAAACTGAACGGAGCCTGAATGCTCAACGTAATAACCGGAGTCTGGATACCCAACAAAACTGACCGGAGCCTGAACGCTCAATGTAAAAACTGGAGTCTGGATACCTAACGAAACTGACCGGAGCCTGAACGCTCAACGTAATAACCGAAGTCTGGATACCCAACGAAACTGACTGGAGCCTGAACGCTCAATGTAATAACCGGAGTCTGGATTCCAAACGAAACTGACCGGAGCCTGAACGCTCAACGTAATAACCGGTGTCTGGATACCCAACGAAACTGACCGGACCCTGAACGCTCAACGTAATAACCGAAATCTGGATACCCAACGAAACTGACCAAAGCCTGAACGCTCAACGTAATAACCGGAGTCTGGATACCCAACGAAAATGTCCGAAGTGGATACCCAACGAAACTGGCCGGACCCTGAACGCTCAACGTAATAACCGGAGTCTGGATACCCAACGAAACTGACCGGAGCCTGAACGCTCAACGTAATTACCGGAGTCTGGATACCAAACAAAACTGAACGGAGCCTGAATGCTCAACGTAATAACCGGAGTCTGGATACTCAACGAAACTGACTGGAGCCGGAACGCCCAACGTAATAACTGGAGTCTGGATGCTCAACGAAAATGACCGGAGCCTGAACGCTCAACGTAATAACCGGAGTCTTCATACCCAACTAAACTGACCGGAGCCTGAACGCCTAACGTAATAACCAGAGTCTGGATACTTAACGAAATTGACCGGAGCCTGAACGATCAACTTAATAACCGGAGTCTGGATACCCAACAAAACTGACCAGAGCCTGAACGCTCAACGTAATAACCAGAGTCTGGATACCAAACGAAACTGACCAGAGCCTGAATGCTCAACGTAATAATCGGAGTCCTGATACCCAACGAAACTGACCGGAGCCTGAACGCTCAACGTAATAACCATAGTCTGGATACCAAACGAAACTGACCGGAGCCTGAACGCTCAACGTAATAACGAGAGTCTGGATACTAAACGAAACTGACCGGAGCCTGAATGCTCAACGTAATAATCGGAGTCTGGATACCCAACGAAACTGACCGGAGCCTGAACGCTCAACGTAATAACGGAGTCTGGATACCCAACGAAACTGACCGGAGCCTGAACGCTCAACGTAATAACCAGAGTCTGGATACCCAACGAAACTGGCCGGAGCCTGAACGCTCAACGTAATAACCGGAGTCTGGATACCCAACAAAACTGAACGGAGCCTGAACGCTCTATGTAATAACCGGAGTCTGGATACTCAACAAAACTGACTGGAGCCGAAACGCTCAATGTAATAACTAGAGTCTGGATACTCAACGAAAATGATCGGAGCCTGAATGCTCAACGTAATAACCGGAGTCTTGGTACCCAACGAAACTGACCGGAGCCTGAACGCTTAACGTAATAAGCGGAGTCTAGTTACCCAACGAAACTGACCGGAACCTTGACGCCTAACGTAATAACCAGAGTCTGGATATGCAACGAAATTGACCAGAGCCTGAACGATCAACGTAATAACCGGAGTCTGGATACCCAACGAAACTGCCTGGAGCCTGAACGCTCAACGTAATAACCGGAGTCTGGATACCCAACGAAACTGACCGGACCCTGAACGTTCAACGTAATAACCGAAGTCTGGATACCCAACGAAACTGACCGGAGCCTGAACGCTCAACGTAATAACCGCAGTCTGGATACCCAGCAAAACTGACCGGAGCCTGAACGCTCAACGTAAAAACCGGGGTCTGGATACCAAACGAAACTGACCGGAGCCTGAACGCTCAACGTAATAACCGGAGTCTGGATACCCAACGAAACTGACCGGAGCCTTAACGCTTAACGTAATAACCGGAGTCTGGATACCCAACAAAACTGAACGGAGCCTGAATGCTCAACGTAATAACCGTTGTCTGGATACTCAACGAAACTGACTGGAGTCGGAATGCTCAACGTAATAACTGGAGCCTTGATGCTCAACGAAAATTACCGGAGCCTGAACGCTCAAAGTAATAACCGGAGTCTTGATACCCAACAAAACTGACCGGAGCCTGAACGCCTAACCTAATAACCAGGGTCTGGATACTTAACGAAATTGACCGGAGCCTGAACGATCAACTTAATAACCGAAGTCTGGATACCCAACGAAACTGACCGGAGTCTGAACGCTCAACGTAATTACCAGAGTCTGGATACCAAACGAAACTGACCGGAGCCTGAACGCTCAACGTAATAACCGGAGTCTAGATACTCAACGAAACTGACCGGAGCCTGAACGCTCAACGTAATAACCAGAGTCTGGATACTAAACGAAACTGACCGGAGCCTGAATGCTCAACGTAATAATCGGAGTCTGGATACCCAACGAAACTGACCGGAGCCTAAACACTCAACGTAATAATGGAGTCTGGATACCCAACGAAACTGACCGGAGCCTGGACGCTCAACGTAATAACCGGAGTCTGGATACCCAACGAAACTGACCGGAGCCTGAACGCTCAACGTAATAACCGGTGTCTGGATACCCAACAAAACTGAACGGAGCCTGAATGCTCAATGTAATAACCGGAGTCTGGATACTCAACGAAACTGACTGGAGCCGAAACGCTCAATGTAATAACTAGAGTCTGGATGCTCAACGAAAATGACCGGAGCCTGAACGCTCAACGTAATAACTGGAGTCTTGATACCCAACGAAACTGACCGGAGCCTGAACACTTAACGTAATAACCGGAGTCTAGTTACCCAACGAAACTGACCGGAACCTGAACGCCTAACATAATAACCAGAGTCTGGATACGCAACGAAATTGACCAGAGCCTGAACGATCAACGTAATAACCGGTGTCTGGATACCCAACGAAACTGCCTGGAGCCTGAACGCTCAACGTAATAACCGTAGTCTGGATACCAAACGAAACTGACCGGAGCCTGAATGCTCAACGTAATAATCGGAGTCTGGATACCCAACGAAATTGACCGGAGCCTGAATGCTCAACGTAATAACCGGAGTCTAGATACCCAACGAAACTGACCGGAGCCTGAACGCTCAACGTAATAACCGGAGTCTGGATACCCATCAAAACTGACCGGAGCCTGAACGCTCAACGTAAAAACCGGAGTCTGGATACCCAACGAAACTGACCGGAGCCTGAACGCTCAACGTAATAACCGGAGTCTGGATACCCAACGAAAATGACAGGAGCCTGAACGCTCAACGTAATAACCGGAGTCTGGATACCCAACAAAAATGAACGGAGCCTGAACGCTCAACGTAATAACCGGAGTCTGGATACCCAACAAAACTGACCGGAGCCTGAACGCTCAATGTAAAAATTGGAGTCTGGATACCCAACGAAACTGACCGGAGCCTGAACGCTCAACATAATAACCGAAGTCTGGATACCCAACGAAACTGACTGGAGCCTGAACGCTCAACGTAATAACCGGAGTCTGGATACCAAACGAAACTGACCGGAGCCTGAACACTCAACGTAATAACCGGAGTCTGGATACCCAACGAAACTGACCGGACCCTGAATGCTCAACGTAATAACCGAAGTCTGGATACCCAACGAAACTGACCAGAGCCTGAACGCTCAACGTAATAACCGGAGTCTGGATACCCAGCAAAACTGACCGGAGCCTGAACGCTCAACGTAAAAACCGGAGTCTGGATACCAAACGAAACTGACCGGAGCCTGAACGCTCAACGTAATAACCGGAGTCTGGATACCCAACGAAACTGACCGGAGCCTGAACGCTCAACGTAATAACCGGAGTCTGGATACCCAACAAAACTGAACGGAGCCTGAATGCTCAACGTAATAACCGTTGTCTAGATACTCAACGAAACTGACTGGAGTCGGAACGCTCAACGTAATAACTGGAGTCTGGATGCTCAACGAAAATTACCGGAGCCTGAACGCTCAACGTAATAACCGGAGTCTTGATACCCAACGAAACTGACCGGAGCCTGAACGCCTAACGTAATAACCAGAATCTGGATACTTAACGAAATTGACCAGAGCCTGAACGATCAACTTAATAACCGAAGTCTGGATACCCAACGAAACTAACCGGAGCCTGAACGCTCAACATAATAACCAGAGTCTGGATACCAAACGAAACTGACCGGAGCCTGAACGCTCAATGTAATAACCGGAGTCTGGATACTCAACGAAACTGACCGGAGCCTGAACGCTCAACGTAATAACCAGAGTCTGGATACTAAACGAAACTGACCGGAGCCTGAATGCTCAACGTAATAATCGGAGTCTGGATACCCAACGAAACTGACCGGAGCCTAAACACTCAACGTAATAACGGAGTCTGGATACCCAACGAAACTGACCGGAGCCTGAACGCTCAACGTAATAACCGGAGTCTGGATACCCAACGAAACTGACCGGAGCCTGAACGCTCAACGTAATAACCGGTGTCTGGATACCCAACAAAACTGAACGGAGCCTGAATGCTCAATGTAATAACCGGAGTCTGGATACTCAACGAAACTGACTGGAGCCGAAACGCTAAATGTAATAACTAGAGTCTGGATGCTCAACGAAAATGACCGGAGCCTGAACGCTCAACGTAATAACCGGAGTCTTGATACCCAACGAAACTGACCGGAGCCTGAACACTTAACGTAATAACCGGAGTCTAGTTACCCAACGAAACTGACCGGAACCTGAACGCCTAACATAATAACCAGAGTCTGGATACGCAACGAAATTGACCAAAGCCTGAACGATCAACGTAATAACCGGAGTCTGGATACCCAACGAAACTGCCTGGAGCCTGAACGCTCAACGTAATAACCGTAGTCTGGATACTAAACGAAACTGACCGGAGCCTGAATGCTCAACGTAATAATCGGAGTCTGGATACCCAACGAAACTGACCGGAGCATGAATGCTCAACGTAATAATCGGAGTCTGGATGCCCAACGAAACTGACCGGAGCCTGAACGCTCAACGTAATAACCGGAGTCTGGATACCCAACGAAACTGACCGGAGCCTGAACGCTCAACGTAATAACCGGTGTCTGGATACCCAACAAAACTGAACGGAGCCTGAATGCTCAATGTAATAACCGGAGTCTGGATACTCAACGAAACTGACTGGAGCCGAAACGCTCAATGTAATAACTAGAGTCTGGATGCTCAACGAAAATGACCGGAGCCTGAACGCTCAACGTAATAACTGGAGTCTTGATACCCAACGAAACTGACCGGAGCCTGAACACTTAACGTAATAACCGGAGTCTAGTTACCCAACGAAACTGACCGGAACCTGAACGCCTAACATAATAACCAGAGTCTGGATACGCAACGAAATTGACCAGAGCCTGAACGATCAACGTAATAACCGGAGTCTGGATACCCAACGAAACTGCCTGGAGCCTGAACGCTCAACGTAATAACCGTAGTCTGGATACCAAACGAAACTGACCGGAGCCTGAATGCTCAACGTAATAATCGGAGTCTGGATACCCAACGAAATTGACCGGAGCCTGAATGCTCAACGTAATAACCGGAGTCTAGATACCCAACGAAACTGACCGGAGCCTGAACGCTCAACGTAATAACCGGAGTCTGGATACCCATCAAAACTGACCGGAGCCTGAACGCTCAACGTAAAAACCGGAGTCTGGATACCCAACGAAACTGACCGGAGCCTGAACGCTCAACGTAATAACCGGAGTCTGGATACCCAACGAAAATGACAGGAGCCTGAACGCTCAACGTAATAACCGGAGTCTGGATACCCAACAAAATTGA
Source organism: Lathyrus sativus (assembly GCA_963859935.3). NCBI lineage: Eukaryota > Viridiplantae > Streptophyta > Magnoliopsida > Fabales > Fabaceae > Lathyrus > Lathyrus sativus. Next base: position 1,032,446 of record CAWUDS030000639.1, read on the forward strand.
ACGGAGCCTGAACGCTCAACGTAATAACCGGAGTCTGGATACCCAACAAAACTGACCGGAGCCTGAACGCTCAATGTAAAAATTGGAGTCTGGATACCCAACGAAACTGACCGGAGCCTGAACGCTCAACATAATAACCGAAGTCTGGATACCCAACGAAACTGACTGGAGCCTGAACGCTCAACGTAATAACCGGAGTCTGGATACCAAACGAAACTGACCGGAGCCTGAACGCTCAACGTAATAACCGGAGTCTGGATACCCAACGAAACTGACCGGACCCTGAATGCTCAACGTAATAACCGAAGTCTGGATACCCAACGAAACTGACCAGAGCCTGAACGCTCAACGTAATAACCGGAGTCTGGATACCCAGCAAAACTGACCGGAGCCTGAACGCTCAACGTAAAAACCGGAGTCTGGATACCAAACGAAACTGACCGGAGCCTGAACGCTCAACGTAATAACCGGAGTCTGGATACCCAACGAAACTGACCGGAGCCTGAACGCTCAACGTAATAACCGGAGTCTGGATACCCAACAAAACTGAACGGAGCCTGAATGCTCAACGTAATAACCGTTGTCTAGATACTCAACGAAACTGACTGGAGTCGGAACGCTCAACGTAATAACTGGAGTCTGGATGCTCAACGAAAATTACCGGAGCCTGAACGCTCAACGTAATAACCGGAGTCTTGATACCCAACGAAACTGACCGGAGCCTGAACGCCTAACGTAATAACCAGAATCTGGATACTTAACGAAATTGACCGGAGCCTGAACGATCAACTTAATAACCGAAGTCTGGATACCCAACGAAACTAACCGGAGCCTGAACGCTCAACATAATAACCAGAGTCTGGATACCAAACGAAACTGACCAGAGCCTGAACGCTCAATGTAATAATCGGAGTCTGGATACTTAACGAAACTGACCGGAGCCTGAACGCTCAACGTAATAACCGGAGTCTGGATACTAAACGAAACTGACCGGAGCCTGAATGCTCAACGTAATAATCGGAGTCTGGATACCCAACGAAACTGACCGGAGCCTAAATACTCAACGTAATAACGGAGTCTGGATACCCAACGAAACTGACCGGAGCCTGAACGCTCAACGTAATAACCGGAGTCTGGATACCCAACGAAACTGAACGGAGCCTGAACGCTCAACGTTATAACCGGTGTCTGGATACCCAACAAAACTGAACGGAGCCTGAATGCTCAATGTAATAACCGGAGTCTGGATACTCAACGAAACTGACTAGAGCCGAAACGCTAAATGTAATAACTAGAGTCTGGATGCTCAACGAAAATGACCGGAGCCTGAACGCTCAACGTAATAACCGGAGTCTTGATACCCAACGAAACTGACCAGAGCCTGAACACTTAACGTAATAACCGGAGTCTAGTTACCCAACGAAACTGACCGGAACCTGAACGCCTAACATAATAACCAGAGTCTGGATACGCAACGAAATTGACCAGAGCCTGAACGATCAACGTAATAACCGGAGTCTGGATACCCAACGAAACTGCCTGGAGCCTGAACGCTCAACGTAATAACCGTAGTCTGGATACCAAACGAAACTGACCGGAGCCTGAATGCTCAACGTAATAATCGGAGTCTGGATACCCAACGAAACTGACCGGAGCCTGAATGCTCAACGTAATAAGCGGAGTCTAGATACCCAACGAAACTGACCGGAGCCTGAACGCTCAACGTAATAACCGGAGTCTGGATACCCATCAAAACTGACCGGAGCCTGAACGCTCAACGTAAAAACCGGAGTCTGGATACCCAACGAAACTGACCGGAGCCTGAACGCTCAACGTAATAACCGGAGTCTGGATACCCAACGAAAATGACAGGAGCCTGAACGCTCAACGTAATAACCGGAGTCTGGATACCCAACAAAACTGAACGGAGCCTGAACGCTCAACGTAATAACCGGAGTCTGGATACCAAACAAAACTGACCGGAGCCTGAACGCTCAATGTAAAAACTGGAGTCTGGATACCCAACGAAACTGACCGGAGCCTGAACGCTCAACGTAATAACCGAAGTCTGGATACCCAACGAAACTGACTGGAGCCTGAACGCTCAACGTAATAACCGGAGTCTGGATACCAAACGAAACTAACCGGAGCCTGAACGCTCAACGTAATAACCGGAGTCTGGATACCCAACGAAACTGACCGGACCCTGAACGCTCAACGTAATAACCGAAGTCTGGATACCCAACGAAACTGACCAGAGCCTGAATGCTCAACGTAATAACCGGAGTCTGGATACCCAGCAAAACTGACCGGAGCCTGAACGCTCAACGTAAAAACCGGAGTCTGGATACCAAACGAAACTGACCGGAGCCTGAACGCTCAACGTAATAACCGGAGTCTGGATACCCAACGAAACTGACCGGAGCCTGAACGCTCAACGTAATAACCGGAGTCTGGATACCCAACAAAACTGAACGGAGCCTGAATGCTCAACGTAATAACCGTTGTCTGGATACTCAACGAAACTGACTGGAGTCGGAACGCTCAACGTAATAACTGGAGTCTGGATGCTCAACGAAAATTACCGGAGCCTGAACGCTCAACGTAATAACCGGAGTCTTGATACCCAACGAAACTGACCGGAGCCTGAACGCCTAACGTAATAACCAGAATCTGGATACTTAACGAAATTGACCGGAGCCTGAACGATCAACTTAATAACCGAAGTCTGGATACCCAACGAAACTGACCAGAGCCTGAACGCTCAACATAATAACCAGAGTCTGGATACCAAACGAAACTGACCGGAGCCTGAACGCTCAATGTAATAACCGGAGTCTGGATACTCAACGAAACTGACCGGAGCCTGAACGCTCAACGTAATAACCAGAGTCTGGATACTAAACGAAACTGACCGGAGCCTGAATGCTCAACGTAATAATCGGAGTCTGGATACCCAACGAAACTGACCGGAGCCTAAACGCTCAACGTAATAACGGAGTCTGGATACCTAACGAAACTGACCGGAGCCTGAATGCTTAACGTAATAACCGGAGTCTAGATACCCAACGAAACTAACCGGAGCCTGAACGCTCAACGTAATAACCAGAGTCTGGATACCCAACAAAACTGAACAGAGCCTGAACGCTCAATGTAATAACCGGAGTCTGGATACTCAACGAAACTGACTGGAGCCGAAACGCTCAATGTAATAACTAGAGTCTGGATGCTCAAAGAAAATGACCAGAGCCTGAACGCTCAACGTAATAACCGGAGTCTTGATACCCAACGAAACTGATCGGAGCCTGAACACTTAACGTAATAACCAGAGTCTAGTTACCCAACGAAACTGACCGGAACCTGAACGCCTAACATAATAACCAGAGTCTGGATACGCAACGAAATTGACCAGAGCCTGAACGATCAACGTAATTACCGGAGTCTAGATACCCAACGAAACTTCCTGGAGCCGGAACGCTCAACGTAATAACCGTAGTCTGGATACCAAACGAAACTGACCGGAGCCTGAATGCTCAACGTAATAATCGGAGTCTGGATACCCAACGAAACTGACCGGAGCCTGAATGCTCAACGTAATAACCGGAGTCTAGATACCCAACGAAACTGACCGGAGCCTGAACGCTCAACGTAATAACCGGAGTCTGGATACCCATCAAAACTGACCGGAGCCTGAACGCTCAACGTAAAAACCGGAGTCTGGATACCCAACGAAACTGACCGGAGCCTGAACGCTTAACGTAATAACCGGAGTCTGGATACCCAACGAAAATGACCGGAGCCTGAACGCTCAACGTAATAACCGGAGTCTGGATACCCAACAAAACTGAACGGAGCCTGAACGCTCAACGTAATAACCGGAGTCTGGATACCCAACAAAACTGACCGGAGCCTGAACGCTCAATGTAAAAACTGGAGTCTGGATACCCAACGAAATTGACCGGAGCCTGAACGCTCAACGTAATAACCGAAGTCTGGATACCCAACGAAACTGACTGGAGCCTGAATGCTCAACGTAATAACCGGAGTCTGGATACCAAACGAAACTGACCAGAGCCTGAACGCTCAACGTAATAACCGGAGTCTGGATACCCAACGAAACTGACCGGACCCTGAACGCTCAACGTAATAACCGAAGTCTGGATACCCAACGAAACTCACCAGAGCCTGAACGCTCAACGTAATAACCGGAGTCTGGATACCTAATGAAAATGTCCGGAGTGGATACCCAATGAAACTGACCGGACCCTGAACGTTCAACGTAATAACCGGAGTCTGGATACCCAACGAAACTGACCGGAGCCTGAACGCTCAACGTAATAACCGGAGTCTGGATACCCAACAAAACTGAACGGAGCCTGAATGCTCAATGTAATAACCGGAGTCTAGATACTCAACGAAACTGACTGGAGCCGGAACACCCAACGTAATAACTGGAGTCTGGATGCTCAACGAAAATGACCGGAGCCTGAACGCTCAACGTAATAACCGGAGTCTTCATACCCAACTAAACTGACCGGAGCCTGAACGCCTAACGTAATAACCAGAGTCTGGATACTTAACGAAATTGACCGGAGCCTCAACGATCAACTTAATAACCGGAGTCTGGATACCCAACAAAACTGACAGGAGCCTGAACGCTCAACGTAATAACCAGAGTCTTGATACCAAACGAAACTGACCGGAGCCTGAATGCTCAACGTAATAATCGGAGTCCTGATACCCAACGAAACTGACCGGAGCCTGAACGCTCAACGTAATAACCGGAGTCTGGATACCAAACGAAACTGACCGGAGCCTGAACGCTCAACGTAATAACCAGAGTCTGGATACTAAACTAAACTGACCGGAGCCTGAATGCTCAATGTAATAATCGGAGTCTGGATACCCAACGAAACTGACCGGAGCCTGAACGCTCAACGTAATAACAGAGTCTGGATACCCAACGAAACTGACCAGAGCCTGAACGCTCAACGTAATAACCGGAGTCTGGATACCGAACGAAACTGACCGGAGCCTGAACGCTCAACGTAATAACCGGAGTCTGGATACCCAACAAAACTGAACGGAGCCTGAACGCTCAATGTAATAACCGGAGTCTGGATACTCAACGAAACTGACTGGATCCGAAACGCTCAATATAATAACTAGAGTCTGGATGCTCAACGAAAATGTCCGGAGCCTGAACGTTCAACGTAATAACCGGAGTCGATACCCAACGAAACTGACCGGAGCCTGAACGCTTAACGTAATAACCGGAGTCTAGTTACCCAACGAAATTGACCAGAACCTGAACGCCTAACGTAATAACAAGAGTCTGGATACGCAACGAAATTGACCAGAGCCTGAACGATCAACGTAATAACCGGAGTCTGGATACCCAACGAAACTGCCTGGAGCCTGAATGCTCAACGTAATAACCGGAGTCTGGATACCCAACGAAACTGACCGGACCCTGAACGCTCAACGTAATAACCGAAGTCTGGATACCCAATGAAACTGACCGGAGCCTGAACGCTCAACGTAATAACCGGAGTCTGGATACCCAGCAAAATTGATCGGAGCCTGAACGCTCAACGTAAAAACCGGAGTCTGGATACCAAACGAAACTGACCGGAGCCTGAACGCTCAACGTAATAACCGGAGTCTGGATACCCAACGAAACTGACCGGAGCCTGAACGCTCAACGTAATAACCGGAGTCTGGATACCCAACAAAATTGAACGGAGCATGAATGCTCAACATAATAACCGTTGTCTGGATACTCAACGAAACTGACTGGAGCCGGAACGCTCAACGTAATAACTGGAGTCTGGATGCTCAACGAAAATTACCGGAGCCTGAACGCTTAACGTAATAACCGGAGTCTTGATACCCAATGAAACTGACCGGAGCCTGAACGCCTAACGTAATAACCAGAGTCTGGATACTTAACGAAATTGACCGGAGCTTGAACGATCAACTTAATAACCGAAGTCTGGATACCCAACGAAACTGACCGGAGCCTGAACGCTCAACGTAATAAGCAGAGTCTGGATACCAAACGAAACTGACCGGAGCCTGAACGCTCAACGTAATAACCGGAGTCTGGATACCCAACGAAACTGACCGGAGCCTGAGCGCTCAACGTAATAACCAGAGTCTGGATACTAAACGAAACTGACCGGAGCCTGAATGCTCAACGTAATAATCGGAGTCTGGATACCCAACGAAACTGACCAGAGCCTAAACGCTCAACGTAATAACGGAGTCTGGATACCCAACGAAACTGACCGGAGCCTGAACGCTCAACGTAATAACCGGAGTCTGGATACCCAACGAAACTGACCGGAGCCTGAACGCTCAACGTAATAACCGGAGTCTGGATACCCAACAAAACTGAACGGAGCCTGAACGCTCAATGTAATAACCGGAGTCTGGATACTCAACGAAACTGACTGGAGCCGAAACGCTCAATGTAATAACTAGAGTCTGGATGCTCAACGAAAATGACTAGAGCCTGAACGCTCAACGTAATAACCAGAGTCTTGATACCCAACGAAACTGATCGGAGCTTGAACGCTTAACGTAATAACCGGAGTCTAGTTACCCAACGAAACTGACCGGAACCTGAACGCCTAACGTAATAACCAGAGTCTGGATACGCAACGAAATTGACCAGAGCCTGGACGATCAACGTAATAACCGGAGTCTGGATACCCAACGAAACTGCCTGGAGCCTGAACGCTCAACGTAATAACCGTAGTCTGGATACCAAACGATACTGACCGGAGCCTGAATGCTCAACGTAATAATCGGAGTCTCGATACCCAACAAAACTGACCGGAGCCTGAATGCTCAACGTAATAACCGGAGTCTAGATACCCAACGAAACTGACTAGAGCCTTAACGCTCAACGTAATAACCGGAGTCTGGATACCCATCAAAACTGACTGGAGCCTGAACGCTCAACGTAAAAACCGGAGTCTGGATACCCAACGAAACTGACCGGAGCCTAAACGCTCAACGTAATAACCGGAGTCTGGATACCCAACGAAACTGACCGGAGCCTGAACGCTCAACGTAATAACCGGAGTCTGGATACCCAACAAAACTGAACGGAGCCTGAAAGCTCAACGTAATAACCGGAGTCTGGATACCCAACAAAACTGACCGGAGCTTGAACGCTCAATGTAAAAACTGGAATCTGGATACCCAACGAAACTAACTGGAGCCTGAACGCTCAACGTAATAACCGAAGTCTAGATACCCAACGAAACTGACTGGAGCCTGAACGCTCAACGTAATAACCGGAGTCTGGATACCAAACGAAACTGACCGGAGCCTGAACACTCAACGTAATAACCGGAGTCTGGATACCCAACGAAACTGACCGGACCCTGAACGCTCAACGTAATAACCGAAGTCTGGATACCCAACGAAACTGACCAGAGCCTGAACGCTCAACGTAATAACCGGAGTCTGGATACCCAACGAAAATGTCCGGAGTGGATACCCAACGAAACTGGCCGGACCCTGAACGCTCAACGTAATAACCGGAGTCTGGATACCCAACGAAACTGACCGGAGCCTGAACGCTCAACGTAATAACCGGAGTCTGGATACCCAACAAAATTGAACGGAGCCTGAATGCTCAACGTAATAACCGTTTTCTGGATACTCAACGAAACTGACTGGAGCCGGAACGCTCAACGTAATAACTGGAGTCTGGATGCTCAACGAAAATTACCGGAGCCTGAACGCTCAACGTAATAACCGGAGTCTTGATACCCAACGAAACTGACCGGAGCCTGAACGCCTAACGTAATAACCAGAGTCTGGATACTTAACGAAATTGACCGGAGCTTGAACGATCAACTTAATAACCGAAGTCTGGATACCCAACGAAACTGACCGGAGCCTGAACGCTCAACGTAATAACCAGAGTCTGGATATCAAACGAAACTGACCGGAGCCTGAACGCTCAACGTAATAACCGGAGTCTGGATACCCAACGAAACTGACCGGAGCCTGAGCGCTCAACGTAATAACCAGAGTCTGGATACTAAACGAAACTGACCGGAGCCTGAATGCTCAACGTAATAATCGGAGTCTGGATACCCAACGAAACTGACCGGAGCCTAAACGCTCAATGTAATAACGGAGTCTGGATACCCAACGAAACTGACCGGAGCCTGAACGCTCAACGTAATAACCGGAGTCTGGATACTGTCATACCCTAAATTTGTCCTACCCATCTGTAAAATATTTTTGCTTTCTTACCTGGACAACGTGTACGCTTGAAATTGGTTGATGTTTTCAGAACTTCATCTTTTTAACCAATTAAAGTGTGACACGTGGCTTAAACTTAATTTTGTGAATATTACTTTCTTCAACTTTGTTTTCTTTTAAATATTAATAACATTTTAGTAATTACTTATTTATTTATTTATTTATTTATTTTCCTATAAACTTTAGTTATTTGAATATTTGTTAAATAGTTATTGTTAATATTTAAGTGATTTGTTTTTAATATCAATTTAGATTTAATTATAATATTTTGTTAACATTTATTAATCATATATTTGTTAATATTTTCATTTTTAAGTAGTTGTTAGTAAATTTTTGAAAAGAAAATAAGCAGAGGAGGATTGAAGGGGGGCCCATACACAAACGACCCGTTAGGTTTTCAGATGGACCAAGTGTATTATTAAAGGAGGGCAATGGATTGGGTAGAGGGAGAACGAAAAAACACTGTTCATCACTCTTAACAAAACCCTAAGCGGCGCCCCAAGAAAACCCTAATCAAATTCAGCCGCCCCCCAATTCAAACACAGAACCCCTCTTCTCCCTTACAACCTCACGACAAAGCCTCCGCCTTCAGCTTGTGACACCAAAACCCTTTTTCCTCTTCGACATCGTGTCTCTCCTTCGAACTTCATCTCGGAATCGATCACCACAAAACCTCCTTCATAGCTTCCTCGCCACGAAAGCACATCAAGTCCGACGAACAACAACACTGTCGTGGTTCACCGGCGAAATGAAAAAGTGATAGCGCTTACATTCGGTGTGGATACTTCGAGGATTCGGCCAACAACAAAATCCACAGATCTACGACAAAGAAACAAGGCTCCAAATCGTGTTAATTTTATCGCATTTGAGGTAATCGACTTTTGGTGATGGCTGTGTACAATCTGCTAGCTTTATGTGTATGCTTATATATAAATTCGTTTATGTTTGATTATGTCCTTCTTCTCCTAATAATGGTTGGATTCAGGCCTACGACTTTGACTGTGAATGTGTGCCATTGTACTCTTAATGTAATGTAATCAATTGGATTCCATATGAACACTTCGTTATTGAAACTTGTCCACTGGTTTAATGTCGTTTTTCTAGTTCGGTTAGAAGTGTGCTTGCCCTGTTTCTTTCGCGAATGTTTTAGGGGCGTGTATGCTGCAGCTGTGACCCATATCTGAGTCGATGCAGATTCTGATTTTAGGCTCAATCAAGGTTTTGTGACCTAGCTAATGTTGGGCAGGATTGGATTAACGCTTTAATTTATCAGCTTTCAATCATGTTTATCATTTTCTGGTTTTTCATCTCATATCCTGTTTGTTATGGTTTAAGGGTACATCATGTTTGTTTTTTGTGTTATTTCTCTATTGATTAGTACAGTTGTTGATGGTTAGGAGACCAGGTTGATATTTCTAACCATTTGACAGAGGATATTCTGATTTGGTCTATTTTTTAGTGTGCATTATGCAGGTTTCGAATGGGCAAAGGAAAAAGGAATTGACATGTTACTCTCCCCGACTGGTTTTGTTTGAGTTTTTCAAATTGTTATAGGATTGTAGATTGTATTGTTGTCTGCAGGAAACATGTGGACTATTTTACCTTGAACTAGTATATGTGTTTTTTCAAATGAAGCTATTGGGTTGAAAGTCTTAATGTCACGTTTTGGTTTGCTGGGTTTTGTTATTAGCCAATGTTGTTGTTCGTAAGTATTGCAGTCGGGTTAACCACAACGGATGGTTGTTGTTTCTCAAGAAGCAAAACATGTTGCTTTAGATATCTGCTGTATTATTGGTATTTCTGAGCATCCAATTTCATTTTTTCTTTAACATTAATACTGACAGGATCACGAGGACGTCAACCTCCGTTTATGCGATTTCTAACTTGTAAAGTTCATATTCTGTGTTTTCTGGGATTTGATGTCTATTATGTGCAGATCCTAAGTTTTAAACTCAAGGTTTAAAATTGATTGCGTGCCGGCCGCGATGTCATTGGACTCTATCGTACAGGCAATATAAACGAGTATTCAAGCTCACATCGGCAACAATGACGAATGAGTAGCAATAACGGTTCATTACGATCTGAGTTTTGAGATCTTGATGGTGTAGTTTCACTGACTCTTTACTGACTCTGTCCTTATTGTAGGTTGATGCTGGATGTGGTTTGGTTGGATCATTGCTTTCAGTTATCTGCATTGTGTGCATATTTTGGTTTGTAGATTTTAATGTGTGTTGATAATAAGGGGGTTAGAGTCTGAATTCTACTTTCATAGCTGTTGTTTGAGTTAATTTTGAGTTATTGCAGAGAGGAGATTTAAGGTTTGACAGGTTTTTTTTCCGTGAATCATGTTATGAGGATTGGCACTGTGTTAATTTGATAGAATTGTGTAGACCTTGTTTTCATGAGTTTGCAAGTTTCTGCTACTGTTGTGATGCTCTGTTTCGAATAACAATCATTGCGGTTATTTTTACTATTGGCAAAGCATGTCGCTGTTCCGATTATGCTTATACGGTGGGGTTTGATTATTCACTTTCAGTTTGGTTTTTCTATTCATGAAAAGTTAAACTTAGAAGAATATATGTAGTTGCTGTTTCACCTTGATATTCTAGCAAGTTTCAATAAGTGCCGCTAATGTCGTTTTGCTTTAAAAACAGGTCGCGGTTTCGAACAGCATTCGCGACATATTAAGTGCAACTTGCCATTGACTGATCACTTACTGAGCAAGGCCTTGCTGTTTCAGTTCCAGATGTTCCAGCAGCAACAACAGTCATAATAACCTGATCTATACGAGGCCAGAGCACGAAGCCGACGTCGGTAAATTGGTGCATCTTTTGGTCCCATGATACTTTGTAGTGTTCAATGTATTTATCATTTTGCTTTTAAGGCATGTTGTGGTTGTTTGAGTCGTTTTACAATTTTCCCGAATATCCGACGTGACGTCGTTAATATTCGGGCTGTCCTGTCAAGGGATTACTACTGTGTTGTTGTTGTTTATGTTTATGGTTTCAAAATCAAACTTCTAAATAAAGCCATTTTCGTAATTATAGTAATCAAAGTAATATTTATGGTTTTCTTTTTTATAATTATTTAGTAATCAAAATCATATTTGTGGTTTCCATTTTCATGGCACGTATGTATGTTGGCTGCATATGTATGTTTTTAAAATTTGATTTCTGAACTCATGGCTTCCACTTCCATAACTATATTTAATAATTAAAATTTTGTTAATTAAGGTCATTTTTATTTGTTAATAAGTAGCTTGTTTTAACACACATCCAAATTACCTTCTAAATTAAATCTTAGACTATTTTCAAATTTACTTTTAATTTTTGATTAATTATTTTTCCTAATCCTAAATCAATTTATTTTTAACGTACAAACTATCTTCAAACTATATTTTCATAATTGATATCATTTTTCTAATCCTATTTTAATATATTTTTCAATACTAAAATTATTTTTCTAATTAAATCACGAAAACTAAACTCTTAAGGTCTAGCACCTCTTGAGTTTTTGAATAATTATTATTGGGGCGTACGCCTTGGATAATATTGTTCGTTTTTCGTTACGCTTTTAATTATTCGAGCAAAAATATACTATAGGAGTCTAGCACTCTGTGTAATATATTCATGGTTTATTCAAACAATGTTTCTTAAATTAAATCAAAACCATCCTCAAATAATAATTTTTCTTGATCCTCATTTAAATTATTTTCTAAACCAAATCGTGAGAAACTAAGTTCTTGAAGTCTAGCACTTTTTGAATTTTTGGATAGTCATTACTAAGGTGTACACCTTAAGTAGTGTATTATTCGACCTCTCATTTTCAAAAATGATATTTTCCTAACAAAGAAATGTCATGAGAATTTAGCATTCTTTGTGATATTTCCTTTGTTCATTCAAGCATTCTCCGAATGAAAAAGGTGTCGTCGAGATCTAGCATTTCGATAATACCCCAGTTAATTGGTTGTGAGGCCCGCATCTCATTTATCAAATAATTGTCATTTCTCTCATTTTCAAATCCAATCTCACACCCTCACATCTCGTACCTCAAACTATTTTCATACCCCATTTCACTTCAAATCGTTCTTTCAAACTATTTTCTTTCCGTTTCAAACCTCGAAAGAAGGAAATTCTTGGAGTCTAGCATTCCCTGAATTTTCGAGTGAATAGCTCTCGAAGCACGCCCTTTGGGTTGTTATTCACTCAACCTTTCGACTTTTTCAAATTCAACCGTTCTCAATATTCTCCTAAGTCGAGTGCTCGTACGCATTCGCAACCATCGACATTTCGCACACATTCACAATTCCTCGTGGTCTCGATATTAGGAGCACCCTCAGGGACTAATATCGTTTCTCACAACCTTAACCCTTGACACGTCGTCAAGCCGGTTCCATCTTCAATCAAATCTTCGACACGTCGTCGAACCAGTTCAGAACAATTCCCTTTTGGCCTCGCATGCCATTCTTCGATTCGATCCTTTCACATTTTTTTTTTAAACTTACGAAAGAGGGATATTCTTAGAATCTAGCATTCTTTGAATATTCGAACGAGTAACTCTTGGGCGCGCCCCCGAGTTGTTATTAGTTCATTCTTTCGATTTCAAAATATCCAACTCTTTATCTTCAACTCATTCAACCCAATTTCCGAAAGAACTGAGTCCTTGGGATCTCGCATTCCTTGAATTCTTAAATGACAAGCTCTTGAGGCACGCCCTTAGGTTGTTTGTCAGTCACTCTTTCGTCTTCTTTCTCAAACTTCACCCCTTTTCAAACCTAATCTTTTCGTGGTTGTTACCACGAACTACGGACGCTCTGATTCTTTATTCATTCTTGAATATAAGATACGTAGGCACAAGATTGCGATGATCTTGGCGAGCACACTTCTATCCATCTCCCATTTCCCCCATCCTTTCCCGTAGTCGAACTACGACGCTCTGATTTCTCATTCTCGTCCGAATGAGCATACGTAGGCACAAGGGCCCCAATCCTTGGCGAGCACCCTATCTTCTAACCACCCATCTCTCCTTAGCGTCTTTAACCTTTTACCCTACCAATTCTACCTTTAGTAGCGAGAAGAAAACAAGTAAACCTTAAACAACACTCCCCACAATTACCTTAAGAGGTTCCCGTCGAGTACGACGGACGTGAGGGGTGCTAATACCTTCCCCTCACGTAACCGACTCCCGAACCCGGAACTTGGTTGCGACAGCCCTGTTCCTATCCTTTCGTTTTTGAGAGGTTTTCTCGATATTTTCCTCTCCCGTTTATTCGGGAAAAATAAAGTTCGGTGGCGACTCTGTCGAACCGCATTTTCCGCGCCCTTTCGCGCGAGGGTCGTATTTTCGAATGTGATTTTTCGAGGTGCGACAGGTGGCGACTCTGCTGGGGACGCATTGCTCCATGCAAAGAGAGAGTCGAGCCTATCTTTTGGTTTGTGAGGAGTGTTTGTTTTTATTTGTCTTCTTTTTGTATTCGTTCTCTTGTGGTTTTTATTTGTGCTTGTTATCTGGGCTTGTTGGTTCTTGGGATGGCATCATGAGTAAAGCTCTACACCCGAGCTTTGGTAAAAGCAGAGAGAACACATAGTTTAGAATTGGTAGTCGAGTAGTGTTAGTCTCCGAGGACTCGCTCCTTGTGGGGCCTAGCATGAAAGCTCCTCCAGAGGAGACCTATTCGTAGATCTTGTTGTAACGCAGCTAGCCTGTTGCATGACTTGATTCATGAAGGGTCCATGATTCTGGGACCCTATTTAGCACCAGCTCCAATAAATGGTGGTCGTGTAGTGTTAGTCTCCAAGGACTCGCTCCTTGTGTGCCTAGCACGAGGACCCCGCTCAGGAGAGACCTTATCGTCATTATCGTCGTAATGCAGCCAGCCTGTTGCGTGACGCTAATACGACTAGTGTCCGTGATCCTGGGAACTAAACATAGAAACCATCCCGTGAGTGGGTTTATGGGCAGAGTGTTTAGACCTTCCCGTATAATTTGTACCTGTCACTTTTCTTTGAGCAGGAGTTATGGTTGCTTATCTATCACAGTTACCCGCTTCAGGAGTTGTTGGAGTTGTGATCCAGTGATCCTGGATCTTGTATCTTGCATTGCATCTTGCATATCATTTGCATTGCATTTCATATGTCGTGCATTTTGCATTTCCTGTCCTTCAGCAGAATCTTATGTCCCCGTTCCTTCTTCTCCAGTAAATCAAGCTGATTCCTCGACACCAGTACGCAACTAGAGCCAATACCAGACGAGCGATGGAGCAGATTCAGCAGGAGCAAGTCGCCTTCAGGGAAGAGTTGGATTCCATGAAAGGAAAGATCGACCAGATCCTCGAAGCCATCCTCACAGCCAGGAGAGAGGAAGAACAGCGTGAAGCCGCCGCTGTCGTCAACCACAATGGACAAGGGTCTACTGCCATCCCTTTGGTTCAAATTCCAAGTTCTCATGGAATGCCGCTGAACTTCAACAACGCAGTCGAAGGAAACACTTCTCAACCAATCCCAGCGCCTGGAGTTACTGTTGGAGTTATCCCGCACGCCCAGCCTGCTGCTGTGCAAATCCCAGCTCCTCATATCGAAGATACTTTGATGGATCAATATGACGACATTCAGAACTATCATGCTGCTATCCCCATTGCCAGTCCTGTTGCCGCTCAGGATTCTGAAGCCATGAAGATGTGCCGAGATCTAGCCGAGAAACTCCGAGCCATGGAGGGGCATAATTCAAATTCTTTCAGTGCTCTGGAATTGTGCTTGGTGCCTGATGTTGTCATTCCTCCAAAGTTCAAGGTGCCCGAATTTTCAAAGTACAAAGGTCTCAGCTGCCCAAATATTCATCTGAAGATGTACTGTCGCAAGATGGCTGCCTATGCCAGAGACGAGAAGCTCATGATCCATTGCTTCCAGGACAGCTTATCTGGGGCATCACTTGAATGGTATATGCAGCTAGAACGTAATAGTGTGCGCACTTGGGCTGAGCTAGCTGATGCATTTGTCAAGCAGTACAAGTACAACACTGACCTTGCTCCTAATCGTACTCAGCTTCAGAGTATGACTCAAAAGGACAACGAATCCTTCAAGGAGTACGCACAACGATGGAGAGAGCTAGCCGCAAGGGTGCATCCACCTCTTGTTGACCGAGAATTGATTGACATCTTCATGGGCACTTTGCAAGGCCAGTACTACGAAAAGCTGATCGGTAGTGTCTCCGCTGGATTTTCTGACTTGGTGATCGTCGGTGAGAGAATTGAAGAAGGGTTGAAGAGTGGGAAGATCCCAGGAGGTTCTAACAGTCAGGCTAATGCCAAGAGACCTTTTAATGGATACAAGAAGAAGGAGGGCGAAACAAATGCCATCTTTGTGCAGAAAGGGCAAACTTCTCAACAAGCTCCTCCTATGCCTTATCAAGTTCCCTACTATCAGTATCCATATGTTGCTGCTGCGCAATATGCTCCAATGCCTTATCAGCCAGCTGTCCATGCAGCGCAAGCTCAGATGCCAAGGCAACAGGCTCCTCAGCAACAAGCCTACAACCAGCAAGGATATCAATATCCTCCTCAGCAACAGCAGATGCAAGCTACTCAGCAACGACAAGGTGCTCGCCCACAGCGTCCGCAGAGAACATGGAGACCAGATAGAGTCTTTGATCGTCTACCAATGCCATATGCCAAAATCTTTGCTCAGTTGATGGAGAAGAAAGCTATCGTTCCGAGAGATTTAGCTCCTCCAACTATCATTCCTGCCGATTACGATGCAAATGCCCATTGTGAGTTTCATAAGGGCGCTCCAGGTCACACCATTGAGGATTGCAGGGCTTTCAAGCATATAATTCAAGACATGATTGACAGGGATGCTATCAACTTCAATGGGAAGTCTCCAAACATCATCAACAATCCAATGCCACCAGTCAACTAACGCCAACATCAGATTGGTTCCAGTCAAGTTCATTCCTCGAAGAAGGCAGTCATGTTGCCATTTCATTATTCGCAACTTCTTATATTTTGTCTTTGTTTATTTAAGTACTGTATGCTTTGAACAATTGCCATTCGTATTTGGTTTTCATTAATGTATCGTTTATGCATGTTTTGAATTAGTTATGTCGTATTCACTCATTTTTCACTTATCACCGACACATTTATTCACTCCACTCTCTTCACTGTTGTTTAGCATGATTTGAGGGAGGATGATGAAAACGAGATACCCATAATTGCAAATCGTATGCTTTCAGACCGAATCTCGTCAATGATGTACAGGCATTGCTTCAATTCCCCAAACACCGGAGATATAAGGAGTTAATCCCTAGTGAACCACTTCGAGCCAAGAAGTAGCAGTTTCCTTCGGATCTATAAACCTTTTACACTCAACCTGGGGCAGGGTAGCGTTCAGTTAATCCAATCCCGTATTCGAATCGATATCTAAAAGACGGTTGTTCATCAAAAACCCATGCTATGGCAGTCACAACAAAATCAAAAAAATCAAAAGCCAGCTAAGTCAGACACCTTAGAGGGGACTTAGGCAAAATCAAGGCAATCCCGATGGATCTGACAAACGAAGTCAATCCATGCAAAAGTTAGGGATCAAAAACAAAAGCAAAAGAGGACCCCGAAACCCTCAACAAAAACAAAGGAGGATTCAGTGGCCACCCAGATCAAAGGGGCACTGACATCCATCAAAAAAACATAAATAAGGTGACTGCCGCGTCGAGCAATCCTTGAACCATCAAGTTTATACCGTCAAGACAAGTGTAGGATCAACTGAGCGTAGGACTGGAGATCATTACGAAGAAGGGGTGGGTACAAATCACACTTTGAGCCTAATAACCTTTGTTTCATAACCGTGAACCAGACCACGTTGCAACCCTCGAAAGACCTAATTGAGGCGAGGTTTATTCTGAAAGCATACTATCGCAAGGTTGCGTAACCTGACTCATCACATGATTCCTAATCATTAGCATTGGTGTCGTTTCTCTTGATATATCTTTCACACCAATCAAAACAGCACAACGTCTGGGCTAGCAGTCCATTCGTCTCACTACCACGACACTTCCAAATAAACAATACTTTTTCAAACTTGCATCGAACTTTGCATTGATTATTACCATTTGTGAATGTACAATTTTAATTGCAAAACAGTGCTAGGTATCCAAAGATATTTCAGCAAAGGGCAATTAAGGAAGAGCTTGACTTTCAGTGGCGTACACAAGGCAAAATAATTTCAAAGCCCACAGGCTGGGGCAAATCACTCAACAGCTCGAGCGAAGGCAGGCCATTACCACGTTCAGACTGGGGCAAGACCAGGTCGTCCTGACCGTCAAGCAGAGTTGCAACCTTCTCTAAAGAAAATTCACAACAAACCACCAAGTACCCAGACTTGGGGGCATCCAGAGCATCATCTTCTGCTCCGATCGTAACGTCTTCAACAAGCTGCGTGTCGAGGAAGTCAATCCCTCCCACCACCCGAAGTCCAATCCGCATTGGCAACTACCAGAGTCCACTACATAGGCGTCTCCACCCGCATTTCCAATTACCCGTCTGCATCATATGCATCATACGCATTACATTTGATATCATAAGCATCTTGCATCATATACATACCCAATCATATCATACTTCCCCAGCTCTAGCATCTCCGCTAGTCAGCATTTGCATTTACGCGTCCACTCATAGGGAATATCATTTATCATCCGGCATTCATGTATGCAAGTCAAGGTCCAGGATCAATCTCGAAGATTTCCAAGACCGTCGACCGCCCAGTCAGGGGCGTCTTCTGCAAGATGGTGGGTTTACCCCACGATTTTCAAAAGCTTCAAAATAATCATCAGCCCGATCAGGGGCAATCTTCTGCAATTGTGGGTTTCTCCCACCAAAATTTGAAGTTATTCAAAGCAAGATTCAGCCCAGTCAGGGGCGTCTTCTTCAATACCACGGGCGTCTCCCGTAAAGAATTTCAACCTCGTGGTTGATCAAATATGCAAACCAACATTCAGCCCAGCCAGGGGCATACCATTCAAGACCGTGAGCATTCCTCACAAAGTTGTTCAGCCTTTGTTAAGCAAGACAAGGCATCAAGACAAATTCAGCCCAGTCAGGGGCATCCTCTTCAGGATTCATGGGCGTAACCATGAAATTATTTCAGCAAATTATGATCTCCAAGCAAAGACGGTGGGCGTACCCCGTCAACTCATTTCAAATTCAATCTTCCTCTCAGGGATTCCCCAATGAGTTGTACCCAGCAAGCGTGACCGTTGTCAATTGCCTTACTATCATCCTTTTGGTGATAGTCGAACTTCGTCAGTTCAACCCAGCCTGCATCCTTTTGGTGTTGGTAAACTTCAGTTTTGTGTTGTCCTATCATCCTTTTGGTGATAGCGACCTGTGTTTTGTTTTCGCTCTACCATCCTTTTGGTGGTAGGTCCGGTACTTCGTCGGTATCAGATTGCGCGATGCTTTCTTTTGTGTTTTCGCTCTACCATCCTTTTGGTGGTAGGTCTGATACTTCGTCGGTATCAGATTGCGCGATATTTGTGTTTTCGCTCCGTCATCCTTTTGGTGGGGGGTCTATCATGGTCATTAATGATAGATTGTGCGATTTACTTTGTGTTTCGCTCCGTCATCCTTTTGGTGGGGGGTCTATCATGGTCATTAATGGTAGATTGCGCGATTTGTTTTGTTTGTTTCGCTCCGTCATCCTTTTGGTGGGGGGTCTATCATGGTCATTAATGATAGATTGCGCGATTTGTTTTGTGTTTTCGCTCCGTCATCCTTTTGATGAGGGTCTATCATGGTCATTAATGGTAGATTGCGCGATTTGTTTTGTTTGTTTCGCTCCGTCATCCTTTTGGTGGGGGGTCTATCATGGTCATTAATGATAGATTGCGCGATTTGTTTTGTGTTTTCGCTCCGTCATCCTTTTGATGAGGGTCTATCATGGTCATTAATGGTAGATTGCGCGATTTGTTTTGTTTGTTTCGCTCCGTCATCCTTTTGGTGGGGGGTCTATCATGGTCATTAATGATAGATTGCGCGATTTGTTTTGTGTTTTCGCTCCGTCATCCTTTTGATGAGGGTCTATCATGGTCATTAATGGTAGATTGCGCGATTTGTTTTGTTTGTTTCGCTCCGTCATCCTTTTGGTGGGGGGTCCATCATGGTCATTAATGGTAGATTGCGCGATTTGTTTTGTGTTTTCGCTCCGTCTTCCCTTTGATGGAGGGGTCTATCATGGTCATTAGTGATAGATTGTGCATTTTGCGTTGTGTTCCACTCCGTCTTCCCTTTGATGGAGGGGTCTATCATGGTCATTAGTGATAGATTGTGCATTTTGCGTTGTGTTCCACTCCGTCTTCCTTTTGATGGAGGGGTCTATCATGGTCATTAGTGATAGATTGTGCGTTTTGCGTTGTGTTCCACTCCGTCTTCCTTTCGATGGAGGGGTCCATCATGGTCATTAATGATGGATTGTGCAAATTTTGTTTGTCTCGCTCCGTCATCCTTTTGATGAGGGGTCTGCCATAGTCATTAATGTCAGATTTTGCGAATGTGTTTCGCTCTGTCACCCTTTTGATGGCAGTAGCCGTGTGTGTTTTGTCCCCATCATCCTTTTGGTGATGACGACTTGTGCCAGCTTACTCAGAGGTTTACGTCATCCAGCGTTTTCAATTCTCAGGCATCTCTTCTTTCTTTCGGACAAATTCAGGGTCTTTTTTATATCTAATAGACTTCTACCTCAGGAATATGAGTGCCAATGCAGTTCATTCTCCTAGGTTTAAGTCGATTAGATAGGGGCATCTGTCATACCCTAAATTTGTCCTACCCATCTGTAAAATATTTTTGCTTTCTTACCTGGACAACGTGTACGCTTGAAATTGGTTGATGTTTTCAGAACTTCATCTTTTTAACCAATTAAAGTGTGACACGTGGCTTAAACTTAATTTTGTGAATATTACTTTCTTCAACTTTGTTTTCTTTTAAATATTAATAACATTTTAGTAATTACTTATTTATTTATTTATTTATTTATTTTCCTATAAACTTTAGTTATTTGAATATTTGTTAAATAGTTATTGTTAATATTTAAGTGATTTGTTTTTAATATCAATTTAGATTTAATTATAATATTTTGTTAACATTTATTAATCATATATTTGTTAATATTTTCATTTTTAAGTAGTTGTTAGTAAATTTTTGAAAAGAAAATAAGCAGAGGAGGATTGAAGGGGGGCCCATACACAAACGACCCGTTAGGTTTTCAGATGGACCAAGTGTATTATTAAAGGAGGGCAATGGATTGGGTAGAGGGAGAACGAAAAAACACTGTTCATCACTCTTAACAAAACCCTAAGCGGCGCCCCAAGAAAACCCTAATCAAATTCAGCCGCCCCCCAATTCAAACACAGAACCCCTCTTCTCCCTTACAACCTCACGACAAAGCCTCCGCCTTCAGCTTGTGACACCAAAACCCTTTTTCCTCTTCGACATCGTGTCTCTCCTTCGAACTTCATCTCGGAATCGATCACCACAAAACCTCCTTCATAGCTTCCTCGCCACGAAAGCACATCAAGTCCGACGAACAACAACACTGTCGTGGTTCACCGGCGAAATGAAAAAGTGATAGCGCTTACATTCGGTGTGGATACTTCGAGGATTCGGCCAACAACAAAATCCACAGATCTACGACAAAGAAACAAGGCTCCAAATCGTGTTAATTTTATCGCATTTGAGGTAATCGACTTTTGGTGATGGCTGTGTACAATCTGCTAGCTTTATGTGTATGCTTATATATAAATTCGTTTATGTTTGATTATGTCCTTCTTCTCCTAATAATGGTTGGATTCAGGCCTACGAATTTGACTGTGAATGTGTGCCATTGTACTCTTAATGTAATGTAATCAATTGGATTCCATATGAACACTTCGTTATTGAAACTTGTCCACTGGTTTAATGTCGTTTTTCTAGTTCGGTTAGAAGTGTGCTTGCCCTGTTTCTTTCGCGAATGTTTTAGGGGCGTGTATGCTGCAGCTGTGACCCATATCTGAGTCGATGCAGATTCTGATTTTAGGCTCAATCAAGGTTTTGTGACCTAGCTAATGTTGGGCAGGATTGGATTAACGCTTTAATTTATCAGCTTTCAATCATGTTTATCATTTTCTGGTTTTTCATCTCATATCCTGTTTGTTATGGTTTAAGGGTACATCATGTTTGTTTTTTGTGTTATTTCTCTATTGATTAGTACAGTTGTTGATGGTTAGGAGACCAGGTTGATATTTCTAACCATTTGACAGAGGATATTCTGATTTGGTCTATTTTTTAGTGTGCATTATGCAGGTTTCGAATGGGCAAAGGAAAAAGGAATTGACATGTTACTCTCCCTGACTGGTTTTGTTTGAGTTTTTCAAATTGTTATAGGATTGTAGATTGTATTGTTGTCTGCAGGAAACATGTGGACTATTTTACCTTGAACTAGTATATGTGTTTTTTCAAATGAAGCTATTGGGTTGAAAGTCTTAATGTCACGTTTTGGTTTGCTGGGTTTTGTTATTAGCCAATGTTGTTGTTCGTAAGTATTGCAGTCGGGTTAACCACAACGGATGGTTGTTGTTTCTCAAGAAGCAAAACATGTTGCTTTAGATATCTGCTGTATTATTGGTATTTCTGAGCATCCAATTTCATTTTTTCTTTAACATTAATACTGACAGGATCACGAGGACGTCAACCTCCGTTTATGCGATTTCTAACTTGTAAAGTTCATATTCTGTGTTTTCTGGGATTTGATGTCTATTATGTGCAGATCCTAAGTTTTAAACTCAAGGTTTAAAATTGATTGCGTGCCGGCCGCGATGTCATTGGACTCTATCGTACAGGCAATATAAACGAGTATTCAAGCTCACATCGGCAACAATGACGAATGAGTAGCAATAACGGTTCATTACGATCTGAGTTTTGAGATCTTGATGGTGTAGTTTCACTGACTCTTTACTGACTCTGTCCTTATTGTAGGTTGATGCTGGATGTGGTTTGGTTGGATCATTGCTTTCAGTTATCTGCATTGTGTGCATATTTTGGTTTGTAGATTTTAATGTGTGTTGATAATAAGGGGGTTAGAGTCTGAATTCTACTTTCATAGCTGTTGTTTGAGTTAATTTTGAGTTATTGCAGAGAGGAGATTTAAGGTTTGACAGGTTTTTTTTCCGTGAATCATGTTATGAGGATTGGCACTGTGTTAATTTGATAGAATTGTGTAGACCTTGTTTTCATGAGTTTGCAAGTTTCTGCTACTGTTGTGATGCTCTGTTTCGAATAACAATCATTGCGGTTATTTTTACTATTGGCAAAGCATGTCGCTGTTCCGATTATGCTTATACGGTGGGGTTTGATTATTCACTTTCAGTTTGGTTTTTCTATTCATGAAAAGTTAAACTTAGAAGAATATATGTAGTTGCTGTTTCACCTTGATATTCTAGCAAGTTTCAATAAGTGCCGCTAATGTCGTTTTGCTTTAAAAACAGGTCGCGGTTTCGAACAGCATTCGCGACATATTAAGTGCAACTTGCCATTGACTGATCACTTACTGAGCAAGGCCTTGCTGTTTCAGTTCCAGATGTTCCAGCAGCAACAACAGTCATAATAACCTGATCTATACGAGGCCAGAGCACGAAGCCGACGTCGGTAAATTGGTGCATCTTTTGGTCCCATGATACTTTGTAGTGTTCAATGTATTTATCATTTTGCTTTTAAGGCATGTTGTGGTTGTTTGAGTCGTTTTACAATTTTCCCGAATATCCGACGTGACGTCGTTAATATTCGGGCTGTCCTGTCAAGGGATTACTACTGTGTTGTTGTTGTTTATGTTTATGGTTTCAAAATCAAACTTCTAAATAAAGCCATTTTCGTAATTATAGTAATCAAAGTAATATTTATGGTTTTCTTTTTTATAATTATTTAGTAATCAAAATCATATTTGTGGTTTCCATTTTCATGGCACGTATGTATGTTGGCTGCATATGTATGTTTTTAAAATTTGATTTCTGAACTCATGGCTTCCACTTCCATAACTATATTTAATAATTAAAATTTTGTTAATTAAGGTCATTTTTATTTGTTAATAAGTAGCTTGTTTTAACACACATCCAAATTACCTTCTAAATTAAATCTTAGACTATTTTCAAATTTACTTTTAATTTTTGATTAATTATTTTTCCTAATCCTAAATCAATTTATTTTTAACGTACAAACTATCTTCAAACTATATTTTCATAATTGATATCATTTTTCTAATCCTATTTTAATATATTTTTCAATACTAAAATTATTTTTCTAATTAAATCACGAAAACTAAACTCTTAAGGTCTAGCACCTCTTGAGTTTTTGAATAATTATTATTGGGGCGTACGCCTTGGATAATATTGTTCGTTTTTCGTTACGCTTTTAATTATTCGAGCAAAAATATATTATAGGAGTCTAGCACTCTGTGTAATATATTCATGGTTTATTCAAACAATGTTTCTTAAATTAAATCAAAACCATCCTCAAATAATAATTTTTCTTGATCCTCATTTAAATTATTTTCTAAACCAAATCGTGAGAAACTAAGTTCTTGAAGTCTAGCACTTTTTGAATTTTTGGATAGTCATTACTAAGGTGTACACCTTAAGTAGTGTATTATTCGACCTCTCATTTTCAAAAATGATATTTTCCTAACAAAGAAATGTCATGAGAATTTAGCATTCTTTGTGATATTTCCTTTGTTCATTCAAGCATTCTCCGAATGAAAAAGGTGTCGTCGAGATCTAGCATTTCGATAATACCCCAGTTAATTGGTTGTGAGGCCCGCATCTCATTTATCAAATAATTGTCATTTCTCTCATTTTCAAATCCAATCTCACACCCTCACATCTCGTACCTCAAACTATTTTCATACCCCATTTCACTTCAAATCGTTCTTTCAAACTATTTTCTTTCCGTTTCAAACCTCGAAAGAAGGAAATTCTTGGAGTCTAGCATTCCCTGAATTTTCGAGTGAATAGCTCTCGAAGCACGCCCTTTGGGTTGTTATTCACTCAACCTTTCGACTTTTTCAAATTCAACCGTTCTCAATATTCTCCTAAGTCGAGTGCTCGTACGCATTCGCAACCATCGACATTTCGCACACATTCACAATTCCTCGTGGTCTCGATATTAGGAGCACCCTCAGGGACTAATATCGTTTCTCACAACCTTAACCCTTGACACGTCGTCAAGCCGGTTCCATCTTCAATCAAATCTTCGACACGTCGTCGAACCAGTTCAGAACAATTCCCTTTTGGCCTCGCATGCCATTCTTCGATTCGATCCTTTCACATTTTTTTTTAAACTTACGAAAGAGGGATATTCTTAGAATCTAGCATTCTTTGAATATTCGAACGAGTAACTCTTGGGCGCGCCCCCGAGTTGTTATTAGTTCATTCTTTCGATTTCAAAATATCCAACTCTTTATCTTCAACTCATTCAACCCAATTTCCGAAAGAACTGAGTCCTTGGGATCTCGCATTCCTTGAATTCTTGAATGACAAGCTCTTGAGGCACGCCCTTAGGTTGTTTGTCAGTCACTCTTTCGTCTTCTTTCTCAAACTTCACCCCTTTTCAAACCTAATCTTTTCGTGGTTGTTACCACGAACTACGGACGCTCTGATTCTTTATTCATTCTTGAATATAAGATACGTAGGCACAAGATTGCGATGATCTTGGCGAGCACACTTCTATCCATCTCCCATTTCCCCCATCCTTTCCCGTAGTCGAACTACGACGCTCTGATTTCTCATTCTCGTCCGAATGAGCATACGTAGGCACAAGGGCCCCAATCCTTGGCGAGCACCCTATCTTCTAACCACCCATCTCTCCTTAGCGTCTTTAACCTTTTACCCTACCAATTCTACCTTTAGTAGCGAGAAGAAAACAAGTAAACCTTAAACAACACTCCCCACAATTACCTTAAGAGGTTCCCGTCGAGTACGACGGACGTGAGGGGTGCTAATACCTTCCCCTCACGTAACCGACTCCCGAACCCGGAACTTGGTTGCGACAGCCCTGTTCCTATCCTTTCGTTTTTGAGAGGTTTTCTCGATATTTTCCTCTCCTGTTTATTCGGGAAAAATAAAGTTCGGTGGCGACTCTGTCGAACCGCATTTTCCGCGCCCTTTCGCGCGAGGGTCGTATTTTCGAATGTGATTTTTCGAGGTGCGACAGATACCCAACGAAACTGACCGGAGCCTGAACGCTCAACGTAATAACCGGAGTCTGGATACCCAACAAAACTGAACGGAGCCTGAACGCTCAATTTAATAACCGGAGTCTGGATACTCAACGAAACTGACTGGAGCCGAAACGCTCAATGTAATAACTAGAGTCTGGATGCTCAACGAAAATGACTGGAGCCTGAACGCTCAACGTAATAACCGGAGTCTTGATACCCAACGAAACTGATCGGAGCTTGAACGCTTAACGTAATAACCGGAGTCTAGTTACCCAACGAAACTGACCGGAACCTGAACGCCTAACGTAATAACCAGAGTCTGGATACGCAACGAAATTGACCAGAGCCTGAACGATCAACGTAATAACCGTAGTCTGGATACCCAACGAAACTGCCTGGAGCCTGAATGCTCAACGTAATAACCGTAGTCTGGATACCAAACGATACTGACCGGAGCCTGAATGCTCAACGTAATAATCGGAGTCTGGATACCCAACAAAACTGACCGGAGCCTGAATGCTCAACGTAATAACCGGAGTCTAGATACCCAACGAAACTGACTGGAGCCTGAACGCTCAACGTAATAACCGGAGTCTGGATACCCATCAAAACTGACTGGAGCCTGAACGCTCAACGTAAAAACCGGAGTCTGGATACCCAACGAAACTGACCGGAGCCTGAACGCTCAACGTAATAACCGGAGTCTGGATACCCAACGAAAATGACCGAAGCCTGAACGCTCAACGTAATAACCGGAGTCTGGATACCCAACAAAACTGAACGGAGCCTGAACGCTCAACGTAATAACCGGAGTCTGGATACCCAACAAAACTGACCGGAGCTTGAACGCTCAATGTAAAAACTGGAATCTGGATACCCAACGAAACTGACCGGAGCCTGAACGCTCAACGTAATAACCGAAGTCTGGATACCCAACGAAACTGACTGGAGCCTGAACGCTCAACGTAATAACCGGAGTCTGGATACCAAACGAAACTGACCGGAGCCTGAACGCTCAACGTAATAACCGGAGTCTGGATACCCAACGAAATTGACCGGACCCTGAACGCTCAACGTAATAACCGAAGTCTGGATACCCAACGAAACTGACCAGAGCCTGAACGCTCAACGTAATAACCGGAGTCTGGATACCCAACGAAAATGTCCGGAGTGGATACTCAACGAAACTGGCCGGACCCTGAACGCTCAACGTAATAACCGGAGTCTGGATACCCAACAAAACTGACCGGAGCCTGAACGCTCAACGTAATAACCGGAGTCTGGATACCCAACAAAACTGAACGTTGCCTGAATGCTCAGCGTAATAACCGGAGTCTGGACACTCAACGAAACTGACTGGAGCCGGAACGCCCAACGTAATAACTGGAGTCTGGATGCTCAACAAAAATGACCGGAGCCTGAACGCTCAACGTAATAACCGGAGTCTTCATACCCAACTAAACTGACCAGAGCCTGAACGCCTAACGTAATAACCAGAGTCTGGATACTTAACGAAATTGACCGGAGCCTGAACGATCAACTTAATAACCGGAGTCTGGATACCAAACGAAACTGACCGGAGCCTGAATGCTCAACGTAATAATCGGAGTCCTGATACCCAACGAAACTGACTGGAGCCTGAACGCTCAACGTAATAACCGGAGTCTGGATACCAAACGAAAC
Organism: Lathyrus sativus; assembly: GCA_963859935.3. NCBI lineage: Eukaryota > Viridiplantae > Streptophyta > Magnoliopsida > Fabales > Fabaceae > Lathyrus > Lathyrus sativus. The sequence goes on from CAWUDS030000639.1 coordinate 1,059,643, forward strand.
TGACCGGAGCCTGAACGCTCAACGTAATAACCAGAGTCTGGATACTAAACGAAACTGACCGGAGATTGAATGCTCAACGTAATAATCGGAGTCTGGATACCCAACGAAACTGACCGGAGCCTGAACGCTCAACTTAATAACGGAGTCTGGATACCCAACGAAAATGACCGGAGCCTGAACGCTCAACGTAATAACCGGAGTCTGGATACCCAACGAAACTGGCCGGAGCCTGAACGCTCAACGTAATAACCGGCGTCTGGATACCCAACAAAACTGAACGGAGCCTGAACGCTCAATGTAATAACCGGAGTCTGGATACTCAACGAAACTGACTTGAGCCGAAACGCTCAATGTAATAAGTAGAGTCTGGATGCTCAACGAAAATGACCGGATCCTGAACGCTCAACGTAATAACCGGAGTCTTGATACCCAACAAAACTGACCGGAGCCTGAACGCTTAACGTAATAACCGGAGTCTAGTTACCCAACGAAACTGACCGGAACCTGAACGCCTAACGTAATAACCAGAGTCTGGATACGCAACGAAATTGACCAGAGCCTGAACGATCAACGTAATAACCGGAGTCTGGATACCCAACGAAACTGCCTGGAGCCTGAACGCTCAACGTAATAACCGTAGTCTGGATACCAAACGAAACTGACCAGAGCCTGAATGCTCAACGTAATAATCGGAGTCTGGATACCAAACGAAACTGACCGGAGCCTGAACACTCAACGTAATAACCGGAGTCTAGATACCCAACGAAACTGACCGGAGCCTGAACGCTCAACGTAATAACCGGAGTTTGGATACCCATCAAAACTGACCGGAGCCTGAACGCTCAACGTAAAAACCGGAGTCTGGATACCCAACGAAACTGACCGGAGCCTGAACGCTCAACGTAATAACCGGAGTCTGGATACCCAACGAAACTGACCGGAGCCTGAACGCTCAACGTAATAACCGGAGTCTGGATACCCAACAAAACTGAACGGAGCCTGAACGCTCAACGTAATAACCGGAGTATGGATACCCAACAAAACTGACCGGAGCCTGAACGCTCAACGTAAAAACTGGAGTCTGGATACCCAACGAAACTGACCGGATCCTGAATGCTCAACGTAATAACCGGAGTCTGGATACCCAACGAAACTGGCCGGAGCCTGAACGCTCAACGTAATAACCGGCGTCTGGATACCCAACAAAACTGAACGGAGCCTGAACGCTCAATGTAATAACCGGAGTCTGGATACTCAACGAAACTGACTGGAGCCGAAACGCTCAATGTAATAACTAGAGTCTGGATGCTCAACGAAAATGACCGGATCCTGAACGCTCAACGTAATAACCGGAGTCTTGATACCCAACGAAACTGACCGGAGCCTGAACGCTTAACGTAATAACCGGAGTCTAGTTACCCAACGAAACTGACCAGAACTTGAACGCCTAACGTAATAACCAGAGTCTGGATACGCAACGAAATTGACCAGAGCCTGAACGATCAACGTAATAACCGGAGTCTGGATACCCAACGAAACTGCCTGGAGCCTGAACGCTCAACGTAATAACCGTAGTCTAGATACCAAACGAAACTGACCGGAGCCTGAATGCTCAACGTAATAATCGGAGTCTGGATACCAAACGAAACTGACCGGAGCCTGAACACTCAACGTAATAACCGGAGTCTAGATACCCAACGAAACTGACCGGAGCCTGAACGCTCAACGTAATAACCGGAGTTTGGATACCCATCAAAACTGACCGGAGCCTGAACGCTCAACGTAAAAACCGGAGTCTGGATACCCAACGAAACTGACCGGAGCCTGAACGCTCAACGTAATAACCGGAGTCTGGATACCCAACGAAACTGACCGGAGCCTGAACGCTCAACGTAATAACCGGAGTCTGGATACCCAACAAAACTGAACGGAGCCTGAACGCTCAACGTAATAACCGGAGTATGGATACCCAACAAAACTGACCGAAGCCTGAACGCTCAACGTAAAAACTGGAGTCTGGATACCCAACGAAACTGACCGGATCCTGAACGCTCAACGTAATAACCGGAGTCTGGATACCCAACGAAACTGGCCGGAGCCTGAACGCTCAACGTAATAACCGGCGTCTGGATACCCAACAAAACTGAACGGAGCCTGAACACTCAATGTAATAACCGGAGTCTGGATACTCAACGAAACTGACTGGAGCCGAAACGCTCAATGTAATAACTAGAGTCTGGATGCTCAACGAAAATGACCGGATCCTGAACGCTCAACGTAATAACCGGAGTCTTGATACCCAACGAAACTGACCGGAGCCTGAACGCTTAACGTAATAACCGGAGTCTAGTTACCCAACGAAACTGACCAGAACCTGAACGCCTAACGTAATAACCAGAGTCTGGATATGCAACGAAATTGACCAGAGCCTGAACGATCAACGTAATAACCGGAGTCTGGATACCCAACGAAACTGCCTGGAGCCTGAACGCTCAACGTAATAACCGTAGTCTGGATACCAAACGAAACTGACCGGAGCCTGAATGCTCAACGTAATAATCGGAGTCTGGATACCAAACGAAACTGACCGGAGCCTGAACACTCAACGTAATAACCGGAGTCTAGATACCCAACGAAACTGACCGGAGCCTGAACGCTCAACGTAATAACCGGAGTTTGGATACCCATCAAAACTGACCGGAGCCTGAACGCTCAACGTAAAAACCGGAGTCTGGATACCCAACGAAACTGACCGGAGCCTGAACGCTCAACGTAATAACCGGAGTCTGGATACCCAACGAAACAGACCGGAGCCTGAACGTTCAACATAATAACCGGAGTCTGGATACCCAACAAAACTGAACGGAGCCTGAACGCTCAACGTAATAACCGGAGTATGGATACCCAACAAAACTGACCGGAGCCTGAACGCTCAACGTAAAAACTGGAGTCTGGATACCCAACGAAACTGACCGGATCCTGAACGCTCAACGTAATAACCGAAGTCTGGATACCCAACGAAACTGACTGGAGCCTGAACGCTCAACGTAATAACCGGAGTCTGGATACTAAACGAAACTGACCGGAGCCTGAACGCTCAACGTAATAACTGGAGTCTAGATACCCAACGAAACTGACCGGACCCTGAACGCTCAACGTAATAACCGAAGTCTAGATACCCAACGAAACTGAATGGAGCCTGAACGCTCAACATAATAACCGGAGTCTAGATACCCAACGAAAATGTCCGAAGTGGATACCCAACGAAACTGGCCGGACCCTGAACGCTCAACATAATAACCGGAGTCTGGATACCCAACGAAACTGACCGGAGCCTGAACGCTCAACGTAATAACCGGAGTATGGATACCAAACGAAACTGATCGGAGCCTGAACACTCAACGTAATAACCGGAGTCTGGATACCCAACGAAACTGACCGGAGCCTGAACGCTCAACGTAATAACCGGAGTCTGGATACCCAACGAAACTGACCGGAGCCTGAACGCTCAACGTAATAACCGGAGTCTGGATACCCAGCAAAACTGACCGGAGCCTGAACGCTCAACGTAAAAACCGGAGTCTGGATACCCAACAAAACTGACCGGAGCCTGAACGCTCAACGTAATAACCGGAGTCTGGATACCCAACGAAACTGACCGGAGCCTGAACGCTCAACGTAATAACCAGTGTCTGGATACCCAACAAAACTGAACGGAGCCTGAATGCTCAACGTAATAACCGGAGTCTGGATACTCAACGAAACTGACTGGAGCCGGAACGTTCAACGTAATAACTGCAGTCTGGATGCTCAACGAAAATGACCGGAGCCTGAACGCTCAACGTAATAATCGGAGTCTTGATACCCAACGAAACTGACCGGAGCCTGAACGCCTAACATAATAACCAGAGTCTGGATACTTAACGAAATTGGCCGGAGCTTGAACGCTCAACGTAATAACCGGAGTCTGGATACCCAACGAAACTGACCGGAGCCTGAACGCTCAACGTAATAACCAGAGTCTGGATACACAACGAAACTGACTGGAGCCTGAATGCTCAACGTAATAATCGGAGTCTGGATACCCAACGAAACTGACCGGAGCCTGAATGCTCAACGTAATAACCGGAGTCTGGATACCCAACGAAACTGACCGCAGCCTGAACGCTCAACGTAATAACCGGAGTCTGGATACCCAACAAAACTGACCGGAGCCTGAACGCTCAACGTAATAACCGGAGTCTGGATACCCAACGAAATTGACCGGAGCCTGAACGCTCAACGTAATAACCAGAGTCTGGATACCAAACGAAACTGACCGGAGCCTGAATGCTCAACGTAATAATCGGAGTCTGGATACCCAACGAAACTGACCGGAGCCTGAATGCTCAACGTAATAACGGAGTCTAGATACCCAACGAAACTGACCGGAGCCTGAACGCTCAACGTAATAACCGGAGTCTGGATACCCAACGAAACTGACCGGAGCCTGAACGCTCAACGTAATAACCGGAGTCTGGATACCCAACAAAACTGAACGGAGCCTAAACGCTCAATGTAATAACCAGAGTCTGGATACTCAACGAAACTGACTGGAGCCGAAACGCTCAATGTAATAACTAGAGTCTCGATGCTCAACGAAAATGACCGGAGCCTGAACGCTCAACGTAATAACCGGAGTCTTGATACCCAACGAAACTGACCGGAACCTGAACGCTTAACGTAATAACCGGAGTCTAGTTACCCAACGAAACTGACCGGAACCTGAACGCCTAACGTAATAACCAGAGTCTAGATACGCAACGAAATTGACCAGAGCCTGAACGATCAACGTAATAACCGGAGTCTGGATACCCAACGAAACTGCCTAGAGTCTGAACGCTCAATGTAATAACCGTAGTCTGGATACCAAACGAAACTGACCGGAGCCTGAATGCTCAACGTAATAATCGGAGTCTGGATACCCAACGAAACTGACCAGAGCCTGAATGCTCAACGTGATAACCGGAGTCTAGATACCCAACGAAACTGACCCGAGCCTGAACGCTCAACGTAATAACCAGAGTCTGGATACCCATCAAAACTGACCGGAGCCTGAACGCTCAACGTAAAAACCGGAGTCTAGATACCCAACGAAACTGACCGGAGCCTGAACGCTCAACGTAATAACCGGAGTCTGGATACCCAATGAAACTAACCGGAGCCTGAACGCTCAACGTAATAACCAGAGTCTGGATACCCAACAAAATTGAACGGAGCCTGAACGCTCAACGTAATAACCGGAGTCTGGATACCCAACAAAACTGACCGGAGCCTGAACGCTCAACGTAAAAACTGGAGTCTGGATACCCAACGAAACTGACCGGAGCCTGAACGCTCAACGTAATAACCGAAGTCTGGATACCAAACGAAACTGACCGGAGCCTGAACGCTCAACGTAATAACCGGAGTCTGGATACCAAACGAAACTGACCGGACCCATAACGCTCAACGTAATAACCGAAGTCTGGATACCCAACGAAACTGACCGGAGCCTGAATGCTCAACGTAATAACCGGAGTCTGGATACCCAACAAAACTGACCGGAGCCTGAACGCTCAACGTAATAACCGGAGTCTGGATACCAACGAAACTGACCGGAGCCTGAACGCTTAACGTAATAACCGGAGTCTGGATACCCAACAAACCCGACCGGAGCCTGAACGCTCAATGTAATAACCGTAGTCTGGATACCAAACGAAACTGACCGGAGCCTGAATGCTCAACGTAATAATCGAAGTCTGGATACCCAACGAAACTGACCAGAGCCTGAACGCTCAACGTAATAATCGGAGTCTGGATACCCAACGAAACTGACCGGAGCCTGAATGCTCAACGTAATAACGGAGTCTAGATACCCAACGAAATTGACCGGAGCCTGAACGATCAACGTAAAAACCGGAGTCTGGATACCCAACGAAACTGACCGGAGCCTGAACGCTCAACGTAATAACCATAGTCTGGATACCCAACAAAATTGAACGGAGCCTGAACGCTCAACGTAATAACCGGAGTCTGGATACCCAACAAAACTGACCGGAGCCTGAACGCTCAACGTAAAAACTGGAGTCTGGATACCCAACGAAACTGACCGGGGCCTGAACGCTCAACATAATAACCGAAGTCTGGATACCAAACAAAACTGAACGGAGCCTGAACGCTCAACGTAATAACCGGAGTCTAGATACCAAACGAAACTGACCGGACCCTGAACGCTCAACGTAATAACCTAAGTCTGGATACCCAACGAAACTGACCGGAGCCTGAATGCTCAACGTAATAACCGGAGTCTGGATACCCAACAAAACTGACCGGAGCCTGAACGCTCAACGTAATAACCGGAGTCTGGATACCAACGAAACTGACCGGAGCCTGAACGCTCAACGTAATAACCGGAGTCTGGATACCCAATAAACCCGACCGGAGCCTGAACGCTCAATGTAATTACCGGAGTCTGGATACCCAACGAAACTGACCGGAGCCTGAACGCTCAACGTAATAACCGGAGTCTAGATACCCAACGAAACTGACCGGAGCCTGAACGCTCAACGTAATAACCGGAGTCTGGATACCCAACAAAACTGAACGGAGCCTGAACGCTCAACGTAATAACCGGAGTCTGGATACTGAAACTGACTGGAGCCGGAACGCTCAACGTAATAACTAGAGTCTGGATGCTCAACGAAAATGACCGGAGCCTGAACCCTCAACGTAATAACCAGAGTCTTGATACGCAACGAAACTGACCAGAGCCTGAATGCTTAACATAATAACCGGAGTCTAGTTACCCAACGATACTGACCAGAGCCTAAACGCTCAACGTAATAACCGGAGCCTGGATACTCAACGAAACTGACCGGAGACTGAACCATCAACGTAAATACCGGAGACTGGATACCCAACGAAACTGACCGGAGCCTGAACGCCCAATGTAATAACCGGAGTCTGGATACCCAACGAAATTGACCGGAGCCTGAACGCTCAACGTAATAACCGGAGTCTGGATACCCAACGAAATTTACCGGAGCCTGAACGCTCAACGTAATAACCGGAATCTGGATACTCAACGAAACTAACCGGAGCCTGAATGCTCAACGTAATAACCGGAGTCTGGATACTCAACGAAACTGACTAGAGCCTGAATGATCATCGTAATAACCGGAGTCTGGATACACAATGAAACTGACCGGAGCCTGAATGCGCAACGTAATAACCGAAGTCTGGATACCCAATGAAACTGATCGGAGCCTGAACGCTCAACATAATAACCGGAGCTTGGATACCCAACAAAACTGACTGGAGCCTGAACGCTCAACGTAAAAACCGGAGTCTGGATACCCAACGAAACTGACCGGAGCCTGAACGCTCAACGTAATAACCGGAGTCTGGATACCCAACGAAACTGACCGGAGCCTGAATGCTCAACGTAATAACCGAAGTCTGGATACCCAACAAAACTGAACGGAGCCTGAACGCTCAACGTAATAACCGGAGTCTGGATACTCAACGAAACTGACTGGAGCCGGAACGCTCAACGTAATAACTGAAGTCTGGATGCTCAACGAAAATGACCGGAGCCTGAACGCTCAACGTAAAAACCAGAGTCTTGATACCCAACGAAACTGACCGGAGCCTGAACGCTTAACGTAATAACCGGAGTCTAGTTACCCAACGAAACTGTCCGGAGCCTGAACGCGTAACGTAATAAACAGAGTCTTGATACGCAACAAAATTGACCGGAGCCTGAACGATCAACGTAATAACCGGAGTCTGGATACCCAACGAAACTGACCGGAGCCTGAATGCTCAACGTAATAACCGTAGTCTGGATACCAAACGAAACTAACTGGAGCCTGAATGCTCAACGTAATAATCGGAGTCTGGATACCCAACGAAACTAACCGGAGCCTGAACGCTCAACGTAATTACCGGAGTCTGGATACCCAACGAAACTGACCGGAGCCTGAACGCTCAACGTAATAACCGGAGTCTGGATAGCCAACAAAACTGAACGGAGCCTGAACGCTCAACGTAATAATCGGAGTCTGGATACTCAATGAAACTGACTGGAGCCGGAACGCTCAACGTAATAACTGGAGTCTGGATGCTCAACGAGAATGAACGGAGCCTGAACGCTCAATGTAATAACCGGAGTCTTGATACCCAACGAAACTAATCGGAGCCTGAATGCTTAACGTAATAACCGGAGTCTAGTTACCCAACGAAACAGACCGGAGCCTGAACGCCTAACGTAATAACCAGAGTCTGGATACGCAACGAAATTGACCGGAGCCTGAACGATCAACGTAATAACCGGAGTTTGGATACCCAACGAAACTGACCGGAGCCTGAACGCTCTATGTAATAACCGGAGTCTCGATACCCAACGAAACTGACCGGAGCCTGAACGCTCAACATAATAACCGGAGTCTGGATACCCAACGAAATTAACCGGAGCCTGAACGCTCAATGTAATAACAAGAATCTGGATACTCAACGAAACTAACCGGAGCCTGAACGCTCAACGTAATAACCAGAGTCTGGATACTCAACGAAACTGACTGGAGCCTGAATGATCAACGTAATAACCGGAGTCTGGATACACAACGAAACTGACCGGAGCCTGAATGCGCAACGTTATAACCGGAGTCTGGATACCCAAGAAACTGACCGGAGCCTGAACGCTCAACGTAATAACCGGAGTCTGGATACCCAACAAAACTGACCGGAGCCTGAACGCTCAACGTAATAACCGGAGTCTGGATACCCAACGAAATTGACCGGAGCCTGAACGCTCAACGTAATAACCAGAGTCTGGATACCAAACGAAACTGACCGGAGCCTGAATGCTCAACGTAATAATCGGAGTCTGGATACCCAACGAAACTGACCGGAGCCTGAATGCTCAACGTAATAACGGAGTCTAGATACCCAACGAAACTGACCGGAGCCTGAACGCTCAACGTAATAACCGGAGTCTGGATACCCAACGAAACTGACCGGAGCCTGAACGCTCAACGTAATAACCGGAGTCTGGATACCCAACAAAACTGAACGGAGCCTAAACGCTCAATGTAATAACCAGAGTCTGGATACTCAACGAAACTGACTGGAGCCGAAACGCTCAATGTAATAACTAGAGTCTCGATGCTCAACGAAAATGACCGGAGCCTGAACGCTCAACGTAATAACCGGAGTCTTGATACCCAACGAAACTGACCGGAACCTGAACGCTTAACGTAATAACCGGAGTCTAGTTACCCAACGAAACTGACCGGAACCTGAACGCCTAACGTAATAACCAGAGTCTAGATACGCAACGAAATTGACCAGAGCCTGAACGATCAACGTAATAACCGGAGTCTGGATACCCAACGAAACTGCCTAGAGTCTGAACGCTCAATGTAATAACCGTAGTCTGGATACCAAACGAAACTGACCGGAGCCTGAATGCTCAACGTAATAATCGGAGTCTGGATACCCAACGAAACTGACCAGAGCCTGAATGCTCAACGTGATAACCGGAGTCTAGATACCCAACGAAACTGACCCGAGCCTGAACGCTCAACGTAATAACCAGAGTCTGGATACCCATCAAAACTGACCGGAGCCTGAACGCTCAACGTAAAAACCGGAGTCTAGATACCCAACGAAACTGACCGGAGCCTGAACGCTCAACGTAATAACCGGAGTCTGGATACCCAATGAAACTAACCGGAGCCTGAACGCTCAACGTAATAACCAGAGTCTGGATACCCAACAAAATTGAACGGAGCCTGAACGCTCAACGTAATAACCGGAGTCTGGATACCCAACAAAACTGACCGGAGCCTGAACGCTCAACGTAAAAACTGGAGTCTGGATACCCAACGAAACTGACCGGAGCCTGAACGCTCAACGTAATAACCGAAGTCTGGATACCAAACGAAACTGACCGGAGCCTGAACGCTCAACGTAATAACCGGAGTCTGGATACCAAACGAAACTGACCGGACCCATAACGCTCAACGTAATAACCGAAGTCTGGATACCCAACGAAACTGACCGGAGCCTGAATGCTCAACGTAATAACCGGAGTCTGGATACCCAACAAAACTGACCGGAGCCTGAACGCTCAACGTAATAACCGGAGTCTGGATACCAACGAAACTGACCGGAGCCTGAACGCTTAACGTAATAACCGGAGTCTGGATACCCAACAAACCCGACCGGAGCCTGAACGCTCAATGTAATAACCGTAGTCTGGATACCAAACGAAACTGACCGGAGCCTGAATGCTCAACGTAATAATCGAAGTCTGGATACCCAACGAAACTGACCAGAGCCTGAACGCTCAACGTAATAATCGGAGTCTGGATACCCAACGAAACTGACCGGAGCCTGAATGCTCAACGTAATAACGGAGTCTAGATACCCAACGAAATTGACCGGAGCCTGAACGATCAACGTAAAAACCGGAGTCTGGATACCCAACGAAACTGACCGGAGCCTGAACGCTCAACGTAATAACCATAGTCTGGATACCCAACAAAATTGAACGGAGCCTGAACGCTCAACGTAATAACCGGAGTCTGGATACCCAACAAAACTGACCGGAGCCTGAACGCTCAACGTAAAAACTGGAGTCTGGATACCCAACGAAACTGACCTGGGCCTGAACGCTCAACATAATAACCGAAGTCTGGATACCAAACAAAACTGAACGGAGCCTGAACGCTCAACGTAATAACCGGAGTCTAGATACCAAACGAAACTGACCGGACCCTGAACGCTCAACGTAATAACCTAAGTCTGGATACCCAACGAAACTGACCGGAGCCTGAATGCTCAACGTAATAACCGGAGTCTGGATACCCAACAAAACTGACCGGAGCCTGAACGCTCAACGTAATAACCGGAGTCTGGATACCAACGAAACTGACCGGAGCCTGAACGCTCAACGTAATAACCGGAGTCTGGATACCCAATAAACCCGACCGGAGCCTGAACGCTCAATGTAATTACCGGAGTCTGGATACCCAACGAAACTGACCGGAGCCTGAACGCTCAACGTAATAACCGGAGTCTAGATACCCAACGAAACTGACCGGAGCCTGAACGCTCAACGTAATAACCGGAGTCTGGATACCCAACAAAACTGAACGGAGCCTGAACGCTCAACGTAATAACCGGAGTCTGGATACTGAAACTGACTGGAGCCGGAACGCTCAACGTAATAACTAGAGTCTGGATGCTCAACGAAAATGACCGGAGCCTGAACCCTCAACGTAATAACCAGAGTCTTGATACGCAACGAAACTGACCAGAGCCTGAATGCTTAACATAATAACCGGAGTCTAGTTACCCAACGATACTGACCAGAGCCTAAACGCTCAACGTAATAACCGGAGCCTGGATACTCAACGAAACTGACCGGAGACTGAACCATCAACGTAAATACCGGAGACTGGATACCCAACGAAACTGACCGGAGCCTGAACGCCCAATGTAATAACCGGAGTCTGGATACCCAACGAAATTGACCGGAGCCTGAACGCTCAACGTAATAACCGGAGTCTGGATACCCAACGAAATTTACCGGAGCCTGAACGCTCAACGTAATAACCGGAATCTGGATACTCAACGAAACTAACCGGAGCCTGAATGCTCAACGTAATAACCGGAGTCTGGATACTCAACGAAACTGACTAGAGCCTGAATGATCATCGTAATAACCGGAGTCTGGATACACAATGAAACTGACCGGAGCCTGAATGCGCAACGTAATAACCGAAGTCTGGATACCCAATGAAACTGATCGGAGCCTGAACGCTCAACATAATAACCGGAGCTTGGATACCCAACAAAACTGACTGGAGCCTGAACGCTCAACGTAAAAACCGGAGTCTGGATACCCAACGAAACTGACCGGAGCCTGAACGCTCAACGTAATAACCGGAGTCTGGATACCCAACGAAACTGACCGGAGCCTGAATGCTCAACGTAATAACCGAAGTCTGGATACCCAACAAAACTGAACGGAGCCTGAACGCTCAACGTAATAACCGGAGTCTGGATACTCAACGAAACTGACTGGAGCCGGAACGCTCAACGTAATAACTGAAGTCTGGATGCTCAACGAAAATGACCGGAGCCTGAACGCTCAACGTAAAAACCAGAGTCTTGATACCCAACGAAACTGACCGGAGCCTGAACGCTTAACGTAATAACCGGAGTCTAGTTACCCAACGAAACTGTCCGGAGCCTGAACGCGTAACGTAATAAACAGAGTCTTGATACGCAACAAAATTGACCGGAGCCTGAACGATCAACGTAATAACCGGAGTCTGGATACCCAACGAAACTGACCGGAGCCTGAATGCTCAACGTAATAACCGTAGTCTGGATACCAAACGAAACTAACTGGAGCCTGAATGCTCAACGTAATAATCGGAGTCTGGATACCCAACGAAACTAACCGGAGCCTGAACGCTCAACGTAATTACCGGAGTCTGGATACCCAACGAAACTGACCGGAGCCTGAACGCTCAACGTAATAACCGGAGTCTGGATAGCCAACAAAACTGAACGGAGCCTGAACGCTCAACGTAATAATCGGAGTCTGGATACTCAATGAAACTGACTGGAGCCGGAACGCTCAACGTAATAACTGGAGTCTGGATGCTCAACGAGAATGAACGGAGCCTGAACGCTCAATGTAATAACCGGAGTCTTGATACCCAACGAAACTAATCGGAGCCTGAATGCTTAACGTAATAACCGGAGTCTAGTTACCCAACGAAACTGACCGGAGCCTGAACGCCTAACGTAATAACCAGAGTCTGGATACGCAACGAAATTGACCGGAGCCTGAACGATCAACGTAATAACCGGAGTTTGGATACCCAACGAAACTGACCGGAGCCTGAACGCTCTATGTAATAACCGGAGTCTCGATACCCAACGAAACTGACCGGAGCCTGAACGCTCAACATAATAACCGGAGTCTGGATAACCAACGAAATTAACCGGAGCCTGAACGCTCAATGTAATAACAAGAATCTGGATACTCAACGAAACTAACCGGAGCCTGAACGCTCAACGTAATAACCAGAGTCTGGATACTCAACGAAACTGACTGGAGCCTGAATGATCAACGTAATAACCGGAGTCTGGATACACAACGAAACTGACCGGAGCCTGAATGCGCAACGTTATAACCGGAGTCTGGATACCCAATGAAACTGACCGGAGCCTGAACGCTCAACGTAATAACCGGAGTCTGGATACCCAACAAAACTGACCGGAGCCTGAACGCTCAACGTAATTACCGGAGTCTGGATACCCAACAAAACTGACCGGAGCCTGAACGCTCAATGTAAAAACCGGAGTCTGGATACCCAACGAAAATGACCGGAGCCTGAACGCTCAACGTAATAACCGGAGTCTAGATACCCAACGAAACTGACCGGAGTCTGAACGCTCAACGTAATAACCGGAGTCTGGATACCCAACAAAACTGAACGGAGCCTGAACGCTCAACGTAATAACCGGAGTCTGGATACTGAAACTGACTGGAGCCGGAACGCTCAACGTAATAACTGGAGTCTGGATGCTCAACGAAAATGACCGGAGCCTGAACGCTCAAAGTAATAACCAGAGTCTTGATATGCAACGAAACTGACCGGAGCCTGAATGCTTAACGTAATAACCGGAGTCTAGTTACCCAACGATACTGACCAGAGCCTAAATGCTCAACGTAATAACCGGAGCCTGGATACTCAACGAAACTGACCGGAGACTGAACCATCAACGTAAATACCGGAGTCTGGATACCCAACGAAACTGACCGGAGCCTGAACGCTCAATGTAATAACCGGAGTCTGGATACCCAACGAAATTGACCGGAGCCTGAACGCTCAACGTAATAACCGGAGGCTGGATACCCAACGAAATTGACCGGAGCCTGAACGCTCAACGTAATAACCGGAATCTGGATACTCAACGAAACTAACCGGAGCCTGAACGCTCAACGTAATAACCAGAGTCTGGATACTCAACGAAACTGACTGGAGCCTGAATGATCAACGTAATAACCGGAGTCTGGATACACAACGAAACTGACCGGAGCCTGAATGCGCAACGTTATAACCGGAGTCTGGATACCCAATGAAACTGACCGGAGCCTGAACGCTCAACGTAATAACCGGAGTCTGGATACCCAACAAAACTGACCGGAGCCTGAACGCTCAACGTAATTACCGGAGTCTGGATACCCAACAAAACTGACCGGAGCCTGAACGCTCAATGTAAAAACCGGAGTCTGGATACCCAACGAAACTGACCGGAGCCTGAACGCTCAACGTAATAACCGGAGTCTAGATACCCAACGAAACTGACCGGAGTCTGAACGCTCAACGTAATAACCGGAGTCTGGATACCCAACAAAACTGAACGGAGCCTGAACGCTCAACGTAATAACCGGAGTCTGGATACTGAAACTGACTGGAGCCGGAACGCTCAACGTAATAACTGCAGTCTGGATGCTCAACGAAAATGACCGGAGCCTGAACGCTCAAAGTAATAACCAGAGTCTTGATATGCAACGAAACTGACCGGAGCCTGAATGCTTAACGTAATAACCGGAGTCTAGTTACCCAACGATACTGACCAGAGCCTAAACGCTCAACGTAATAACCGGAGCCTGGATACTCAACGAAACTGACCGGAGACTGAACCATCAACGTAAATACCGGAGTCTGGATACCCAACGAAACTGACCGGAGCCTGAACGCTCAATGTAATAACCGGAGTCTGGATACCCAACGAAAATGACCGGAGCCTGAACGCTCAACGTAATAACCGGAGTCTGGATACCCAACGAAATTGACCAGAGCCTGAACGCTCAACGTAATAACCGGAATCTGGATACTCAACGAAACTAACCGGAGCCTGAACGCTCAACGTAATAACCGGAGTCTGGATACTCAACGAAACTGACTGGAGCCTGAATGATCAACGTAATAACCGGAGTCTGGATACACAATGAAACTGACCGGAGCCTGAATGCGCAACGTAATAACCGAAGTCTGGATACCCAATGAAACTGACCGGAGCCTGAACGCTCAACATAATAACCGGAGCTTGGATACCCAACAAAACTGACCGGAGCCTGAACGCTCAACGTAAAAACCGGAGTCTGGATACCCAACGAAACTGACCGGAGCCTGAACGCTCAACGTAATAACCGGAGTCTGGATACCCAACGAAACTGACTGGAGCCTGAACGCTCAACGTAAAAACCGGAGTCTGGATACCCAACGAAACTGACCGGAGCCTGAACGCTCAACGTAATAACCGGAGTCTGGATACCCAACGAAACTGACCGGAGCCTGAACGCTTAACGTAATAACCGGAGTCTGATTACCCAACGAAACTGTCCGGAGCCTGAACGACTAACATAATAAACAGAGTCTTGATACGTAACGAAATTGACCGGAGCCTGAACGATCAACGTAATAACCGGAGTCTGGATACCCAACGAAACTGACCGAAGCTTGAATGCTCAATGTAATAACCGTAGTCTGGATACCAAACGAAACTAACCGGAGCCTGAATGCTCAACATAATAATCGGAGTCTGGATACCCAACAAAACTGACCGGAGCCTGAACGCTCAACGTAATTACCGGAGTCTGGATACCCAACGAAACTGACCGGAGCCTGAACGCTCAACGTAATAACCGGAGTCTGGATACCCAACAAAACTGAACGGACCCTGAACGCTCAACGTAATAATCGGAGTCTAGATACTCATCGAAACTGACTGGAGCCGGAACGCTCAACGTAATAACTGGAGTCTGGATGCTCAACGAGAATAAATGGAGCCTGAACGCTCAACGTAATAACCGGAGTCTTGATACCCAACGAAACTAACCGGAGCCTGAACACTCAATGTAATAACCGGAGTCTGGATACCCAACGAAACTGACCGGAGCCTGAACGCCTAACGTAATAACCAGAGTCTGGATACGCAACGAAATTGACCGGAGCCTGAACGATCAACGTAATAACCGGAGTCTGGATACCCAACGAAACTGACCAGAACCTGAACGCTTAACGTAATAACCGGAGTCTGGATACCCAACAAAACTGACAGGAGTCTGAACGCTGAACATAATAACCGGAGTCTGGATACCCAAAAAAACTGACCGGAGCCTGAATGCTCAACGTAATAACCGGAGTCTGGATACGAAACGAAACTGACCGGAGCCTGAACGCTCAACGTAATAACCGGAGTCTGGATACCCAACGAAATTGCCGGAGCCTGAACGCTCAACGTAATAACCGGAGTCTGGATACCCAACAAAACTGACCGGAGCCTGAACGCTCAACGTAATAACCGGAGTCTGGATACCCAACAAAACTGACCGGAGCCTGAACGCTCAACGTAATAACAGGAGTCTGGATACCCAACGAAACTGACAGGAGCGTGAACGCTCAACGTAATAACCGGAGTCTGGATACCCAACGAAATTGACCGGAGCCTGAACGCTCAACGTAATAACCGGAGTCTGGATACCCCATAAAACTGAACGGAGCCTGAACGCTCAACGTAATAATCGGAGTCTGGATACTCAACGAAACTGACTGGAGCCAGGATGCTCAACGTAATAACTGGAGTCTGGATGCTCAACGAAAATGAACGGAGCCTGAACGCTCAATGTAATAACCGGAGTCTTGATACCCAACGAAACTAACCAGAGCCTGAATGCTTAACGTAATAACCGGAGTCTAGTTACCCAACGAAACTGACCGGAGCCTGAACGCCTAACGTAATAACCAGAGTCTGGATACGCAACGAAATTGACCGGAGCCTGAACAATCAACGTGATAACCGGAGTCTGGATACCCAACGAAACTGACCGGAGCCTGAACGCTCAATGTAATAACCGGAGTCTGGATACCCAACGAAACTGACCGGAGCCTGAACGCTCAACATAATAACCGGAGTCTGGATACCCAACGAAATTGACTGGAGCCTGAACGCTCTATGTAATAACCGGAGTCTGGATACCCAACGAAACTGACCGGAGCCTGAACGCTCAGCATAATAACCAGAGTCTGGATACCCAACGAAATTGACCGGAGCCTGAACGCTCAATGTAATAACCAGAATCTGGATACTCAACGAAACTGACCGGAGCCTGAACGCTCAACGTAATAACCGGAGTCTGGATACCCAACGAAACTGACTGGAGCCTGAACGCTCAACATAATAACCGGAGCCTGGATACACAACGAAACTGACCGGAGCCTGAATGCAACTTTATAACCGGAGTCTGGATACCCAATGAAACTGACCGGAGCCTGAACAATCAACGTAATAACCGGAGTCTGGATACGCAACGAAACTGACCGGAGCCTGAACGCTCAACGTAATAACCGGAGTCTGGATACCCAACAAAACTGACCGGAGCCTGAACGCTCAATTTAAAAACCGGAGTCTGGATACCCAACGAAACTGACCAGAGCCAGAACGCTCAACGTAATAACCGGAGTCTGGATACCCAACGAAATTGACCGGAGCCTGAACGCTCAATGTAATAACCAGATTCTAGATACTCAACGAAACTAACCGGAGCCTGAACGCTCAACGTAATAACCGGAGTCTGGATACTCAACGAAACTGACTGGAGCCTGAATGATCAACGTAATAACCGGAGTCTGGATACACAACGAAACTGACCGGAGCCTGAATGCAACGTTATAACCGGAGTCTGGATACCCAATGAAACTGACCGGAGCCTGAACGCTCAACGTAATAACCGGAGTCTGGATACCCAACAAAACTGACCGGGGCCTGAACGCTCAACGTAATTACCGGAGTCTGGATACCCAACAAATCTGACCGGGGCCTGAACGCTCAATGTAAAAACCGGAGTCTGGATACCCAACGAAACTGACCGGAGCCTGAACGCTCAACGTAATAACCGGAGTCTAGATACCCAACGAAACTGACCGGAGCCTGAACGCTCAACGTAATAACCGGAGTCTGGATACCCAACAAAACTGAACGGAGCCTGAACGCTCAACGTAATAACCGGAGTCTGGATACTGAAACTGACTGGAGCCGGAACGCTCAACGTAATAACTGGAGTCTGGATGCTCAACGAAAATGACCGGAGCCTGAACGCTCAACGTAATAACCAGAGTCTTGATATGCAACGAAACTGACCGGAGCCTGAATGCTTAACGTAATAACCGGAGTCTAGTTACCCAACGATACTGACCAGAGCCTAAACGCTCAACGTAATAACCGGAGCCTGGATACTCAACGAAACTGACCGGAGACTGAACCATCAACGTAAATACCGGAGTCTGGATACCCAACGAAACTGACCGGAGCCTGAACGCTCAATGTAATAACCGGAGTCTGGATACCTAACGAAATTGACCGGAGCCTGAACGCTCAACGTAATAACCGGAGTCTGGATACCCAGCGAAATTGACCGGAGCCTGAACGCTCAACGTAATAACCGGAATCTGGATACTCAACGAAACTAACCGGAGCCTGAACGCTCAACGTAATAACCGGAGTCTGGATACTCAACGAAACTGACTGGAGCCTGAATGATCAACGTAATAACCGGAGTCTAGATACACAATGAAACTGACCGGAGCCTGAATGCGCAACGTAATAACCGAAGTCTGGATACCCAATGAAACTGACCGGAGCCTGAACGCTCAACATAATAACCGGAGCTTGGATACCCAACAAAACTGACCGGAGCCTGAACGCTCAACGTAAAAACCGGAGTCTGGATACCCAACGAAACTGACCGGAGCCTGAACGCTCAACGTAATAACTGGAGTCTAGATACCCAACGAAACTGACCGGAGCCTGAACGCTTAACGTAATAACCGGAGTCTGGTTACCCAACGAAACTGTCCGGAGCCTAAACGCCTAACATAATAAACAGAGTCTTGATACGAAACAAAATTGACCGGAGCCTGAACGATCAACGTAATAACCGGAGTCTGGATACCCAACGAAACTGACCGAAGCCTGAATGCTCAATGTAATAACCGTAGTCTGGATACCAAACGAAACTAACCGGAGCCTGAATGCTCAACGCAATAATCGGAGTCTGGATACCCAACGAAACTGACCGAAGCCTGAACGCTCAACGTAATTACCGGAGTCTGGATACCCAACGAAACTGACCGGAGCCTGAACGCTCAACGTAATAACCGGAGTCTGGATACCCAACAAAACTGAACGGAGCCTGAACGCTCAACATAATAATTGGAGTCTGGATACTCAACGAAACTGACTGGAGCCGGAACGCTCAACGTAATAACTGGAGTCTGGATGCTCAACGAGAATGAACAGAGCCTGAACGCTCAACGTAATAACCAGAGTCTTGATACCCAACGAAACTAACCGGAGCCTGAATGCTTAACGTAATAACCGGAGTCTAGTTACCCAACGAAACTGGCCGGAGCCTGAACGCCTAACGTAATAACCAGAGTCTGGATACGCAATGAAATTGACCGGAGCCTGAACGATCAACGTAATAACCGGAGTCTGGATACCCAACGAAACTGACCGGAGCCTGAACGCTCAACATAATAACCGGAGTATGGATACCCATCGAAATTGACCGGAGCCTGAACACTCAACGTAATAACCAGAATCTGGATACTCAACGAAACTAACCGGAGCCTGAACGCTCAACGTAATAACCGGAGTCTGGATACTCAACGAAACTGACTGGAGCCTGAATGATCAACGTAATAACCGGAGTCTGGATACACAACAGAACTGACCGGAGCCTGAATGCACAACGTTATAACCAGAGTCTGGATACCCAATGAAACTGACCGGAGCCTGAACGCTCAACATAATAACCGGAGCCTGGATACCCAACAAAACTGACCGGAGCCTAAACGCTCAACGTAATAACCGGAGTCTGGATACACAACAAAACTGACCGGAGCCTGAATGCGCAACATTATAACCGGAGTCTGGATACCCAATGAAACTGACCGGAGCCTGAACGCTCAACATAATAACTGGAGCCTGGATACCCAACAAAACTGACCGGAGCCTGAACGCTCAATGTAAAAACTGGAGTCTGGATACCCAACGAAACTGACCGGAGCCTGAACAATCAACGTAATAACCGAAGTCTGGATACGCAACGAAACTGACCGGAGCCTGAACGCTCAACGTAATAACCGGAGTCTGGATACCCAACGAAGTTGACCGGAGCCTGAACGCTCAACGTAATAATCGGAGTCTGGATACCCAACGAAACTGACCAGAGCCAGAACGCTCAACGTAATAACCGGAGTCTGGATACCCTACGAAACTGACCAGAGCCAGAACGCTCAACGTAATAACCGGAGTCTGGATACCCTACGAAACTGACAGGAGTCTGAACGCTCAACATAATAACCGGAGTCTGGATATCCAACAAAATTGACCGGAGCCTGAATGCTTAACGTAATAACCGGAGTCTGGATACCAAACGAAACTGACCGGAGCCTGAATGCTCAACGTAATAACCGGAGTCTGGATACCCAACGAAACTAACCGGAGCCTGAACGCTCAACGTAATAACCGGAGTCTGGATACTCAACGAAACTGACTGGAGCCTGAATGATCAACGTAATAACCGGAGTCTGGATACACAACGAAACTGACCGGAGCCTGAATGCGCAACGTTATAACCGGAGTCTGGATACACAATCTAACTGACCGGAGCCTGAACGCTCAACATAATAACCGGAGCCTGGATACCCAACAAAACTGACCAGAGCCTGAACGCTCAACCTAAAAACTGGAGTCTGGATACCCAACGAAACTGACCGGAGACTGAACAATCAACGTAATAACCGAAGTCCGGATACGCAACGAAACTGACCGGAGCCTGAACAATCAACGTAATAACCGAAGTCTGGATACGCAACGAAATTGACCGGAGCCTGAATGCTCAACGTAATAACCGGAGTCTGGATACCTAACTAAATTGACCAGAGCCTGAACGCTCAACGTAATAATTGGAGTCTGGATACCCAACGAAACTGACAGGAGCCTGAACGCTCAACGTAATAACCGGAGTCTGGATACCCTACGAAACTGACAGGAGTCTGAACGCTCAACATAATAACCAGAGTCTGGATACCCAACAAAACTGACCGGAGCCTGAATGCTCAACGTAATAACCGGAGTCTGGATACCAAACGAAACTGACCGGAGCCTGAACGCCCAACATAATAACCGGAGTCTGGATACCCAACGAAACTGCCGGAGTCTGAACGCTCAACGTAATAACCGGAGTCTGGATACCCGACAAAACTGACCGGAGCCCGAACGCTCAACGTAATAACCAGAGTCTGGATACCCAACAAAACTGACAGGAGCCTGAACACTCAACGTAATAACCGGAGTCTGGATACCCAACGAAACTGACCGGAGCCTGAACGCTCAACGTAATAACCGGAGTCTGGATACCCTACGAAACTGACAGGAGTCTGAACGCTCAACATAATAACCGGAGTCTGGATATCCAACAAAACTGACCGGAGCCTGAATACTCAACGTAATAACCGGAGTCTGGATACCAAACGAAACTGACCGGAGCCTGAACGCTCAACGTAATAACCGGAGTCTGGATACCCAACGAAACTGCCGGAGCCTGAACGCTCAACGTAATAACCGGAGTCTGGATACTCAACGAAACTGACCGGAGCATGAATGATCAACGTAATAACCGGAGTCTGGATACACAACGAAACTGACCGGAGCCTGAATGCGCAACGTTATAACCGGAGTCTGGATACCCAATGAAACTGACTGGAGCCTGAACGCTCAACATAACAACCGGAGCCTGGATACCCAACAAAACTGACCGGAGCCTGAATGCTCAACGTAATAATCGGAGTCTTGATACCCAACGAAACTGACCGGAGCCTGAACACTCAATGTAATAACCGGAGTCTGGATACCCAACGAAACTGACCGGAGCCTGAACGCCTAACGTAATAACCAGAGTCTGGATACGCAACGAAATTGACCGGAGCCTGAACGATCAACGTAATAACCGGAGTCTGGATACCCAACGAAACTGACCGGAGCCTGAACACTCAATGTAATAACCGGAGTCTGGATACCCAACGAAACTAACCGGAGCCTGAACGCTCAACGTAATAACCGGAGTCTGGATACTCAACGAAACTGACTGGAGCCTGAATGATCAACGTAATAACCGGAGTCTGGATACACAACGAAACTGACCGGAGCCTGAATGCGCAACGTTATAACCGGAGTCTGGATACACAATCTAACTGACCGGAGCCTGAACGCTCAACATAATAACCGGAGCCTGGATACCCAACAAAACTGACCAGAGCCTGAACGCTCAACCTAAAAACTGGAGTCTGGATACCCAACGAAACTGACCGGAGACTGAACAATCAACGTAATAACCGAAGTCCGGATACGCAACGAAACTGACCGGAGCCTGAACAATCAACGTAATAACCGAAGTCTGGATACGCAACGAAATTGACCGGAGCCTGAATGCTCAACGTAATAACCGGAGTCTGGATACCTAACTAAATTGACCAGAGCCTGAACGCTCAACGTAATAATTGGAGTCTGGATATCCAACGAAACTGACAGGAGCCTGAACGCTCAACGTAATAACCGGAGTCTGGATACCCTACGAAACTGACAGGAGTCTGAACGCTCAACATAATAACCAGAGTCTGGATACCCAACAAAACTGACCGGAGCCTGAATGCTCAACGTAATAACCGGAGTCTGGATACCAAACGAAACTGACCGGAGCCTGAACGCTCAACATAATAACCGGAGTCTGGATACCCAACGAAACTGCCGGAGTCTGAACGCTCAACGTAATAACCGGAGTCTGGATACCCGACAAAACTGACCGGAGCCTGAACGCTCAACGTAATAACCGGAGTCTGGATACCCAACAAAACTGACAGGAGCCTGAACACTCAACGTAATAACCGGAGTCTGGATACCCAACGAAACTGACCGGAGCCTGAACGCTCAACGTAATAACCGGAGTCTGGATACCCTACGAAACTGACAGGAGTCTGAACGCTCAACATAATAACCGGAGTCTGGATATCCAACAAAACTGACCGGAGCCTGAATACTCAACGTAATAACCGGAGTCTGGATACCAAACGAAACTGACCGGAGCCTGAACGCTCAACGTAATAACCGGAGTCTGGATACCCAACGAAACTGCCGGAGCCTGAACGCTCAACGTAATAACCGGAGTCTGGATACTCAACGAAACTGACCGGAGCATGAATGATCAACGTAATAACCGGAGTCTGGATATCCAACAAAACTGACCGGAGCCTGAATACTCAACGTAATAACCGGAGTCTGGATACCAAACGAAACTGACCGGAGCCTGAACGCTCAACGTAATAACCGGAGTCTGGATACCCAACGAAACTGCCGGAGCCTGAACGCTCAACGTAATAACCGGAGTCTGGATACTCAACGAAACTGACCGGAGCATGAATGATCAACGTAATAACCGGAGTCTGGATACACAACGAAACTGACCGGAGCCTTAATGCGCAACGTTATAACCGGAGTCTGGATACCCAATGAAACTGACTGGAGCCTGAACGCTCAACATAATAACCGGAGCCTGGATACCCAACAAAACTGACCGGAGCCTGAATGCTCAACGTAATAATCGGAGTCTTGATACCCAACGAAACTGACCGGAGCCTGAACACTCAATGTAATAACCGGAGTCTGGATACCCAACGAAACTGACCGGAGCCTGAACGCCTAACGTAATAACCAGAGTCTGGATACGCAACGAAATTGACCGGAGCCTGAACGATCAACGTAATAACCGGAGTCTGGATACCCAACGAAACTGACCGGAGCCTGAACACTCAATGTAATAACCGGAGTCTGGATACCCAACGAAACTAACCGGAGCCTGAACGCTCAACGTAATAACCGGAGTCTGGATACTCAACGAAACTGACTGGAGCCTGAATGATCAACGTAATAACCGGAGTCTGGATACACAACGAAACTGACCGGAGCCTGAATGCGCAACGTTATAACCGGAGTCTGGATACACAATCTAACTGACCAGAGCCTGAACGCTCAACCTAAAAACTGGAGTCTGGATACCCAACGAAACTGACCGGAGACTGAACAATCAACGTAATAACCGAAGTCCGGATACGCAACGAAACTGACCGGAGCCTGAACAATCAACGTAATAACCGAAGTCTGGATACGCAACGAAATTGACCGGAGCCTGAATGCTCAACGTAATAACCGGAGTCTGGATACCCAACTAAATTGACCAGAGCCTGAACGCTCAACGTAATAATTGGAGTCTGGATACCCAACGAAACTGACAGGAGCCTGAACGCTCAACGTAATAACCGGAGTCTGGATACCCTACGAAACTGACAGGAGTCTGAACGCTCAACATAATAACCGGAGTCTGGATACCCAACAAAACTGACCGGAGCCTGAATGCTCAACGTAATAACCGGAGTCTGGATACCAAACGAAACTGACCGGAGCCTGAACGCTCAACATAATAACCGGAGTCTGGATACCCAACGAAACTGCCGGAGTCTGAACGCTCAACGTAATAACCGGAGTCTGGATACCCGACAAAACTGACCGGAGCCTGAACGCTCAACGTAATAACCGGAGTCTGGATACCCAACAAAACTGACAGGAGCCTGAACGCTCAACGTAATAACCGGAGTCTGGATACCCAACGAAACTGACCGGAGCCTGAACGCTCAACGTAATAACCGGAGTCTGGATACCCAACGAAATTGTCCGGAGCGTGAACGTTCAACGTAATAACCGGAGTTTGGATACCAAACGGAATTGAATGGAGCCTGAATGCTCAACGTAATAACCGGAATCTGGATACTCAACGAAACTGACCGGAGCCTGAACGTTCAACGTATAACCGGAGTCTGGATACACAAAGAAATTGAACGGAGCCTGATTGCTCAACGTAATAACCGGAGTCTGGATACACAACGAAACTGACCGGAGCCTGACGCTCAACGTAATAACCAAAGTCTGGATACCCAACGAAACTGACCGGAGGCTGAACGCTCAATGTAATAACTGGTGTCTGGATACCAAACGAAACTCACCAGAGTCTGGATACCCAACAAAACTGACCGGAGCCTGAACGCTCAACGAAAAATTGGAGTCTGGATACCCAACGAAACTGACCGGAGCCTGAACGCTCAACGTAATAACCGAAGTCTGGATACCAAACGAAATTGACCGGAGCCTGAACGCTCAACGTAATAACCGGAGTCTAGATACTCAACGAAAGTGACTGGAGCATGAATGATCAACGAAATAACCGGAGTCTGGATACACAACGAAACTGACCGGAGCCTGAATGCGCAACGTTATAACCGGAGTCTGGATACCCAATGAAACTGACTGGAGCCTGAACGCTCAACATAATAACCGGAGCCTGGATACCCAACAAAACTGACCGGAGCTTGAACAATCAACGTAATAACCGAAGTCTGGATATGCAACAAAACTGACCGGAGCCTGAACGCTCAACGTAATAACCGGAGTCTGGATACCCAACGAAATTGACCGGAGCCTGAACGCTCAACGTAATAATCGGAGTCTGGATACCCAACAAAACTGACCAGAGCCTGAACGCTCAACGTAATAACCGGAGTCTGAATACCCTACGAAACTGATAGGAGTCTGAACGCTCAACATAATAACCGGAGTCTGGATACCCAACAAAATTGACCGGAGCCTGAATGATCAACGTAATAACTGGAGTCTGGATACCAAACGAAACTGACCGGAGCCTGAACGCTCAACGTAATAACCGGAGTCTAGATACCCAACGAAACTGCCGGAGCCTGAACGCTCAACGTAATAACCAGAGTCTGGTTACCCAACAAAACTGACCGGAGCCTGAACGCTTAACGTAATAACCGGAGTCTGGATACCCAACAAAACTGACCGGAGCCTGAACGCTCAACGTAATAACCGGAGTCTGGATACCCAAAGAAACTGACCGGAGCCTGAACGCTCAATGTAATAACCAAAGTCTGGATACCCAACGAAACTGACAGGAGCCTGAACGCTCAACGTAATAACCGGAGTCTGGATACCCAACGAAACTGACCGGAGCCTGAACGCTCAACGTAATAACCAGAGTCTTGATACCCAACGAAACTAACCGGAGCCTGAATGCTTAACGTAATAACCGGAGTCTAGTTACCCAACGAAACTGACCAGAGCCTGAACGCCTAACGTAATAACCAGAGTCTGGATACGCAACGAAATTGACCGGAGCCTGAACGATCAACGTAATAACCGGAGTCTGGATACCCAACGAAACTGACCGGAGCCTGAATGCTCAATGTAATAACCGGAGTCTGGATACCCAACGAAACTGACCGGAGACTGAACGCTCAACATAATAACCGGAGTCTGGATACCCAACGAAATTGACCGGAGCCTGAACGCTCAACGTAATAACCGGAATCTGGATACTCAACGAAACTAACCGGAGCCTGAACGCTCAACGTAATAACTGGAGTCTGGATACTCAACGAAACTGACTGGAGCCTGAATGATCAACGTAATAACCGGAGTCTGGATACACAACGAAACTGACCGAAGCCTGAAGGCGCAACGTTATAACCGGAGTCTGGATACCCAATGAAACTGACCGGAGCCTGAACGCTCAACATAATAACCGGAGCCTGGATACCCAACAAAACTGACCGGAGCCTAAACGCTCAACGTAATAACCGGAGTCTGGATACCCAACAAAACTGACCGGAGCCTGAATGCTCAACGTAATAACCGGAGTCTGGATACCCAACGAAACTGACAGGAGCGTGAACGCTCAACATAATAACCGGAGTCTGGATACCCAACGAAACTGACCGGAGCCTGAACGCTCAACGTAATAACCGGAGTCTGGATACCCAACAAAACTGAACGGAGCCTGAACGCTCAACGTAATAATCGGAGTCTGGATACTCAACGAAACTGACTGGAGCCGGGACGCTCAACGTAATAACTGGAGTCAGGATGCTCAACAAAAATGAACGGAGCCTGAACGCTCAATGTAATAACCGGAGTCTTGATACCCAACGAAACTAACCAGAGCCTGAATGCGCAACGTTATAACCGAAGTCTAGATACCCAATGAAACTGACTGGAGCCTGAACGCTCAACATAATAACCGGAGCCTGGATACCCAACGAAATTGACTGGAGCCTGAACGCTCAACGTAATAACCGGAATCTGGATACTCAACGAAACTAACCGGAGCCTGAACGCTCAACGTAATAACCGGAGTCTGGATACTCAACGAAACTGACTGGAGCCTGAATGATCAACGTAATAACCGGAGTCTGGATACACAACGAAACTGACCGGAGCCTGAATGCGCAACGTTATAACCGGAGTCTGGATACCCAATGAAACTGACCGGAGCCTGAACGCTCAACATAATAACCGGAGCCTGGATACCCAACAAAACTGACCGGAGCCTGAACGCTCAATGTAAAAACTGGAGTCTGGATACCCAACGAAACTGACCGGAGCCTGAACAATCAACGTAATAACCGAAGTCTGGATACGCAACGAAACTGACCGGAGCCTGAACGCTCAACGTAATAACCGGAGTCTGGATACCCAACGAAATTGACCGGAGCCTGAATGCTCAACGTAATAATCGGAGTCTGGATACCCAACGAAACTGACCAGAGCCAGAACGCTCAACGTAATAACCGGAGTCTGGATACCCTACGAAACTGACCAGAGCCAGAACGCTCAACGTAATAACCGGAGTCTGGATACCCTACGAAACTGACAGGAGTCTGAACGCTCAACATAATAACCGGAGTCTGGATATCCAACAAAACTGACCGGAGCCTGAATGCTCAACGTAATAACCGGAGTCTGGATACCAAACGAAACTGACCAGAGCCTGAACGCTCAACGTAATAACCGGAGTCTGGATACCCAACGAAACTGCCGGAGCCTGAACGCTCAACGTAATAACCGGAGTCTGGATACTCAACGAAACTGACCGGAGCATGAATGATCAACGTAATAACCGGAGTCTGGATACACAACGAAACTGACCGGAGCCTGAATGCGCAACGTTATAACCGGAGTCTGGATACCCAATGAAACTGACTGGAGCCTGAACGCTCAACATAATAACCGGAGCCTGGATACCCAACAAAACTGACCGGAGCCTGAATGCTCAACGTAATAATCGGAGTCTTGATACCCAACGAAACTGACCGGAGCCTGAACGCCTAACGTAATAACCAGAGTCTGGATATGCAACGAAATTGACCGGAGCCTGAACGATCAACGTAATAACCGGAGTCTGGATACCCAACGAAACTGACCGGAGCTTGAACACTCAATGTAATAACCGGAGTCTGGATACCCAACGAAACTAACCGGAGCCTGAACGCTCAACGTAATAACCGGAGTCTGGATACTCAATGAAACTGACTGGAGCCTGAATGATCAACGTAATAACCGGAGTCTGGATACACAACGAAACTGACCGGAGCCTGAATGCGCAACGTTATAACCGGAGTCTGGATACACAATCTAACTGACCGGAGCCTAAACGCTCAACATAATAACCGGAGCCTGGATACCCAACAAAACTGACCAGAGCCTGAACGCTCAACCTAAAAACTGGAGTCTGGATACCCAACAAAACTGACCGGAGACTGAACAATCAACGTAATAACCGAAGTCCGGATACGCAACGAAACTGACCGGAGCCTGAACAATCAACGTAATAACCGAAGTCTGGATACGCAACGAAATTGACCGGAGCCTGAATGCTCAACGTAATAACCGGAGTCTGGATACCTAACTAAATTGACCAGAGCCTGAACGCTCAACGTAATAATTGGAGTCTGGATACCCAACGAAACTGACAGGAGCCTGAACGCTCAACGTAATAACCGGAGTCTGGATACCCTACGAAACTGACAGGAGTCTGAACGCTCAACATAATAACCGGAGTCTGGATACCCAACAAAATTGACCGGAGCCTGAATGCTCAACGTAATAACCGGAGTCTGGATACCAAACGAAACTGACCGGAGCCTGAACGCTCAACATAATAACCGGAGTCTGGATACCCAACGAAACTGCCGGAGTCTGAACGCTCAACGTAATAACCGGAGTCTGGATACCCGACAAAACTGACCGGAGCCTGAACGCTCAACGTAATAACCGGAGTCTGGATACCCAACAAAACTGACAGGAGCCTGAACACTCAACGTAATAACCGGAGTCTGGATACCCAACGAAACTGACCGGAGCCTGAACGCTCAACGTAATAACCGGAGTCTGGATACCCTACGAAACTGACAGGAGTCTGAACGCTCAACATAATAACCGGAGTCTGGATATCCAACAAAACTGACCGGAGCCTGAATGCTCAACGTAATAACCGGAGTCTGGATACCAAACGAAACTGACCGGAGCCTGAACGCTCAACGTAATAACCGGAGTCTGGATACCCAACGAAACTGCCGGAGCCTGAACGCTCAACGTAATAACCGGAGTCTGGATACTCAACGAAACTGACCGGAGCATGAATGATCAACGTAATAACCGGAGTCTGGATACACAACGAAACTGACCGGAGCCTGAATGCGCAACGTTATAACCGGAGTCTGGATACCCAATGAAACTGACTGGAGCCTGAACGCTCAACATAATAACCGGAGCCTGGATACCCAACAAAACTGACCGGAGCCTGAATGCTCAACGTAATAATCGGAGTCTTGATACCCAACGAAACTGACCGGAGCCTGAACACTCAATGTAATAACCGGAGTCTGGATACCCAACGAAACTGACCGGAGCCTGAACGCCTAACGTAATAACCAGAGTCTGGATACACAACGAAATTGACCGGAGCCTGAACGATCAACGTAATAACCGGAGTCTGGATACCCAACGAAACTGACCGGAGCCTGAACACTCAATGTAATAACCGGAGTCTGGATACCCAACGAAACTAACCGGAGCCTGAACGCTCAACGTAATAACCGGAGTCTGAATACTCAACGAAACTGACTGGAGCCTGAATGATCAACGTAATAACCGGAGTCTGGATACACAACGAAACTGACCGGAGCCTGAATGCGCAACGTTATAACCGGAGTCTGGATACACAATCTAACTGACCGGAGCCTGAACGCTCAACATAATAACCGGAGCCTGGATACCCAACAAAACTGACCAGAGCCTGAACGCTCAACCTAAAAACTGGAGTCTGGATACCCAACGAAACTGACCGGAGACTGAACAATCAACGTAATAACCGAAGTCCGGATACGCAACGAAACTGACCGGAGCCTGAACAATCAACATAATAACCGAAGTCTGGATACGCAACGAAATTGACCGGAGCCTGAATGCTCAACGTAATAACCGGAGTCTGGATACCCAACTAAATTGACCAGAGCCTGAACGCTCAACGTAATAATTGGAGTCTGGATACCCAACGAAACTGACAGGAGCCTGAACGCTCAACGTAATAACCGGAGTCTGGATACCCTACGAAACTGACAGGAGTCTGAACGCTCAACATAATAACCGGAGTCTGGATACCCAACAAAACTGACCGGAGCCTGAATGCTCAACGTAATAACCGGAGTCTGGATACCAAACGAAACTGACCGGAGCCTGAACGCTCAACATAATAACCGGAGTCTGGATACCCAACGAAACTGCCGGAGTCTGAACGCTCAACGTAATAACCGGAGTCTGGATACCCGACAAAACTGACCGGAGCCTGAACGCTCAACGTAATAACCGGAGTCTGGATACCCAACAAAACTGACAGGAGCCTGAACGCTCAACGTAATAACCGGAGTCTGGATACCCAACGAAACTGACCGGAGCCTGAACGCTCAACGTAATAACCGGAGTCTGGATACCCAACGAAATTGTCCGGAGCGTGAACGTTCAACGTAATAACCGGAGTTTGGATACCAAACGGAATTGAATGGAGCCTGAATGCTCAACGTAATAACCGGAATCTGGATACTCAACGAAACTGACCGGAGCCTGAACGTTCAACGTATAACCGGAGTCTGGATACACAAAGAAATTGAACGGAGCCTGATTGCTCAACGTAATAACCGGAGTCTGGATACACAACGAAACTGACCGGAGCCTGACGCTCAACGTAATAACCAAAGTCTGGATACCCAACGAAACTGACGGGAGGCTGAACGCTCAATGTAATAACTGGTGTCTGGATACCAAACGAAACTCACCAGAGTCTGGATACCCAACAAAACTGACCAGAGCCTGAACGCTCAACGAAAAATTGGAGTCTGGATACCCAACGAAACTGACCGGAGCCTGAACGCTCAACGTAATAACCGAAGTCTGGATACCAAACGAAATTGACCGGAGCCTGAACACTCAACGTAATAACCGGAGTCTGGATACTCAACGAAACTGACTGGAGCATGAATGATCAACGAAATAACCGGAGTCTGGATACACAACGAAACTGACCGGAGCCTGAATGCGCAACGTTATAACCGGAGTCTGGATACCCAATGAAACTGACTGGAGCCTGAACGCTCAACATAATAACCGGAGCCTGGATACCCAACAAAACTGACCGGAGCTTGAACAATCAACGTAATAACCGAAGTCTGGATATGCAACAAAACTGACCGGAGCCTGAACGCTCAACGTAATAACCGGAGTCTGGATACCCAACGAAATTGACCGGAGCCTGAACGCTCAACGTAATAATCGGAGTCTGGATACCCAACAAAACTGACCAGAGCCTGAACGCTCAACGTAATAACCGGAGTCTGAATACCCTACGAAACTGATAGGAGTCTGAACGCTCAACATAATAACCGGAGTCTGGATACCCAACAAAATTGACCGGAGCCTGAATGATCAACGTAATAACTGGAGTCTGGATACCAAACGAAACTGACCGGAGCCTGAACGCTCAACGTAATAACCGGAGTCTAGATACCCAACGAAACTGCCGGAGCCTGAACGCTCAACGTAATAACCAGAGTCTGGTTACCCAACAAAACTGACCGGAGCCTGAACGCTTAACGTAATAACCGGAGTCTGGATACCCAACAAAACTGACCGGAGCCTGAACGCTCAACGTAATAACCGGAGTCTGGATACCCAAAGAAACTGACCGGAGCCTGAACGCTCAATGTAATAACCAAAGTCTGGATACCCAACGAAACTGACAGGAGCCTGAACGCTCAACGTAATAACCGGAGTCTGGATACCCAACGAAACTGACCGGAGCCTGAACGCTCAACGTAATAACCAGAGTCTTGATACCCAACGAAACTAACCGGAGCCTGAATGCTTAACGTAATAACCGGAGTCTAGTTACCCAACGAAACTGACCAGAGCCTGAACGCCTAACGTAATAACCAGAGTCTGGATACGCAACGAAATTGACCGGAGCCTGAACGATCAACGTAATAACCGGAGTCTGGATACCCAACGAAACTGACCGGAGCCTGAATGCTCAATGTAATAACCGGCGTCTGGATACCCAACGAAACTGACCGGAGACTGAACGCTCAACATAATAACCGGAGTCTGGATACCCAACGAAATTGACCGGAGCCTGAACGCTCAACGTAATAACCGGAATCTGGATACTCAACGAAACTAACCGGAGCCTGAACGCTCAACGTAATAACTGGAGTCTGGATACTCAACGAAACTGACTGGAGCCTGAATGATCAACGTAATAACCGGAGTCTGGATACACAACGAAACTGACCGAAGCCTGAAGGCGCAACATTATAACCGGAGTCTGGATACCCAATGAAACTGACCGGAGCCTGAACGCTCAACATAATAACCGGAGCCTGGATACCCAACAAAACTGACCGGAGCCTAAACGCTCAACGTAATAACCGGAGTCTGGATACCCAACAAAACTGACCGGAGCCTGAATGCTCAACGTAATAACCGGAGTCTGGATACCCAACGAAACTGACAGGAGCGTGAATGCTCAACATAATAACCGGAGTCTGGATACCCAACGAAACTGACCGGAGCCTGAACGCTCAACGTAATAACCGGAGTCTGGATACCCAACAAAACTGAACGGAGCCTGAACGCTCAACGTAATAATCAGAGTCTGGATACTCAACGAAACTGACTGGAGCCGGGACGCTCAACGTAATAACTGGAGTCAGGATGCTCAACAAAAATGAACGGAGCCTGAACGCTCAATGTAATAACCGGAGTCTTGATACCCAACGAAACTAACCAGAGCCTGAATGCGCAACGTTATAACCGAAGTCTAGATACCCAATGAAACTGACTGGAGCCTGAACGCTCAACATAATAACCGGAGCCTGGATACCCAACGAAATTGACTGGAGCCTGAACGCTCAACGTAATAACCGGAATCTGGATACTCAACGAAACTAACCGGAGCCTGAACGCTCAACGTAATAACCGGAGTCTGGATACTCAACGAAACTGACTGGAGCCTGAATGATCAACGTAATAACCGGAGTCTGGATACACAACGAAACTGACCGGAGCCTGAATGCGCAACGTTATAACCGGAGTCTGGATACCCAATGAAACTGACCGGAGCCTGAACGCTCAACATAATAACCGGAGCCTGGATACCCAACAAAACTGACCGGAGCCTGAACGCTCAATGTAAAAACTGGAGTCTGGATACCCAACGAAACTGACCGGAGCCTGAACAATCAACGTAATAACCGAAGTCTGGATACGCAACGAAACTGACCGGAGCCTGAACGCTCGACGTAATAACCGGAGTCTGGATACCCAACGAAATTGACCGGAGCCTGAATGCTCAACGTAATAATCGGAGTCTGGATACCCAACGAAACTGACCAGAGCTAGAACGCTCAACGTAATAACCGGAGTCTGGATACCCTACGAAACTGACCAGAGCCAGAACGCTCAACGTAATAACCGGAGTCTGGATACCCTACGAAACTGACAGGAGTCTGAACGCTCAACATAATAACCGGAGTCTGGATATCCAACAAAACTGACCGGAGCCTGAATGCTCAACGTAATAACCGGAGTCTGGATACCAAACGAAACTGACCAGAGCCTGAACGCTCAACGTAATAACCGGAGTCTGGATACCCAACGAAACTGCCGGAGCCTGAACGCTCAACGTAATAACCGGAGTCTGGATACTCAACGAAACTGACCGGAGCATGAATGATCAACGTAATAACCGGAGTCTGGATACACAACGAAACTGACCGGAGCCTGAATGCGCAACGTTATAACCGGAGTCTGGATACCCAATGAAACTGACTGGAGCCTGAACGCTCAACATAATAACCGGAGCCTGGATACCCAACAAAACTGACCGGAGCCTGAATGCTCAACGTAATAATCAGAGTCTTGATACCCAACGAAACTGACCGGAGCCTGAACACTCAATGTAATAACCGGAGTCTGGATACCCAACGAAACTGACCGGAGCCTGAACGCCTAACGTAATAACCAGAGTCTGGATACGCAACGAAATTGACCGGAGCCTGAACGATCAACGTAATAACCGGAGTCTGGATACCCAACGAAACTGACCGGAGCCTGAACACTCAATGTAATAACCGGAGTCTGGATACCCAACGAAACTAACCGGAGCCTGAACGCTCAACGTAATAACCGGAGTCTGGATACTCAACGAAACTGACTGGAGCCTGAATGATCAACGTAATAACCGGAGTCTGGATACACAACGAAACTGACCGGAGCCTGAATGCGCAACGTTATAACCGGAGTCTGGATACACAATCTAACTGACCGGAGCCTGAACGCTCAACATAATAACCGGAGCCTGGATACCCAACAAAACTGACCAGAGCCTGAACGCTCAACCTAAAAACTGGAGTCTGGATACCCAACGAAACTGACCGGAGACTGAACAATCAACGTAATAACCGAAGTCCGGATACGCAACGAAACTGACCGGAGCCTGAACAATCAACGTAATAACCGAAGTCTGGATACGCAACGAAATTGACCGGAGCCTGAACGCTCAACGTAATAACCGGAGTCTGGATACCCAACTAAATTGACCAGAGCCTGAACGCTCAACGTAATAATTGGAGTCTGGATACCCAACGAAACTGACAGGAGCCTGAACGCTCAACGTAATAACCGGAGTCTGGATACCCTACGAAACTGACAGGAGTCTGAACGCTCAACATAATAACCGGAGTCTGGATACCCAACAAAACTGACCGGAGCCTGAATGCTCAACGTAATAATCGGAGTCTGGATACCAAACGAAACTGACCGGAGCCTGAACGCTCAACATAATAACCGGAGTCTGGATACCCAACGAAACTGCCGGAGTCTGAACGCTCAACGTAATAACCGGAGTCTGGATACCCGACAAAACTGACCGGAGCCTGAACGCTCAACGTAATAACCGGAATCTGGATACCCAACAAAACTGACATGAGCCTGAACGCTCAACGTAATAACCGGAGTCTGGATACCCAACGAAACTGACCGGGGCCTGAACGCTCAACGTAATAACTGGAGTCTGGATACCCAACGAAACTGTCCGGAGCGTGAACGTTCAACGTAATAACCGGAGTTTGGATACCAAACGGAATTGAATGGAGCCTGAATGCTCAACGTAATAACCGGAATCTGGATACTCAACGAAACTGACCGGAGCCTGAACGTTCAACGTATAACCGGAGTCTGGATACACAAAGAAATTGAACGGAGCCTGATTGCTCAACGTAATAACCGGAGTCTGGATACACAACGAAACTGACCGGAGCCTGAACGCTCAACGTAATAACCAAAGTCTGGATACCCAACGAAACTGACCGGAGGCTGAACGCTCAATGTAATAACTGGTGTCTGGATACCAAACGAAACTCACCAGAGTCTGGATACCCAACAAAACTGACCGGAGCCTGAACGCTCAACGAAAAATTGGAGTCTGGATACCCAACGAAACTGACCGGAGCCTGAACGCTCAACGTAATAACCGAAGTCTGGATACCAAACGAAATTGACCGGAGCCTGAACGCTCAACGTAATAACCGGAGTCTGGATACTCAACGAAACTGACTGGAGCATGAATGATCAACGAAATAACCGGAGTCTGGATACACAACGAAACTGACCGGAGCCTGAATGCGCAACGTTATAACCGGAGTCTGGATACCCAATGAAACTGACTGGAGCCTGAACGCTCAACATAATAACCGGAGCCTGGATACCCAACAAAACTGACCGGAGCTTGAACAATCAACGTAATAACCGAAGTCTGGATATGCAACAAAACTGACCGGAGCCTGAACGCTCAACGTAATAACCGGAGTCTAGATACCCAACGAAATTGACCGGAGCCTGAACACTCAACGTAATAATCGGAGTCTGGATACCCAACAAAACTGACCAGAGCCTGAACGCTCAACGTAATAACCGGAGTCTGAATACCCTACGAAACTGATAGGAGTCTGAACGCTCAACATAATAACCGGAGTCTGGATACCCAACAAAATTGACCGGAGCCTGAATGATCAACGTAATAACTGGAGTCTGGATACCAAACGAAACTGACCGGAGCCTGAACGCTCAACGTAATAACCGGAGTCTGGATACCCAACGAAACTGCCGGAGCCTGAACGCTCAACGTAATAACCAGAGTCTGGTTACCCAACAAAACTGACCGGAGCCTGAACGCTTAACGTAATAACCGGAGTCTGGATACCCAACAAAACTGACCGGAGCCTGAACGCTCAACGTAATAACCGGAGTCTGGATACCCAAAGAAACTGACCGGAGCCTGAACGCTCAATGTAATAACCAAAGTCTGGATACCCAACGAAACTGACAGGAGCCTGAACGCTCAACGTAATAACCGGAGTCTGGATACCCAACGAAACTGACCGGAGCCTGAACGCTCAACGTAATAACCAGAGTCTTGATACCCAACGAAACTAACCGGAGCCTGAATGCTTAACGTAATAACCGGAGTCTAGTTACCCAACGAAACTGACCAGAGCCTGAACGCCTAACGTAATAACCAGAGTCTGGATACGCAACGAAATTGACCGGAGCCTGAACGATCAACGTAATAACCGGAGTCTGGATACCCAACGAAACTGACCGGAGCCTGAACGCTCAATGTAATAACCGGAGTCTGGATACCCAACGAAACTGACCGGAGACTAAACGCTCAACATAATAACCGGAGTCTGGATACCCAACGAAATTGACCGGAGCCTGAACGCTCAACGTAATAACCGGAATCTGGATACTCAACGAAACTAACCGGAGCCTGAACGCTCAACGTAATAACTGGAGTCTGGATACTCAACGAAACTGACTGGAGCCTGAATGATCAACGTAATAACCGGAGTCTGGATACACAACGAAACTGACCGAAGCCTGAAGGCGCTACGTTATAACCGGAGTCTGGATACCCAATGAAACTGACCGGAGCCTGAACGCTCAACATAATAACCAGAGCCTGGATACCCAACAAAACTGACCGGAGCCTGAACGCTCAACGTAAAAACTGAAGTCTGGATACCCAACGAAACTGACCGGAGCCTTAACAATCAACGTAATAACCGAAGTCTGGATACGCAACGAAACTGACAGGAGCCTGAACGCTCAACGTAATAACCGGAGTCTGGATACCCAACGAAATTGACCGGAGCCTGAACGCTCAACGTAATAATCGGAGTCTGGATACCCAACGAAACTGACCAGAGCCTGAACGCTCAACGTAATAACCAGAGTCTGGGTACCCTACGAAACTGACAGGAGTCTGAACGCTCAACATAATAACCGGAGTCTGGATACCCAACAAAACTGACCGGAGCCTGAATGCTCAACGTAATAACCAGAGTCAGGATACCAAACGAAACTGACCGGAGCCTGAACGCTCAACGTAATAACCGGAGTCTGGATACCCAACAAAACTGACCGGAGCCTGAACGCTCAACGAAATAACCGGAGTCTGGATACCCAACGAAACTAACCAGAGCCTGAACGCTCAACGTAATAACCGAAGTCTTGATACCAAACGAAATTGACCGGAGCCTGAACGCTCAACGTAATAACCGGAGTCTGGATACCCAACGAAACTGACCGGAGCCTGAACGCTCAACGTAATAATCGGAGTCTAGATACCCAACGAAACTGACCGGAGCCTGAACGCTCAACGTAATAACCGGAGTCTGGATACCCAACGAAACTGACCGTAGCCTGAACGTTCAACGTAATAACCGGAGTCTGGATACCCAATGAAATCGAATGGAGCCTGAACGCTCAACGTAATAACCGGAATCTGGATTCTCAACGAAACTGACCGGAGCCTGAACGCTCAACGTAATAACCGGAGTCTGGATACTCAACGAAATTTACTGGAGCCTGATTGCTCAACGTAATAACCGGAGTCTGGATACAAAACGAAACTGACCGAAGCCTGAACGCTCAACGTAATAACCAGAGTCTGGATACCCAACGAAACTGACCGGAGGCTGAACGCTCAACGTAATAACCGGTGTCTGGATACCCAACGAAACTGATCGGAGCCTGCTATCTCAACGTAATAACCGGAGTCTGGATACCCAACAAAATTGACCGGAGCCTGAACGCTCAACGTAAAAACCGGAGTCTGGATACCCAACAAAACTGACTGGAGCCTGAACGCTCAACGAAAAATCGGAGTCTGGATACCCAACGAAAATGACCGGAGCCTGAATGCTCAACGTAATAACCGGAGTCTGGATACCCAATGAAACTGACCGGAGCCTGAACGCTCAATATAATAACTGGAGCCTGGATACCCAACAAAGCTGACTGGAGCCTGAACGCTCAACGTAAAAACCGGAGTCTGGATACCCAACGAAACTGACCGGAGCCTGAACGATCAACGTAATAACCGAAGTCTGGATACCCTACGAAATTGACCGGATCCTGAATGCTCAACGTAATAACCGGAGTCTGGATACCCAACGAAACTGACCGGAGCCTGAACGCTCAACGTAATAATCGGAGTCTGGATACCCTACGAAACTGACCGGAGCCTGAATGCTCAACGTAATAACCGGATTCTGGATACCCTACGAAACTGACCAGAGTCTGAACGCTCAACATAATAACCGGAGTCTGGATACCCAACAAAACTGACCGGAGCCTGAACGCTCAACGTAAAAACCGGAGTCTGGATACCCAACGAAATTGACCGTAGCCTGAATGCTCAACGTAATAACCGAGTCTGAATACCCAACAAAACTGACCGGAGCCTGAACGCTCAACGTAAAAACCGGAGTCTGGATACCCAACGAAACTGACCGGAGCCTGAAAGCTCAACGTAATAACCGGAGTCTGGATACCCAAAGAAACTGACTGGAGCCTGAACGCTCAACGTAATAACCGAAGTCTGGATACCCAACAAAACTGACCGGAGCCTGAACGCTCAACATAATAACTGGAGTCTGGAGACCCAACGAAACTGACCGGAGCCTGAACGCTCAACGTAATAACCGAAGTATGGATACCCAACGAAACTGACTGGAGCCTAAACGTTCAACGTAATAATCGGAGTCTGGATACCCAACGAAATTGAATGGAGCCTGAACGCTCAACGTAATAACCGGAATCTGGATACTCAACGAAATTGACCGGAGCCTCAACACTCAACGTAATAACCAGAGTCTGGATACTCAACGAAACTGACTGGAGCCTGAACGATCAACGTAATAACCGGAGTCTGGATACACAACGAAATTGACCGGAGCCTCATTGCTCAACGTAACAACCGGAGTCTGGATACACAACGAAACTGACCGGAGCATGAACGCTCAACGTAATAACCAGAGTCTGGATACACAAAGAAATTGACCGGAGCCTGATTGCTCAACGTAATAACCGGAGTCTGGATACAAAACGAAACTGACCGGAGCCTGAGCGCTCAACGTAATAACCAAAGTCTGGATACCCAACGAAACTGACCGGAGGCTGAACGCTCAACGTAATAACCGGTGTCTGGATACCCAACGAAACTGATCGGAGCCTGCTATCTCAACGTAATAACCGGAGTCTGGATACCCAACGAAACTGACCGGAGGCTGAACGCTCAACGTAAAAACCAGAGTCTGGATACCCAACAAAACTGACCGGAGCCTGAACGCTCAACGAAAAATCGGAGTCTGGATACCCAACGAAACTGACCGGAGCCTGAACGCTCAACATAATAACCGGAGTCTGGATACCCAATGAAACTGACCGGAGCCTGAACGCTTAACATAATAACCGGAGCCTGGATACCCAACAAAACTGACCGGAGCCTGAACGCTCAATGTAAAATTCGAAGTCTGGATACCCAACGAAACTGACTGGAACCTGAACGATCAACGTAATAACCGAAGTCTGGATACCCTACGAAGCTGACCGGAGCCTGAATGCTCAACGTAATAACCGGAGTCTGGATACCCAACGAAACTGACCGGAGCCTGAACGCTCAACGTAATAATCGGAGTCTGGATACCCTACGAAACTGACCGGAGCCTGAATGCTCAACGTAATAACCGAATTTTGGATACCCTACGAAACTGACCGGAGTCTGAACGCTCAACATAATAACCAGAGTCTGGATACCCAACAAAACTGATCGGAGCCTAAACGCTCAACGTAATAAACCGGAGTCTGGATACCCAACGAAACTGACCGGAGCCTGAACGCTCAACGTAATAACCGGAGTCTGGATACCCAAAGAAACTGACCGGAGCCTGAACGCTCAACGTAATAACCGAAGTCTGGATACCCAACGAAACTGACCGGAGCCTGAACGCTCAACGTAATAACCGGAGTCTGGATACCCAACGAAACAGACCGGAGCCTGAACGCTCAACGTAACAACCGGAGTCTGGATACCCAACGAAACT
This sequence comes from Lathyrus sativus, assembly GCA_963859935.3. Classification (NCBI taxonomy): domain Eukaryota; kingdom Viridiplantae; phylum Streptophyta; class Magnoliopsida; order Fabales; family Fabaceae; genus Lathyrus; species Lathyrus sativus. The sequence continues at coordinate 1,100,724 of CAWUDS030000639.1, forward strand.
GACCGGAGCCTGAACGTTCAACGTAATAACCGGAATCTGGATACTCAACAAAACTGACTGGAGCCTGAACGATCAACGTAATAACCGGAGTCTGGATACACAACGAAATTGACCGGAGCCTCATTGCTCAACGTAATAACCGGAGTCTGGATACACAACAAAACTGACCGGAGCCTGAACGCTCAACGTAATAACTGGAGTCTGGATACCCAACGAAACTGTCCGGAGCGTGAACGTTCAACGTAATAACCGGAGTTTGGATACCAAACGGAATTGAATGGAGCCTGAATGCTCAACGTAATAACCGGAATCTGGATACTCAACGAAACTGACCGGAGCCTGAACGTTCAACGTATAACCGGAGTCTGGATACACAAAGAAATTGAACGGAGCCTGATTGCTCAACGTAATAACCGGAGTCTGGATACACAACGAAACTGACCGGAGCCTGAACGCTCAACGTAATAACCAAAGTCTGGATACCCAACGAAACTGACCGGAGGCTGAACGCTCAATGTAATAACTGGTGTCTGGATACCAAACGAAACTCACCAGAGTCTGGATACCCAACAAAACTGACCGGAGCCTGAACGCTCAACGAAAAATTGGAGTCTGGATACCCAACGAAACTGACCGGAGCCTGAACGCTCAACGTAATAACCGAAGTCTGGATACCAAACGAAATTGACCGGAGCCTGAACGCTCAACGTAATAACCGGAGTCTGGATACTCAACGAAACTGACTGGAGCATGAATGATCAACGAAATAACCGGAGTCTGGATACACAACGAAACTGACCGGAGCCTGAATGCGCAACGTTATAACCGGAGTCTGGATACCCAATGAAACTGACTGGAGCCTGAACGCTCAACATAATAACCGGAGCCTGGATACCCAACAAAACTGACCGGAGCTTGAACAATCAACGTAATAACCGAAGTCTGGATATGCAACAAAACTGACCGGAGCCTGAACGCTCAACGTAATAACCGGAGTCTGGATACCCAACGAAATTGACCGGAGCCTGAACACTCAACGTAATAATCGGAGTCTGGATACCCAACAAAACTGACCAGAGCCTGAACGCTCAACGTAATAACCGGAGTCTGAATACCCTACGAAACTGATAGGAGTCTGAACGCTCAACATAATATCCGGAGTCTGGATACCCAACAAAATTGACCGGAGCCTGAATGATCAACGTAATAACTGGAGTCTGGATACCAAACGAAACTGACCGGAGCCTGAACGCTCAACGTAATAACCGGAGTCTGGATACCCAACGAAACTGCCGGAGCCTGAACGCTCAACGTAATAACCAGAGTCTGGTTACCCAACAAAACTGACCGGAGCCTGAACGCTTAACGTAATAACCGGAGTCTGGATACCCAACAAAACTGACCGGAGCCTGAACGCTCAACGTAATAACCGGAGTCTGGATACCCAAAGAAACTGACCGGAGCCTGAACGCTCAATGTAATAACCAAAGTCTGGATACCCAACGAAACTGACAGGAGCCTGAACGCTCAACGTAATAACCGGAGTCTGGATACCCAACGAAACTGACCGGAGCCTGAACGCTCAACGTAATAACCAGAGTCTTGATACCCAACGAAACTAACCGGAGCCTGAATGCTTAACGTAATAACCGGAGTCTAGTTACCCAACGAAACTGACCAGAGCCTGAACGCCTAACGTAATAACCAGAGTCTGGATACGCAACGAAATTGACCGGAGCCTGAACGATCAACGTAATAACCGGAGTCTGGATACCCAACGAAACTGACCGGAGCCTGAACGCTCAATGTAATAACCGGAGTCTGGATACCCAACGAAACTGACCGGAGACTAAACGCTCAACATAATAACCGGAGTCTGGATACCCAACGAAATTGACCGGAGCCTGAACGCTCAACGTAATAACCGGAATCTGGATACTCAACGAAACTAACCGGAGCCTGAACGCTCAACGTAATAACTGGAGTCTGGATACTCAACGAAACTGACTGGAGCCTGAATGATCAACGTAATAACCGGAGTCTGGATACACAACGAAACTGACCGAAGCCTGAAGGCGCTACGTTATAACCGGAGTCTGGATACCCAATGAAACTGACCGGAGCCTGAACGCTCAACATAATAACCAGAGCCTGGATACCCAACAAAACTGACCGGAGCCTGAACGCTCAACGTAAAAACTGAAGTCTGGATACCCAACGAAACTGACCGGAGCCTGAACAATCAACGTAATAACCGAAGTCTGGATACGCAACGAAACTGACAGGAGCCTGAACGCTCAACGTAATAACCGGAGTCTGGATACCCAACGAAATTGACCGGAGCCTGAACGCTCAACGTAATAATCGGAGTCTGGATACCCAACGAAACTGACCAGAGCCTGAACGCTCAACGTAATAACCAGAGTCTGGGTACCCTACGAAACTGACAGGAGTCTGAACGCTCAACATAATAACCGGAGTCTGGATACCCAACAAAACTGACCGGAGCCTGAATGCTCAACGTAATAACCAGAGTCAGGATACCAAACGAAACTGACCGGAGCCTGAACGCTCAACGTAATAACCGGAGTCTGGATACCCAACAAAACTGACCGGAGCCTGAACGCTCAACGAAATAACCGGAGTCTGGATACCCAACGAAACTAACCAGAGCCTGAACGCTCAACGTAATAACCGAAGTCTTGATACCAAACGAAATTGACCGGAGCCTGAACGCTCAACGTAATAACCGGAGTCTGGATACCCAACGAAACTGACCGGAGCCTGAACGCTCAACGTAATAATCGGAGTCTAGATACCCAACGAAACTGACCGGAGCCTGAACGCTCAACGTAATAACCGGAGTCTGGATACCCAACGAAACTGACCGTAGCCTGAACGTTCAACGTAATAACCGGAGTCTGCATACCCAATGAAATCGAATGGAGCCTGAACGCTCAACGTAATAACCGGAATCTGGATTCTCAACGAAACTGACCGGAGCCTGAACGCTCAACGTAATAACCGGAGTCTGGATACTCAACGAAATTTACTGGAGCCTGATTGCTCAACGTAATAACCGGAGTCTGGATACAAAACGAAACTGACCGAAGCCTGAACGCTCAACGTAAAAACCAGAGTCTGGATACCCAACGAAACTGACCGGAGGCTGAACGCTCAACGTAATAACCGGTGTCTGGATACCCAACGAAACTGATCGGAGCCTGCTATCTCAACGTAATAACCGGAGTCTGGATACCCAACAAAATTGACCGGAGCCTGAACGCTCAACGTAAAAACCGGAGTCTGGATACCCAACAAAACTGACTGGAGCCTGAACGCTCAACGAAAAATCGGAGTCTGGATACCCAACGAAAATGACCGGAGCCTGAATGCTCAACGTAATAACCGGAGTCTGGATACCCAATGAAACTGACCGGAGCCTGAACGCTCAATATAATAACTGGAGCCTGGATACCCAACAAAGCTGACTGGAGCCTGAACGCTCAACGTAAAAACCGGAGTCTGGATACCCAACGAAACTGACCGGAGCCTGAACGATCAACGTAATAACCGAAGTCTGGATACCCTACGAAATTGACCGGATCCTGAATGCTCAACGTAATAACCGGAGTCTGGATACCCAACGAAACTGACCGGAGCCTGAACGCTCAACGTAATAATCGGAGTCTGGATACCCTACGAAACTGACCGGAGCCTGAATGCTCAACGTAATAACCGGATTCTGGATACCCTACGAAACTGACCAGAGTCTGAACGCTCAACATAATAACCGGAGTCTGGATACCCAACAAAACTGACCGGAGCCTGAACGCTCAACGTAAAAACCGGAGTCTGGATACCCAACGAAATTGACCGTAGCCTGAATGCTCAACGTAATAACCGAGTCTGAATACCCAACAAAACTGACCGGAGCCTGAACGCTCAACGTAAAAACCGGAGTCTGGATACCCAACGAAACTGACCGGAGCCTGAAAGCTCAACGTAATAACCGGAGTCTGGATACCCAAAGAAACTGACTGGAGCCTGAACGCTCAACGTAATAACCGAAGTCTGGATACCCAACAAAACTGACCGGAGCCTGAACGCTCAACATAATAACTGGAGTCTGGAGACCCAACGAAACTGACCGGAGCCTGAACGCTCAACGTAATAACCGAAGTATGGATACCCAACGAAACTGACTGGAGCCTGAACGTTCAACGTAATAATCGGAGTCTGGATACCCAACGAAATTGAATGGAGCCTGAACGCTCAACGTAATAACCGGAATCTGGATACTCAACGAAATTGACCGGAGCCTCAACACTCAACGTAATAACCAGAGTCTGGATACTCAACGAAACTGACTGGAGCCTGAACGATCAACGTAATAACCGGAGTCTGGATACACAACGAAATTGACCGGAGCCTCATTGCTCAACGTAACAACCGGAGTCTGGATACACAACGAAACTGACCGGAGCATGAACGCTCAACGTAATAACCAGAGTCTGGATACACAAAGAAATTGACCGGAGCCTGATTGCTCAACGTAATAACCGGAGTCTGGATACAAAACGAAACTGACCGGAGCCTGAGCGCTCAACGTAATAACCAAAGTCTGGATACCCAACGAAACTGACCGGAGGCTGAACGCTCAACGTAATAACCGGTGTCTGGATACCCAACGAAACTGATCGGAGCCTGCTATCTCAACGTAATAACCGGAGTCTGGATACCCAACGAAACTGACCGGAGGCTGAACGCTCAACGTAAAAACCAGAGTCTGGATACCCAACAAAACTGACCGGAGCCTGAACGCTCAACGAAAAATCGGAGTCTGGATACCCAACGAAACTGACCGGAGCCTGAACGCTCAACATAATAACCGGAGTCTGGATACCCAATGAAACTGACCGGAGCCTGAACGCTTAACATAATAACCGGAGCCTGGATACCCAACAAAACTGACCGGAGCCTGAACGCTCAATGTAAAATTCGAAGTCTGGATACCCAACGAAACTGACTGGAACCTGAACGATCAACGTAATAACCGAAGTCTGGATACCCTACGAAGCTGACCGGAGCCTGAATGCTCAACGTAATAACCGGAGTCTGGATACCCAACGAAACTGACCGGAGCCTGAACGCTCAACGTAATAATCGGAGTCTGGATACCCTACGAAACTGACCGGAGCCTGAATGCTCAACGTAATAACCGAATTTTGGATACCCTACGAAACTGACCGGAGTCTGAACGCTCAACATAATAACCAGAGTCTGGATACCCAACAAAACTGATCGGAGCCTGAACGCTCAACGTAATAAACCGGAGTCTGGATACCCAACGAAACTGACCGGAGCCTGAACGCTCAACGTAATAACCGGAGTCTGGATACCCAAAGAAACTGACCGGAGCCTGAACGCTCAACGTAATAACCGAAGTCTGGATACCCAACGAAACTGACCGGAGCCTGAACGCTCAACGTAATAACCGGAGTCTGGATACCCAACGAAACAGACCGGAGCCTGAACGCTCAACGTAACAACCGGAGTCTGGATACCCAACGAAACTGACCGGAGCCTGAACGTTCAACGTAATAACCGGAATCTGGATACTCAACAAAACTGACTGGAGCCTGAACGATCAACGTAATAACCGGAGTCTGGATACACAACGAAATTGACCGGAGCCTCATTGCTCAACGTAATAACCGGAGTCTGGATACACAACAAAACTGACCGGAGCCTGAACGCTCAACGTAATAATCGGAGTCTGGATACCCTACGAAACTGACCGGAGCCTGAATGCTCAACGTAATAACCGGAGTCTGGATACACAACGAAACTGACCGGAGCCTGAACGCTCAACGTAATAACCAAAGTCTGGATACCCAACGAAACTGACCGGAGGCTGAACGCACAACGTAATAACTGGTGTTTGGATACCAAACGAAACTGACCGGAGCCTGCTATCTCAACGTAATAACCGGAGTCTGGATACCCAACAAAACTGACCGGAGCCTGAACGCTCAACGAAAAATTGGAGTCTGGATACCCAACGAAACTGACCGGAGTCTGAACGCTCAACATAATAACCGGAGTCTGGATACCCAACAAAACTGACCGGAGCCTGAACGCTCAACGTAAAAACCGGAGTCTGGATACCCAACAAAATTGACCGGAGCCTGAACGCTCAACGTAAAAACCGGAGTCTGGATACCCAACAAAACTGACTGGAGCCTGAACGCTCAACGAAAAATCGGAGTCTGGATACCCAACGAAAATGACCGGAGCCTGAATGCTCAACGTAATAACCGGAGTCTGGATACCCAATGAAACTGACCGGAGCCTGAACGCTCAATATAATAACTGGAGCCTGGATACCCAACAAAGCTGACTGGAGCCTGAACGCTCAACGTAAAAACCGGAGTCTGGATACCCAACGAAACTGACCGGAGCCTGAACGATCAACGTAATAACCGAAGTCTGGATACCCTACGAAATTGACCGGATCCTGAATGCTCAACGTAATAACCGGAGTCTGGATACCCAACGAAACTGACCGGAGCCTGAACGCTCAACGTAATAATCGGAGTCTGGATACCCTACGAAACTGACCGGAGCCTGAATGCTCAACGTAATAACCGGATTCTGGATACCCTACGAAACTGACCAGAGTCTGAATGCTCAACATAATAACCGGAGTCTGGATACCCAACAAAACTGACCGGAGCCTGAACGCTCAACGTAAAAACCGGAGTCTGGATACCCAACGAAATTGACCGTAGCCTGAATGCTCAACGTAATAACCGAGTCTGAATACCCAACAAAACTGACCGGAGCCTGAACGCTCAACGTAAAAACCGGAGTCTGGATACCCAACGAAACTGACCGGAGCCTGAAAGCTCAACGTAATAACCGGAGTCTGGATACCCAAAGAAACTGACTGGAGCCTGAACGCTCAACGTAATAACCGAAGTCTGGATACCCAACGAAACTGACCGGAGCCTGAACGCTCAACATAATAACTGGAGTCCGGAGACCCAACGAAACTGACCGGAGCCTGAACGCTCAACGTAATAACCGAAGTATGGATACCCAACGAAACTGACTGGAGCCTGAACGTTCAACGTAATAATCGGAGTCTGGATACCCAACGAAATTGAATGGAGCCTGAACGCTCAACGTAATAACCGGAATCTGGATACTCAACGAAATTGACCGGAGCCTCAACACTCAACGTAATAACCAGAGTCTGGATACTCAACGAAACTGACTGGAGCCTGAACGATCAACGTAATAACCGGAGTCTGGATACACAACGAAATTGACCGGAGCCTCATTGCTCAACGTAACAACCGGAGTCTGGATACACAACAAAACTGACCGGAGCATGAACGCTCAACGTAATAACCAGAGTCTGGATACACAAAGAAATTGACCGGAGCCTGATTGCTCAACGTAATAACCGGAGTCTGGATACAAAACGAAACTGACCGGAGCCTGAGCGCTCAACGTAATAACCAAAGTCTGGATACCCAATGAAACTGACCGGAGGCTGAACGCTCAACGTAATAACCGGTGTCTGGATACCCAACGAAACTGATCGGAGCCTGCTATCTCAACGTAATAACCGGAGTCTGGATACCCAACGAAACTGACCGGAGGCTGAACGCTCAACGTAAAAACCAGAGTCTGGATACCCAACAAAACTGACCGGAGCCTGAACGCTCAACGAAAAATCGGAGTCTGGATACCCAACGAAACTGACCGGAGCCTGAACGCTCAACGTAATAACCGGAGTCTGGATACCCAATGAAACTGACCGGAGCCTGAACGCTTAACATAATAACCGGAGCCTGGATACCCAACAAAACTAACCGGAGCCTGAACGCTCAATGTAAAATTCGAAGTCTGGATACCCAACGAAACTGACTGGAACCTGAACGATCAACGTAATAACCGAAGTCTGGATACCCTACGAAGCTGACCGGAGCCTGAATGCTCAACGTAATAACCGGAGTCTGGATACCCAACGAAACTGACCGGAGCCTGAACGCTCAACGTAATAATCGGAGTCTGGATACCCTACGAAACTGACCGGAGCCTGAATGCTCAACGTAATAACCGAATTTTGGATACCCTACGAAACTGACCGGAGTCTGAACGCTCAACATAATAACCAGAGTCTGGATACCCAACAAAACTGATCGGAGCCTGAACGCTCAACGTAATAAACCGGAGTCTGGATACCCAACGAAACTGACCGGAGCCTGAACGCTCAACGTAATAACCGGAGTCTGGATACCCAAAGAAACTGACCGGAGCCTGAACACTCAACGTAATAACCGAAGTCTGGATACCCAACGAAACTGACCGGAGCCTGAACGCTCAACGTAATAACCAGAGTCTGGATACCCAACGAAACAGACCGGAGCCTGAACGCTCAACGTAACAACCGGAGTCTGGATACCCAACGAAACTGACCGGAGCCTGCTATCTCAACGTAATAACCGGAGTCTGGATACCCAACAAAACTGACCGGAGCCTGAACGCTCAACGAAAAATTGGAGTCTGGATACCCAACGAAACTGACCAGAGTCTGAACGCTCAACATAATAACCGGAGTCTGGATACCCAACAAAACTGACCGGAGCCTGAACGCTCAACGTAAAAACCGGAGTCTGGATACCCAACAAAATTGACCGGAGCCTGAACGCTCAACGTAAAAACCGGAGTCTGGATACCCAACAAAACTGACTGGAGCCTGAACGCTCAACGAAAAATCGGAGTCTGGATACCCAACGAAAATGACCGGAGCCTGAATGCTCAACGTAATAACCGGAGTCTGGATACCCAATGAAACTGACCGGAGCCTGAACGCTCAATATAATAACTGGAGCCTGGATACCCAACAAAGCTGACTGGAGCCTGAACGCTCAACGTAAAAACCGGAGTCTGGATACCCAACGAAAGTGACCGGAGCCTGAACGATCAACGTAATAACCGAAGTCTGGATACCCTACGAAATTGACCGGATCCTGAATGCTCAACGTAATAACCGGAGTCTGGATACCCAACGAAACTGACTGGAGCCTGAACGCTCAACGAAAAATCGGAGTCTGGATACCCAACGAAAATGACCGGAGCCTGAATGCTCAACGTAATAACCGGAGTCTGGATACCCAATGAAACTGACCGGAGCCTGAACGCTCAATATAATAACTGGAGCCTGGATACCCAACAAAGCTGACTGGAGCCTGAACGCTCAACGTAAAAACCGGAGTCTGGATACCCAACGAAACTGACCGGAGCCTGAACGATCAACGTAATAACCGAAGTCTGGATACCCTACGAAATTGACCGGATCCTGAATGCTCAACGTAATAACCGGAGTCTGGATACCCAACGAAACTGACCGGAGCCTGAACGCTCAACGTAATAATCGGAGTCTGGATACCCTACGAAACTGACCGGAGCCTGAATGCTCAACGTAATAACCGGATTCTGGATACCCTACGAAACTGACCAGAGTCTGAATGCTCAACATAATAACCGGAGTCTGGATACCCAACAAAACTGACCGGAGCCTGAACGCTCAACGTAAAAACCGGAGTCTGGATACCCAACGAAATTGACCGTAGCCTGAATGCTCAACGTAATAACCGAGTCTGAATACCCAACAAAACTGACCGGAGCCTGAACGCTCAACGTAAAAACCGGAGTCTGGATACCCAACGAAACTGACCGGAGCCTGAAAGCTCAACGTAATAACCGGAGTCTGGATACCCAAAGAAACTGACTGGAGCCTGAACGCTCAACGTAATAACCGAAGTCTGGATACCCAACGAAACTGACCGGAGCCTGAACGCTCAACATAATAACTGGAGTCCGGAGACCCAACGAAACTGACCGGAGCCTGAACGCTCAACGTAATAACCGAAGTATGGATACCCAACGAAACTGACTGGAGCCTGAACGTTCAACGTAATAATCGGAGTCTGGATACCCAACGAAATTGAATGGAGCCTGAACGCTCAACGTAATAACCGGAATCTGGATACTCAACGAAATTGACCGGAGCCTCAACACTCAACGTAATAACCAGAGTCTGGATACTCAACGAAACTGACTGGAGCCTGAACGATCAACGTAATAACCGGAGTCTGGATACACAACGAAATTGACCGGAGCCTCATTGCTCAACGTAACAACCGGAGTCTGGATACACAACAAAACTGACCGGAGCATGAACGCTCAACGTAATAACCAGAGTCTGGATACACAAAGAAATTGACCGGAGCCTGATTGCTCAACGTAATAACCGGAGTCTGGATACAAAACGAAACTGACCGGAGCCTGAGCGCTCAACGTAATAACCAAAGTCTGGATACCCAATGAAACTGACCGGAGGCTGAACGCTCAACGTAATAACCGGTGTCTGGATACCCAACGAAACTGATCGGAGCCTGCTATCTCAACGTAATAACCGGAGTCTGGATACCCAACGAAACTGACCGGAGGCTGAACGCTCAACGTAAAAACCAGAGTCTGGATACCCAACAAAACTGACCGGAGCCTGAACGCTCAACGAAAAATCGGAGTCTGGATACCCAACGAAACTGACCGGAGCCTGAACGCTCAACGTAATAACCGGAGTCTGGATACCCAATGAAACTGACCGGAGCCTGAACGCTTAACATAATAACCGGAGCCTGGATACCCAACAAAACTAACCGGAGCCTGAACGCTCAATGTAAAATTCGAAGTCTGGATACCCAACGAAACTGACTGGAACCTGAACGATCAACGTAATAACCGAAGTCTGGATACCCTACGAAGCTGACCGGAGCCTGAATGCTCAACGTAATAACCGGAGTCTGGATACCCAACGAAACTGACCGGAGCCTGAACGCTCAACGTAATAATCGGAGTCTGGATACCCTACGAAACTGACCGGAGCCTGAATGCTCAACGTAATAACCGAATTTTGGATACCCTACGAAACTGACCGGAGTCTGAACGCTCAACATAATAACCAGAGTCTGGATACCCAACAAAACTGATCGGAGCCTGAACGCTCAACGTAATAAACCGGAGTCTGGATACCCAACGAAACTGACCGGAGCCTGAACGCTCAACGTAATAACCGGAGTCTGGATACCCAAAGAAACTGACCGGAGCCTGAACACTCAACGTAATAACCGAAGTCTGGATACCCAACGAAACTGACCGGAGCCTGAACGCTCAACGTAATAACCAGAGTCTGGATACCCAACGAAACAGACCGGAGCCTGAACGCTCAACGTAACAACCGGAGTCTGGATACCCAACGAAACTGACCGGAGCCTGCTATCTCAACGTAATAACCGGAGTCTGGATACCCAACAAAACTGACCGGAGCCTGAACGCTCAACGAAAAATTGGAGTCTGGATACCCAACGAAACTGACCAGAGTCTGAACGCTCAACATAATAACCGGAGTCTGGATACCCAACAAAACTGACCGGAGCCTGAACGCTCAACGTAAAAACCGGAGTCTGGATACCCAACAAAATTGACCGGAGCCTGAACGCTCAACGTAAAAACCGGAGTCTGGATACCCAACAAAACTGACTGGAGCCTGAACGCTCAACGAAAAATCGGAGTCTGGATACCCAACGAAAATGACCGGAGCCTGAATGCTCAACGTAATAACCGGAGTCTGGATACCCAATGAAACTGACCGGAGCCTGAACGCTCAATATAATAACTGGAGCCTGGATACCCAACAAAGCTGACTGGAGCCTGAACGCTCAACGTAAAAACCGGAGTCTGGATACCCAACGAAAGTGACCGGAGCCTGAACGATCAACGTAATAACCGAAGTCTGGATACCCTACGAAATTGACCGGATCCTGAATGCTCAACGTAATAACCGGAGTCTGGATACCCAACGAAACTGACCGGAGCCTGAACGCTCAACGTAATAATCGGAGTCTGGATACCCTACGAAACTGACCGGAGCCTGAATACTCAACGTAATAACCGGATTCTGGATACCCTACGAAACTGACCAGAGTCTGAACGCTCAACATAATAACCGGAGTCTGGATACCCAACAAAACTGACCGGAGCCTGAACGCTCAACGTAAAAACCGGAGTCTGGATACCCAACGAAATTGACCGTAGCCTGAATGCTCAACGTAATAACCGAGTCTGAATACCCAACAAAACTGACCGGAGCCTGAACGCTCAACGTAAAAACCGGAGTCTGGATACCCAACGAAACTGACCGGAGCCTGAAAGCTCAACGTAATAACCGGAGTCTGGATACCCAAAGAAACTGACTGGAGCCTGAACGCTCAACGTAATAACCGAAGTCTGGATACCCAACGAAACTGACCGGAGCCTGAACGCTCAACATAATAACTGGAGTCTGGAGACCCAACGAAACTGACCGGAGCCTGAACGCTCAACGTAATAACCGAAGTATGGATACCCAACGAAACTGACTGGAGCCTGAACGTTCAACATAATAATCGGAGTCTGGATACCCAACGAAATTGAATGGAGCCTGAACGCTCAACGTAATAACCGGAATCTGGATACTCAACGAAATTGACCGGAGCCTCAACACTCAACGTAATAACCAGAGTCTGGATACTCAACGAAACTGACTGGAGCCTGAACGATCAACGTAATAACCGGAGTCTGGATACACAACGAAATTGACCGGAGCCTCATTGCTCAACGTAACAACCGGAGTCTGGATACACAACGAAACTGACCGGAGCATGAACGCTCAACGTAATAACCAGAGTCTGGATACACGAAGAAATTGACCGGAGCCTGATTGCTCAACGTAATAACCGGAGTCTGGATACAAAACGAAACTGACCGGAGCCTGAGCGCTCAACGTAATAACCAAAGTCTGGATACCCAACGAAACTGACCGGAGGCTGAACGCTCAACGTAATAACCGGTGTCTGGATACCCAACGAAACTGATCGGAGCCTGCTATCTCAACGTAATAACCGGAGTCTGGATACCCAACGAAACTGACCGGAGGCTGAACGCTCAACGTAAAAACCAGAGTCTGGATACCCAACAAAACTGACCGGAGCCTGAACGCTCAACGAAAAATCGGAGTCTGGATACCCAACGAAACTGACCGGAGCCTGAACGCTCAACGTAATAACCGGAGTCTGGATACCCAATGAAACTGACCGGAGCCTGAACGCTTAACATAATAACCGGAGCCTGGATACCCAACAAAACTGACCGGAGCCTGAACGCTCAATGTAAAATTCGAAGTCTGGATACCCAACGAAACTGACTGGAACCTGAACGATCAACGTAATAACCGAAGTCTGGATACCCTACGAAGCTGACCGTAGCCTGAATGCTCAACGTAATAACCGGAGTCTGGATACCCAACGAAACTGACTGGAGCCTGAACGCTCAACGTAATAATCGGAGTCTGGATACCCTACGAAACTGACCGGAGCCTGAATGCTCAACGTAATAACCGAATTTTGGATACCCTACGAAACTGACCGGAGTCTGAACGCTCAACATAATAACCAGAGTCTGGATACCCAACAAAACTGATCGGAGCCTGAACGCTCAACGTAATAAACCGGAGTCTGGATACCCAACGAAACTGACCGGAGCCTGAACGCTCAACGTAATAACCGGAGTCTGGATACCCAAAGAAACTGACCGGAGCCTGAACGCTCAACGTAATAACCGAAGTCTGGATACCCAACGAAACTGACCGGAGCCTGAACGCTCAACGTAATAACCGGAGTCTGGATACCCAACGAATACGACCGGAGCCTGAACGCTCAACGTAACAACCGGAGTCTGGATACCCAACGAAACTGACCGGAGCCTGAACGTTCAACGTAATAACCGGAATCTGGATACTCAACAAAACTGACTCGAGCCTGAACGATCAACGTAATAACCGGAGTCTGGATACACAACGAAATTGACCGGAGCCTCATTGCTCAACGTAATAACCGGAGTCTGGATACACAACAAAACTGACCGGAGCCTGAACGCTCAACGTAATAATCGGAGTCTGGATACCCTACGAAACTGACCGGAGCCTGAATGCTCAACGTAATAACCGGAGTCTGGATACACAACGAAACTGACCGGAGCCTGAACGCTCAACGTAATAACCAAAGTCTGGATACCCAACGAAACTGACCGGAGGCTGAACGCTCAACGTAATAACTGGTGTTTGGATACCAAACGAAACTGACCGGAGCCTGCTATCTCAACGTAATAACCGGAGTCTGGATACCCAACAAAACTGACCGGAGCCTGAACGCTCAACGAAAAATTGGAGTCTGGATACCCAACGAAACTGACCGGAGTCTGAACGCTCAACATAATAACCGGAGTCTGGATACCCAACAAAACTGACCGGAGCCTGAACGCTCAACGTAAAAACCGGAGTCTGGATACCCAACGAAATTGACCGTAGCCTGAATGCTCAACGTGATAACCGGAGTCTGAATACCCAACGAAACTGACCGGAGCCTGAACGCTCAACGTAATAACCGAAGTCTGGATACCAAACGAAATTGACCGGAGCCTGAACGCTCAACGTAATAACCGGAGTCTGGTTACCCAATGAAACTGACCGGAGCCTGAACGCTCAACATAATAACTGAAGCCTGGATACCCAACAAAACTGACCAGAGCCTGAACGCTCAACGTAAAAACCGGAGTCTGGATACCCAACGAAACTGACCGGAGCCTGAACGATCAACGTAATAACCGAAGTCTGGATACCCTACGAAACTGACCGGATCCTGAACGCTCAACGTAATAACCGGAGTCTGGATACCCAACGAAACTGACCGGAGCCTGAACGCTCAACGTAATAATCGGAGTCTGGATACCCTACGAAACTGACCGGAGCCTGAACGCTCAACGTAATAACCGAAGTCTGGATACCAAACGAAACTGACCGGAGCCTGAACGCTCAACATAATAACCGGAGTCTGGAGACCCTACGAAACTGACCGGAGCCTGAATGCTCAACGTAATAACCGGAGTCTGGATACACAACGAAACTGACCGAAGCCTAAACACTCAACGTAATAACCAAAGTCTGGATACCCAGCGAAACTGACCGGAGGCTGAACGCGCAACGTAATAACTGGTGTTTGGATACCAAACGAACCTGACCGGAGCCTGCTATTTCAACGTAATAACCGGAGTCTGGATACCCAACAAAACTGACCGGAGCCTAAACGCTCAACGAAAAATTGGAGTCTGGATATCCAACGTAACTGACCGGAACCTGAACGCTCAACGTAATAACCGAAGTCTGGATACCAAACGAAATTGACCGGAGCCTGAACGCTCAACGTAATAACTGGAGTCTGGATACCCAACAAAACTGACCGGAGCCTGAACGCTCAACGTAATAACCGGAGTCTGGATACCCAACGAAACTGACCGGAGCCTAAACGCTCAACGTAATAACCGGAGTCTGGATACCCAACGAAACTGACCGAAGCCTGAACGTTCAACGTAATAACCGGAGTCTGGATACCCAACGAAATTTAATGGAGCCTGAACGCTCAACGTACTAACCGGAATCTTGATACTCAACGAAACTGACCGGAGCCTGAACGCTCAACGTAATAACCAGAGTCTGGATACTCAACGAAACTGACTGGAGCCTGAACGATCAACGTAATAACCGGAGTCTGGATACACAACGAAATTGACCGGAGCCTCATTGCTCAACGTAATAACCGAAGTTTGGATACACAACGAAACTGACCGGAGCCTGAACGCTCAACGTAATAACCAGAGTCTGGATACTCAACGAAACTGACTGGAGCCTGAACGATCAACGTAATAACCGGAGTCTGGATACACAACGAAATTGACCGGAGCCTCATTGCTCAACGTAATAACCGAAGTCTGAATACACAACGAAATTGACCAGAGCCTGAATGCTCAACGTAATAATCGGAGTCTGGATACCCTACGAAACTGACCGGAGCCTGAATGCTCAACGTAATAACCGGATTCTGGATACCCTACGAAACTGACCGGAGTCTGAACGCTCAACATAATAACCGGAGTCTGGATACCCAACAAAACTGACCGGAGCCTGAACGCTCAACGTAAAAACCGGAGTCTGGATACCCAACGAAATTGACCGTAGCCTGAATGCTCAACGTAATAACCGAAGTCTGAATACCCAACGAAACTGACCGGAGCCTGAACGCTCAACGTAAAAACCGGAGTCTGGATACCCAACGAAACTGACCGGAGCCTAAACGCTCAACGTAAAAACCGGAGTCTGGATACCCAACGAAACTGACCGGAGCCTGAACGCTCAACGTAATAACCGAAGTCTGGATACCCAACGAAACTGACCGGAGCCTGAACGCTCAACGTAATAACCGGAGTCTGGAGACCCAACGAAACTGACCGGAGCCTGAACGCTCAACGTAATAACCGAAGTATGGATACCCAACGAAACTGACCGGAGCCTGAACGTTCAACGTAATAACCGGAGTCTGGATACCCAACGAAATTGAATGGAGCCGGAACGCTCAACGTAATAACCGGAATCTGGATACTCAATGAAACTGACCGGAGCCTCAACGCTCAACGTAATAACCAGAGTCTGGATACTCAACGAAAATGACTGGAGCCTGAATGATCAACGTAATAACCTGAGTCTGGATACACAACGAAATTGACCGGAGCCGCATTGCTCAACGTAATAACCGGAGTCTGGATACACAACGAAACTGACCGGAGCCAGAACGCTCAACATAATAACCAGAGTCTGGATACACAAAGAAATTTACCGGAGCCTGATTGCTCAACGTAATAACCGGAGTCTGGATACAAAACGAAACTGACCGGAGCCTGAACGCTCAACGTAATAACCAGAGTCTGGATACCCAACAAAACTGACCGGAGCCTGAACGTTCAACGTAATAACCGGAGTCTGGATACGCAACAAAATTGAATGGAGCCTGAACGCTCAACGTAATAACCGGAATCTTGATACTCAACGAAACTGACCGGAGCCTGAACGCTCAACGTAATAACCAGAGTCTGGATACTCAACGAAACTGACTGGAGCCTGAACGATCAACGTAATAACCGGAGTCAGGATATACAACGAAATTGACCGGAGCCTCATTGCTCAACGTAATAACCGAAGTTTGGATACACAACGAAACTGACCGGAGCCTGAACGCTCAACGTAATAACCAGAGTCTAGATACTCAACGAAACTGACTGGAGCCTGAACGATCAACGTAATAAGCAGAGTCTGGATACACAACGAAATTGACCGGAGCCTCATTGCTCAACGTAATAACCGAAGTGTGGATACACAACGAAACTGACCGGAGCCTGAATGTTCAACGTAATAATCGGAGTCTGGATACCCTACGAAACTGACCGGAGTCTGAATGCCCAACGTAATAACCGGATTCTGGATACCCTACGAAACTGACCGGAGTCTGAACGCTCAACATAATAACCGGAGTCTGGATACCCAACAAAACTGACCGGAGCCTGAACGTTCAGCGTAATAACCGGAGTCTGGATACCCAACGAAATTTAATGGAGCCTGAACGCTCAACGTACTAACCGGAATCTTGATACTCAACGAAACTGACCGGAGCCTGAACGCTCAACGTAATAACCAGAGTCTGGATACTCAACGAAACTGACTGGAGCCTGAACGATCAACGTAATAACCGGAGTCTGGATACACAACGAAATTGACCGGAGCCTCATTGCTCAACGTAATAACCGAAGTTTGGATACACAACGAAACTGACCGGAGCCTGAACGCTCAACGTAATAACCAGAGTCTGGATACTCAACGAAACTGACTGGAGCCTGAACGATCAACGTAATAACCAGAGTCTGGATACACAACGAAATTGACCGGAGCCTCATTGCTCAACGTAATAACCGAAGTCTGAATACACAACGAAACTGACCGGAGCCTGAACGCTCAACGTAATAATCGGAGTCTGGATACCCTACGAAACTGACCGGAGCCTGAATGCTCAACGTAATAACCGGATTCTGGATACCCTACGAAACTGACCGGAGTCTGAACGCTCAACATAATAACCGGAGTCTGGATACCCAACAAAACTGACCGGAGCCTGAACGCTCAACGTAAAAACCGGAGTCTGGATACCCAACGAAATTGACCGTAGCCTGAATGCTCAACGTAATAACCGAAGTCTGAATACCCAACGAAACTGACCGGAGCCTGAACGCTCAACGTAAAAACCGGAGTCTGGATACCCAACGAAACTGACCGGAGCCTGAACGCTCAACGTAAAAACCGGAGTCTGGATACCCAACGAAACTGACCGGAGCCTGAACGCTCAACGTAATAACCGAAGTCTGGATACCCAATGAAACTGACCGGAGCCTGAACGCTCAACGTAATAACCGGAGTCTGGAGACCCAACGAAACTGACCGGAGCCTGAACGCTCAACGTAATAACCGAAGTATGGATACTCAACTAAACTGACCGGAGCCTGAACGTTCAACGTAATAACCGGAGTCTGGATACCCAACGAAATTGAATGGAGCCTGAACGCTCAACGTAATAACCGGAATCTGGATACTCAACGAAACTGACCGGAGCCTCAACGCTCAACGTAATAACCAGAGTCTGGATACTCAACGAAAATGACTGGAGCCTGAACGATCAACGTAATAACCGGAGTCTGGATACACAACGAAATTGACCGGAGCCTCATTGCTCAACGTAATAACCGGAGTCTGGATACACAACGAAACTAACCGGAGCCAGAACGCTCAACATAATAACCAGAGTCTGGATACACAAAGAAATTGACCGGAGCCTGATTGCTCAACGTAATAACCGGAGTCTGGATACAAAACGAAACTGACCGGAGCCTGAACGTTCAACGTAATAACCAGAGTCTGGATACCCAACAAAACTGACCGGAGCCTGAACGTTCAACGTAATAACCGGAGTCTGGATACCCAACGAAATTGAATGGAGCCTGAATGCTCAACGTAATAACCGGAATCTTGATACTCAACGAAACTGACTGGAGCCTGAACGCTCAACGTAATAACCAGAGTCTGGATACTCAACGAAACTGACTGGAGCCTGAACGATCAACGTAATAACCGGAGTCAGGATACACAACGAAATTGACCGGAGCCTCATTGCTCAACGTAATAACCGAAGTTTGGATACACAACGAAACTGACCGGAGCCTGAACGCTCAACGTAATAACCAGAGTCTGGATACTCAACGAAACTGACTGGAGCCTGAACGATCAACGTAATAAGCAGAGTCTGGATACACAACGAAATTGACCGGAGCCTCATTGCTCAACGTAATAACCGAAGTCTGGATACACAACGAAACTGACCGGAGCCTGAACGCTCAACGTAATAATCGGAGTCTGGATACCCTACGAAACTGACCGGAGTCTGAATGCCCAACGTAATAATCGGATTCTGGATACCCTACGAAACTGACCGGAGTCTGAACGCTCAACATAATAACCGGAGTCTGGATACCCAACAAACCTGACCGGAGTCTGAACGCTCAACGTAAAAACCGGAGTCTGGATACCCAACGAAATTGACCGTAGCCTGAATGCTCAACGTAATAACCGAAGTCTGAATACCCAACGAAACTGACCGGAGCATGAACGCTCAACGTAAAAACCGGAGTCTGGATACCCAACGAAACTGACCGGAGCCTGAACGCTCAACGTAATAACCGGAGTCTGGATACCAAAAGAAACTGACCGGAGCCTGAACGCTCAACGTAATAACCGGAGTCTGGAGACCCAACGAAACTGACCGGAGCCTGAACGCTCAACGTAATAACCGAAGTATGGATACCCAACGAAACTGACCGGAGCCTGAACGTTCAACGTAATAACCGGAGTCTGGATACACAACGAAACTGACCGGAGCCTGAACGCTCAACGTAATAACCGAAGTCTGGATACCAAACGAAATTGACAGGAGCCTAAACGCTCAACGTAATAACCGGATTCTGGATACCCAATGAAACTGACCGGAGCCTGAACGCTCAACATAATAACTGAAGCCTGGATACCCAACAAAACTGACCGGAGCCTGAACGCTCAACGTAAAAACCGGAGTCTGGATACCCAACGAAACTGACCGGAGCCTGAACGATCAACGTAATAATCGAAGTCTGGATACCCTACGAAACTGACCGGATCCTGAACGCTCAACGTAATAACCGGAGTCTGGATACCCAACGAAACTGACCGGAGCCTGAACGCCCAACGTAATAATCGGAGTCTGGATACCCTACGAAACTGACCGGAGCCTGAACGCTCAACGTAATAACCGAAGTCTGGATACCCAACGAAACTGACCGGAGCCTGAACGCTCAACATAATAACCGGAGTCTGGAGACCCTACGAAACTGACCGGAGCCTGAATGCTCAACGTAATAACCGGAGTCTGGATACACAACGAAACTGACCGGAGCCTGAACGCTCAACGTAATAACCAAAGTCTGGATACCCAACGAAACTGACCGGAGGCTGAATGCTCAACGTAATAACTGGTGTTTGGATACCAAACGAAACTCACCGGAGCCTGCTATCTCAACGTAATAACCGGAGTCTGGATACCCAACAAAACTGACCGGAGCCTGAATGCTCAACGAAAAATTGGAGTCTGGATACCCAACGATACTGACCGGAGCCTGAACGCTCAACGTAATAACCGAAGTCTGGATACCAAACGAAATTGACCGGAGCCTGAACGCTCAACGTAATAACCGGAGTCTGGATACCCAACGAAACTGACCGGAGCCTGAACGCTCAACGTAATAACCGGAGTCTGGATACCCAACGAAACTGACCGGAGCCTGAACGCTCAACGTAATAACCGGAGTCTGGATACCCAACGAAACTGATCGGAGCCTGAACGTTCAACGTAATAACCGGAGTCTGGATACCCAACGAAATTTAATGGAGCCTGAACGCTCAACGTAATAACCAGAATCTTGATACTCAACGAAACTGACCGGAGCCTGAACGCTCAACGTAATAACCAGAGTCTGGATACTCAACGAAACTGACTGGAGCCTGAACGATCAACGTAATAACCGGAGTCTGGATACACAACGAAATTGACCGGAGCCTCATTGCTCAATGTAATAACCGAAGTTTGGATACACAACGAAACTGACCGGAGCCTGAACGCTCAACGTAATAACCAGAGTCTGGATACTCAACGAAACTGACTGGAGCCTGAACGATCAACGTAATAACCGGAGTCTGGATACACAACGAAATTGACCGGAGCCTCATTGCTCAACGTAATAACCGGATTCTGGATACCCTACGAAACTGACCGGAGTCTGAACGCTCAACATAATAACCGGAGTCTGGATACCCAACAAAACTGACCGGAGCCTGAACGCTCAACGTAAAAACCGGAGTCTGGATACCCAACGAAATTGACCGTA
Organism: Lathyrus sativus; assembly: GCA_963859935.3. Classification (NCBI taxonomy): domain Eukaryota; kingdom Viridiplantae; phylum Streptophyta; class Magnoliopsida; order Fabales; family Fabaceae; genus Lathyrus; species Lathyrus sativus. The sequence goes on from CAWUDS030000639.1 coordinate 1,122,246, forward strand.
GCCTGAACGCTCAACGTAAAAACCGGAGTCTGGATACCCAACGAAACTGACCGGAGCCTGAACGCTCAACGTAATAACCGAAGTCTGGATACCTAAAGAAACTGACCGGAGCCTGAACGCTCAACGTAATAACCGAAGTCTGGATACCCAACGAAACTGACCGGAGCCTGAACGCTCAACGTAATAACCGGAGTCTGGAGACCCAACGAAACTGACCGGAGCCTGAACGCTCAACGTAATAACCGAAGTATGGATACCCAACGAAACTGACCGGAGCCTGAACGTTCAACGTAATAACCGGAGTCTGGATACACAACGAAACTGACCGGAGCCTGAACGCTCAACGTAATAACCGAAGTCTGGATACCAAACGAAATTGACTGGAGCCTGAACGCTCAACGTAATAACCGGAGTCTGGATACCCAATGAAACTGACCGGAGCCTGAACGCTCAACATAATAACTGAAGCCTGGATACCCAACGAAACTGACCGGAGCCTGAACGCTCAACGTAAAAACCGGAGTCTGGATACCCAACGAAACTGACCGGAGCCTGAACGATCAACGTAATAACTGAAGTCTGGATACCCTACGAAACTGACCGGATCCTGAACGCTCAACGTAATAACCGGAGTCTGGATACCCAACGAAACTGACCGGAGCCTGAACGCTCAACGTAATAATCGGAGTCTGGATACCCTACGAAACTGACCGGAGCCTGAACGCTCAACGTAATAACCGAAGTCTGGATACCCAACGAAACTGACCGGAGCCTGAACGCTCAACCTAATAACCGGAGTCTGGAGACCCTACGAAACTGACCGGAGCCTGAATGCTCAACGTAATAACCGGAGTCTGGATACACAACGAAATTGACCGGAGCCTGAACGCTCAACGTAATAACCAAAGTTTGGATACCCAACGAAACTGACCGGAGGCTGAACGCTCAACGTAATAACTGTTGTTTGGATACCAAACGAAACTGACCGGAGCCTGCTATCTCAACATAATAACCGGAGTCTGGATACCCAACAAAACTGACCGGAGCCTGAACGCTCAACGAAAAATTGGAGTCTGGATACCCAACGAAACTGACCGGAGCCTGAACGCTCAACGTAATAACCGAAGTCTGGATACCAAACGAAATTGACCGGAGCCTGAACGCTCAACGTAATAACCGGAGTCTGGATACCCAACGAAACTGACCGGAGCCTGAACGCTCAACGTAATAACCGGAGTCTGGATACCCAACGAAACTGACCGGAGCCTGAACGCTCAACGTAATAACCGGAGTCTGGATACCCAACGAAACTGACCGGAGCCTGAACGTTCAACGTAATAACCGGAGTCTGGATACCCAACGAAATTTAATGGAGCCTGAACGCTCAACATAATAACCGGAATCTTGATACTCAACGAAACTGACCGGAGCCTGAACGCTCAACGTAATAACCAGAGTCTGGATACTCAACGAAACTGACTGGAGCCTGAACGATCAACGTAATAACCGGAGTCTGGATACACAATGAAATTGACCGGAGCCTCATTGCTCAACGTAATAACCGAAGTTTGGATACACAACGAAACTGACAGGAGCCTGAACGCTCAACGTAATAACCAGAGTCTAGATACTCAACGAAACTGACTAGAGCCTGAACGATCAACGTAATAACCGGAGTCTGGATACACAACGAAATTCACCGGAGCCTCATTGCTCAACGTAATAACTGAAGTCTGGATACACAACGAAACTGACCGGAGCCTGAACGCTCAACGTAATAATCGGAGTCTGGATACCCTACGAAACTGACCGGAGCCTGAATGCTCAACGTAATAACCGGATTCTGGATACCCTATGAAACTGACGGGAGTATGAACGCTCAACATAATAACCGGAGTCTGGATACCCAACAAAACTGACCGGAGCCTGAACGATCAACGTAAAAACCGGAGTCTGGATACCCAACGTAATTGTCCGTAGCCTGAATGCTCAACGTAATAACCGAAGTCTGAATACCCAACGAAACTGACCGGAGCCTGAACGCTCAACGTAAAAACCGGAGTCTGGATACCCAACGAAACTGACCGGAGCCTGAACGCTCAACGTAATAACCGGAGTCTGGATACCCAATGAAACTGACCGGAGCCTGAACGCTCAACATAATAATTGAAGCCTGGATACCCAACAAAACTGACCGGAGCCTGAACGCTCAAAGTAAAAACCGGAGTCTGGAGACCCAACGAAACTGACCGGAGCCTGAACGATCAACGTAATAATCGAAGTCTGGATACCCTACGAAACTGACCGGATCCTGAACGCTCAACGTAATATCCGGAGTCTGGATACCCAACGAACTGACCGGAGCCTGAACGCCCAACGTAATAATCGGAGTCTGGATACCCTACGAAACTGACCGGAGCCTGAACGCTCAACGTAATAACCTAAGTCTGAATACCCAACGAAACTGACCGGAGCCTGAACGCTCAACATAATAACCGGAGTCTGGAGACCCTACGAAACTGACCGGAGCCTGAATGCTCAACGTAATAACTGGAGTCTGGATACACAACGAAACTGACCGGAGCCTGAATGCTCAACGTAATAACCAAAGTCTGGATACCCAACGAAACTGACCGGAGGCTGAACGCTCAATGTAATAACTGGTGTTTGGATACCAAACGAAACTCACCGGAGCCTGCTATCTCAAAGTAATAACCGGAGTCTGGATACCCAACAAAACTGACCGGAGCCTGAACGCTCAACTAAAAATTGGAGTCTGGATACCCAACGAAATTGACCGGAGCCTGAACGCTCAACGTAATAACCGAAGTCTGGATACCAAACGAAATTGACCGGAGCCTGAACGCTCAACGTAATAACCGAAGTTTGGATACACAACGAAACTGACAGGAGCCTGAACGCTCAACGTAATAACCAGAGTCTGGATACTCAACGAAACTGACTAGAGCCTGAACGATCAACGTAATAACCGGAGTCTGGATACACAACGAAATTCACCAGAGCCTCATTGCTCAACGTAATAACCGAAGTCTGGATACACAACGAAACTGACCGGAGCCTGAACGCTCAACGTAATAATCGGAGTCTGGATACCCTACGAAACTGACCGGAGCCTGAATGCTCAACGTAATAACCGGATTCTGGATACCCTATGAAAATGACGGGAGTCTGAACGCTCAACATAATAACCGGAGTCTGGATACCCAACAAAACTGACCGGAGCCTGAACGATCAACGTAAAAACCGGAGTCTGGATACCCAACGTAATTGTCCGTAGCCTGAATGCTCAACGTAATAACCGAAGTCTGAATACCCAACGAAACTGACCGGAGCCTGAACGCTCAACGTAAAAACCGGAGTCTGGATACCCAACGAAACTGACCGGAGCCTGAACGCTCAACGTAATAACCGGAGTCTGGATACCCAATGAAACTGACCGGAGCCTGAACGCTCAACATAATAATTGAAGCCTGGATACCCAACAAAACTGACCGGAGCCTGAATGCTCAAAGTAAAAACCGGAGTCTGGAGACCCAACGAAACTGACCGGAGCCTGAACGATCAACGTAATAATCGAAGTCTGGATACCCTACGAAACTGACCGGATCCTGAACGCTCAACGTAATATCCGGAGTCTGGATACCCAACGAAACTGACCGGAGCCTGAACGCCCAACGTAATAATCGGAGTCTGGATACCCTACGAAACTGACCGGAGCCTGAACGCTCAACGTAATAACCTAAGTCTGGATACCCAACGAAACTGACCGGAGCCTGAACGCTCAACATAATAACCGGAGTCTGGAGACCCTACGAAACTGACCGGAGCCTAAATGCTCAACGTAATAACTGGAGTCTGGATACACAACGAAACTGACCAGAGCCTGAACGCTCAACGTAATAACCAAAGTCTGGATACCCAACGAAACTGACCGGAGGCTGAACGCTCAATGTAATAACTGGTGTTTGGATACCAAACGAAACTCACCGGAGCCTGCTATCTCAACGTAATAACCGGAGTCTAGATACCCAACAAAACTGACCGGAGCCTGAACGCTCAACTAAAAATTGGAGTCTGGATACCCAACGAAACTGACCGGAGCCTGAACGCTCAACGTAATAACCGAAGTCTGGATACCAAACGAAATTGACCGGAGCCTGAACGCTCAACGTAATAACCGGAGTCTGGATACCCAACAAAACTGACCGGAGCCTGAACGCTCAACGTAATAACCGGAGTCTGGATACCCAACGAAACTGACCGGAGCCTGAACGCTCAACGTAAAAACCGGAGTCTGGATACCCAACGAAACTGACCAGAGCCTGAACGCTCAACGTAATAACCGGAGTCTGGATACCTAAAGAAACTGACCGGAGCCTGAACGCTCAACGTAATAACCGGAGTCTGGAGACCCAACGAAACTGACCGGAGCCTGAACGCTCAACGTAATAACCGAAGTATGGATACCCAACAAAACTGACCGGAGCCTGAACGTTCAACGTAATAACCGGAGTCTGGATACACAACGAAACTGACCGGAGCCTGAACGCTCAACGTAATAACCGAAGTCTGGATACCAAACGAAATTGACCGGAGCCTAAACGCTCAACGTAATAACCGGATTCTGGATACCCAATGAAACTGACCGGAGCCTGAACGCTCAACATAATAATTGAAGCCTGGATACCCAACAAAACTGACCGGAGCCTGAACGCTCAAAGTAAAAACCGGAGTCTGGATACCCAACGAAACTGACCGGAGCCTGAACGATAAACGTAATAATCGAAGTCTGGATACCCTACGAAACTGACCGGATCCTGAACGCTCAACGTAATATCCGGAGTCTGGATACCCAACGAAACTGACCGGAGCCTGAACGCCCAACGTAATAATCAGAGTCTGGATACCCTACGAAACTGACCGGAGCCTGAACGCTCAACGTAATAACCTAAGTCTGGATACCCAACGAAACTGACCGGAGCCTGAACGCTCAACATAATAACCGGAGTCTGGAGACCCTACGAAACTGACCGGAGCCTGAATGCTCAACGTAATAACTGGAGTCTGGATACACAACGAAACTGACCGGAGCCTGAACGCTCAACGTAATAACCAAAGTCTGGATACCCAACGAATCTGACCGGAGGCTGAACGCTCAACGTAATAACTGGTGTTTGGATACCAAACGAAACTCACCGGAGCCTGTTATCTCAACATAATAACCGGAGTCTGGATACCCAACAAAACTGACCGGAGCCTGAACGCTCAACGAAAAATTGGAGTCTGGATACCCAACGAAACTGACCGGAGCCTGAACGCTCAACGTAATAACCGAAGTCTGGATACCAAACGAAATTGACCGGAGCCTGAACGCTCAACGTAATAACCGGAGTCTGGATACCCAACGAAACTGACCGGAGCCTGAACGCTCAACGTAATAACCGGAGTCTGGATACCCAACGAAACTGACCGGAGCCTGAACGCTCAACGTAATAACCGGAGTCTGGATACCCAACGAAACTGACCGGAGCCTGAACGTTCAACGTAATAATCGGAGTCTGGATACCCAACGAAATTTAATGGAGCCTGAACGCTCAACGTAATAACCGGAATCTTGATACTCAACAAAACTGACCGGAGCCTGAACGCTCAACGTAATAACCAGAGTCTGGATACTCAACGAAACTGACTGGAGCCTGAACGATCAACGTAATAACCGGAGTCTGGATACACAACGAAATTGACCGGAGCCTCATTGCTCAATGTAATAACCGAAGTTTGGATACACAACGAAACTGACCGGAGCCTGAACGCTCAACGTAATAACCAGAGTCTGGATACTCAACGAAACTGACTGGAGCCTGAATGATCAACGTAATAACCGGAGTCTGGATACACAACGAAATTGACCGGAGCCTCATTGCTCAACGTAATAACCGAAGTCTGGATACACAATGAAACTGACCGGAGCCTGAACGCTCAATGTAATAATCGGAGTCTGGATACCCTACAAAACTGACCGGAGCCTGAATGCTCAACGTAATAACCGGATTCTGGATACCCTACGAAACTGACCGGAGTCTGAACGCTCAACATAATAACCGGAGTCTGGATACCCAACAAAACTGACCGGAGCCTGAACGCTCAACGTAAAAACCGGAGTCTGGATACCCAACGAAACTGACCGGAGCCTGAACGCTCAACGTAATAACCGGAGTCTGGATACCTAAAGAAACTGACCGGAGCCTGAACGCTCAACGTAATAACCGGAGTCTGGAGACCCAACGAAACTGACCGGAGCCTGAACGCTCAATGTAATAACCGAAGTATGGATACCCTACGAAACTGACCGGAGCCTGAACGTTCAACTTAATAACCGGAGTCTGGATACACAACTAAACTGACCGAAGCCTGAACGCTCAACGTAATAACCGAAGTCTGGATACCTAACGAAATTGACCGGAGCCTAAACGCTCAACGTAATAACCGGATTCTGGATACCCAATGAAACTGAACGGAGCCTGAACGCTCAACATAATAACTGAAGCCTGGATACCCAACAAAACTGACCGGACCCTGAACGCTCAACGTAAAAACCGGAGTCTGGATACCCAACGAAACTGACCGGAGCCTGAACGATCAACGTAATAATCGAAGTCTGGATACCCTACGAAACTGACCGGATCCTGAACGCTCAACGTAATAACCGGAGTCTGGATACCCAACGAAACTGACCGGAGCCTGAACGTTCAACGTAATAATCGGAGTCTGGATACCCAACGAAACTGACCGGAGCCTGAACGCCCAACGTAATAATCGGGGTCTGGATACCCTACGAAACTGACCGGAGCCTGAACGCTCAACGTAATAACCGAAGTCTGGATACCCAACGAAACTGACCGGAGCCTGAACGCTCAACATAATGACCGGAGTCTGGAGACCCTACGAAACTGACCGGAGCCTGAATGCTCAACGTAATAACCGGAGTCTGGACACACAACGAAACTGACCGGAGCCTGAACGCTCAATGTAATAACCAAAGTCTGGATACCCAACGAAACTGACCGGAGGCTGAACGCTCAACGTAATAACTGGTGTTTGGATACCAAACGAAACTCACCGGAGCCTGCTATCTCAACGTAATAACCGGAGTCTGGATACCCAACAAAACTGACCGGAGCCTGAACGCTCAACGAAAAATTGGAGTCTGGATACCCAACGAAACTGACAGGAGCCTAAACGCTCAACGTAATAACCGAAGTCTGGATACCAAACGAAATTGACCGGAGCCTGAAAGCTCAACGTAATAACCGGAGTCTGGATACCCAACGAAACTGACCGGAGCCTGAACGCTCAACGTAAAAACCGGAGTCTGGATACCCAACGAAACTGACCGGAGCCTGAACGCTCAACGTAATAACCGGAGTCTGGATACCTAAAGAAACTGACCGGAGCCTGAACGCTCAACGTAATAACCGGAGTCTGGAGACCCAACGAAACTGACCGGAGCCTGAACGCTCAACGTAATAACCGAAGTATGGATACCCAACGAAACTGACCGGAGCCTAAACGTTCAACGTAATAACCGGAGTCTGGATACACAACGAAACTGACCGGAGCCTGAACGCTCAACGTAATAACCGAAGTCTGGATACCAAACGAAATTGACCGGAGCCTAAACGCTCAACGTAATAACCGAATTCTGGATACCCAATGAAACTGACCGGAGCCTGAATGCTCAACATAATAACTGAAGCCTGGATACCCAACAAAACTGACCGGAGCCTGAACGCTCAACGTAAAAACCGGAGTCTGGATACCCAACGAAACTGACCGGAGCCTGAACGCTCAACGTAATAACCGGAGTCTGGATACCCAACGAAACTGACCGGAGCCTGAACGCTCAACGTAATAACCGGAGTCTGGATACCCAACGAAACTGACCGGAGCCTGAACGCTCAACGTAATAACCGGAGTCTGGATACCCAACGAAACTGACCGGAGCCTGAACGTTCAACGTAATAATCGGAGTCTGGATACCCAACGAAATTTAATGGAGCCTGAACGCTCAACGTAATAACCGGAATCTTGATACTCAACAAAACTGACCGGAGCCTGAACGCTTAACGTAATAACCAGAGTCTGGATACTCAACGAAACTGACTGGAGCCTGAACGATCAACGTAATAACCGGAGTCTGGATACACAACGAAATTGACCGGAGCCTCATTGCTCAATGTAATAACCGAAGTTTGGATACACAACGAAACTGACCGGAGCCTGAACGCTCAACGAAAAATTGGAGTCTGGATACCGAACGAAACTGACCGGAGCCTGAACGCTCAACGTAATAACCGAAGTCTGGATACCAAACGAAATTGACCAGAGCCTGAACGCTCAACGTAATAACCGGAGTCTGGATACCCAACGAAACTGACCGGAGCCTGAACGCTCAACGTAATAACCGGAGTCTGGATACCCAACGAAACTGACCGGAGCCTGAACGCTCAACGTAATAACCGGAGTCTGGATACCCAACGAAACTGACCGGAGCCTGAACGTTCAACGTAATAACCGGAGTCTGGATACCCAACGAAATTTAATGGAGCCTGAACGCTCAACGTAATAACCGAAATCTTGATACTCAACAAAACTGACCGGAGCCTGAACGCTCAACGTAATAACCAGAGTCTGGATACTCAACGAAACTGACTGGAGCCTGAACGATCAACGTAATAACCGGAGTCTGGATACACAACGAAATTGACCGGAGCCTCATTGCTCAATGTAATAACCGAAGTTTGGATACACAACGAAACTGACCGGAGCCTGAACGCTCAACGTAATAACCAGAGTCTGGATACTCAACAAAACTGACTGGAGCCTGAACGATCAACGTAATAACCGGAGTCTGGATACACAACGAAATTGACCGGAGCCTCATTGCTCAACGTAATAACCGAAGTCTGGATACACAACGAAACTGACCGGAGCCTGAACGCTCAATGTAATAATCGGAGTCTGGATACCCTACGAAACTGACCGGAGCCTGAATGCTCAACGTAATAACCGGATTCTAGATACCCTACGAAACTGACCGGAGTCTGGATACCCAACAAAACTGACCGGAGCCTGAACGCTCAACGTAAAAACCGGAGTCTGGATACCCAACGAAATTGACCGTAGCCTGAATGCTCAACGTAATAACCGAAGTCTGAATACCCAACGAAACTGACCGGAGCCTGAACGCTCAACGTAAAAACCGGTGTCTGGATACCCAACGAAACTGACCGGAGCCTGAACGCTCAACGTAATAACCGAAGTCTGGATACCTAAAGAAACTGACCGGAGCCTGAACGCTCAACGTAATAACCGAAGTCTGGATACCCAACGAAACTGACCGGAGCCTGAACGCTCAACGTAATAACCGGAGTCTGGAGACCCAACGAAACTGACCGGAGCCTGAACGCTCAACGTAATAACCGAAGTATGGATACCCAACGAAACTGACCGGAGCCTGAACGTTCAACGTAATAACCGGAGTCTGGATACACAACGAAACTGACCGGAGCCTGAACGCTCAACGTAATAACCGAAGTCTGGATACCAAACGAAATTGACTGGAGCCTGAACGCTCAACGTAATAACCGGAGTCTGGATACCCAATGAAACTGACCGGAGCCTGAACGCTCAACATAATAACTGAAGCCTGGATACCCAACGAAACCGACCGGAGCCTGAACGATCAACGTAATAACTGAAGTCTGGATACCCTACGAAACTGACCGGATCCTGAACGCTCAACGTAATAACCGGAGTCTGGATACCCAACGAAACTGACCGGAGCCTGAACGCTCAACGTAATAATCGGAGTCTGGATACCCTACGAAACTGACCGGAGCCTGAACGCTCAACGTAATAACCGAAGTCTGGATACCCAACGAAACTGACCGGAGCCTGAACGCTCAACATAATAACCGGAGTCTGGAGACCCTACGAAACTGACCGGAGCCTGAATGCTCAACGTAATAACCGGAGTCTGGATACACAACGAAATTGACCGGAGCCTGAACGCTCAACGTAATAACCAAAGTCTGGATACCCAACGAAACTGACCGGAGGCTGAACGCTCAACGTAATAACTGGTATTTGGATACCAAACGAAACTGACCGGAGCCTGCTATCTCAACATAATAACCGGAGTCTGGATACCCAACAAAACTGACCGGAGCCTGAACGCTCAACGAAAAAATGGAGTCTGGATACCCAACGAAACTGACCCGAGCCTGAATGCTCAACGTAATAACCGAAGTCTGAATACCCAACGAAACTGACCGGAGCCTGAACGCTCAACGTAAAAACCGGAGTCTGGATACCCAACGAAACTGACCGGAGCCTGAACGCTCAACGTAATAACCGAAGTCTGGATACCTAAAGAAACTGACCGGAGCCTGAACGCTCAACGTAATAACCGAAGTCTGGAGACCCTACGTAACTGACCGGAGCCTGAATGCTCAACGTAATAACCGGAGTCTGGATACACAACGAAATTGACCGGAGCCTGAACGCTCAACGTAATAACCAAAGTCTGGATACCCAACGAAACTGACCGGAGCCTGAATGCTCAACGTAATAACCGGAGTCTGGATACACAACGAAACTGACCGGAGCCTGAACGCTCAACGTTATAACCGGAGTCTGGATACCCAACAAAACTGACCGGAGCCTGAACGCTCAACGTAAAAACCGGAGTCTGGATACCCAACGAAATTGACCGTAGCCTGAATGCTCAACGTAATAACCGAAGTCTGAATACCCAACGAAACTGACCGGAGCCTGAACGCTCAACGTAAAAACCGGAGTCTGGATACCCAACGAAACTGACCGGAGCCTGAACGCTCAATGTAATAACCGAAGTCTGGATACCTAAAGAAACTGACCGGAGCCTGAACGCTCAACGTAATAACCGAAGTCTGGATACCCAACGAAACTGACCGGAGCCTGAACGCTCAACGTAATAACCGGAGTCTGGAGACCCAACGAAACTGACCGGAGCCTGAACGCTCAACGTAATAACCGAAGTATGGATACCCAACGAAACTGACCGGAGCCTGAACGTTCAACGTAATAACCGGAGTCTGGATACACAACGAAACTGACCGGAGCCTGAACGCTCAACGTAATAACCGAAGTCTGGATACCAAACGAAATTGACTGGAGCCTGAACGCTCAACGTAATAACCGGAGTCTGGATACCCAATGAAACTGACCGGAGCCTGAACGCTCAACATAATAACTGAAGCCTGGATACCCAACGAAACTGACCGGAGCCTGAACGCTCAACGTAAAAACCGGAGTCTGGATACCCAACGAAACTGATCGGAGCCTGAACGATCAACGTAATAACTGAAGTCTGGATACCCTACGAAACTGACCGGATCCTGAACGCTCAACTTAATAACCGGAGTCTGGATACCCAACGAAACTGACCGGAGCCTGAACGCTCAACGTAATAATCGGAGTCTGGATACCTTACGAAACTGACCGGAGCCTGAACGCTCAACGTAATAACCGAAGTCTGGATACCCAACGAAACTGACCGGAGCCTGAACGCTCAACATAATAACCGGAGTCTGGAGACCCTACGAAACTGACCGGAGCCTGAATGCTCAACGTAATAACCGGAGTCTGGATACACAACGAAATTGACCGGAGCCTGAACGCTCAACGTAATAACCAAAGTCTGGATACCCAACGAAACTGACCGGAGGCTGAACGTTCAACGTAATAACTGGTATTTGGATACCAAACGAAACTGACCGGAGCCTGCTATCTCAACATAATAACCGGAGTCTGGATACCCAACAAAACTGACCGGAGCCTGAACGCTCAACGTAATAACCGAAGTCTGGATACCAAACGAAATTGACCGGAGCCTGAACGCTCAACGTAATAACCGGAGTCTGGATACCCAACGAAACTGACCGGAGCCTGAACGCTCAACGTAATAACCGGAGTCTGGATACCCAACGAAACTGACCGGAGCCTGAACGCTCAACATAATAACCGGAGTCTGGATACCCAACGAAACTGACCGGAGCCTGAACGTTCAACGTAATAACCGGAGTCTGGATACCCAACGAAATTTAATGGAGCCTGAACGCTCAACATAATAACCGGAATCTTGATACTCAACGAAACTGACCGGAGCCTGAACGCTCAACGTAATAACCAGAGTCTGGATACTCAACGAAACTGACTGGAGCCTGAACGATCAACGTAATAACCGGAGTCTGGATACACAATGAAATTGACCAGAGCCTCATTGCTCAACGTAATAACCGAAATTTGGATACACAACGAAACTGACCGGAGCCTGAACGCTCAACGTAATAACCAGAGTCTGGATACTCAACGAAACTGACTGGAGCCTGAACGATCAACGTAATAACCGGAGTCTGGATACACAACGAAATTCACCGGAGCCTCATTGCTCAACGTAATAACCGAAGTCTGGATACACAACGAAACTGACCGGAGCCTGAACGCTCAACGTAATAATCGGAGTCTGGATACCCTACGAAACTGACCGGAGCCTGAATGCTCAACGTAATAACCGGATTCTGGATACCCTATGAAACTGACCGGAGTCTGAACGCTCAACATAATAACCGGAGTCTGGATACCCAACAAAACTGACCGGAGCCTGAACGATCAACGTAAAAACCGGAGTCTGGATACCCAACGTAATTGACCGTAGCCTGAATGCTCAACGTAATAACCGAAGTCTGAATACCCAACGAAACTGACCGGAGCCTGAACGCTCAACGTAAAAACCGGAGTCTGGATACCCAACGAAACTGACCGGAGCCTGAACGCTCAACGTAATAACCGGAGTCTGGATACCCAAAGAAACTGACCGGAGCCTGAACGCTCAACATAATAACCGAAGTCTGGATACCCAACGAAACTGACCGGAGCCTGAACGCTCAACGTAATAACCGGAGTCTGGAGACCCAACGAAACTGACCGGAGCCTGAACGCTCAACGTAATAACCGAAGTATGGATACCCAACGAAACTGACCGGAGCCTGAACGTTCAACGTAATAACCGGAGTCTGGATACCCAACGAAATTGAATGGAGCCTGAACGCACAACGTAATAACCGGAATCTGGATACTCAACGAAACTGACCGGAGCCTCAACGCTCAACGTAATAACCAGAGTCTGGATACTCAACGAAAATGACTGGAGCCTGAACGATCAACGTAATAACCGGAGTCTAGATACACAACAAAATTGACCAGAGCCTCATTGCTCAACGTAATAACCGGAGTCTGGATACACAACGAAACTGACCGGAGCCAGAACGCTCAACGTAATAACCAGAGTCTGGATACACAAAGAAATTGACCGGAGCCTGATTGCTCAACGTAATAACCGGAGTCTGGATACAAAACGAAACTGACCGGAGCCTGAACGCTCAACGTAATAACCAGAGTCTGGATACCCAACAAAACTGACCGGAGCCTTAACGTTCAACGTAATAACCGGAGTCTGGATACCCAACGAAATTTAATGGAGCCTGAACGCTCAACATAATAACCGGAATCTTGATACTCAACGAAACTGACCGGAGCCTGAACGCTCAACGTAATAACCAGAGTCTGGATACTCAACGAAACTGACTGGAGCCTGAACGATCAACGTAATAACCGGAGTCTGGATACACAATGAAATTGACCGGAGCCTCATTGCTCAACGTAATAACCGAAGTTTGGATACACAACGAAACTGACCGGAGCCTGAACGCTCAACGTAATAACCAGAGTCTGGATACTCAACGAAACTGACTGGAGCCTGAACGATCAACGTAATAACCGGAGTCTGGATACACAACGAAATTCACCGGAGCCTCATTGCTCAACGTAATAACCGAAGTCTGGATACACAACGAAACTGACCGGAGCCTGAACGCTCAACGTAATAATCGGAGTCTGGATACCCTACGAAACTGACCGGAGCCTGAATGCTCAACGTAATAATCGGATTCTGGATACCCTATGAAACTGACCGGAGTCTGAACGCTCAACATAATAACCGGAGTCTGGATACCCAACAAAACTGACCGGAGCCTGAACGATCAACGTAAAAACCGGAGTCTGGATACCCAACGTAATTGACCGTAGCCTGAATGCTCAACGTAATAACCGAAGTCTGAATACCCAACGAAACTGACCGGAGCCTGAACGCTCAACGTAAAAACCGGAGTCTGGATACCCAACGAAACTGACCGGAGCCTGAACGCTCAACGTAATAACCGGAGTCTGGATACCCAAAGAAACTGACCGGAGCCTGAACGCTCAACATAATAACCGAAGTCTGGATACCCAACGAAACTGACCGGAGCCTGAACGCTCAACGTAATAACCGGAGTCTGGAGACCCAACGAAACTGACCGGAGCCTGAACGCTCAACGTAATAACCGAAGTATGGATACCCAACGAAACTGACCGGAGCCTGAACGTTCAACGTAATAACCGGAGTCTGGATACCCAACGAAATTGAATGGAGCCTGAACGCACAACGTAATAACCGGAGTCTGGATACTCAACGAAACTGACCGGAGCCTCAACGCTCAACGTAATAACCAGAGTCTGGATACTCAACGAAAATGACTGGAGCCTGAACGATCAACGTAATAACCGGAGTCTGGATACACAACAAAATTGACCGGAGCCTCATTGCTCAACGTAATAACCGGAGTCTGGATACACAACGAAACTGACCGGAGCCAGAACGCTCAACGTAATAACCAGAGTCTGGATACACAAAGAAATTGACCGGAGCCTGATTGCTCAACGTAATAACCGGAGTCTGGATACAAAACGAAACTGACCGGAGCCTGAACGCTCAACGTAATAACCAGAGTCTGGATACCCAACAAAACTGACCGGAGCCTGAACGTTTAACGTAATAACCGGAGTCTGGATACCCAACGAAATTGAATGGAGCCTGAACGCTCAACGTAATAACCGGAATCTTGATACTCAACGAAACTGACCGGAGCCTGAACGCTCAACGTAATAACCAGAGTCTGGATACTCAACGAAACTGACTGGAGCCTGAACGATCAACGTAATAACCGGAGTCTGGATACACAACGAAATTGACCGGAGCCTCATTGCTCAACGTAATAACCGAAGTTTGGATACACAACGAAACTGACCGGAGCCTGAACGCTCAACGTAATAACCAAAGTCTGGATACTCAACGAAACTGACTGGAGCCTGAACGATCAACGTAATAACCGGAGTCTGGATACACAACGAAATTGACCGGAGCCTCATTGCTCAACGTAATAACCAAAGTCTGGATACACAACGAAACTGACCGGAGCCTGAACGCTCAACGTAATAATCAGAGTCTGGATACCCTACGAAACTGACCGGAGCCTGAATGCTCAACGTAATAACCGGATTCTGGATACCCTACGAAACTGACCGGAGTCTGAACGCTCAACATAATAACCGGAGTTTGGATACCCAACAAAACTGACCGGAGCCTGAACGCTCAACGTAAAAACCGGAGTCTGGATACCCAACGAAATTGACAGTAGCCTGAATGCTCAACGTAATAACCGAAGTCTGAATACCCAACGAAACTGACCGGAGCCTAAACGCTCAACGTAAAAACCGGAGTCTGGATACCCAACGAAACTGACCGGAGCCTGAACGCTCAACGTAATAACCGGAGTCTGGATACCTAAAGAAACTGACCGGAGCCTGAACGCTCAACGTAATAACCGAAGTCTGGAGACCCAACGAAACTGACCGGAGCCTGAACGCTCAACGTAATAACCTGAGTCTGGAGACCCAACGAAACTGACCGGAGCCTGAACGCTCAATGTAATAACCGAAGTATGGATACCCAACGAAACTGACCGGAGCCTGAACGTTCAACGTAATAACCGGAGTCTGGATACCCAACGAAACTGACCGGAGGTTGAACGCTCAACGTAAAAACCGAAGTCTGGATACCCAACAAAACTGACCGGAACCTGAACGCTCAACGAAAAATCGGAGTCTGGATACCCAACGAAACTGACCGGAGCCTGAACGCTCAACGTAATAACCGAAGTATGGATACCCAATGAAACTGACCGGAGCCTGAACGTTCAACGTAATAACCGGAGTCTGGATACACAACGAAACTGACCGGAGCCTGAACGCTCAACGTAATAACCGAAGTCTGGATACCAAATGAAATTGACCGGAGCCTGAACGCTCAACGTAATAACCGGAGTCTGGATACCCAATGAAACTGACCGGAGCCTGAACGCTCAACATAATAACCGGAGTCTGGATACACAACGAAACAGACCGGAGCCTGAACGCTCAACGTAATAATCGGAGTCTGGATACCCTACGAAACTGACCGGAGCCTGAACGCTCAACGTAATAATCGGAGTATGGATACCCTACGAAACTGACCGGAGCCTGAATGCTCAACGTAATAACCGGATTCTGGATACCCTACGAAAGTGACCGGAGTCTGAACGCTCAACATAATAACCGGAGTCTGGATACCCAACAAAACTGACCGGAGCCTAAACGCTCAACGTAAAAATCGGAGTCTAGATACCCAACGAAATTGACCGTAGCCTGAATGCTCAACGTAATAACCGAAGTCTGAATACCCAACGAAACTGACCGGAGCCTGAACGCTCAACGTAAAAACCGGAGTCTGGATACCCAACGAAACTGACCGGAGCCTGAACGCTCAACGTAATAACCGGAGTCTGGATACCCAAAGAAACTGACCGGAGCCTGAACGCTCTACGTAATAACCGAAGTCTGGATACCCAACGAAACTGACCGGAGCCTGAACGCTCAACGTAATAACCGGAGTCTGGAGACCCAACGAAACTGACCGGAGCCTGAACGCTCAACGTAATAACCGAAGTATGGATACCCAACGATACTGACCGGAGCCTGAACGTTCAACGTAATAACCGGAGTCTGGATACCCAACGAAATTGAATGGAGCCTGAACGCTCAACGTAATAACCGGAATCTGAATACTCAAAGAAACTGATCGGAGCCTCAATGCTCAACGTAATAACCAGAGTCTGGATACTCAACGAAAATGACTGGAGCCTGAACGATCAACGTAATAACCGGAGTCTGGATACACAACGAAATTCACCGGAGCCTCATTGCTCAACGTAATAACCGAAGTCTGGATACACAACGAAACTGACCGGAGCCTGAACGCTCAACGTAATAATCGGAGTCTGGATACCCTACGAAACTGACCGGAGCCTGAATGCTCAACGTAATAACCGGATTCTGGATACCCTATGAAACTGACCGGAGTCTGAACGCTCAACATAATAACCGGAGTCTGGATACCCAACAAAACTGACCGGAGCCTGAACGATCAACGTAAAAACCGGAGTCTGGATACCCAACGTAATTGACCGTAGCCTGAATGCTCAACGTAATAACCGAAGTCTGAATACCCAACGAAACTGACCGGAGCCTGAACGCTCAACGTAAAAACCGGAGTCTGGATACCCAACGAAACTGACCGGAGCCTGAACGCTCAACGTAATAACCGGAGTCTGGATACCCAAAGAAACTGACCGGAGCCTGAACGCTCAACATAATAACCGAAGTCTGGATACCCAACGAAACTGACCGGAGCCTGAACGCTCAACGTAATAACCGGAGTCTGGAGACCCAACGAAACTGACCGGAGCCTGAACGCTCAACGTAATAACCGAAGTATGGATACCCAACGAAACTGACCGGAGCCTGAACGTTCAACGTAATAACCGGAGTCTAGATACCCAACGAAATTGAATGGAGCCTGAACGCACAACGTAATAACCGGAATCTGGATACTCAACGAAACTGACCGGAGCCTCAACGCTCAACGTAATAACCAGAGTCTGGATACTCAACGAAAATGACTGGAGCCTGAACGATCAACGTAATAACCGGAGTCTGGATACACAACAAAATTGACCGGAGCCTCATTGCTCAACGTAATAACCGGAGTCTGGATACACAACGAAACTGACCGGAGCCAGAACGCTCAACGTAATAACCAGAGTCTGGATACACAAAGAAATTGACCGGAGCCTGATTGCTCAACGTAATAACCGGAGTCTGGATACAAAACGAAACTGACCGGAGCCTGAACGCTCAACGTAATAACCAGAGTCTGGATACCCAACAAAACTGACCGGAGCCTGAACGTTTAACGTAATAACCGGAGTCTGGATACCCAACGAAATTGAATGGAGCCTGAACGCTCAACGTAATAACCGGAATCTTGATACTCAACGAAACTGACCGGAGCCTGAACGCTCAACGTAATAACCAGAGTCTGGATACTCAACGAAACTGACTGGAGCCTGAACGATCAACGTAATAACCGGAGTCTGGATACACAACGAAATTGACCGGAGCCTCATTGCTCAACGTAATAACCGAAGTTTGGATACACAACGAAACTGACCGGAGCCTGAACGCTCAACGTAATAACCAAAGTCTGGATACTCAACGAAACTGACTGGAGCCTGAACGATCAACGTAATAACCGGAGTCTGGATACACAACGAAATTGACCGGAGCCTCATTGCTCAACGTAATAACCAAAGTCTGGATACACAACGAAACTGACCGGAGCCTGAACGCTCAACGTAATAATCAGAGTCTGGATACCCTACGAAACTGACCGGAGCCTGAATGCTCAACGTAATAACCGGATTCTAGATACCCTACGAAACTGACCGGAGTCTGAACGCACAACATAATAACCGGAGTTTGGATACCCAACAAAACTGACCGGAGCCTGAACGCTCAACGTAAAAACCGGAGTCTGGATACCCAACGAAATTGACAGTAGCCTGAATGCTCAACGTAATAACCGAAGTCTGAATACCCAACGAAACTGACCGGAGCCTAAACGCTCAACGTAAAAACCGGAGTCTGGATACCCAACGAAACTGACCGGAGCCTGAACGCTCAACGTAATAACCGGAGTCTGGATACCTAAAGAAACTGACCGGAGCCTGAACGCTCAACGTAATAACCGAAGTCTGGAGACCCAACGAAACTGACCGGAGCCTGAACGCTCAACGTAATAACCTGAGTCTGGAGACCCAACGAAACTGACCGGAGCCTGAACGCTCAATGTAATAACCGAAGTATGGATACCCAACGAAACTGACCGGAGCCTGAACGTTCAACGTAATAACCGGAGTCTGGATACCCAACGAAACTGACCGGAGGTTGAACGCTCAACGTAAAAACCGAAGTCTGGATACCCAACAAAACTGACCGGAGCCTGAACGCTCAACGAAAAATCGGAGTCTGGATACCCAACGAAACTGACCGGAGCCTGAACGCTCAACGTAATAACCGAAGTATGGATACCCAATGAAACTGACCGGAGCCTGAACGTTCAACGTAATAACCGGAGTCTGGATACACAACGAAACTGACCGGAGCCTGAACGCTCAACGTAATAACCGAAGTCTGGATACCAAACGAAATTGACCGGAGCCTGAACGCTCAACGTAATAACCGGAGTCTGGATACCCAATGAAACTGACCGGAGCCTGAACGCTCAACATAATAACCGGAGTCTGGATACACAACGAAACAGACCGGAGCCTGAACGCTCAACGTAATAATCGGAGTCTGGATACCCTACGAAACTGACCGGAGCCTGAACGCTCAACGTAATAATCGGAGTTTGGATACCCTACGAAACTGACCGGAGCCTGAATGCTCAACGTAATAACCGGATTCTGGATACCCTATGAAAGTGACCGGAGTCTGAACGCTCAACATAATAACCGGAGTCTGGATACCCAACAAAACTGACCGGAGCCTAAACGCTCAACGTAAAAATCGGAGTCTAGATACCCAACGAAATTGACCGTAGCCTGAATGCTCAACGTAATAACCGAAGTCTGAATACCCAACGAAACTGACCGGAGCCTGAACGCTCAACGTAAAAACCGGAGTCTGGATACCCAACGAAACTGACCGGAGCCTGAACGCTCAACGTAATAACCGGAGTCTGGATACCCAACGAAACTGACCGGAGCCTGAACGCTCTACGTAATAACCGGAGTCTGGATACCCAACGAAACTGACCGGAGCCTGAACGCTCAACGTAATAACCGGAGTCTGGAGACCCAACGAAACTGACCGGAGCCTGAACGCTCAACGTAATAACCGAAGTATGGATACCCAACGATACTGACCGGAGCCTGAACGTTCAACGTAATAACCGGAGTCTGGATACCCAACGAAATTGAATGGAGCCTGAACGCTCAACGTAATAACCGGAATCTGAATACTCAAAGAAACTGATCGGAGCCTCAATGCTCAACGTAATAACCAGAGTCTGGATACTCAACGAAAATGACTGGAGCCTGAACGATCAACGTAATAACCGGAGTCTGGATACACAACGAAATTGACCAGAGCCTCATTGCTCAACGTAATAACCGGAGTCTGGATACACAACGAAACTGACCGGAGCCAGAACGCTCAACGTAATAACTAGAGTCTGGATACACAAAGAAATTGACCGGAGCCTGATTGCTCAATGTAATAACCGGAGTCTGGATACAAAACGAAACTGACCGGAGCTTGAACGCTCAATGTAATAACCAGAGTCTGGATACCCAACGAAACTGACCGGAGCCTGAACGCTCAACGTAATAACCAAAGTCTGGATACTCAACGAAACTGACTGGAGCCTGAACGATCAACGTAATAACCGGAGTCTGGATACACAACGAAATTGACCGGAGCCTCATTGCTCAACGTAATAACCAAAGTCTGGATACACAACGAAACTGACCGGAGCCTGAACGCTCAACGTAATAATCAGAGTCTGGATACCCTACGAAACTGACCGGAGCCTGAATGCTCAACGTAATAAACGGATTCTGGATACCCTTTGAAACTGACCGGAGTCTGAACGCTCAACATAATAACCGGAGTCTGGATACCCAACAAAACTGACCGGAGCCTGAACGCTCAACGTAAAAACCGGAGTCTGGATACCCAACGAAATTGACAGTAGCCTGAATGCTCAACGTAATAACCGAAGTCTGAATACCCAACGAAACTGACCGGAGCCTGAACGCTCAACGTAAAAACCGGAGTCTGGATACCCAACGAAACTGACCGGAGCCTGAACGCTCAACGTAATAACCGGAGTCTGGATACCTAAAGAAACTGACCGGAGCCTGAACGCTCAATGTAATAACCGAAGTCTGGATACCCAACGAAGCTGACCGGAGCCTGAACGCTCAACGTAATAACCTGAGTCTGGAGACCTAACGAAACTGACCGGAGCCTGAACGCTCAATGTAATAACCGAAGTATGGATACCCAACGAAACTGACCGGAGCCTGAACGTTCAACGTAATAACCGGAGTCTGGATACCCAACGAAACTGACCGGAGGCTGAACGCTCAACGTAAAAACCGAAGTCTGGATACCCAACAAAACTGACCAGAGCCTGAACGCTCAACGAAAAATCGGAGTCTGGATACCCAACGAAACTGACCGGAGCCTGAACGCTCAACGTAATAACCGAAGTATGGATACCCAATGAAACTGACTGGAGCCTGAACGTTCAACGTAATAACCGGAGTCTGGATACACAACGAAACTGACCGGAGCCTGAACGCTCAACGTAATAACCGAAGTCTGGATACCAAACGAAATTGACCGGAGCCTGAACGCTCAACGTAATAACCGGAGTCTGGATACCCAATGAAACTGACCGGAGCCTGAACGCTCAACATAATAACCGGAGTCTGGATACACAACGAAACAGACCGGAGCCTGAACGCTCAACGTAATAATCGGAGTCTGGATACCCTACGAAACTGACCGGAGCCTGAACGCTCAACGTAATAATCGGAGTCTGGATACCCTACGAAACTGACCGGAGCCTGAATGCTCAACGTAATAACCGGATTCTGGATACCCTACGAAAGTGACCGGAGTCTGAACGCTCAACATAATAACCGGAGTCTGGATACCCAACAAAACTGACCGGAGCCTAAACGCTCAACGTAAAAATCGGAGTCTAGATACCCAACGAAATTGACCTTAGCCTGAATGCTCAACGTAATAACCGAAGTCTGAATACCCAACGAAACTGACCGGAGCCTGAACGCTCAACGTAAAAACCGGAGTCTGGATACCCAACGAAACTGACCGGAGCCTGAACGCTCAACGTAATAACCGGAGTCTGGATACCCAAAGAAACTGACCGGAGCCTGAACGCTCTACGTAATAACCGAAGTCTGGATACCCAACGAAACTGACCGGAGCCTGAACGCTCAACGTAATAACCGGAGTCTGGAGACCCAACGAAACTGACCGGAGCCTGAACGCTCAACGTAATAACCGAAGTATGGATACCCAACGATACTGACCGGAGCCTGAACGTTCAACGTAATAACCGGAGTCTGGATACCCAACGAAATTGAATGGAGCCTGAACGCTCAACGTAATAACCGGAATCTGAATACTCAAAGAAACTGATCGGAGCCTCAATGCTCAACGTAATAACCAGAGTCTGGATACTCAACGAAAATGACTGGAGCCTGAACGATCAACGTAATAACCGGAGTCTGGATACACAACGAAATTGACCAGAGCCTCATTGCTCAACGTAATAACCGGAGTCTGGATACACAACGAAACTGACCGGAGCCAGAACGCTCAACGTAATAACTAGAGTCTGGATACACAAAGAAATTGACCGGAGCCTGATTGCTCAATGTAATAACCGGAGTCTGGATACAAAACGAAACTGACCGGAGCTTGAACGCTCAATGTAATAACCAGAGTCTGGATACCCAACGAAACTGACCGGAGCCTGAACGCTCAACGTAATAACCAAAGTCTGGATACTCAACGAAACTGACTGGAGCCTGAACGATCAACGTAATAACCGGAGTCTGGATACACAACGAAATTAACCGGAGCCTCATTGCTCAACGTAATAACCAAAGTCTGGATACACAACGAAACTGACCGGAGCCTGAACGCTCAACGTAATAATCAGAGTCTGGATACCCTACGAAACTGACCGGAGCCTGAATGCTCAACGTAATAAACGGATTCTGGATACCCTACGAAACTGACCGGAGTCTGAACGCTCAACATAATAACCGGAGTCTGGATACCCAACAAAACTGACCGGAGCCTGAACGCTCAACGTAAAAACCGGAGTCTGGATACCCAACGAAATTGACAGTAGCCTGAATGCTCAACGTAATAACCGAAGTCTGAATACCCAACGAAACTGACCGGAGCCTGAACGCTCAACGTAAAAACCGGAGTCTGGATACCCAACGAAACTGACCGGAGCCTGAACGCTCAACGTAATAACCGGAGTCTGGATACCTAAAGAAACTGACCGGAGCCTGAACGCTCAATGTAATAACCGAAGTCTGGATACCCAACGAAGCTGACCGGAGCCTGAACGCTCAACGTAATAACCTGAGTCTGGAGACCTAACGAAACTGACCGGAGCCTGAACGCTCAATGTAATAACCGAAGTATGGATACCCAACGAAACTGACCGGAGCCTGAACGTTCAACGTAATAACCGGAGTCTGGATACCCAACGAAACTGACCGGAGGCTGAACGCTCAACGTAAAAACCGAAGTCTGGATACCCAACAAAACTGACCGGAGCCTGAACGCTCAACGAAAAATCGGAGTCTGGATACCCAACGAAACTGACCGGAGCCTGAACGCTCAACGTAATAACCGAAGTATGGATACCCAATGAAACTGACTGGAGCCTGAACGTTCAACGTAATAACCGGAGTCTGGATACACAACGAAACTGACCGGAGCCTGAACGCTCAACGTAATAACCGAAGTCTGGATACCAAACGAAATTGACCGGAGCCTGAACGCTCAACGTAATAACCGGAGTCTGGATACCCAATGAAACTGACCGGAGCCTGAACGCTCAACATAATAACCGGAGTCTGGATACACAACGAAACAGACCGGAGCCTGAACGCTCAACGTAATAATCGGAGTCTGGATACCCTACGAAACTGACCGGAGCCTGAACGCTCAACGTAATAATCGGAGTCTGGATACCCTACGAAACTGACCGGAGCCTGAATGCTCAACGTAATAACCGGATTCTGGATACCCTACAAAACTGACCGGAGTCTGAACGCTCAACATAATAACCGGAGTCTGGATACCCAACATAACTGACCGGAGCCTAAACGCTCAACGTAAAAATCGGAGTCTGGATACCCAACGAAATTGACCGTAGCCTGAATGCTCAACGTAATAACCGAAGTCTGAATACCCAACGAAACTGACCGGAGCCTGAACGCTCAACGTAAAAACCGGAGTCTGGATACCCAACGAAACTGACCGGAGCCTGAACGCTCAACGTAATAACCGGAGTCTGGATACCCAAAGAAACTGACCGGAGCCTGAACGCTCTACGTAATAACCGAAGTCTGGATACCCAACGAAACTGACCGGAGCCTGAACGCTCAACGTAATAACCGGAGTCTGGAGACCCAACGAAACTGACCGGAGCCTGAACGCTCAACGTAATAACCGAAGTATGGATACCCAACGATACTGACCGGAGCCTGAACGTTCAACGTAATAACCGGAGTCTGGATACCCAACGAAATTGAATGGAGCCTGAACGCTCAACGTAATAACCGGAATCTGAATACTCAAAGAAACTGATCGGAGCCTCAACGCTCAACGTAATAACCAGAGTCTGGATACTCAACGAAAATGACTGGAGCCTGAACGATCAACGTAATAACCGGAGTCTCGATACACAACGAAATTGACCAGAGCCTCATTGCTCAACGTAATAACCGGAGTCTGGATACACAACGAAACTGACCGGAGCCAGAACGCTCAACATAATAACCAGAGTCTGGATACACAAAGAAATTGACCGGAGCCTGATTGCTCAATGTAATAACCGGAGTCTGGATACAAAACGAAACTGACCGGAGCTTGAACGCTCAACGTAATAACCAGAGTCTGGATACCCAACGAAACTGACCGGAGGTTGAACGCTCAACGTAATAACCGGTGTCTGGATACCCAACGAAACTGATCGGAGCCTGCTATCTCAACGTAATAACCGGAGTCTGGATACCCAACGAAACTGACCGGAGGCTGAACGCTCAACGTAAAAACCGGAGTCTGGATACCCAACAAAACTGACCGGAGCCTGAACGCTCAACGAAAAATCGGAGTCTGGATACCCAACGAAACTGACCGGAGCCTGAACACTCAACGTAATAACCGGAGTCTGGATACCCAATGAAACTAACCGGAGCCTGAACGCTTAACATAATAACCGGAGCCTGGATACCCAACAAAACTGACCGGAGCCTGAACGCTCAACGTAATAACCGAAGTCTGGATACACAACGAAACTGACTGGAGCCTGAACGCTCAACGTAATAACCAGAGTCTGGATACTCAACGAAACTGACTGGAGCCTGTACGATCAACGTAATAACCGGAGTCTGGATACACAACGAAATTGACCGGAGCCTCATTGCTCAACGTAATAACCGAAGTCTGGATACACAACGAAACTGACCGGAGCCTTAACGCTCAACGTAAAAACCGGAGTCTGGATACCCAACGAAACTGACCGGAGCCTGAACGCTCAACGTAATAACCGGAGTCTGGATACCTAAAGAAACTGACCGGAGCCTGAACGCTCAATGTAATAACCGAAGTCTGGATACCCAACGAAGCTGACCGGAGCCTGAACGCTCAACGTAATAACCTGAGTCTGGAGACCCAACGAAACTGACCGGAGCCTGAACGCTCAACCTAATAACCGAAGTATGGATACCCAACGAAACTGACCGGAGCCTGAACGTTCAACGTAATAACCGGAGTCTGGATACCCAACGAAACTGACCGGAGGCTGAACGCTCAACGTAAAAACCGGAGTCTGGATACCCAACAAAACTGACCGGAGCCTGAACGCTCAACGAAAAATCGGAGTCTGGATACCCAACGAAACTGACCGGAGCCTGAACGCTCAACGTAATAACCGAAGTATGGATACCCAACGAAACTGACCGGAGCCTGAACGTTCAACGTAATAACCGGAGTCTGGATACACAACGAAACTGACCGGAGCCTGAACGCTCAACGTAATAACCGAAGTCTGGATACCAAACGAAATTGACCGGAGCCTGAACGCTCAACGTAGTAACCGGAGTCTGGATACCCAATGAAACTGACCGGAGCCTGAACGCTCAACATAATAACCGGAGTCTGGATACACAACGAAACAGACCGGAGCCTGAACGCTCAACGTAATAATCGGAGTCTGGATACCCTACGAAACTGACCGGAGCCTGAACGCTCAACGTAATAATCGGAGTCTGGATACCCTACGAAACTGACCGGAGCCTGAATGCTCAACGTAATAACCGGATTCTGGATACCCTACGAAACTGACCGGAGTCTGAACGCTCAACATAATAACCGGAGTCTGGATACCCAACAAAACTGACCGGAGCCTAAACGCTCAACGTAAAAACCGGAGTCTGGATACCCAACAAAATTGACCGTAGCCTGAATGCTCAACGTAATAACCGAAGTCTGAATACCCAACGAAACTGACCGGAGCCTGAACGCTCAACGTAAAAACCGGAGTCTGGATACCCAACGAAACTGACCGGAGCCTGAACGCTCAACGTAATAACCGGAGTCTGGATACCCAAAGAAACTGACCGGAGCCTGAACGCTCTACGTAATAACCGAAGTCTGGATACCCAACGAAACTGACCGGAGCCTGAACGCTCAACGTAATAACCGGAGTCTGGAGACCCAACGAAACTGACCGGAGCCTGAACGCTCAACGTAATAACCGAAGTATGGATACCCAACGAAACTAACCGGAGCCTGAACGTTCAACGTAATAACCGGAGTCTGGATACCCAACGAAATTGAATGGAGCCTGAACGCTCAACGTAATAACTGGAATCTGGATACTCAACGAAACTGACCGGAGCCTCAACGCTCAACGTAATAACCAGAGTCTGGATACTCAACGAAAATGACTGGAGCCTGAACGATCAACGTAATAACCGGAGTCTGGATACACAACGAAATTGACCGGAGCCTCATTGCTCAACGTAATAACCGGAGTCTGGATACACAACCAAACTGACCGGAGCCAGAACGCTCAACGTAATAACCAGAGTCTGGATACACAAAGAAATTGACCGGAGCCTGATTGCTCAACGTAATAACCGGAGTCTGGATACAAAACGAAACTGACCGGAGCCTGAATGCTTAACGTAATACCAGAGTCTGGATACCCAACGAAACTGACCGGAGGCTGAACGCTCAACGTAATAACCGGTGTCTGGATACCCAACGAAACTGATCGGAGCCTGCTATCTCAACGTAATAACCGGAGTCTGGATACCCAACGAAACTGACCGGAGGCTGAACGCTCAACGTAAAAACCGGACTCTGGATACCCAACAAAACTGACCGGAGCCTGAACGCTCAACGAAAAATCGGAGTCTGGATACCCAACGAAACTGACCGGAGCCTGAACGCTCAACGTAATAACCGGAGTCTGGATACCCAATGAAACTAACCGGAGCCTGAACGCTTAACATAATAACCGGAGCCTGGATACCCAACAAAACTGACCGGAGCCTGAACGCTCAACGTAATAACCGAAGTCTGGATACACAACGAAACTGACTGGAGCCTGAACGCTCAACGTAATAACCAGAGTCTGGATACTCAACGAAACTGACTGGAGCCTGAACGATCAACGTAATAACCGGAGTCTGGATACACAACGAAATTGACCGGAGCCTCATTGCTCAACGTAATAACCGAAGTCTGGATACACAACGAAACTGACCGGAGCCTGAACGCTCAACGTAATAATCGGAGTCTGGATACCCTACGAAACTGACCGGAGCCTGAATGCTCAACGTAATAACCGGATTCTGGATACCCTACGAAACTGACCAGAGTCTGAACGCTCAACATAATAACCGGAGTCTGGATACCCAACAAAACTGACCGGAGCCTGAACGCTCAACGTAAAAACCGGAGTCTGGATACCCAACGAAATTGACCGTAGCCTGAATGCTCAACGTAATAACCGAAGTCTGAATACCCAACGAAATTGACCGTAGCCTGAACGCTCAACGTAAAAACCGGAGTCTGGATACCCAACGAAACTGACCGGAGCCTGAACGCTCAACGTAATAACCGGAGTCTGGATACCCAAAGAAACTGACCGGAGCCTTAACGCTCTACGTAATAACCGAAGTCTGGATACCCAACGAAACTGACCGGAGCCTGAACGCTCAACGTAATAACCGGAGTCTGGAAACCCAACGAAACTGACCGGAGCCTGAACGCTCAACATAATAACCGAAGTATGGATACCCAACGAAACTGACCGGAGCCTGAACGTTAAACGTAATAACCGGAGTCTGGATACCCAACGAAATTGAATGGAGCCTGAACGCTCAACGTAATAACTGGAATCTGGATACTCAACGAAACTGACCGGAGCCTCAACGCTCAACGTAATAACCAGAGTCTGGATACTCAACGAAAATGAATGGAGCCTGAACGATCAACGTAATAACCGGAGTCTGGATACACAACAAAATTGACCGGAGCCTCATTGCTCAACGTAATAACCGGAGTCTGGATACACAACCAAACTGACCGGAGCCAGAACGCTCAACGTAATAACCAGAGTCTGGATACTCAAAGAAATTGACCGGAGCCTGATTGCTCAACGTAATAACCGGAGTCTGGATACAAAACGAAACTGACCGGAGCCTGAACGCTCAACGTAATACCAGAGTCTGGATACCCAACGAAACTGACTGGAGGCTGAAAACTCAACCTAATAACCGGTGTCTGGATACCCAACGAAACTGATCGAAGCCTGCTATCTCAACGTAATAACCGGAGTCTGGATACCCAACGAAACTGACCGGAGGCTGAACGCTCAACGTAAAAACCGGACTCTGGATACCCAACAAAACTGACCGGAGCCTGAACGCTCAACGAAAAATTGGAGTCTGGATACCCAACGAAACTGACCGGAGCCTCAACGCTCAACGTAATAACCGGAGTCTGGATACCCAATGAAACTGACCGGAGCCTGAACGCTTAACATAATAACCGGAGCCTGGATACCCAACAAAACTGACCGGAGCCTGAACGCTCAACGTAATAACCGAAGTCTGGATACACAACGAAACTGACCGGAGCCTGAACGCTCAACGTAATAACCAGAGTCTGGATACTCAACGAAACTGACTGGAGCCTGAACGATCAACGTAATAACCGGAGTCTGGATACACAACGAAATTGACCGGAGCCTCATTGCTTAACGTAATAACCGAAGTCTGGATACACAACGAAACTGACCGGAGCCTGAACGTTCAACGTAATAACCGGAGTCTGGATACCCAACGAAACTGACCGGAGGCTGAACGCTCAACGTAAAAACCGGAGTCTGGATACCCAACAAAACTGACCGGAGCCTGAACGCTCAACGAAAAATCGGAGTCTGGATACCCAACGAAACTGACCGGAGCCTGAACGCTCAACGTAATAACCGAAGTATGGATACCCAACGAAACTGACCGGAGCCTGAACGTTCAACGTAATAACCGGAGTCTGGATACACAACGAAACTGACCGGAGCCTGAACGCTCAACGTAATAACCGAAGTCTAGATACCAAACGAAATTGACCGGAGCCTGAACGCTCAACGTAATAACCGGAGTCTGGATACCCAATGAAACTGACCGGAGCCTGAACGCTCAACATAATAACCGGAGTCTGGATACACAACGAAACAGACCGAATCCTGAACGCTCAACGTAATAATCGGAGTCTGGATACCCTACGAAACTGACCGGAGCCTGAACGCTCAACGTAATAATCGGAGTCTGGATACCCTACGAAACTGACCGGAGCCTGAATGCTCAACGTAATAACCGGATTCTGGATACCCTACGAAACTGACCGGAGTCTGAACGCTCAACATAATAACCGGAGTCTGGATACCCAACAAAACTGACCGGAGCCTAAACGCTCAACGTAAAAACCGGAGTCTGGATACCCAACGAAATTGACCGTAGCCTGAATGCTCAACGTAATAACCGAAGTCTGAATACCCAACGAAACTGACCGGAGCCTGAACGCTCAACGTAAAAACCGGAGTATGGATACCCAACGAAACTGACCGGAGCCTGAACGCTCAACGTAATAACCGGAGTCTGGATACCCAAAGAAACTGACCAGAGCCTGAACGCTCTACGTAATAACCGAAGTCTGGATACCCAACGAAACTGACCGGAGCCTGAACGCTCAACGTAATAACCGGAGTCTGGAGACCCAACGAAACTGACCGGAGTCTGAACGCTCAACGTAATAACCGAAGTATGGATACCCAACGAAACTGACCGGAGCCTGAACGTTCAACGTAATAACCGGAGTCTGGATACCCAACGAAATTGAATGGAGCCTGAACGCTCAACGTAATAACTGGAATCTGGATACTCAACGAAACTGACCGGAGCCTCAACGCTCAACGTAATAACCAGAGTCTGGATACTCAACAAAAATGAGTGGAGCCTGAACGATCAACGTAATAACCGGAGTCTGGATACACAACGAAATTGACCGGAGCCTCATTGCTCAACGTAATAACCGGAGTCTGGATACACAACCAAACTGACCGGAGCCAGAACGCTCAACGTAATAACCAGAGTCTGGATACACAAAGAAATTGACCGGAGCCTGATTGCTCAACGTAATAACCGGAGTCTGGATACAAAACGAAACTGACCGGAGCCTGAACGCTTAACGGAATACCAGAGTCTGGATACCCAACGAAACTGACCGGAGGCTGAACGCTCAACGTAATAACCGGTGTCTGGATACCCAACGAAACTGATCGGAGCCTGCTATCTCAACGTAATAACCGGAGTCTGGATACCCAACGAAACTGACCGGAGGCTGAACGCTCAACGTAAAAACCGGACTCTGGATACCCAACGAAACTGACCGGAGCCTGAACGCTCAACGTAATAACCGGAGTCTGGATACCCAAAGAAACTGACCGGAGCCTGAACGCTCTACGTAATAACCGAAGTCTGGATACCCAACGAAACTGACCGGAGCCTGAACGCTCAACGTAATAACCGGAGTCTGGAGACCCAACGAAACTGACCGGAGCCTGAACGCTCAACGTAATAACCGAAGTATGGATACCCAACGAAACTGACCGGAGCCTGAACGTTCAACGTAATAACCGGAGTCTGGATACCCAACGAAATTGAATGGAGCCTGAACGCTCAACGTAATAACTGGAATCTGGATACTCAACGAAACTGACCGGAGCCTCAACGCTCAACGTAATAACCAGAGTCTGGATACTCAACGAAAATGACTGGAGCCTGAACGATCAACGTAATAACCGGAGTCTGGATACACAACGAAATTGACCGGAGCCTCATTGCTCAACGTAATAACCGGAGTCTGGATACACAACCAAACTGACCGGAGCCAGAACGCTCAACGTAATAACCAGAGTCTGGATACACAAAGAAATTGACCGGAGCCTGATTGCTCAACGTAATAACCGGAGTCTGGATACAAAACGAAACTGACCGGAGCCTGAATGCTTAACGTAATACCAGAGTCTGGATACCCAACGAAACTGACCGGAGGCTGAACGCTCAACGTAATAACCGGTGTCTGGATACCCAACGAAACTGATCGGAGCCTGCTATCTCAACGTAATAACCGGAGTCTGGATACCCAACGAAACTGACCGGAGGCTGAACGCTCAACGTAAAAACCGGACTCTGGATACCCAACAAAACTGACCGGAGCCTGAACGCTCAACGAAAAATCGGAGTCTGGATACCCAACGAAACTGACCGGAGCCTGAACGCTCAACGTAATAACCGGAGTCTGGATACCCAATGAAACTAACCGGAGCCTGAACGCTTAACATAATAACCGGAGCCTGGATACCCAACAAAACTGACCGGAGCCTGAACGCTCAACGTAATAACCGAAGTCTGGATACACAACGAAACTGACTGGAGCCTGAACGCTCAACGTAATAACCAGAGTCTGGATACTCAACGAAACTGACTGGAGCCTGAACGATCAACGTAATAACCGGAGTCTGGATACACAACGAAATTGACCGGAGCCTCATTGCTCAACGTAATAACCGAAGTCTGGATACACAACGAAACTGACCGGAGCCTGAACGCTCAACGTAATAATCGGAGTCTGGATACCCTACGAAACTGACCGGAGCCTGAATGCTCAACGTAATAACCGGATTCTGGATACCCTACGAAACTGACCAGAGTCTGAACGCTCAACATAATAACCGGAGTCTGGATACCCAACAAAACTGACCGGAGCCTGAACGCTCAACGTAAAAACCGGAGTCTGGATACCCAACGAAATTGACCGTAGCCTGAATGCTCAACGTAATAACCGAAGTCTGAATACCCAACGAAATTGACCGTAGCCTGAACGCTCAACGTAAAAACCGGAGTCTGGATACCCAACGAAACTGACCGGAGCCTGAACGCTCAACGTAATAACCGGAGTCTGGATACCCAAAGAAACTGACCGGAGCCTTAACGCTCTACGTAATAACCGAAGTCTGGATACCCAACGAAACTGACCGGAGCCTGAACGCTCAACGTAATAACCGGAGTCTGGAAACCCAACGAAACTGACCGGAGCCTGAACGCTCAACATAATAACCGAAGTATGGATACCCAACGAAACTGACCGGAGCCTGAACGTTAAACGTAATAACCGGAGTCTGGATACCCAACGAAATTGAATGGAGCCTGAACGCTCAACGTAATAACTGGAATCTGGATACTCAACGAAACTGACCGGAGCCTCAACGCTCAACGTAATAACCAGAGTCTGGATACTCAACGAAAATGAATGGAGCCTGAACGATCAACGTAATAACCGGAGTCTGGATACACAACAAAATTGACCGGAGCCTCATTGCTCAACGTAATAACCGGAGTCTGGATACACAACCAAACTGACCGGAGCCAGAACGCTCAACGTAATAACCAGAGTCTGGATACTCAAAGAAATTGACCGGAGCCTGATTGCTCAACGTAATAACCGGAGTCTGGATACAAAACGAAACTGACCGGAGCCTGAACGCTCAACGTAATACCAGAGTCTGGATACCCAACGAAACTGACTGGAGGCTGAAAACTCAACGTAATAACCGGTGTCTGGATACCCAACGAAACTGATCGAAGCCTGCTATCTCAACGTAATAACCAGAGTCTGGATACCCAACGAAACTGACCGGAGGCTGAACGCTCAACGTAAAAACCGGACTCTGGATACCCAACAAAACTGACCGGAGCCTGAACGCTCAACGAAAAATTGGAGTCTGGATACCCAACGAAACTGACCGGAGCCTCAACGCTCAACGTAATAACCGGAGTCTGGATACCCAATGAAACTGACCGGAGCCTGAACGCTTAACATAATAACCGGAGCCTGGATACCCAACAAAACTGACCGGAGCCTGAACGCTCAACGTAATAACCGAAGTCTGGATACACAACGAAACTGACCGGAGCCTGAACGCTCAACGTAATAACCAGAGTCTGGATACTCAACGAAACTGACTGGAGCCTGAACGATCAACGTAATAACCGGAGTCTGGATACACAACGAAATTGACCGGAGCCTCATTGCTTAACGTAATAACCGAAGTCTGGATACACAACGAAACTGACCGGAGCCTGAACGTTCAACGTAATAACCGGAGTCTGGATACCCAACGAAACTGACCGGAGGCTGAACGCTCAACGTAAAAACCGGAGTCTGGATACCCAACAAAACTGACCGGAGCCTGAACGCTCAACGAAAAATCGGAGTCTGGATACCCAACGAAACTGACCGGAGCCTGAACGCTCAACGTAATAACCGAAGTATGGATACCCAACGAAACTGACCGGAGCCTGAACGTTCAACGTAATAACCGGAGTCTGGATACACAACGAAACTGACCGGAGCCTGAACGCTCAACGTAATAACCGAAGTCTGGATACCAAACGAAATTGACCGGAGCCTGAACGCTCAACGTAATAACCGGAGTCTGGATACCCAATGAAACTGACCGGAGCCTGAACGCTCAACATAATAACCGGAGTCTGGATACACAACGAAACAGACCGAATCCTGAACGCTCAACGTAATAATCGGAGTCTGGATACCCTACGAAACTGACCGGAGCCTGAACGCTCAACGTAATAATCGGAGTCTGGATACCCTACGAAACTGACCGGAGCCTGAATGCTCAACGTAATAACCGGATTCTGGATACCCTACGAAACTGACCGGAGTCTGAACGCTCAACATAATAACCGGAGTCTGGATACCCAACAAAACTGACCGGAGCCTAAACGCTCAACGTAAAAACCGGAGTCTGGATACCCAACGAAATTGACCGTAGCCTGAATGCTCAACGTAATAACCGAAGTCTGAATACCCAACGAAACTGACCGGAGCCTGAACGCTCAACGTAAAAACCGGAGTATGGATACCCAACGAAACTGACCGGAGCCTGAACGCTCAACGTAATAACCGGAGTCTGGATACCCAAAGAAACTGACCGGAGCCTGAACGCTCTACGTAATAACCGAAGTCTGGATACCCAACGAAACTGACCGGAGCCTGAACGCTCAACGTAATAACCGGAGTCTGGAGACCCAACGAAACTGACCGGAGCCTGAACGCTCAACGTAATAACCGAAGTATGGATACCCAACGAAACTGACCGGAGCCTGAACGCTCAACGTAATAACCGGAGTCTGGATACCCAATGAAACTAACCGGAGCCTGAACGCTTAACATAATAACCGGAGCCTGGATACCCAACAAAACTGACCGGAGCCTGAACGCTCAACGTAATAACCGAAGTCTGGATACACAACGAAACTGACTGGAGCCTGAACGCTCAACGTAATAACCAGAGTCTGGATACTCAACGAAACTGACTGGAGCCTGAACGATCAACGTAATAACCGGAGTCTGGATACACAACGAAATTGACCGGAGCCTCATTGCTCAACGTAATAACCGAAGTCTGGATACACAACGAAACTGACCGGAGCCTGAACGCTCAACGTAATAATCGGAGTCTGGATACCCTACGAAACTGACCGGAGCCTGAATGCTCAACGTAATAACCGGATTCTGGATACCCTACGAAACTGACCAGAGTCTGAACGCTCAACATAATAACCGGAGTCTGGATACCCAACAAAACTGACCGGAGCCTGAACGCTCAACGTAAAAACCGGAGTCTGGATACCCAACGAAATTGACCGTAGCCTGAATGCTCAACGTAATAACCGAAGTCTGAATACCCAACGAAATTGACCGTAGCCTGAACGCTCAACGTAAAAACCGGAGTCTGGATACCCAACGAAACTGACCGGAGCCTGAACGCTCAACGTAATAACCGGAGTCTGGATACCCAAAGAAACTGACCGGAGCCTTAACGCTCTACGTAATAACCGAAGTCTGGATACCCAACGAAACTGACCGGAGCCTGAACGCTCAACGTAATAACCGGAGTCTGGAAACCCAACGAAACTGACCGGAGCCTGAACGCTCAACATAATAACCGAAGTATGGATACCCAACGAAACTGACCGGAGCCTGAACGTTAAACGTAATAACCGGAGTCTGGATACCCAACGAAATTGAATGGAGCCTGAACGCTCAACGTAATAACTGGAATCTGGATACTCAACGAAACTGACCGGAGCCTCAACGCTCAACGTAATAACCAGAGTCTGGATACTCAACGAAAATGAATGGAGCCTGAACGATCAACGTAATAACCGGAGTCTGGATACACAACAAAATTGACCGGAGCCTCATTGCTCAACGTAATAACCGGAGTCTGGATACACAACCAAACTGACCGGAGCCAGAACGCTCAACGTAATAACCAGAGTCTGGATACTCAAAGAAATTGACCGGAGCCTGATTGCTCAACGTAATAACCGGAGTCTGGATACAAAACGAAACTGACCGGAGCCTGAACGCTCAACGTAATACCAGAGTCTGGATACCCAACGAAACTGACTGGAGGCTGAAAACTCAACGTAATAACCGGTGTCTGGATACCCAACGAAACTGATCGAAGCCTGCTATCTCAACGTAATAACCAGAGTCTGGATACCCAACGAAACTGACCGGAGGCTGAACGCTCAACGTAAAAACCGGACTCTGGATACCCAACAAAACTGACCGGAGCCTGAACGCTCAACGAAAAATTGGAGTCTGGATACCCAACGAAACTGACCGGAGCCTCAACGCTCAACGTAATCACCGGAGTCTGGATACCCAATGAAACTGACCGGAGCCTGAACGCTTAACATAATAACCGGAGCCTGGATACCCAACAAAACTGACCGGAGCCTGAACGCTCAACGTAATAACCGAAGTCTGGATACACAACGAAACTGACCGGAGCCTGAACGCTCAACGTAATAACCAGAGTCTGGATACTCAACGAAACTGACTGGAGCCTGAACGATCAACGTAATAACCGGAGTCTGGATACACAACGAAATTGACCGGAGCCTCATTGCTTAACGTAATAACCGAAGTCTGGATACACAACGAAACTGACCGGAGCCTGAACGTTCAACGTAATAACCGGAGTCTGGATACCCAACGAAACTGACCGGAGGCTGAACGCTCAACGTAAAAACCGGAGTCTGGATACCCAACAAAACTGACCGGAGCCTGAACGCTCAACGAAAAATCGGAGTCTGGATACCCAACGAAACTGACCGGAGCCTGAACGCTCAACGTAATAACCGAAGTATGGATACCCAACGAAACTGACCGGAGCCTGAACGTTCAACGTAATAACCGGAGTCTGGATACACAACGAAACTGACCGGAGCCTGAACGCTCAACGTAATAACCGAAGTCTGGATACCAAACGAAATTGACCGGAGCCTGAACGCTCAACGTAATAACCGGAGTCTGGATACCCAATGAAACTGACCGGAGCCTGAACGCTCAACATAATAACCGGAGTCTGGATACACAACGAAACAGACCGAATCCTGAACGCTCAACGTAATAATCGGAGTCTGGATACCCTACGAAACTGACCGGAGCCTGAACGCTCAACGTAATAATCGGAGTCTGGATACCCTACGAAACTGACCGGAGCCTGAATGCTCAACGTAATAACCGGATTCTGGATACCCTACGAAACTGACCGGAGTCTGAACGCTCAACATAATAACCGGAGTCTGGATACCCAACAAAACTGACCGGAGCCTAAACGCTCAACGTAAAAACCGGAGTCTGGATACCCAACGAAATTGACCGTAGCCTGAATGCTCAACGTAATAACCGAAGTCTGAATACCCAACGAAACTGACCGGAGCCTGAACGCTCAACGTAAAAACCGGAGTATGGATACCCAACGAAACTGACCGGAGCCTGAACGCTCAACGTAATAACCGGAGTCTGGATACCCAAAGAAACTGACCGGAGCCTGAACGCTCTACGTAATAACCGAAGTCTGGATACCCAACGAAACTGACCGGAGCCTGAACGCTCAACGTAATAACCGGAGTCTGGAGACCCAACGAAACTGACCGGAGCCTGAACGCTCAACGTAATAACCGAAGTATGGATACCCAACGAAACTGACCGGAGCCTGAACGTTCAACGTAATAACCGGAGTCTGGATACCCAACGAAATTGAATGGAGCCTGAACGCTCAACGTAATAACTGGAATCTGGATACTCAACGAAACTGACCGGAGCCTCAACGCTCAACGTAATAACCAGAGTCTGGATACTCAACAAAAATGAGTGGAGCCTGAACGATCAACGTAATAACCGGAGTCTGGATACACAACGAAATTGACCGGAGCCTCATTGCTCAACGTAATAACCGGAGTCTGGATACACAACCAAACTGACCGGAGCCAGAACGCTCAACGTAATAACCAGAGTCTGGATACACAAAGAAATTGACCGGAGCCTGATTGCTCAACGTAATAACCGGAGTCTGGATACAAAACGAAACTGACCGGAGCCTGAACGCTTAACGGAATACCAGAGTCTGGATACCCAACGAAACTGACCGGAGGCTGAACGCTCAACGTAATAACCGGTGTCTGGATACCCAACGAAACTGATCGGAGCCTGCTATCTCAACGTAATAACCGGAGTCTGGATACCCAACGAAACTGACCGGAGGCTGAACGCTCAACGTAAAAACCGGACTCTGGATACCCAACAAAACTGACCGGAGCCTGAACGCTCAACGAAAAATCGGAGTCTGGATACCCAACGAAACTGACCGGAGCCTGAACGCTCAACGTAATAACCGGAGTCTGGATACCCAATGAAACTAACCGGAGCCTGAACGCTTAACATAATAACCCGAGCCTGGATACCCAACAAAACTGACCGGAGCCTGAACGCTCAACGTAATAACCGAAGTCTGGATACACAACGAAACTGACTGGAGCCTGAACGCTCAACGTAATAACCAGAGTCTGGATACTCAACGAAACTGACTGGAGCCTGAACGATCAACGTAATAACCGGAGTCTGGATACACAACGAAATTGACCGGAGCCTCATTGCTCAACGTAATAACCGAAGTCTGGATACACAACGAAACTGACCGGAGCCTGAACGCTCAACGTAATAATCGGAGTCTGGATACCCTACGAAACTGACCGGAGCCTGAATGCTCAACGTAATAACCGGATTCTGGATACCCTACGAAACTGACCAGAGTCTGAACGCTCAACATAATAACCGGAGTCTGGATACCCAACAAAACTGACCGGAGCCTGAACGCTCAACGTAAAAACCGGAGTCTGGATACCCAACGAAATTGACCGTAGCCTGAATGCTCAACGTAATAACCGAAGTCTGAATACCCAACGAAATTGACCGTAGCCTGAACGCTCAACGTAAAAACCGGAGTCTGGATACCCAACGAAACTGACCGGAGCCTGAACGCTCAACGTAATAACCGGAGTCTGGATACCCAAAGAAACTGACCGGAGCCTTAACGCTCTACGTAATAACCGAAGTCTGGATACCCAACGAAACTGACCGGAGCCTGAACGCTCAACGTAATAACCGGAGTCTGGAAACCCAACGAAACTGACCGGAGCCTGAACGCTCAACATAATAACCGAAGTATGGATACCCAACGAAACTGACCGGAGCCTGAACGTTCAACGTAATAACCGGAGTCTGGATACCCAACGAAATTGAATGGAGCCTGAACGCTCAACGTAATAACTGGAATCTGGATACTCAACGAAACTGACCGGAGCCTCAACGCTCAACGTAATAACCAGAGTCTGGATACTCAACGAAAATGAATGGAGCCTGAACGATCAACGTAATAACCGGAGTCTGGATACACAACAAAATTGACCGGAGCCTCATTGCTCAACGTAATAACCGGAGTCTGGATACACAACCAAACTGACCGGAGCCAGAACGCTCAACGTAATAACCAGAGTCTGGATACTCAAAGAAATTGACCGGAGCTTGATTGCTCAACGTAATAACCGGAGTCTGGATACAAAACGAAACTGACCGGAGCCTGAACGCTCAACGTAATACCAGAGTCTGGATACCCAACGAAACTGACTGGAGGCTGAAAACTCAACGTAATAACCGGTGTCTGGATACCCAACGAAACTGATCGAAGCCTGCTATCTCAACGTAATAACCGGAGTCTGGATACCCAACGAAACTGACCGGAGGCTGAACGCTCAACGTAAAAACCGGACTCTGGATACCCAACAAAACTGACCGGAGCCTGAACGCTCAACGAAAAATTGGAGTCTGGATACCCAACGAAACTGACCGGAGCCTCAACGCTCAACGTAATAACCGGAGTCTGGATACCCAATGAAACTGACCGGAGCCTGAACGCTTAACATAATAACCGGAGCCTGGATACCCAACAAAACTGACCGGAGCCTGAACGCTCAACGTAATAACCGAAGTCTGGATACACAACGAAACTGACCGGAGCCTGAACGCTCAACGTAATAACCAGAGTCTGGATACTCAACGAAACTGACTGGAGCCTGAACGATCAACGTAATAACCGGAGTCTGGATACACAACGAAATTGACCGGAGCCTCATTGCTTAACGTAATAACCGAAGTCTGGATACACAACGAAACTGACCGGAGCCTGAACGTTCAACGTAATAACCGGAGTCTGGATACCCAACGAAACTGCCGGAGGCTGAACGCTCAACGTAAAAACCGGAGTCTGGATACCCAACAAAACTGACCGGAGCCTGAACGCTCAACGAAAAATCGGAGTCTGGATACCCAACGAAACTGACCGGAGCCTGAACGCTCAACGTAATAACCGAAGTATGGATACCCAACGAAACTGACCGGAGCCTGAACGTTCAACGTAATAACCGGAGTCTGGATACACAACGAAACTGACCGGAGCCTGAACGCTCAACGTAATAACCGAAGTCTGGATACCAAACGAAATTGACCGGAGCCTGAACGCTCAACGTAATAACCGGAGTCTGGATACCCAATCAAACTGACCGGAGCCTGAACGCTCAACATAATAACCGGAGTCTGGATACACAACGAAACAGACCGAAGCCTGAACGCTCAACGTAATAATCGGAGTCTGGATACCCTACGAAACTGACCGGAGCCTGAACGCTCAACGTAATAATCGGAGTCTGGATACCCTACGAAACTGACCGGAGCCTGAATGCTCAACGTAATAACCGGATTCTGGATACCCTACGAAACTGACCGGAGTCTGAACGCTCAACATAATAACCGGAGTCTGGATACCCAACAAAACTGACCGGAGCCTAAACGCTCAACGTAAAAACCGGAGTCTGGATACCCAACGAAATTGACCGTAGCCTGAATGCTCAACGTAATAACCGAAGTCTGAATACCCAACGAAACTGACCGGAGCCTGAACGCTCAACGTAAAAACCGGAGTATGGATACCCAACGAAACTGACCGGAGCCTGAACGCTCAACGTAATAACCGGAGTCTGGATACCCAAAGAAACTGACCGGAGCCTGAACGCTCTACGTAATAACCGAAGTCTGGATACCCAACGAAACTGACCGGAGCCTGAACGCTCAACGTAATAACCGGAGTCTGGAGACCCAACGAAACTGACCGGAGCCTGAACGCTCAACGTAATAACCGAAGTATGGATACCCAACGAAACTGACCGGAGCCTGAACGTTCAACGTAATAACCGGAGTCTGGATACCCAACGAAATTGAATGGAGCCTGAACGCTCAACGTAATAACTGGAATCTGGATACTCAACGAAACTGACCGGAGCCTCAACGCTCAACGTAATAACCAGAGTCTGGATACTCAACAAAAATGAGTGGAGCCTGAACGATCAACGTAATAACCGGAGTCAGGATACACAACGAAATTGACCGGAGCCTCATTGCTCAACGTAATAACCAGAGTCTGGATACACAACCAAACTGACCGGAGCCAGAACGCTCAACGTAATAACCAGAGTCTGGATACACAAAGAAATTGACCGGAGCCTGATTGCTCAACGTAATAACCGGAGTCTGGATACAAAACGAAACTGACCGGAGCCTGAACGCTTAACGGAATACCAGAGTCTGGATACCCAACGAAACTGACCGGAGGCTGAACGCTCAACGTAATAACCGGTGTCTGGATACCCAACGAAACTGATCGGAGC
Source organism: Lathyrus sativus (assembly GCA_963859935.3). Taxonomy (NCBI): domain Eukaryota; kingdom Viridiplantae; phylum Streptophyta; class Magnoliopsida; order Fabales; family Fabaceae; genus Lathyrus; species Lathyrus sativus. The sequence goes on from CAWUDS030000639.1 coordinate 1,164,206, forward strand.
CTGCTATCTCAACGTAATAACCGGAGTCTGGATACCCAACGAAACTGACCGGAGGCTGAACGCTCAACGTAAAAACCGGACTCTGGATACCCAACAAAACTGACCGGAGCCTGAACGCTCAACGAAAAATCGGAGTCTGGATACCCAACGAAACTGACCGGAGCCTGAACGCTCAACGTAATAACCGGAGTCTGGATACCCAATGAAACTAACCGGAGCCTGAACGCTTAACATAATAACCCGAGCCTGGATACCCAACAAAACTGACCGGAGCCTGAACGCTCAACGTAATAACCGAAGTCTGGATACACAACGAAACTGACTGGAGCCTGAACACTCAACGTAATAACCAGAGTCTGGATACACAACGAAATTGACCGGAGCCTCATTGCTCAACGTAATAACCGAAGTCTGGATACACAACGAAACTGACCGGAGCCTGAACGCTCAACGTAATAATCGGAGTCTGGATACCCTACGAAACTGACCGGAGCCTGAATGCTCAACGTAATAACCGGATTCTGGATACCCTACTAAACTGACCGGAGTCTGAACGCTCAACATAATAACCGGAGTCTGGATACCCAACAAAACTGACCGGAGCCTGAACGCTCAACGTAAAAACCGGAGTCTGGATACCCAACGAAATTGACCGTAGCCTGAATGCTCAACGTAATAACCGAAGTCTGAATACCCAACGAAATTGACCGTAGCCTGAACGCTCAACGTAAAAACCGGAGTCTGGATACCCAACGAAACTGACCGGAGCCTGAACGCTCAACGTAATAACCGGAGTCTGGATACCCAAAGAAACTGACCGGAGCCTGAACGCTCTACGTAATAACCGAAGTCTGGATACCCAACGAAACTGACCGGAGCCTGAACGCTCAACGTAATAACCGGAGTCTGGAAACCCAACGAAACTGACCGGAGCCTGAACGCTCAACATAATAACCGAAGTATGGATACCCAACGAAACTGACCGGAGCCTGAACGTTCAACGTAATAACCGGAGTCTGGATACCCAACGAAATTGAATGGAGCCTGAACGCTCAACGTAATAACTGGAATCTGGATACTCAACGGAACTGACCGGAGCCTCAACGCTCAACGTAATAACCAGAGTCTGGATACTCAACGAAAATGACTGGAGCCTGAACGATCAACGTAATAACCGGAGTCTGGATACACAACGAAATTGACCGGAGCCTCATTGCTCAACGTAATAACCGGAGTCTGGATACACAACCAAACTGACCGGAGCCAGAACGCTCAACGTAATAACCAGAGTCTGGATACACAAAGAAATTGACCGGAGCCTGATTGCTCAACGTAATAACCGGAGTCTGGATACAAAACGAAACTGACCGGAGCCTGAACGCTCAACGTAATACCAGAGTCTGGATACCCAACGAAACTGACCGGAGGCTGAACGCTCAACGTAATAACCGGTGTCTGGATACCCAACGAAACTGATCGGAGCCTGCTATCTCAACGTAATAACCGGAGTCTGGATACCCAACGAAACTGACCGGAGGCTGAACGCTCAACGTAAAAACCGGACTCTGGATACCCAACAAAACTGACCGGAGCCTGAACGCTCAACGAAAAATTGGAGTCTGGATACCCAACGAAACTGACCGGAGCCTGAACGCTCAACGTAATAACCGGAGTCTGGATACCCAATGAAACTGACCGGAGCCTGAACGCTTAACATAATAACCGGAGCCTAGATACCCAACAAAACTGACCGGAGCCTGAACGCTCAACGTAATAACCGAAGTCTGGATACACAACGAAACTGACCGGAGCCTGAACGCTCAACGTAATAACCAGAGTCTGGATACTCAATGAAACTGACTGGAGCCTGAACGATCAACGTAATAACCGGAGTCTGGATACATAACGAAATTGACCGGAGCCTCATTGCTTAACGTAATAACCGAAGTCTGGATACACAACGAAACTGACCGGAGCCTGAACGCTCAACGTAATAATCGGAGTCTGGATACCCTACAAAACTGACCGGAGCCTGAATGCTCAACGTAATAACCGGATTCTGGATACCCTACGAAACTGACCGGAGTCTGAACGCTCAACATAATAACCGAAGTCTGGATACCCAACAAAACTGACCGGAGCCTGAACGCTCAACGTAAAAACCGGAGTCTGGATACCCAAAGAAATTGACCGTAGCCTGAATGCTCAACGTAATAACCGAAGTCTGAATACCCAACGAAACTGACCGGAGCCTGAACGCTCAACGTAAAAACCGGTGTCTGGATACCCAACGAAACTGACCGGAGCCTGAACGCTCAACGTAATAACCAGAGTCTGGATACCCAACGAAATAACCGAAGTCTGGATACCCAAAGAAATTGACCGTAGCCTGAATGCTCAACGTAATAACCGAAGTCTGAATACCCAACGAAACTGACCGGAGCCTGAACGCTCAACGTAAAAACCGGTGTCTGGATACCCAACGAAACTGACCGGAGCCTGAACGCTCAACGTAATAACCGAAGTCTGGATACACAACGAAACTGACCGGAGCCTGAACGCTCAACGTAATAACCAGAGTCTGGATACTCAATGAAACTGACTGGAGCCTGAACGATCAACGTAATAACCGGAGTCTGGATACACAACGAAATTGACCGGAGCCTCATTGCTCAACGTAATAACCGAAGTCTAGATACACATCGAAACTGACCGGAGCCTGAACGCTCAACGTAATAATCGGAGTCTGGATACCCTACAAAACTGACCGGAGCCTGAATGCTCAACGTAATAACCGGATTCTGGATACCCTACGAAACTGACCGGAGTCTGAACGCTCAACATAATAACCGGAGTCTGGATACCCAACAAAACTGACCGGAGCCTGAACGCTCAACGTAAAAACCGGAGTCTGGATACCCAAAGAAATTGACCGGAGCCTCATTGCTTAACGTAATAACCGAAGTCTGGATACACAACGAAACTGACCGGAGCCTGAACGCTCAACGTAATAATCGGAGTCTGAATGCCCTACAAAACTGACCGGAGCCTGAACGCTCAACGTAAAAACCGGTGTCTGGATACCCAACGAAACTGACCGGAGCCTGAACGCTCAACGTAATAACCGAAGTCTGGATACACAACGAAACTGACCGGAGCCTGAACGCTCAACGTAATAACCAGAGTCTGGATACTCAATGAAACTGACTCGAGCCTGAACGATCAACGTAATAACCGGAGTCTGGATACACAACGAAATTGACCGGAGCCTCATTGCTCAACATAATAACCGAAGTCTAGATACACATCGAAACTGACCGGAGCCTTAACGCTCAACGTAATAATCGGAGTCTGGATACCCTACAAAACTGACCGGAGCCTGAATGCTCAACGTAATAACCGGATTCTGGATACCCTACGAAACTGACCGGAGTCTGAACGCTCAACCTAATAACCGGAGTCTGGATACCCAACAAAACTGACCGGAGCCTGAACGCTCAACGTAAAAACCGGAGTCTGGATACCCAAAGAAATTGACCGGAGCCTCATTGCTTAACGTAATAACCGAAGTCTGGATACACAACGAAACTGACCGGAGCCTGAACGCTCAACGTAATAATCGGAGTCTGGATACCCTACAAAACTGACCGGAGCCTGAATGCTCAACGTAATAACCGGATTCTGGATACCCTACGAAACTGACCGGAGTCTGAACGCTCAACATAATAACCGGAGTCTGGATACCCAACAAAACTGACCGGAGCCTGAACGCTCAACGTAAAAACCGGAGTCTGGATACCCAACGAAATTGACCGTAGCCTGAATGCTCAACGTAATAACCGAAGTCTGAATACCCAACGAAATTGACCGTAGCCTGAACGCTCAACGTAAAAACCGGAGTCTGGATACCCAACGAAATTGACCGGAGCCTGAACGCTCAACGTAATAACCGGAGTCTGGATACCCAAAGAAACTGACCGGAGCCTGAACGCTCTACGTAATAACCGAAGTCTGGATACCCAACGAAACTGACCGGAGCCTGAACGCTCAACGTAATAACCGGAGTCTGGAAACCCAACGAAACTGACCGGAGCCTGAACGCTCAACATAATAATCGAAGTATGGATACCCAACGAAACTGACCGGAGCCTGAACGTTCAACGTAATAACCGGAGTCTGGATACCCAACGAAATTGAATGGAGCCTGAACGCTCAACGTAATAACTGGAATCTGGATACTCAACGGAACTGACCGGAGCCTCAACGCTCAACGTAATAACCAGAGTCTGGATACTCAACGAAAATGACTGGAGCCTGAACAATCAACGTAATAACCGGAGTCTGGATACACAACGAAATTGACCGGAGCCTCATTGCTCAACGTAAAAACCGGAGTCTGGATACCCAAAGAAATTGACCGTAGCCTGAATGCTCAACGTAATAACCGAAGTCTGAATACCCAACGAAACTGACCGGAGCCTGAACGCTCAACGTAAAAACCGGTGTCTGGATACCCAACGAAACTGACCGGAGCCTGAACGCTCAACGTAATAACCAGAGTCTGGATACCCAACGAAACTGACCGGAGGCTGAACGCTCAACGTAATAACCGGTGTCTGGATACCCAACGAAACTGATCGGAGCCTGCTATCTCAACGTAATAACCGGAGTCTGGATACCCAACGAAACTGACCGGAGGCTGAACGCTCAACGTAAAAACCGGACTCTGGATACCCAACAAAACTGACCGGAGCCTGAACGCTCAACGAAAAATTGGAGTCTGGATACCCAACGAAACTGACCGGAGCCTGAACGCTCAACGTAATAACCGGAGTCTGGATACCCAATGAAACTGACCGGAGCCTGAACGCTTAACATAATAACCGGAGCCTAGATACCCAACAAAACTGACCGGAGCCTGAACGCTCAACGTAATAACCGAAGTCTGGATACACAACGAAACTGACCGGAGCCTGAACGCTCAACGTAATAACCAGAGTCTGGATACTCAATGAAACTGACTGGAGCCTGAACGATCAACGTAATAACCGGAGTCTGGATACATAACGAAATTGACCGGAGCCTCATTGCTTAACGTAATAACCGAAGTCTGGATACACAACGAAACTGACCGGAGCCTGAACGCTCAACGTAATAATCGGAGTCTGGATACCCTACGAAACTGACCGGAGCCTGAATGCTCAACGTAATAACCGGATTCTGGATACCCTACGAAACTGACCGGAGTCTGAATCCTAAACATAATAACCGGAGTCTGGATACCCAACAAAACTGACCGGAGCCTGAACGCTCAACGTAAAAACCGGAGTCTGGATACCCAACGAAATTGACCGTAGCCTGAATGCTCAACGTAATAACCGAAGTCTGAATACCCAACGAAATTGACCGTAGCCTGAACGCTCAACGTAAAAACCGGAGTCTGGATACCCAACGAAATTGACCGGAGCCTGAACGCTCAACGTAATAACCGGAGTCTGGATACCCAAAGAAACTGACCGGAGCCTGAACGCTCTACGTAATAACCGAAGTCTGGATACCCAACGAAACTGACCGGAGCCTGAACGCTCAACGTAATAACCGGAGTCTGGAAACCCAACGAAACTGACCGGAGCCTGAACGCTCAACATAATAATCGAAGTATGGATACCCAACGAAACTGACCGGAGCCTGAACGTTCAACGTAATAACCGGAGTCTGGATACCCAACGAAATTGAATGGAGCCTGAACGCTCAACGTAATAACTGGAATCTGGATACTCAACGGAACTGACCGGAGCCTCAACGCTCAACGTAATAACCAGAGTCTGGATACTCAACGAAAATGACTGGAGCCTGAACGATCAACGTAATAACCGGAGTCTGGATACACAACGAAATTGACCGGAGCCTCATTGCTCAACGTAATAACCGGAGTCTGGATACACAACCAAACTGACCGGAGCCAGAACGCTCAACGTAATAACCAGAGTCTGGATACACAAAGAAATTGACCGGAGCCTGATTGCTCAACGTAATAACCGGAGTCTGGATACAAAACGAAACTGACCGGAGCCTGAACGCTCAACGTAATACCAGAGTCTGGATACCCAACGAAACTGACCGGAGGCTGAACGCTCAACGTAATAACCGGTGTCTGGATACCCAACGAAACTGATCGGAGCCTGCTATCTCAACATAATAACCGGAGTCTGGATACCCAACGAAACTGACCGGAGGCTGAACGCTCAACGTAAAAACCGGACTCTGGATACCCAACAAAACTGACCGGAGCCTGAATGCTCAACGAAAAATTGGAGTCTGGATACCCAACGAAACTGACCGGAGCCTGAACGCTCAACGTAATAACCGGAGTCTGGATACCCAATGAAACTGACCGGAGCCTGAACGCTTAACATAATAACCGGAGCCTAGATACCCAACAAAACTGACCGGAGCCTGAACGCTCAACGTAATAACCGAAGTCTGGATACACAACGAAACTGACCGGAGCCTGAACGCTCAACGTAATAACCAGAGTCTGGATACTTAACGAAACTGACTGGAGCCTGAACGATCAACGTAATAACCGGAGTCTGGATACACAACGAAATTGACCGGAGCCTCATTGCTTAACGTAATAACCGAAGTCTGGATACACAACGAAACTGACCGGAGCCTGAACGCTCAACGTAATAATCGGAGTCTGGATACCCTACGAAACTGACCGGAGCCTGAATGCTCAACGTAATAACCGGATTCTGGATACCCTACGAAACTGACCGGAGTCTGAACGCTAAACATAATAACCGGAGTCTGGATACCCAACAAAACTGACCGGAGCCTGAACGCTCAACGTAAAAACCGGAGTCTGGATACCCAACGAAATTGACCGTAGCCTGAATGCTCAACGTAATAACCGAAGTCTGAATACCCAACGAAATTGACCGTAGCCTGAACGCTCAACGTAAAAACCGGAGTCTGGATACCCAACGAAACTGACCAGAGCCTGAACGCTCAACGTAATAACCGGAGTCTGGATACCCAAAGAAACTGACCGGAGCCTGAACGCTCTACGTAATAACCGAAGTCTGGATACCCAACGAAACTGACCGGATCCTGAACGCTCAACGTAATAACCGGAGTCTGGAAACCCAACGAAACTGACCGGAGCCTGAACGCTCAACGTAATAACCGAAGTATGGATACCCAACGAAACTGACCGGAGCCTGAACGTTCAACGTAATAACCGGAGTCTGGATACCCAAAGAAATTGAATGGAGCCTGAACGCTCAACGTAATAACTGGAATCTGGATACTCAACGAAACTGACCGGAGCCTCAACGCTCAACGTAATAACCAGAGTCTGGATACTCAACGAAAATGACTGGAGCCTGAACGATCAACGTAATAACCGGAGTCTAGATACACAACGAAATTGACCGGAGCCTCATTGCTCAACGTAATAACCGGAGTCTGGATACACAACCAAACTGACCGGAGCCAGAACGCTCAACGTAATAACCAGAGTCTGGATACACAAAGAAATTGACCGGAGCCTGATTGCTCAACGTAATAACCGGAGTCTGGATACAAAACGAAACTGACCGGAGCCTGAACGCTCAACGTAATAACCAGAGTCTGGATACCCAACGAAACTGACCGGAGGCTGAACGCTCAACGTAATAACCGGTGTCTGGATACCCAACGAAACTGATCGGAGCCTGCTATCTCAACGTAATAACCGGAGTCTGGATACCCAACGAAACTGACCGGAGGCTGAACGCTCAACGTAAAAACCGGAGTCTGGATACCCAACAAAACTGACCGGAGCCTGAACGCTCAACGAAAAATCGGAGTCTGGATACCCAACGAAACTGACCGGAGCCTGAACGTTCAACGTAATAACCGGAGTCTGGATACCCAATGAAACTGACCGGAGCCTGAACGCTTAACATAATAACCGGAGCCTGGATACCCAACAAAACTGACCAGAGCCTGAACGCTCAACGTAATAACCGAAGTCTGGATACACAACGAAACTGACCGGAGCCTGAACGCTCAACGTAATAACCAGAGTCTGGATACTCAATGAAACTGACTGGAGCCTGAACGATCAACGTAATAACCGGAGTCTGGATACACAACGAAATTGACCGGAGCCTCATTGCTCAACGTAATAACCGAAGTCTAGATACACATCGAAACTGACCGGAGCCTGAACGCTCAACGTAATAATCGGAGTCTGGATACCCTACAAAACTGACCGGAGCCTGAATGCTCAACGTAATAACCGGATTCTGGATACCCTACGAAACTGACCGGAGTCTGAACGCTCAACATAATAACCGGAGTCTGGATACCCAACAAAACTGACCGGAGCCTGAACGCTCAACGTAAAAACCGGAGTCTGGATACCCAACGAAACTGACCGTAGCCTGAACGTTCAACGTAATAACCGAAGTCTGAATACCCAACGAAACTGACCGGAGCCTGAACGCTCAACGTAAAAACCGGAGCCTGGATACCCAACAAAACTGACCGGAGCCTGAACGCTCAACGTAATAACCGAAGTCTGGATACACAACAAAACTGACCGGAGCCTGAACGCTCAACGTAATAACCAGAGTCTGGATACTCAATGAAAATGACTGGAGCCTGAACGATCAACGTAATAACCGGAGTCTGGATACACAACGAAATTGACCGGAGCCTCATTGCTCAACGTAATAACCGAAGTCTAGATACACATCGAAACTGACCGGAGCCTGAACGCTCAACGTAATAATCGGAGTCTGGATACCCTACAAAACTGACCGGAGCCTGAATGCTCAACGTAATAACCGGATTCTGGATACCCTACGAAACTGACCGGAGTCTGAACGCTCAACATAATAACCGGAGTCTGGATACCCAACAAAACTGACCGGAGCCTGAACGCTCAACGTAAAAACCGGAGTCTGGATACCCAAAGAAATTGACCGTAGCCTGAATGCTCAACGTAATAACCGAAGTCTGAATACCCAACGAAACTGACCGGAGCCTGAACGCTCAACGTAAAAACCGGTGTCTGGATACCCAACGAAACTGACCGGAGCCTGAACGCTCAACGTAATAACCAGAGTCTGGATACCCAACGAAACTGACCGGAGGCTGAACGCTCAACGTAATAACCGGTGTCTGGATACCCAACGAAACTGATCGGAGCCTGCTATCTCAACGTAATAACCGGAGTCTGGATACCCAACGAAACTGACCGGAGGCTGAACGCTCAACGTAAAAACCGGACTCTTGATACCCAACAAAACTGACCGGAGCCTGAACGCTCAACGAAAAATTGGAGTCTGGATACCCAACGAAACTGACCGGAGCCTGAACGCTCAACGTAATAACCGGAGTCTGGATACCCAATGAAACTGACCGGAGCCTGAACGCTTAACATAATAACCGGAGCCTAGATACCCAACAAAACTGACCGGAGCCTGAACGCTCAACGTAATAACCGAAGTCTGGATACACAACGAAACTGACCGGAGCCTGAACGCTCAACGTAATAACCAGAGTCTGGATACTCAATGAAACTGACTGGAGCCTGAACGATCAACGTAATAACCGGAGTCTGGATACACAACGAAATTGACCGGAGCCTCATTGCTTAACGTAATAACCGAAGTCTGGATACACAACGAAACTGACCGGAGCCTGAACGCTCAACGTAATAATCGGAGTCTGGATACCCTACAAAACTGACCGGAGCCTGAATGCTCAACGTAATAACCGGATTCTGGATACCCTACGAAACTGACCGGAGTCTGAACGCTAAACATAATAACCGGAGTCTGGATACCCAACAAAACTGACCGGAGCCTGAACGCTCAACGTAAAAACCGGAGTCTGGATACCCAAAGAAATTGACCGTAGCCTGAATGCTCAACGTAATAACCGAAGTCTGAATACCCAACGAAACTGACCGGAGCCTGAACGCTCAACGTAAAAACCGGTGTCTGGATACCCAACGAAACTGACCAGAGCCTGAACGCTCAACGTAATAACCGAAGTTTGGATACACAACGAAACTGACCGGAGCCTGAACGCTCAACGTAATAACCAGAGTCTGGATACTCAATGAAACTGACTGGAGCCTGAACGATCAACGTAATAACCGGAGTCTGGATACACAACGAAATTGACCGGAGCCTCATTGCTCAACGTAATAACCGAAGTCTAGATACACATCGAAACTGACCGGAGCCTGAACGCTCAACGTAATAATCGGAGTCTGGATACCCTACAAAACTGACCGGAGCCTGAATGCTCAACGTAATAACCGGATTCTGGATACCCTACGAAAATGACCGGAGTCTGAACGCTCAACATAATAACCGGAGTCTGGATACCCAACAAAACTGACCGGAGCCTGAACGCTCAACGTAAAAACCGGAGTCTGGATACCTAAAGAAATTGACCGTAGCCTGAATGCTCAACGTAATAACCGAAGTCTGAATACCCAACGAAACTGACCGGAGCCTGAACGCTCAACGTAAAAACCGGTGTCTGGATACCCAACGAAACTGACCGGAGCCTGAACGCTCAACGTAATAACCAGAGTCTGGATACCCAACGAAACTGACCGGAGGCTGAACGCTCAACGTAATAACCGGTGTCTGGATACCCAACGAAACTGATCGGAGCCTGCTATCTCAACGTAATAACCGGAGTCTGGATACCCAACGAAACTGACCGGAGGCTGAACGCTCAACGTAAAAACCGGACTCTGGATACCCAACAAAACTGACCGGAGCCTGAACGCTCAACGAAAAATTGGAGTCTGGATACCCAACGAAACTGACCGGAGCCTGAACGCTCAACGTAATAACCGGAGTCTGGATACCCAATGAAACTGACCGGAGCCTGAACGCTTAACATAATAACCGGAGCCTAGATACCCAACAAAACTGACCGGAGCCTGAACGCTCAACGTAATAACCGAAGTCTGGATACACAACGAAACTGACCGGAGCCTGAACGCTCAACGTAATAACCAGAGTCTGGATACTCAATGAAACTGACTGGAGCCTGAACGATCAACGTAATAACCGGAGTCTGGATACATAACGAAATTGACCGGAGCCTCATTGCTTAACGTAATAACCGAAGTCTGGATACACAACGAAACTGACCGGAGCCTGAACGCTCAACGTAATAATCGGAGTCTGGATACCCTACAAAACTGACCGGAGCCTGAATGCTCAACGTAATAACCGGATTCTGGATACCCTACGAAACTGACCGGAGTCTGAACGCTAAACATAATAACCGGAGTCTGGATACCCAACAAAACTGACCGGAGCCTGAACGCTCAACGTAAAAACCGGAGTCTGGATACCCAAAGAAATTGACCGTAGCCTGAATGCTCAACGTAATAACCGAAGTCTGAATACCCAACGAAACTGACCGGAGCCTGAACGCTCAACGTAAAAACCGGTGTCTGGATACCCAACGAAACTGACCAGAGCCTGAACGCTCAACGTAATAACCGAAGTCTGGATACACAACGAAACTGACCGGAGCCTGAACGCTCAACGTAATAACCAGAGTCTGGATACTCAATGAAACTGACTGGAGCCTGAACGATCAATGTAATAACCGGAGTCTGGATACACAACGAAATTGACCGGAGCCTCATTGCTCAACGTAATAACCGAAGTCTAGATACACATCGAAACTGACCGGAGCCTGAACGCTCAACGTAATAATCGGAGTCTGGATACCCTACAAAACTGACCGGAGCCTGAATGCTCAACGTAATAACCGGATTCTGGATACCCTACGAAACTGACCGGAGTCTGAACGCTCAACATAATAACCGGAGTCTGGATACCCAACAAAACTGACCGGAGCCTGAACGCTCAACGTAAAAACCAGAGTCTGGATACCCAAAGAAATTGACCGTAGCCTGAATGCTCAACGTAATAACCGAAGTCTGAATACCCAACGAAACTGACCGGAGCCTGAACGCTTAACGTAATAACCGGAGCCTGGATACCCAACAAAACTGACCAGAGCCTGAACGCTCAACGTAATAACCAGAGTCTGGATACCCAACGAAACTGACCGGAGGCTGAACGCTCAACGTAATAACCGGTGTCTGGATACTCAATGAAACTGACTGGAGCCTGAACGATCAACGTAATAACCGGAGTCTGGATACACAACGAAATTGACCGGAGCCTCATTGCTCAACGTAATAACCGAAGTCTAGATACACATCGAAACTGACCGGAGCCTGAACGCTCAACGTAATAATCGGAGTCTGGATACCCTACAAAACGGACCGGAGCCTGAATGCTCAACGTAATAACCGGATTCTGGATACCCTACGAAACTGACCGGAGTCTGAACGCTCAACATAATAACCGGAGTCTGGATACCCAACAAAACTGACCGGAGCCTGAACGCTCAACGTAAAAACCGGAGTCTGGATACCCAAAGAAATTGACCGTAGCCTGAATGCTCAACGTAATAACCGAAGTCTGAATACCCAACGAAACTGACCGGAGCCTGAACGCTCAACGTAAAAACCGGAGTCTGGATACCCAACGAAATTGACCGTAGCCTGAATGCTCAACGTAATATTTGAAGTCTGAATACCCAACGAAACTGACCGGAGCCTGAACGCTCAACGTAAAAACCGGAGTCTGGATACCCAACGAAACTGACCGGAGCCTGAACGCTCTACGTAATAACCGGAGTCTGGATACCCAAAGAAACTGACCGGAGCCTGAACGCTCTACGTAATAACCGAAGTCTGGATACCCAACGAAACTGACCGGAGCCTGAACGCTCATTGTAATAACCGGAGTCTGGAGACCCAACGAAACTGACCGGAGCCTGAACGCTCAACGTAATAACCGAAGTATGGATACCCAACGAAACTGACCGGAGCCTGAACGTTCAACGTAATAACCGGAGTCTGGATACCCAACGAAATTGAATGGAGCCTGAACGCTCAACGTAATAACTGGAATCTGGATACTCAACGAAACTGACCGGAGCCTCAACGCTCAACGTAATAACCAGAGTCTGGATACTCAACGAAAATGACTGGAGCCTGAACGATCAACGTAATAATCGGAGTCTGGATACACAACGAAATTGACCGGAGCCTCATTGCTCAACGTAATAACCGGAGTCTAGATACACAACCAAACTGACCGGAGCCAGAACGCTCAACGTAATAACCAGAGTCTGGATACACAAAGAAATTGACCGGAGCCTGATTGCTCAACGTAATAACCAGAGTCTGGATACAAAACGAAACTGACCGGAGCCTGAACGCTCAACGTAATAACCAGAGTCTAGATACCAAACGAAACTGACCAGAGGCTGAACGCTCAACGTAATAACCGGTGTCTGGATACCCAACGAAACTGATCGGAGCCTGCTATCTCAACGTAATAACCGGAGTCTGGATACCCAACAAAACTGACCGGAACCTGAACGCTCAACGAAAAATCGGAGTCTGGATAACCAACGAAACTGACCGGAGCCTGAACGCTCAACGTAATAACCGGAGTCTGGATACCCAATGAAACTGACCGGAGCCTGAACGCTTAACATAATAACCGGAGCCTGGATACCCAACAAAACTGACCGGAGCCTGAACGCTCAACGTAATAACCGAAGTCTGGATACACAACGAATCTGACCGGAGCCTGAACGCTCAACGTAATAACCAGAGTCTGGATACTCAACGAAACTGACTGGAGCCTGAACGATCAACGTAATAACCGGAGTCTGGATACACAACGAAATTGACCGGAGCCTCATTGCTCAACGTAACAACCGAAGTCTGGATACACAACGAAACTGACCGGAGCCTGAACGCTCAACGTAATAATCGGAGTCTGGATACCCTACGAAACTGACCGGAGCCTGAATGCTCAACGTAATAACCGGATTCTGGATACCCTATGAAACTGACCGGAGTCTGAACGCTCAACATAATAACCGGAGTCTGGATACCCAACAAAACTGACCGGAGCCTGAACGCTCAACGTAAAAACCGGAGTCTGGATACCCAACGAAATTGACCGTAGCCTGAATGCTCAACGTAATAACTGAAGTCTGAATACCCAATGAAACTGACCGGAGCCTGAACGCTCAACGTAAAAACCGGAGTCTGGATACCCAACGAAACTGACCTGAGCCTGAACGCTCAACGTAATAACCGGAGTCTGGATACCCAAAGAAACTGACCGGAGCCTGAACGCTCTACGTAATAACCGAAGTCTGGATACCCAACGAAACTGACCGGAGCCTGAACGCTCAACGTAATAACCGGAGTCTGGAGACCCAACAAAACTGACCGGAGCCTGAACGCTCAACGTAATAACCGAAGTATGGATACCCAACGAAACTGACCGGAGCCTGAACGTTCAACGTAATAACCGGAGTCTGGATACCCAACAAAATTGAATGGAGCCTGAACGCTCAACGTAATAACCGGAATCTGGATACTCAACGAAACTGATCGAAGCCTCAACGCTCAACGTAATAACCAGAGTCTGGATACTTAACGAAAATGACTGGAGCCTGAACGATCAACGTAATAACTGGAGTCTGGATACACAACGAAATTGACCGGAGCCTCATTGCTCAACGTAATAACCGGAGTCTGGATACACAACCAAACTGACCGGAGCCAAAACGCTCAACGTAATAACCAGAGTCAGGATACACAAAGAAATTGACCGGAGCCTGATTGCTCAACGTAATTGTTGCACCCTAAAATTTGACCAACCGATTCTCCTATCTGACTCGTGGTTTAAATTCATATTCGCATATCAGATGCGTGACATTTGTGCACAGGCAGAGGATATCAGAGTTACAGCTTGGGTTTCATTTACTAACTATGGCAGATCCAGTCTAGATCATCAGGGTTTTATTTTCGGGAAATTGTGCGCTCCTCGGTGATTCTTAGCTTGCATAGTGATTTTTGGGATATTCTGATGCCCGGGGTTCTCTGTTCAATTCGATCTGGTCTCGCGCGCTCTTTTGTGGTGGTCATTTGTACTTGTCTGCATTTTTAGGGTTTAATAGACTTTTGTGGATTTTAAATAGGCTTTTAATCATTTTTTTTAGGATTTAAATAGATTTTTACTTTTTTAAATAGTTTAAATCTCTTTTTAGAATTTTATATAGATTTTTAAATAGATTTAATAGTTTTTTTTATCATTTTAAAACATAATAGATTTTAAAATTGTTTTTAATTGTTTTAGATAATATAGAAAATATTATAGATTTTTCTTTTATGTTAATAGTGATTTTTAATAGTTGAAATAGAAATAAATAGGGCATGTTTTAATATAGTCTTTCTTTTAAATAGACATTATAAATAATAGTGTAGAATTTTAATAGGCATTTTATAGAATAGGAGTTAAATAGAACTTTAATAGAGGTAATTAGATTTTTAATCATTTTTTTAGAATTAATTAGGGTAATTAGTTTAATATAGAATTTAGTTAGGTGTTAATTCTGTTTTTTTAGGTTTAATCAGGTTAATTAGGATTTTAATCATGTTTAGGTCTAATTAGGATTAAGATAGTTTAATTTTTGGATTAGTCAGGTTAATTAGTTAATTAGGGTTTGATTAGCTTTAATTAGACTTAATCAGGTTTTTAATCAATTTTCATATTAATCAGCTTTTTCAGTTTTTTAGGGTTTTTGGCCTTTATTTCGTATGGGCCCAGAAGAGAATTTTTGGAGGCCCAGAGTTCAATCCGTTTTTGTCCGTTTTGTCCACAGAAAGTGACACTTGTCACTATAAAAGTGATGCCACATGTTGCACTCAGAGGTGACCACCACACAATTCTGCAGACCCCACTCACGGACACGCGTCCCACTACCCTCTCCCTCTGCCAGCGCATCTCACACGTGTCTCTCCCAACCGGCACCTCTCACCACTTGTCACCACCACAAACCTTCACCGGAGCATCAACGGACCCTCATCACCGGCCATGCATCCGCCGGCCGAACCACTCCCCTCCACCGTAACAGTCGCCGGAGACCGGTAAGGTCGCCGGAAACTGCAAAAAGCTCAGAATCCCCAGAGATCCTCCGATCTCCCCCTTCTTCCTCCATCCAACTTCATCTTCACCTCATCGGAAAATCTACCACCGCCGGAAACTTCAAGAACAGCTTTCCAGAACTCATCCATTTTCATCGTTTGTCAAGAACAATCACACAGAAAATCAGCAAGGCTTCAGTGTTCTTCAATCTCTCCCCAGAACATCATCATTTCTCATCATCGATCATCAAGAACTTCACCTGTTCTTCGTGGATTCCCCAGAATCTTCATCAACCAGAACAAGGTTCTTCACCAAGCCATACGATTCGCCCAGAAATTTCCAGAACGCGAAGAAGCGCCTTCATCGCAAGCCAACCGGTCCTTCAAGAACGTTACAACGCCGTTCGTCGCCATCAACACCTTCAAGAAATCCCAGATCGTCCTCGTCATCTTCAGGAATCTTCGTCCAGTTCTGGATTCGCCCTCAACAGCTTCAAGATTTCCACGTTCTTCATTATTCGTCAGTAGACCCAGGGTTCATCGAATCGCATCACACCTCCAGGTTCTTGTTTTCTTCCAACTCTTCTTGTAGATGTTTTGAATTATGAATCTATTAGGAGTTGTGTTGGTATTTAGGTTTAGGTTCTTGATAGTTTAAACGGAGGGAGAATTTGGTGAGATCTAGATTTGAGTATTGGCGTTTCCTCCATTCATGGTTTCTTCCCGTCCATCTTTGGACGATGTGAGTATATTTCTCTTCCTGCCTATTAGTAGGCAATGCGAAAGGATCAGGTGTTTTGTGGCAACCCTCAGGTTTTGTTATATGGGGGTATCACCGGTAATTGGCATTAAAATCAGGAGTTCCTTATCAGATGATTGATCAGTTTGTTGCCGTAATGACTGGGCTCGGTTCTGGGTATTATTCCCCAAGCAGTTTAGAGTATATTTTCGCGGTTGGCAAATTTTTGGGTTTTATTTGTATTCAACCGTCTCGTACTTCTGAATATTTGAAGGCTGAGCGCTCTTCAATCCTTCAGGTCCAAGTCGCTTGAATAGGGGCAGCTGTTGCACCCTAAAATTTGACCAACCGATTCTCCTATCTGACTCGTGGTTTAAATTCATATTCGCATATCAGATGCGTGACATTTGTGCACAGGCAGAGGATATCAGAGTTACAGCTTGGGTTTCATTTACTAACTATGGCAGATCCAGTCTAGATCATCAGGGTTTTATTTTCGGGAAATTGTGCGCTCCTCGGTGATTCTTAGCTTGCATAGTGATTTTTGGGATATTCTGATGCCCGGGGTTCTCTGTTCAATTCGATCTGGTCTCGCGCGCTCTTTTGTGGTGGTCATTTGTACTTGTCTGCATTTTTAGGGTTTAATAGACTTTTGTGGATTTTAAATAGGCTTTTAATCATTTTTTTTAGGATTTAAATAGATTTTTACTTTTTTAAATAGTTTAAATCTCTTTTTAGAATTTTATATAGATTTTTAAATAGATTTAATAGTTTTTTTTATCATTTTAGAACATAATAGATTTTAAAATTGTTTTTAATTGTTTTAGATAGTATAGAAAATATTATAGATTTTTCTTTTATGTTAATAGTGATTTTTAATAGTTGAAATAGAAATAAATAGGGCATGTTTTAATATAGTCTTTCTTTTAAATAGACATTATAAATAATAGTGTAGAATTTTAATAGGCATTTTATAGAATAGGAGTTAAATAGAACTTTAATAGAGGTAATTAGATTTTTAATCATTTTTTTAGATTTAATTAGGGTAATTAGTTTAATATAGAATTTAGTTAGGTGTTAATTCTGTTTTTTAGGTTTAATCAGGTTAATTAGGATTTTAATCATGTTTAGGTCTAATTAGGATTAAGATAGTTTAATTTTTGGATTAGTCAGGTTAATTAGTTAATTAGGGTTTGATTAGCTTTAATTAGACTTAATCAGGTTTTTAATCAATTTTCATATTAATCAGCTTTTTCAGTTTTTTAGGGTTTTTGGCCTTTATTTCGTATGGGCCCAGAAGAGAATTTTTGGAGGCCCAGAGTTCAATCCGTTTTTGTCCGTTTTGTCCACAGAAAGTGACACTTGTCACTATAAAAGTGATGCCACATGTTGCACTCAGAGGTGACCACCACACAATTCTGCAGACCCCACTCACGGACACGCGTCCCACTACCCTCTCCCTCTGCCAGCGCATCTCACACGTGTCTCTCCCAACCGGCACCTCTCACCACTTGTCACCACCACAGACCTTCACCGGAGCATCACCGGACCCTCATCGCCGGCCATGCATCCGCCGGCCGAACCGCTCCCCTCCACCGTAACAGTCGCCGGAGACCGGTAAGGTCGCCGGAAACTGCAAAAAGCTCAGAATCCCCAGAGATCCTCCGATCTCCCCCTTCTTCCTCCATCCAACTTCATCTTCACCTCATCGGAAAATCTACCACCGCCGGAAACTTCAAGAACAGCTTTCCAGAACTCATCCATTTTCATCGTTTGTCAAGAACAATCACACAGAAAATCAGCAAGGCTTCAGTGTTCTTCAATCTCTCCCCAGAACATCATCATTTCTCATCATCGATCATCAAGAACTTCACCTGTTCTTTGTGGATTCCCCAGAATCTTCATCAACCAGAACAAGGTTCTTCACCAAGCCATACGATTCGCCCAGAAATTTCCAGAACGCGAAGAAGCGCCTTCATCGCAAGCCAACCGGTCCTTCAAGAACGTTACAACGCCGTTCGTCGCCATCAACACCTTCAAGAAATCCCAGATCGTCCTCGTCATCTTCAGGAATCTTCGTCCAGTTCTGGATTCGCCCTCAACAGCTTCAAGATTTCCACGTTCTTCATTATTCGTCAGTAGACCCAGGGTTCATCGAATCGCATCACACCTCCAGGTTCTTGTTTTCTTCCAACTCTTCTTGTAGATGTTTTGGATTATGAATCTATTAGGAGTTGTGTTGGTATTTAGGTTTAGGTTCTTGATAGTTTAAACGGAGGGAGAATTTGGTGAGATCTAGATTTAAGGTTAGGGTTGAGTTGAGGATTTTTGTGAGAGTGTGCGTAAGGTTTGAGATTGTTCAGAGAGGATGAGAGGTCGAAGATGAACGACGCTAGGGTTTCTGTGTGGTGAACAGTGGCTAGAGAGTTGAGAAGGGGGATAGGTTTTTGTTCGTTGGTTAATTGGGTTAGGATTAGGGATTGGGTCAAAGCCCAATCTCGTTTGCTGAGGCGTCACCCCCATTTTGCTCAGTACTCCCCCCCTGTGAGAGAGGAGATAGAATTCTTGGATTGGGCCTTAGGCCCTTGATGCTATTCGCGCCCCCCATAGCGTGAGCCCAGTTTAAAACGAACTGAAAAACCTGCTGATTGCACCCCCCCTGCGTGAGAGCTGAATGGGATCATTGGGCTGGGCCTTGCGCCCACTTGCTAAATGCACCCCAGGATCAGAGCCCATCCAGAGTTAGAACTTGGGTATTTGCTGTTCTCACCCCCCATTCTCTTTACTTAATTTCTTTTATTTTTCATTTCCTTTATATTTTTTTGCATCTTATAAAATTCATAGAAAATAGAAAAATTAATATTTTTCAATTCTTGTTTTTTCTATAGGTTTATAATTTTGTCTAGAAAATTAATAAAAATAAAAATTCCATTTTATTTTTAGTTTCATATTTTTAGTATATTGTCCATTTAAATAGCATTTTAATTGGTTTAGTTTATACTCCATTTTGTAGAATTTCTTTAGGACCTTCCCTTAGTCTTTTTAATTCATTCTTTTTGGTGAGATTAGATACTGAATCATAGTTCCCCATAGGATTTAATTCTTGATTTTTTAGGTTAAGATTTGATTAGTTTAATTAGGTTAGCATTAGGGTACCATAATTAGGGTTTAAGGATGCATAGGTGAAACAATTCATTTTCTGTGGAGAGTTTTGATTTGATTTTTGGGTAGGGGTATGTAGGGATGTTATGGGTAGATGTTATAGACCCTTGTGAATAATTGTTAGATTTTTCCCTCTTGCTTTAGTATTTTTAGGTATTTTCTGAAGTTGGCTGATGGTTTTGACTGTTCTGGGGTTATTTGTCTGTCTCTGGGGTTTATTGTTGGGAATTTGTTGTGGGGCTTAGTTTGTTTTGAAGAGCTTTTTGAAGGAGCATGATGAAGGAGAGGATTGAAAATCAAGACTCAGAGACCCAGAGCTTGGAGCTTATTCCCTGTCTGGGAGGTTTGAGATCCTGAAGTTTGAGGGGAATTCATGGTACTTTCCTGAGGAAGGCACTATGAATGACTTTCATTCTTTCTTCTCACCTCTTTCTTAAGTATCCAATGATGTTGGAGCCAACTTGTGAGTTTAATTTCTCCTGAGGAGGAACGTAAACTGATCACAGTTGTTGAGCCACATAGGATACGATTCCTAAGTGGCAGCCTCCTAGTACTTTCCTGAGGAAGGTCCTGTGGGTCTGCTCACTTAGTTCCTCTAGTTCATCTAGGATTTCTTAAGTATCCAATGATGTTGGAGCCAACTTGTGAGTTTAATTTCTCCTGAGGAGGAATGTAAACTGATCACAGCTGTTGAGCCACATAGGATACGATTCCTAAGTGGCAGCCTCCTAGTACTTTCCTGAGGAAGGTCCTAGGGGTCTGCTCACTTAGTTCCCTTAGTTCATATAGGCTTTCTTAAATATCCAATGATGCTGGAGCCTTCATGTGAGTTTAGTTTCTCCCGAGGAGGAATGTAAACCGTCCACAGTTGTCGAGCCGTATAGGATATGATTCCTGAGTGGTAACCTCCTGGCACTTTCCTGAGGAAGGCACTATGAGTTTGTCTGCTTAGCTCCCTTTCTTTGGTAAGCTTGTTCTGAAGCTTGGAGACTGGGATTGATTCCTCTTGCTTAGGGTTTTGATTAGAGTTTTGCTTAGAGTTTTGTTTAGGGCTTTGCATAGAGCTTTGTTCAGGGATAGGTCAGAAGTTTGTTTCAGGTTTGTTAAGGGTCTTGCTCAGTGTTTCTGTTTAAGCTTTGGATAGAGGCTTGTCAGGCTGGTTTGCCTTATCTTTGTGTTGTTGACTTGTGTGGTGTTGTGCTGCATTAGATTTAGGGGTTCATCTAGATAGTTCTGAGTTAGGTGCATCTTAGAAGTAGGCTTTGTGTGCATGAGAAGTTGAAGTGGTCCTCCTTCTGCTTGTTTGTTATTGAGTGGCTTTGCTTGTTGGTATTTGGTAGAGCTGAGCTCCCTTACCTCTGTGGTTTGCGGCCTTTGCGCTTTGATTATTTAGTTGTTGCATTCATACATATTTCCAATATTTCTTTACTTTGCAGTTGATTCATGTTTGCTGTTTAGTCCTGTTGCCATGATCCCTTAGGAGCTCTGACTTCTCCGATGCGGAGTCGTTATGATAGACGTTAGGATGGTCAACCAGGCATGATACCAATAGGTAGATTCCCCTCTTTAGTCATAGTTTTAGGATGTCTTTTCCCGTTCTCAGAAAGTAGGAGTTTTTGAGTAGCTTGTGTCGTAGTTAGTCGAACTACAACTGCTCTGATTCCTCGTACCAGATGAGGATATGTAGGCATAGGATGCGATATCCTAGCGAGCACACTAACAACTAACCTTTTGTTCTCTCGTGGCTGTGCGATCGAGACTTTCCCGCTGACGACTGCTTGTTACCCTTTTCTCTTGCTCAAGTGCATTTGAGACCAGATCGTAGTTGTAGGTCCCCGAACCTTTGAGACCAGTTATTTTCTCACTGCTGTATGAGAGCCCCCTGTTTAGCCGTAGATTAGTCGAACTACGTTTGCTCTGATCTTCCATGCTGTGTGGAAGTACGTAGGCACAGGATGCGATGTCCTAGCGAGCAACCTTTTCCCCGTTTAGCCGTAGGTAGTCGAACTACATTGACTCTGACTTTCCCATTGCACGAGGGAGTACGTAGGCCCAGAACACCGTATGTTCTGTCGAGTCCTGTCCTTTTATTTTCTTTTCAGACTGACCATTAGCGTAGATATAAACACACCCTTTTCCTTATAAACACCAAGCGTGGATCCCATCGAGTACGATGGACGTGAGGGGTGCTAATACCTTCCCCTTGCGTAACCGACTCCCGAATCCAGGTTTTGGTTGCGATGACCATACCTTTTCTCGTCTTTGCGAGGTTTACTTCGAGCGTTTCCTTTCCCTCCTTTGGGATAAATAACGCACGGTGGCGACTCTCCTGTCAAGCCGACGCCGATTTTCGCAGTAGCGACAGTAATAACCGGAGTCTGGATACAAAACGAAACTGACCGGAGCCTGAACGCTCAACGTAATAACCAGAGTCTGGATACCCAACGAAACTGACCGGAGGCTGAACGCTCAACGTAATAACCGGTGTCTGGATACCCAACGAAACTGATCGGAGCCTGCTATCTCAACGTAATAACCGGAGTCTGGATACCCAACGAAACTGACCGGAGGCTGAACGCTCAACGTAAAAACCGGAGTCTGGATACCCAACAAAACTGACCGGAGCCTGAACTCTCAACGAAAAATCGGAGTCTGGATACCCAACGAAACTGACCGGAGCCTGAACGCTCAACGTAATAACCGAAGTCTGAATACCCAATGAAACTGACCGGAGCCTGAACGCTTAACATAATAACCGGAGCCTGGATACCCAACAAAACTGACCGGAGCCTGAACGCTCAACGTAATAACCGAAGTCTGGATACACAACGAAACTGACCGGAGCCTGAACGCTCAACGTAATAACCAGAGTCTGGATACTCAACGAAACTGACTGGAGCCTGAACGATCAACGTAATAACCGGAGTCTGGATACACAACGAAATTGACCGGAGCCTCATTGCTCAACGTAATAACCGAAGTCTGGATACACAACGAAACTGACCGGAGCCTGAACGCTCAACGTAATAATCGGTGTCTAGATACCCTACGAAACTGACCGGAGCCTGAATGCTCAACGTAATAACCGGATTCTGGATACCCTACGAAACTGACCGGAGTCTGAACGCTCAACATAATAACCGGAGTCTGGATACCCAACAAAACTGACCGGAGCCTGAACGCTCAACGTAAAAACCGGAGTCTGGATACCCAACGAAATTGACCGTGGCCTGAATGCTCAACGTAATAACTGAAGTCTGAATACCCAACGAAACTGACCGGAGCCTGAACGCTCAACGTAAAAACCGGAGTCTGGATACCCAACGAAACTGACCGGAGCCTGAACGCTCAACGTAAAAACCGGAGTCTGGATACCCAAAGAAACTGACTGGAGCCTGAACGCTCAACGTAATAACCGAAGTCTGGATACCCAACGAAACTGACCGGAGCCTGAACGCTCAATGTAATAACCGGAGTCTGGAGACCCAACGAAACTGACTGGAGCCTGAACGTTCAACGTAATAACCGGAATCTGGATACTCAACGAAACTGACCGGAGCCTCAACGCTCAACGTAATAACCAGAGTCTGGATACTCAACGAAACTGACCGGAGCCTGAACGATCAACGTAATAACCGGAGTCTGGATACCCAACGAAATTGAATGGAGCCTGAACGCTCAACGTAATAACCGGAGTCTGGATACCCAACGAAACTGGTCGGAGCCTGAACGCTCAACGTAATACCGAAGTCTGGATACCAAACGAAACTGACCAGAGCCTGAACGCTCAACGTAATAACCGGTGTCTGGATACCTAACGAAACTGACTGGAGCCGGAACGCTCAACATAATAACCGGAGTCTGGATACCCAACGAAACTGACCAGAGCCTGAACGCTCAATGTAATAACCGGAGTCTGGATACCCAAAGAAACTGACCGGAGCCTGAACACTCAACGTAATAACCGAAGTCTGGATACCCAACGAAACTTACCGGAGCCTGAACGCTCAACGTAATAATCGGAGTCTGGATACCCAAAGAAACTGACCGGAGCCTGAACGCTCAACGTAATAACCGGAGTCTGGATACACAACGAAATTGACCGGAGCCTCATTGCTCAACGTAATAACCGAAGTCTGGATACACAACGAAACTGACCGGAGCCTGAACGCTCAACGTAATAATCGGAGTCTAGATACCCTACGAAACTGACCGGAGCCTGAATGCTCAACGTAATAACCGGATTCTGGATACCCTACGAAACTGACCGGAGTCTGAACGCTCAACATAATAGCCGGAGTCTGGATACCCAACAAAACTGACCGGAGCCTGAACGCTCAACGTAAAAACCGGAGTCTGGATACCCAACGAAATTGACCGTGGCCTGAATGCTCAACGTAATAACTGAAGTCTGAATACCCAACGAAACTGACCGGAGCCTGAACGCTCAACGTAAAAACCGGAGTCTGGATACCCAACGAAACTGACCGGAGCCTGAACGCTCAACGTAAAAACCGGAGTCTGGATACCCAAAGAAACTGACCGGAGCCTGAACGCTCAACGTAATAACCGAAGTCTGGATACCCAACGAAACTGACCGGAGCCTGAACGCTCAATGTAATAACCGGAGTCTGGAGACCCAACGAAACTGACTGGAGCCTGAACGTTCAACGTAATAAACAGAATCTGGATACTCAACGAAACTGACCGGAGCCTCAACGCTCAACGTAATAACCAGAGTCTGGATACTCAACGAAACTGACCGGAGCCTGAACGATCAACGTAATAACCGGAGTCTGGATACCCAACGAAATTGAATGGAGCCTGAACGCTCAACGTAATAACCGGAGTCTGGATACCCAACGAAACTGGTCGGAGCCTGAACGCTCAACGTAATACCGAAGTCTGGATACCAAACGAAACTGACCAGAGCCTGAACGCTCAACGTAATAACCGGTGTCTGGATACCTAACGAAACTGACTGGAGCCGGAACGCTCAACATAATAACCGGAGTCTGGATACCCAACGAAACTGACCAGAGCCTGAACGCTCAACGTAATAACCGGAGTCTGGATACCCAAAGAAACTGACCGGAGCCTGAACACTCAACGTAATAACCGAAGTCTGGATACCCAACGAAACTTACCGGAGCCTGAACGCTCAACGTAATAACCGGAGTCTGGATACCCAAAGAAACTGACCGGAGCCTGAACGCTCAACGTAATAACCGGAGTCTGGATACCCAACGAAACTGACCGGAGCCTGAACGCTCAACGTAATAACCGGAGTCTGGATACCCAAAGAAACTGACCGGAGCCTGAACGCTCAACGTAATAACCGGAGTCTGGATACCTAACGACACTGACTGGAGCCTGAACGCTCAACGTAATAACCGGTGTCTGGATACCCAACGAAACTGACCGGAGCCTGCTGTCTCAACGTAATAACCGGAGTCTGGATACCCAAAAAAACTGACCGGAGCCTGAACGCTCAACGTAAAAACCAGAGTCTGGATACCCAACGAAACTGACTTGAGCCTGAACGCTCAACGAAAAACCGGAGTCTGGATACCCAACGAAACTGACCGGAGCCTGAGCGCCCAACGTAATAACCGAAGTATGGATACCAAACGAAACTGACCGGAGCCTGAACGCTCAACGTAATAACCGGAGTCTGGATACCCAACGAAAATGACGGGAGCCTGAACGCTCAACGTAATAACCGGAGTCTAGATACCCAAAGAAACTTACCGGAGCCTGAACGCTCAACGTAATAACCGGAGTCTGGATACCCAACGAAACTGACCGGAGCCTGAACGCTCAATGTAATAACCGAAGTCTGGATATCCAACGAAACTGACCGGAGCCTGAACGCTCAACGTAATAACCGGAGTCTGGATACCCAACGAAACTGACCAGAGCCTGAACGCTCAACGTAATAACCGGAGTCTGGATGCCCAAAGAAACTGACCGGAGCCTGAACGCTCAACGCAATAACCGAAATCTGGATACCAAACGAAACTGACCGGAGCCTGAACGCTCAACGTAATAACCAGAGTCTGGATACCCAACGAAACTGACCGGTGCCTAAACGCTCAACGTAATAACCGGTGTCTGGATACCCAATGAAACTGACCGGAGCCTGAACGTTCAACGTAATAACCGGAGTCTGGATACCCAAAGAAATTGAATGGAGCCTGAACGCTCAACGTAATAACCGAAATCTGGATACTCAACGAAACTGACCGGAGCCTGAACGCTCAACGTAATAACCGGAGTCTGGATACCCAACGAAACTGACCGGAGTCTGAACGCTCAACGTAATAACCAGAGTCTAGATACCCAAAGAAACTGACCGGAGCCTGAACGCTCAACGTAATAACCGAAGTCTGGATACCCAACGAAACTGACCGGAGCCTGAACGCTCAACGTAATAACCGGAGTCTGGATACCCAAAGAAACTGACTGGAGCCTGAACGCTCAACGTAATAACCGGAGTCTAGATACCCAACGAAACTGACCGGAGCCTGAACGTTCAACGTAATAACCGGAGTCTAGATACCCAACGAAACTGACCGGAGCCTGAACGCTCAACGTAATAACCAGAGTCTGGATACCCAACGAAATTAAATGGAGCCTGAACGCTCAACTTAATAACCGGAGTCTGGATACCCAACGAAACTGGCCGGAGCCTGAACGCTCAACGTAATACCGAAGTCTGGATACCAAACGAAACTGACCGGAGCCTGAACGCTCAACGTAATAACCAGTGTCTGGATACCTAACGAAACTGACTGGAGCCGGAACGCTCAACATAATAACCGGAGTCTGGATACCCAACGAAACTGACCAGAGCCTGAACGCTCAACGTAATAACCGGAGTCTGGATACCCAAAGAAACTGACCGGAGCCTGAACGCTCAACGTAATAACCGATGTCTGGATACCCAACGAAACTAACCGGAGCCTGAACGCTCAACGTAATAACCGGAGTCTGGATACCCAAAGAAACTGACCGGAGCCTGAACGCTCAACGTAATAACTGGAGTCTGAATACCCAACGAAACTGACCGGAGCCTGAACGCTCAATGTAATAACTGAAGTCTGGATATCCAACGAAATTGACCGGAGCCTGAACGCTCAACGTAATGACCGGAGTCTGGATACCCAACGAAACTGACCAGAGCCTGAACGCTCAACGTAATAACCGGAGTCTGGATACCCAAAGAAACTGACCGGAGCCTGAACGCTCAACGTAATAACCGGAGTCTGAATACCTAACGAAACTAACCGGAGCCTGAACGCTCAACGTAATAACCGGTGTCTGGATACCCAAAGAAACTGACCAGAGCCTGAACGCTCAACGTAATAACCGAAGTCTGGATACCCAACGAAACTGACCGGAGCCTGAACGCTCAACGTAATAACCGGAGTCTGGATACCCAACGAAACTGACCGGAGCCTGAACGCTCAATGTAATAACCGAAGTCTGGATATCCAACGAAACTGACTGGAGCCTGAACGCTCAACGTAATAACCGGAGTCTGGATACCCAACGAAACTGAACAGAGCCTGAACGCTCAACCTAATAACCGGAGTCCGGATACCCAAAGAAACTGACCGGAGCCTGAACGCTCAACGTAATAACCGAAGTCTGGATACCCAACGAAACTGACCGGAGCCTGAACGCTTAACGTAATAACCGGAGTCTGGATACCCAAAGAAACTGACCGGAGCCTGAACGCTCAACGTAATAACCGGAGTCTGGATACCTAACGAAACTGACCGGAGCCTGAATGCTCAACGTAATAACCGGTGTCTAGATACCCAACGAAACTGACCGGAGCCTGCTGTCTCAACGTAATAACCGGAGTCTGGATACCCAAAAAAACTGACCGGAGCCTGAACGCTCAACGTAAAAACCAGAGTCTGGATACCTAACGAAACTGACTGGAGCCTGAACGCTCAACGAAAAACCGGAGTCTGGATACCCAACGAAACTGACCGGAGCCTGAGTGCCCAACGTAATAACCGAAGTCTGGATACCAAACGAAACTGACCGGAGCCTGAACGCTCAACGTAATAACCGGAGTCTGGATACCCAACGAAAATGACGGGAGCCTGAACGCTCAATGTAATAACCGGAGTCTGGATACCCAAAGAAACTGACCGGTGCCTAAACGCTCAACGTAATAACCGGTGTCTGGATACCCAACGAAACTGACCGGAGCCTGAACGTTCAACGTAATAACCGGAGTCTCAACGTAATAACCGGTGCCTAAACGCTCAACGTAATAACCGGAGTCTGGATACCCAAAGAAACTGACTGGAGCCTGAACGCCCAACGTAATAACCGGAGTCTGGATACCCAACGAAACTGACCGGAGCCTGAACGTTCAACGTAATAACCGGAGTCTAGATACCCAACGAAACTGACCGGAGCCTGAACGTTCAACGTAATAACCGGAGTCTGGATACCCAACGAAATTAAATGGAGCCTGAACGCTCAACGTAATAACCGGAGTCTGGATACCCAAAGAAACTGACCGGAGCCTGAACGCTCAACGTAATAACCGAAGTCTGGATACCCAACGAAACTGACCGGAGCCTGAACGCTCAACGTAATAACCGGAGTCTGGATACCCAAAGAAACTGACCGGAGCCTGAACGCTCAACGTAATAACCGGAGTCTGGATACCTAACGAAACTGACTGGAGCCTGAACGCTCAACGTAATAACCGGTGTCTGGATACCCAACGAAACTGACCGGAGCCTGCTGTCTCAACGTAATAACCGGAGTCTGGATACCCAAAAAAACTGACCGGAGCCTGAACGCTCAACGTAAAAACCAGAGTCTGGATACCCAACGAAACTGACTGGAGCCTGAACGCTCAACGAAAAACCGAAGTCTGGATACCCAACGAAACTGACCGGAGCCTGAGCGCCCAACGTAATAACCGAAGTATGGATACCAAACGAAACTGACCGGAGCCTGAACGCTCAACGTAATAACAGGAGTCTGGATACCCAACGAAAATGACGGGAGCCTGAACGCTCAACGTAATAACCGGAGTCTGGATACCCAAAGAAACTTACCGGAGCCTGAACGCTCAACGTAATAACCGGAGTCTGGATACCCAACGAAACTGACCGGAGTCTGAACGCTCAATGTAATAACCGATGTCTGGATATCCAACGAAACTGACCGGAGCCTGAACGCTCAACGTAATAACCGGAGTCTGGATACCCAACGAAACTGACCAGAGCCTGAACGCTCAACGTAATAACCGGAGTCCGGATACCCAAAGAAACTGACCGGAGCCTGAACGCTCAACGTAATAACCGAAGTCTGGATACCCAACGAAACTGACCGGAGCCTGAACGCTCAACGTAATAACCGGAGTCTGGATACCCAAAGAAACTGACCGGAGCCTGAACGCTCAACGTAATAACCGGAGTCTGGATACCTAACGAAACTGACCGGAGCCTGAACGCTCAACGTAATAACCGGAGTCTGGATGCCCAAAGAACCTGACCGGAGCCTGAACGCTCAACGCAATAACCGAAATCTGGATACCCAACGAAACTGACCGGAGCCTGAACGATCAACGTAATAACCAGAGTCTAGATACCCAACGAAACTGACCGGTGCCTAAACGCTCAACGTAATAACCGGTGTCTGGATACCCAACGAAACTGACCGGAGCCTGAACGTTCAACATAATAACCGGAGTCTGGATACCCAAAGAAATTGAATGGAGCCTGAACGCTCAACGTAATAACCGAAATCTGGATACTCAACGAAACTGACCGGAGCCTGAACGCTCAACGTAATAACCGGAGTCTGGATACCCAACGAAACTGACCGGAGT
This sequence comes from Lathyrus sativus, assembly GCA_963859935.3. Taxonomy (NCBI): domain Eukaryota; kingdom Viridiplantae; phylum Streptophyta; class Magnoliopsida; order Fabales; family Fabaceae; genus Lathyrus; species Lathyrus sativus. Next base: position 1,194,044 of record CAWUDS030000639.1, read on the forward strand.
CTGAACGCTCAACGTAATAACCGGAGTCTAGATACCCAAAGAAACTGACCGGAGCCTGAACGCTCAACGTAATAACCGAAGTCTGGATACCCAACGAAACTGACCGGAGTCTGAACGCTCAACGTAATAACCGGAGTCTGGATACCCAAAGAAACTGACTGGAGCCTGAACGCCCAACGTAATAACCGGAGTCTGGATACCCAACGAAACTGACCGGAGCCTGAACGTTCAACGTAATAACCGGAGTCTAGATACCCAACGAAACTGACCGGAGCCTGAACGTTCAACGTAATAACCGGAGTCTGGATACCCAACGAAATTAAATGGAGCCTGAACGCTCAACGTAATAACCGGAGTCTGGATACCCAACGAAACTGGCCGGAGCCTGAACGCTCAACGTAATACCGAAGTTTGGATACCAAACGAAACTGACCGGAGCCTGAACGCTCAACGTAATAACCAGTGTCTGGATACCTAACGAAACTGACTGGAGCCGGAACGCTCAACATAGTAATCGGAGTCTGGATACACAACGAAACTGACCAGAGCCTGAACGCTCAACGTAATAACCAGAGTCTGGATACCCAAAGAAACTGACCGGAGCCTGAACGCTCAACGTAATAACCGAAGTCTGGATACCCAACGAAACTAACCGGAGCCTGAACGCTCAACGTAATAACCGGAGTCTGGATACCCAAAGAAACTGACCGGAGCCTGAACGCTCAACGTAATAACTGGAGTCTGGATCCCCAACGAAACTGACCGGAGCCTGAACGCTCAATGTAATAACTGAAGTCTGGATATCCAACGAAACTGACCGGAGCCTGAACGCTCAACGTAATAACCGTAGTCTGGATACCCAACGAAACTGACCAGAGCCTGAACGCTCAACGTAATAACCGGAGTCCGGATACCCAAAGAAACTGACCGGAGCCTGAACGCTCAACGTAATAACCGAAGTCTGGATACCCAACGAAACTGACCGGAGCCTGAATGCTCAACATAATAACCGGAGTCTGGATACCCAAAGAAACTGACCGGAGCCTGAACGCTCAACGTAATAACCGGAGTCTGGATACCTAACGAAACTGACCGGAGCCTGAACGCTCAACGTAATAACCGGTGTCTGGATACCCAAAGAAACTGACCGGAGCCTGAACCTCAACGTAATAACCGAAGTCTGGATACCCAACGAAACTGACCGGAGCCTGAACGCTCAACGTAATAACCGGAGTCTGGATACCCAACGAAACTGAACGGAGCCTGAACGTTCAACGTAATAACCGGAGTCTGGATACCCAACGAAATTGAATGGAGCCTGAACGCTCAACGTAATAACCGGAGTCTGGATACCCAACGAAACTGGCTGGAGCCTGAACGCTCAACGTAATACCGAAGTCTTGATACCAAACGAAACTGACCGGAGCCTGAACGCTCAACGTAATAACCGGTGTCTGGATACCTAACGAAACTGACTGGAGCCGGAACGCTCAACAAAATAACCGGAGTCTGGATACCCAACGAAACTGACCAGAGCCTGAACGCTCAACGTAATAACCGGAGTCTGGATACCCAAAGAAACTAACCGGAGCCTGAACGCTCAACGTAATAACCGAAGTCTGGATACCCAACGAAACTAACCGGAGCCTGAACGCTCAACGTAATAACCGGAGTCTGGATACCCAAAGAAACTGACCGGAGCCTGAACGCTCAACGTAATAACCGGAATCTGGATACTCAACGAAACTGACCGGAGCCTGAACGCTCAACGTAATAACCGGAATCTGGATACTCAATAAAACTGACCGGAGCCTGAACGCTCAACGTAATAACCGGAGTCTGGATACCCAACGAAACTGACCGGACGCTGAACGCTCAACGTAATAACCGGAGTCTGGATACCCAAAGAAACTGACCGGAGCCTGAACGCTCAATGTAATAACCGCAGTCTGGATACCCAACGAAACTGACCGGAGCCTGAACGCTCAACGTAATAACCGGAGTCTGGATACCCAACGAAACTGACCAGAGCCTGAACGCTCAACGTAATAACCGGAGTCTGGATACCCAAAGAAACTGACCGGAGCCTGAACGCTCAACGTAATAACCGGAGTCTGGATACCCAACGAAACTGACCGGAGCCTGAACGCTCAACGTAATAACCGGAGTCTGGATACCCAAAGAAACTGACCGGAGCCTGAACGCTCAACGTAATAACCGAAGTCTGGATACCCAACGAAACTGACCGGAGCCTGAACGCTCAACGTAATAACCGGAGTCTGGATACCCAACGAAACTGACCGGAGCCTGAACGTTCAACGTAATAACCGGAGTCTGGATACCCAACGAAACTGAATGGAGCCTAAACGCTCAACGTAATAACCGGAGTCTGGATACCCAACGAAACTGGCCGGAGCCTGAACGCTCAACGTAATACCGAAGTCTGGATACCAAACGAAACTGACCGGAGCCTGAACGCTCAACGTAATAACCGGTGTCTGGATACCTAACGAAACTGACTGGAGCCGGAACGCTCAACATAATAACCGGAGTCTGGATACCCAACGAAACTGACTAGAGCCTGAACGCTCAACGTAATAACCGGAGTCTGGATACCCAAAGAAACTGACCGGAGCCTGAACGCTCAACGTAATAACCGAAGTCTGGATACCCAACGAAACTTACCGGAGCCTGAACGCTCAACGTAATAACCGGAGTCTGGATACCCAAAGAAACTGACCGGAGCCTGAACGCTCAACGTAATAACCGGAGTCTGGATACCCAACGAAACTGACCGGAGCCTGAACGCTCAATGTAATAACCGAAGTCTGGATATCCAACGAAACTGACCGGAGCCTGAACGCTCAATGTAATAACCGGAGTCTGGATACCCAACGAAACTGACCAGAGCCTGAACGCTCAACCTAATAACCGGAGTCCGGATACCCAAAGAAACTGACCGGAGCCTGAACGCTCAACGTAATAACCGAAGTCTGGATACCCAACGAAACTGACCGGAGCCTGAACGCTTAACGTAATAACCGGAGTCTGGATACCCAAAGAAACTGACCGGAGCCTGAACGCTCAACGTAATAACCGGAGTCTGGATACCTAACGAAACTGACTGGAGCCTGAACGCTCAACGTAATAACCGGTGTCTAGATACCCAACGAAACTGACCGGAGCCTGCTGTCTCAACGTAATAACCGGAGTCTGGATACCCAACGAAACTGACCGGACGCTGAACGCTCAACGTAATAACCGGAGTCTGGATACCCAAAGAAACTGACCGGAGCCTGAACGCTCAATGTAATAACCGCAGTCTGGATACCCAACGAAACTGACCGGAGCCTGAATGCTCAACGTAATAACCAGAGTCTGGATACCCAACGAAACTGACCAGAGCCTGAACGCTCAACGTAATAACCGGAGTCTGGATACCCAAAGAAACTGACCGGAGCCTGAACGCTCAACGTAATAACCGGAGTCTGGATACCCAACGAAACTGACCGGAGCCTGAACGCTCAACGTAATAACCGGAGTCTGGATACCCAAAGAAACTGACCGGAGCCTGAATGCTCAACGTAATAACCGAAGTCTGGATACCCAACGAAACTGACCGGAGCCTGAACGCTCAACGTAATAACCGGAGTCTGGATACCCAACGAAACTGACCGGAGCCTGAACGTTCAACGTAATAACCGGAGTCTGGATACCCAACGAAACTGAATGGAGCCTAAACGCTCAACGTAATAACCGGAGTCTGGATACCCAACGAAACTGGCCGGAGCCTGAACGCTCAACGTAATACCGAAGTCTGGATACCAAACGAAACTGACCGGAGCCTGAACGCTCAACGTAATAACCGGTGTCTGGATACCTAACGAAACTGACTGGAGCCGGAACGCTCAACATAATAACCGGAGTCTGGATACCCAACGAAACTGACTAGAGCCTGAACGCTCAACGTAATAACCGGAGTCTGGATACCCAAAGAAACTGACCGGAGCCTGAACGCTCAACGTAATAACCGAAGTCTGGATACCCAACGAAACTTACCGGAGCCTGAACGCTCAACGTAATAACCGGAGTCTGGATACCCAAAGAAACTGACCGGAGCCTGAACGCTCAACGTAATAACCGGAGTCTGGATACCCAACGAAACTGACCGGAGCCTGAACGCTCAATGTAATAACCGAAGTCTGGATATCCAACGAAACTGACCGGAGCCTGAACGCTCAACGTAATAACCGGAGTCTGGATACCCAACGAAACTGACCAGAGCCTGAACGCTCAACCTAATAACCGGAGTCCGGATACCCAAAGAAACTGACCGGAGGCTGAACGCTCAACGTAATAACCGAAGTCTGGATACCCAACGAAACTGACCGGAGCCTGAACGCTTAACGTAATAACCGGAGTCTGGATACCCAAAGAAACTGATCGGAGCCTGAACGCTCAACGTAATAACCGGAGTCTGGATACCTAACGAAACTGACTGGAGCCTGAACGCTCAACGTAATAACCGGTGTCTAGATACCCAACGAAACTGACCGGAGCCTGCTGTCTCAACGTAATAACCGGAGTCTGGATACCCAAAAAAACTGACCGGAGCCTGAACACTCAATGTAAAAACCAGAGTCTGGATACCCAACGAAACTGACTGGAGCCTGAACGCTCAACGAAAAACCGGAGTCTGGATACCCAATGAAACTGACCGGAGCCTGAGCGCCCAACGTAATAACCGAAGTCTGGATACCAAACGAAACTGACCGGAGCCTGAACGCTCAACGTAATAATCGAAGTCTGGATACCCAACGAAAATGACGGGAGCCTGAACGCTCAAGGTAATAACCGGAGTCTGGATACCCAAAGAAACTTACCGGAGCCTAAACGCTCAACGTAATAACCGGAGTCTGGATACCCAACGAAACTGACCGGAGCCTGAACGCTCAATGTAATAACCGAAGTCTGGATATCCAACGAAACTGGCCGGAGCCTGAACGCTCAACGTAATAACCGGAGTCTGGATACCCAACGAAACTGACCAGAGCCTGAACGCTCAACGTAATAACCGGAGTCTGGATACCCAAAGAAACTGACCGGAGCCTGAATGCTCAACGTAATAACCGAAGTCTGGATACCCAACGAAACTGACCGGAGCCTGAACGCTCAAAGTAATAACCAGAGTCTGGATACCCAACGAAACTGACCGGTGCCTAAACGCTCAACGTAATAACCGGTGTCTGGATACCCAACGAAACTGACCGGAGCCTGAACGTTCAACGTAATAACCGGAGTCTGGATACCCAACGAAATTGAATGGAGCCTGAACGCTCAACTTAATAACCAAAATCTGGATACTCAACGAAACTGACCGGAGCCTGAACGCTCAACGTAATAACCGAAGTCTGGATACCCAACGAAACTGACCGGAGTCTGAACGCTCAACGTAATAACCGGAGTCTGGATACCCAAAGAAACTAACCGGAGCCTGAACGCTAAACGTAATAACCGAAGTCTGGATACCCAACGAAACTGACCGGAGCCTGAACGCTCAACGTAATAACCGGTGTCTGGATACCCAAAGAAACTGACCGGAGCCTGAACGCTCAACGTAATAACCGGAGTCTGGATACCTAACGAAACTGACTGGAGCCTGAACGCTCAACGTAATAACCGGTGTCTGGATACCCAACGAAACTGACCGGAGCCTGCTGTCTCAACGTAATAACCGGAGTCTGGATACCCAAAAAAACTGACCGGAGCCTGAACGCTCAACGTAAAAACCAGAGTCTGGATACCCAACGAAACTGACTGGAGCCTGAACGCTCAACGAAAAACCGGAGTCTGGATACCCAACGAAACTTACCGGAGCCTGAACGCTCAACGTAATAACCGGAGTCTGGATACCCAAAGAAACTGACCGGAGCCTGAACGCTCAACGTAATAACCGG